>CM029780.1:1375710-2063565 GCA_017562165.1 Ectropis grisescens
ATTATTATTTACTCGTAATAGCTTAAAGCATTGTGTAAACCTATTTAAGAGATTGTGAAAAATATCAAAAAATGATATTTTATCTAAATAAGTAGGTGCAATGTACAATATCTGGTTCGTTTTTGGTCATTATATTATTATTGAAATTTAAATATCTTGTATTATTGATGACCTACTACGACTATTATATACTTACTATGACTGTTATTTATGAAAATAATCACAATATAATTTTCAACGACAATTATATTGTGATTAATTTTCAATTTGCTTTCAGTTGTACAGCTTTTAGGGTAGGTAGGGTAGCTGTTAGGCTTTCAGTTGTACGGCATAGTGCTGAATCCTATTATTTTATACCCTTCTGTCATAGGTCTCGTGCTGTATCATATGACGCATAAATTTTCTTCACGGGCCTGTAGTAAGTAGTGCTGGTTAGAAAAACATTCATTGTAATTTATAGATAAGTAATTTTTTTTTTTCGATTTCTTTCTCATTCCTTATCAAACAGAAACCAAAATTTGTGTAAATTCTAACGTGCGATGAGAAATAGTATGTATATAAGAGCAATCATATTAACCACAGCTTGTAACCTTTTAGAATATCAAAACACACTACACACATTTATTAAAAAAAATATAAATGAAGACATTCTTGACAATCATTATTAAGTTACTCGTACTAGAGATTTACTACGATAACATGACCCGCCCCTCCAGAATTCAAAACGTTTGAAAGTATTTGTGAAAGAATATACAACGCACCACCACGCATGTGTGCGTACTGCTACTGCAGACGAATAATTACAACTACATACAAACTCTTTCGTAAGGATGTGACTACACACATTAAAACAGTAATTTGGAGGGGCGGGCCATGTTATTGTAGTAAATCTCTACTAAAGTAAGAAATGAGAAATGAGTGATAATTCACTTATAGAGGTACAATGAAGTAAAGCCTGAAGGGAGGGAGCCTGGTGGTCGAATTTAAATTAGATAGATAGATAAACTCTTTATTACGCCAGAATTACAAATATAATAAAATAAACATAATTTAAAAACTCAAATAACCCGACTGCATAAAAAGTGAACCAAACTACATACTATAAAACTGAAAAGAATAAAACAAGCACTTACATTTCTGGTGGTCTAGAATTCTATAATATGTTATTGAAAAAATTTACAAAAATTTATAATAAACTTCCCAATAAACTTAAGGAAACTGAAGACGATCGTAGGTTTGTCAGGACATTGAGAGATATGTTATTGTCAAAAGCCTATTATAGCCTATCCGAGTTTTTAATCGATGACCTAAGAACCTTCGAGAAAGAAAACCAAGTACCTATTTGACTGTGAAATGAAACGCTTTGCTCCAAAATGACACTTAAATTGCAATGCCCGGTTGGGGTACGTTGTGTTGCGACTAATTTTGTACTATGTACTTATTTATTACTGTAACATAATGAAGCAATAAATGATTGAGTATTGAGTATTGAATTAATACTATTGCAGAAAATAAAATATATTCTAGTAAATGAACATAACAACGAAACAGTCAGGATCCATTGAACAACTAGATTGGCTGTAGAATAATAATGGATCCCGACTGTTCAGTTGTTATGTTCCTTTACTAGAATATATTATATTTTCTGTATTTTTACCCGACTGCCTTAGAATAAAGTAGCAATTGGCGACCTTATCGCTTAATTATAAGCAGTCCAGACTGTCTGGTGCTTATCTGTTATTTATGATGGTCACTCGCACGAAGGCAGGTACTGTGGAAAAGGTGGTGGCTATTTGGTTGCAATTGTGATGGCGGATGCTTCAAAGGAAACCCGAAGTAACCAGACAGATACACCACAATTTTATGGACGAACTTACGCTAGTTACCCGATTTATAAAATTGAAACTCATAATACAAATGGCTTTTATGTACCTAGGTCCGCATAGGTCTTAGGTTCATGTTCCGGTTTGAAAGAGAATGTTTCCAGGATTACAGGGCAAAATCATCTTATATCTCAGAGTCAAGAGCGTAGTGCAGTGCTAGGTAATGTTTTGGACTCTTCATGTTCAGTCAGGGCAGTCGTGTTGCTTACCATCAGGTACTTGTCCTGCTCGTCCCGTCAGTCTTTACCATAACAAAAAAAATGTAAGGTTTATGAATCGACAGCGGATACACAGGTATTCGTGTCTACTAAATAATAATGAAATGGTTATTGCTTTGTAAAGTAAACGAAATCCAATCCTATTTTTCCATTTCCTATATCAGGTAAATTTCTGTGAAAGCCATGGTAGTCTGGTTGTCACAACATACGTTTTCAAATCGAGAGGCTCGAATCCCTTCGTCACCTGTGAGTTTTTATCCAATTTAAGCCATGAAGAATGATATCGTAAGGAAAGCGGCGTGTTTAAAGTGTGTTTAGAAACATGTACCATCCATAAACACACACTTGGCCAGCATGGTGTATTATAACGTCGTAACTCTCTCTTTGTGTGAGAAGACCTTCAGTGCCATCAATTGGGCCATAAAGTTGATGCTTATGCTGCAGTTAAATTTGCACACTATGTAAATTTGCATGTAATACAAAAAGTGCGTTGTTTATTCTAAATCGGCGCTTTGTAAACTACAAGGTTACATTTCCAATAGCTATTAGTGAGATATAAACTTTGCTCCGAGAAAGAAAATATCGATATCAGCTATATTGACAGCTGACCAGCCCATAACAATGTCAGCAATTAGATTTTTTAATTAGGGTTGCACGTAAAGTGAATTCCACGAGACCGTGATTAGTTTGTCTGTTTAAGCAACGGTCTAGGATGTAGCCTTAGAAAATACGTGTTTTTATCTAGATTTGAAGGCACCTAAGTTCTACTTATCGAGCAACTAAGAATTGGGTAGAGAATTGCATAATT
The DNA here is from genome assembly GCA_017562165.1 of Ectropis grisescens. Classification (NCBI taxonomy): domain Eukaryota; kingdom Metazoa; phylum Arthropoda; class Insecta; order Lepidoptera; family Geometridae; genus Ectropis; species Ectropis grisescens. Next base: position 1,378,620 of record CM029780.1, read on the forward strand.
TTGCAGTGCGTGCAATAAACGTAGATTCGAAGAGCTTGGCACGAATGTTGGGAATGTCTGCAACTAAATTGAGATCATATATGTCTGGGTGACGAGCACAGTGCAGTGCTAAGTAACGATTTATACTCTTCACGTTCCAATGGCTGCGCGCTACTGTGCTGTTATGGGCAGGCATGTTCCTTAGACTGAGACTCCACCAAAGCTGATATGTTCGTATATTTCTAAAGTAGAGACGAAAATAGATGTCTTTCAGTTCGGGTGACTCCACGCTGAAGCTGTGTTTTACGCCGCGCGTCGTCGCCTGCGTACATTTCTCGTCTCCGCTGCACGTCGGTGAAGCACAACTCACATCTCCGCTTTCGTTGGGCCATACAAAATTAAATACATCTCTGCTTAGTGGTCTCCACTGGAGCGGAGGCAAGCTGTGTCAATAACGAAATTCTATTGCTTGTTAAAACAACATTTCGTCTCCGCTCACACATCTCCACTTTGGTAAAGTCTCGGCCTTATCATCAGCCACATGTCCTGCTCGTCTCGTCTCTATACTACTCTATACTGTATACTCGTATTACTACTACCCTCGATTTTTGTTAGGTTCAAGTAATTAGGTGAAAGGTAGAGTAGTATTAAAATTGTGATCTTGTTGTTATTAAATGCATACATAAGCAGCTCAGTCTATGTTCCCACAGGTGGGATTCAGAGACTCTCATGAGGCAATCCTTTGGGATGGATCGGCTAAGTATCAGCTTGAGGCTCTGGAATCGATCGAGAGGCGTGCCAATAGGCTCATAGGCATAAACATTCTAGTGCGAAAAAGACTTCAAAGTCTTGAACATCGCCGCAAAATTGCTAGCTTATCGGTTTTTTATCGGATACACTTTGGAGAGTGTGCAACTGATCTGCACGATCTTATACCACCTTGCCTTTTTTACTATCGTACTTCTCGTAACTCGAAGACGCGGCACCGTTTCATGGTGGATATTCCAAAGACACGTAAGAGCGTCTAGGCTGTGGAATGAGTTGCCTGAGTGGGTTTTTCCCGATAGTTATAATCTTGGTGTCTTCAAATCGAGAGTGAATCGGTTTCTTCTAGGTAAACACGTTCCATCGTAGACCGCATCGTCGCTTAAAATCAGGCGAGATGGCGGTCAAGCGTAAACCTATTAAAGTTAAAAAAAAAGGCCATCATCCATCAAGCTGGGTTGACAGAAGATTCCGAGATATATGTTTTTCTTGAACACGCGAGTTTCATCTATACTAATATTATAAAGCTGAAGAGTTTGTTTGTTTGTTTGAACGCTAGAATCTCGGGAACTGAACTCGGGGTCTGAATTGAAAGATTCTTTTTCTTTTGGACAGTCCATTTATCGAGGAAAGCTATAGGCTATAGAACATTTTAACGCTACCAGTAGAAGCGGAGCATGAATCAAGAATGTAACAAAAACGGGAAAAAATATTCCTTTTTGAGAGTTTTCGTACCGTACTTTGATATGACAGTATGTGTCTAAGATTGCGTTATTTGCTAATCAAATTTGTTTCTAAATCTGAATTGGTACGATCAATTTCCGACAGGTGGCGTAGCAGGTAGCTGAAGAGGTTTTTTCTTTGAAAACGATATTCTCAAAAATGACTAAACCGATTTCAGTCATTGTTTCACCGATGCATATGTACGGGATCCCGATGAGTGCTATATAATGTACCACGGGCGAAGCCGGGGCGGACATCTAGTCTATGATAAAGCTAGTAATCATGATTATTTGCGAACGGTGGACTATATTAATTTGGAAAATGAAAAAGCCTACAATGATGGTAAAATAAATGTTACCGCAAAATTGACAGATTATAATCTCAGGTTGTCATGTTAGGTTAGTTTGTAATCTGACGTCGTTAGATTAAAATCTGACGGTTTTTCACAGTGTTACGGCGATGAATATGTTTAAAATACATATATACAAAATCAAATCAAACTACTCTGTAACTAAAATGATCAAAGAACTGAATTGACAAGATACATCATTTTTTATATTTAAGCTATTATTCACTAATTTATTCATTTTCTTATGTTTACATTTTTACAATATTTATATACAAAAACAACATAAAAACATTATAAAAACCTAGACCTAGATTGCGGCCAGAAAATGGAAATGCAAATGGGTTGCCTAAAAAAATTCAGTCCAGAATATGACTAATTAAACATAAAATTTTTTTTTTTAAATATTTCACTTAAATTGATAGAATTTTAGAAAAAACTATATAACATAACTTATTATTTTTTCCCGCTTCTCACAGTCAGGTGTTGGGGTATGAATTATTAGGTGAGATATTAGGAGAGGTATTTTCCAAATCTAATTTGTCAATCTCAATCCAAATTTAAATTTGTAAAACTTGTGAGATTTCGCCCAAAAACTTTACCCAAATTTCCCAAATTTAGGCAAACAAAATACTAAAAAAAAAATTGGTCCTCGGAATATGATTGGTAGGAAGACTCCAACCTTTTTTTTTTAAATAAAGAGTGACGAGACGATCAGGACATGTGCCTGATGGTAAGCAACATGTCTGACACATAACAGCACAGTGACACGCAGCTATTGGAACATGAAGAGTCCAAATCATTACCTAGCACTGCACTGCGCTCGTCACCCAGAGATCTAAGCCCTGTAATTTCTCTGGAAACATTGCCCTTCAAACCGGAGCACAGTAATGTTTGCACATTACTGCTTGGCGGTAGAGTAACTGGCAAAGGTGTGGTACTTTCCCAGGGGGACTTTGCCAAGAGTCCTACCACTACAAAACAAACCTACGACCCCATAATTGTAAATCGAACGTAGTCGCTAAAAAGTCACCACGGCTTCTTGTTGTAGACCCTGCCCCCTAAAAATGCTGAAAAAATCACATTTGCAATCTATTCAAACGTTACACTCGTAGCTACTGAGATGCTGATTAAAGACATCTAGCAATTGAGCTAGTTTAGTTAGTCACGTTCCGTCAGACTACTTTTCGTTTCGTTATTTTCACGTATTGGCACGATTTCTTGAAATAATACGTGATTTTTAACATAAACTTGCGAATTCTGATGCGTATTTATTTTAATGCCATTAAAATAAATCAGGGATATACATAATACGTCACAGATTTTATCTGGCAAGCAAAAATATGATCTATGTATGTCTAGAGACTGCTCTTACCTACAAGACCGCCATTTCTAAGGCTAGTTCATGAATTACACATAATATTTATGATTGTGTCACAATGAAGACCTTTCTACCTCATTATTTAATTTGGACAAAACCAAAATCATGTACAACGTGTTCGTTGCCCCGGGATGGATTGCTCTCAATGGAATCCCTCTGCAGGTTGTTCGAAGATAGGTACTCGTATGTAAACCGAGGGCAGACACACGAACTAGGTAGAATATGATTAGAGTGAGGGCATGAGAATTCAGCTGGGCTGGGCAGCGTTTGGTAAACTTCATGAAGTCTTCTCGTCACCTGTCCTACAATGTCTAAATACAAAAATGCTTCCTACCAGTCATGACATGTATGGTGCTGAAACGCGGATAAACTTTAAAACTCTATTTGGGAGTTTTAAAGCGTCTGTTAAGCAAAACGGCCGACGGAAAGTTTCTGGGAGTATTGGAGCCTTATTTGTAAAGATATTGCATAACATACGTGAAAATCAGTTATCAGAAAATACGTGAAGTAAGTAATGTATCTTCTGGACCCCAAATCTCAAAATTTCCCTTCTTAGTAAGTTAGCGGGTAAGCATGTGTTCTTAGTACGTACTAACTCTACTCAATCGTCCACATGTCATCCATCAGATAATACGTGACGTCTGGCGGCTCTGGGAGTCCAAGTGGACTATAAAAGCGGTCCAAAATTTAAAGTCGCTCGGCGAAATGAATGAGGAGAGAATGAACAATGAAAAGAGCTTTGCTTAAAGTTTTTCTGGGAGGTCGTATCTGTAATAAGATAATCCTTCAGGGAACATCTGTCTGACTGTGACTACTCTACTATGACCTGTAACCGTTGGGGTGGACGGTGGACGGGTTCTGGAGTGGAGACTTATATATTTAGTGGAGACTTAGATAGCTTCGAAGAGTCCGCCTGGGGAAGTATCACCTTTGCCAGATATTCTACCGCCAAGCAGTAATGTGCAAACATTATTGTGTTCCGGTTTGAAGGGCAATGTTTCCAGAGAAATTACAGTGCTTAGAGATATTACATCTTAGATATCTGGGTGACTAGCGCAGTGCAGTGCTAGGTAATGATTGGGTCTCTTCATGTTTCAATAGATGCGTGTCACTGTGCTATTATGTAGCAGGCATGTTGCTTACCATCAGGCACATGTCCTGCTCGTATCGTCACTCTTTTAAAAAAACGTAGTGCAGGGTGGATTGAGACTAGATGGAGTGACGATTTAAGAAAGGCAGCCATTGACGGTTGGAATCGTAAAGCCGAGGACCGAACTGAGCGGCGTATTACTCGAGAGGCCTACGAGATGTCCATCAGTGGACGAATGTGGGCTGATTATTTATATGTCTTCTACATAACCTTTTGATGTTTAGGAAATAAGTAATCATTTATTTGCATCCATACAGAAATAGATGTGATCCTAAGGAAAATATGGTTCATCGTATACTTCCTTAAGGCATGCAAAACATGTTATTGCTGTTAAATTTAAAAATAAATTAACAGGTTTCATATAACAAGGCTAACATACATCATAATGAAAACAAAATTAATTGAGATATTATGTCATCGGTTGTAATTAATTTTACAGACACAGAATAATTGCGGACACACATTGTACATTAATAAATGTATATATAATATATATACTTCATAGCACTGTTACAATTTTCAACAAGTAAGTATTGAGCAGCTCACTAAATGTTCCCACTGTTGAAACTCAGGGCCTTCTCTCGCAAGGAGAGAGTCAATGCCAATATCCACTACGCTGGGCCAGGGTGGGATGACACATGAACTCGAAAGATTTTAGGTACATGTCGGTTTCCTCAAGATATTTTCCTTCGCCGTTTTTAAGTTAGCGGCATCACGCACAGGACTTCGAAAAGACAATGGTGTGGGTGGGATTTGAACTCGGGAGCTCCGGATAGGTAGTCACCCTTCTCCTGCCTACACCAGTCTTAGCTTTTAAAGTAAGGCTTGCAACTATCTCTCTGTTTTATTTCGTAGACAGCCTTGACACAATTCTTTTACGCTCTGAACACATTAAATTAAATTTGGGCTGTAACTCCAAACCTAATTCTATACCTAAGTATGCCTCACACAGGTAACCATTAATTAGTAAGCAGACAGCATAATAGTTTTTAAGAGTAAAGTGACTATTATAATAATTAATTAATCCCTTGTACGGCTATTCAAAAATAGTTTTATTATTGAGCTAGCAGCCATACCCCAAATTCTGACCACGACACAGCTTTAAGTAGTTTTTGTAGACACAGTTGTTGTAGTGGTAGGACTCTTGGCAGAGTCCGCCTGGGGAAGTACCGCACCTTTGGCAGTTATTCTACCGCCAAGCAGGAATGTGCAAACATTACTGTGTTCTGGTTTGAAGGGTTGTGTTTCTAGAGTAATTACAGGGCTTAGAGATATAACATCTTAGATCTTCGGGTGACGAGCGCAGTGCAGTGCTAGGTAATTATTTGGTCTCTTCATGTTTCAATAGCTGCGTGTCACTGTGCTGTTATGGGGCAGACATGTTGCTTATCATCAGGCACTTTATTAAGAAAAAGTCTAGCCTATCTCTCATCTATCAATTCATTCTAAACCCTAAATACACTTGACCCTAAACCCGCTTAGCCTCATTATCATCCCAATACCTGGACTTGGGAATTAAGGTTTAGTGGCACTTGCGTTATATGGCAACCACGCTGATTCAGCCTCCGGCGCATAAGGTCGCATTTCAAGTAAATATTAAAACAACAAGGTCCACCACCCCATGCACTGATGCTAAAAAACTGCAACCCTAGACCTCCGTAACGAATTGGCAAGGTTGCCCATGTCAGCCTAAGTTGCATTTGTGAATTGAAAAACTATAATGTAATTTTACAAAAAAACATACTTAATTCTAATATTTTTTTTTAGAGTGGACAGAGCCATTTTTTTTATTTTTTTTTTATTATCAAAACTAAAAAACAATTAGAACTACACTACACTACAAACCTACCTAACTACTTACACTAAGCACACCTGAATTATCCATATACCACTGTAGGTCTGCAGATTATCAAGATGTTCAAGTCCACTACCAATCGGAAGCGTACCCAGGATCCTGGCGGCATTACCACGCTGAATGGCAATGCGTTGGGCCAAATAAACGCCAGCGTTTTGGTGACGCGTAGCGTCGACCAAGCGCTCGGAAAGGCTTTTGAAGATGAGGTGAGCTCCCGGCCCCCACGGGTCCAATGTCTCAACCCCAAAGGGCTCAAATATGTAACCACTTCCGAGGGTTGCATATTAGCGCCGTTTGAGTCGCTCAGCTGAATTTGCCGCTGCACCGGCCATTATTCTTATATTTTCAATTTCATTTTATGCATTGGTCACATTTACGGTATACCTATCTATCAAAGATAATAAAAAAATACTATGATAAGCACGCACATCCCATATCACACGTTTCAACCTACAAAACAATGTAAGCAAAACCGAAAGTGGTGACTGAGCACAAAAAAAATGACTAACCACCGCAGAGAAATTATTAGTATATAAGAATCAGCAAACTTCATCACTTCACCATTATCGTGTAAATCGCACCATCAGTAACATTCAAACCAAATCATCAACATGCAGATCTACTTCAGCATTTTCGTTTTAATGCTAACATTCACCTACATTAAAAGTGAATGTTGCGGCACTTACAGAATCGAATACGATATGAAAGATGGTTATCCCTGCAACCATATTGTAGGAGGTTCCACAAACTCCGGAAGCGGCCTGCACTGCCAGATCAACGTTTGTTACGACGGACGACAGCACGAGGGCACCTACTGCGGCATAGGACCCTGTAACATCTTCGGCTGCAACTGTGACGGTGGATGCTTCAGAGGCAACCCAGCCTACCCACAGAACCCCTACAAAAACTTCATGGACAATTATTCCGAGTTCGTTGAGAGAGCTCATGGTGGTGTTACCTTTGACAAAAGCGAAGTGAGCAAGGAGTCGGAGGAGAAAGTAGAAAAGCCAGAGCAGCAGAAGCAGTAGACAAAAGAAACGGTTACCACATAGACTCAAAAACACTCCAAGTATCAAGCTTCCTCATCAGCCCAGAGTACCATAGCTCTCCTATGGAACTCGTGTTTTTTTGAAGATGTAAAACATCGCAATGGCGTTTTACATTTTTGTTTTCTTCGGTTTATAAATATACGATTTAAAACAAAAAAACTGTACTTTATGATTCTTCCTACATCAAATATTCCCTATGATACTATTATACAAGCATTATGACTCATCGGGAATCATATTCACGTTGACTGAGTTTAATTTATTTTGTTAGTTAACGTTCAATTATTTTTTATAGTATACATATAGCTATTGAGTGACAAAGGGGCTAGGACATGATGGTAACAAACATGCCTTTTTATAACATACTAGTTGTACCCTACCACGCTTCGCTGTGGAACATTATGATGCAAAAATTAGATAAAAACAATCCTTGATGCGGATTACATTTCATTGTAAAATTTCAGCTCGATCGGTGCAGAACTTTTTGAGCTTTTGAAGCGTACACAAACCAACGTAACATTTTTATACATAGAGATAGAGTGACGACACGAGCAGGATATGTGCCTGATGGTAAGCAACACGCCTGCCACATAACAGCACAGTGACTTGCAGCTAATGATGCTGAATGATGAGCTTGGTAATGATTTTCTTTACCTAGCATTGCACTGCGATCGTCACCCAGAAATTTAAGATATTATATCTGTAAGCCCTGTAATTTCTCTGCAAACATTAATGTGCACACAATGGCTGCTCATAACAGCACAGTGGCACACAGCTATTGGAACATAAAAAAATCCAAATCATCATTACCTAGCACCCCACTCCGCTCGTCACCCAGAGATGTAAGGTGTTTCATCTCTTAGCCCAGTAATTACTCTGGAAACATTGCCCTTCAAAACGGAACAGTAAGGATTGACGTACAACAAACTATTGCTACTAATAAAAATATGCACTTCTACAGTAATTTGAGACTAACATTACGCAATTGTTTTACGAGTTTAGCGTTAGCTTGTGTTCCGGTTTGAAAGGCAATGTTTCCAGAGAAATTACAGGGCTTAGAGATATAACATCTTAGATCTCTGGGTGACGAGCGCAGTGCAGTGCTAGGTAATGATTTGGACTCTTCATGTTCCAATAGCTGTGTGTCACTGTTTTGTTATGTGGCAGGCATGTTGCTTACCATCAGGTACATGTCCTGCTCGTCTCGTCGCTCTTTATTTTAAAAAAAAGAAGTTCTGAGGTGACTCCGCTCCGGCTCGTACCTTGTGCGAAAGTTATCTATGCACCGTGGCAACGCACAGGGTTATAGGCACTTTTGTGCCGGGAAGTTAGGTTATTTGATTATTAACTAGCTTCTGTTAGTTTAGATTGATGATTTTTTTTAATTGTAATATTAGTTTAGGTATCACCCGTGGGTATCACTTTTAGTTTTTTACTTTGGTAAGCGTAAAAAATATATTTTATTTAAGCATCAACAACACTCAGGCATATCTACAAAGATAACTTGCTGTAATTTTAGCGTATTGTCTCATCAATACACGTAACTGTAACGTTTTTGAAATAAAATAGACCACATATAGTAATAAAATATTTTATATGAGGAACACGCTGAGTTGATAAAAAAAATCTCGTATAAATCAATCATCAGTTATTGTTACAACACGTATAATCAAAATAATTTTAAAAAGTATTTAAAAAATAATTAGCTATTTTTACCCGACTGCGCGACGCAAAGGAGTGGTAACGTGTTTATCAATCTATATATGTATGCATGTATGTAAGATTCTTTGAAGCACTATACAGACCAAACGACTCTTCCGTTTTTTAAAATATCTAATCTGAAAAGCCCGATTTTATTAATGGCCGTAGAATAACAATTTATTTATTGCTACACTGTTTAAAAATAGGTCTTAAAATTAAAACAAGCATCAACCTTAACGGACGTGCAATATTAAATGTGATACAAAATACATATCACATCCTTAAAGGTAATAATGTGTGTGTGTGTGTGTGTGTGTTATTACTGTGTAAAAGACTTTTTCATCCCACCAGCTCGGAAAGAGTACTTTTGCTCCTCGATATCAGGGCGCAAAAGTCGTTTTTACCCTCTAGAGATTAAAGTAAATTTGAATTTAGAACATCGTGTGTACTGAGGTTTTGAATTCAAAACATAATTCAACCTATTTATTTCTATCTCCTTGGTGCCGAATGCATCATACATTTTTTTTAATATGTTAAAAACTCAGACTCGGAACCTCTTTGGTGTACTTACTTTTTTTTAATTTGCTTAGCGCGAAAACATTTAAAAATTTGCATTTAGTCATTTCCTCGCTGAGGTGGAATGAAAAGTTACGTGTTGCACTCGAGTGCAAAGATTTTTCACCTTGTGCTCTTTTGATTCCCTTGCTACGCTCAGGATTCTAATTTTGAATCACTCGCTGCGCTCGTGATTCAATTTTAGTATCCTTCGCTTGCTCGGTCATCAAAATTGAGCACGCGGTTAAAAATCAACTTTGCACTCTTGTATAACAAATAACTATTTCATCCCACCAGCTCGGAAAGAGTACTTTTGCTCCTCGATATCAGGGCGCAAAAGTCGTTTTTACCCTCTAGAGGTTAAACTAAATTTGAATTTAGAACATCGTGTGTACTGAGGTTTTGAATTCAAAACATAATTCAACCTATTTATTTCTACCTCCTTGGTGCCGAATGCATCATACATTTTTTTCAATATGCTAAAAACTCAGACTCGGAACCTCTTTGGTGTACTTACTTTTTTTTAATTTGCTTAGCGCGAAATCATTTAAAAATTAGCATTTAGTCATTTCCTCGCTGAGATGGAATGAAAAGTTACGTGTTGCACTCGAGTGCAAAGATTTTTCACCTTCTGCTCTTTTGATTCCCTTGCTACGCTCAGGATTCTAATTTCAATTTTAAACCCCTTCGCTTGCTCGGTCATCAAAATTGAGCACGCGGTTAAAAATCAACTTTGCACTCTTGTATAACAAATAACTATTATAATGGCAAAATTTGATCTCATTTTCTTTTTCTTTCTTTTATTACTCATGTAAGTACTCACGTGAGTTGTGGGAAAAGTCCTATAAATAATTGTAGGTTTAAATATATTTAGAATATAGCTATGCAATTGTTATTTAGAGCATAAGAGCACCTATTGTAAAATTTGTGAAAAAAATCAACTTTAGTTATTATTCAGTAATTTGTCTCTAGTATTATGTATGCGTGTGTGTATGTTTTGATTACAAAGTTTGTTGTCGAACATGCACAAATGCACATCGTAAAATTGCAACGCTCTTTATATAGGGTTAATGCATTATTGTAACCTAAAAACACAGTTTTTTAGAAAAATTATGTATTTATAGCAACAAATAAATGTTTTCGTTAACAAACATTATAATTATTTATACATTGTACATACAACTATAATAATTTTAATTGTAGTATGTTACTACACTACAGAACAAACAACATCGTCGACGACATCGTTTCATGATTGGCATTCCAAAGATTCGAAAGAGGTCTTTTAGTGGTTTGACTCTACTTTTGTTATAAGAACGTTTAAGCAGTATAATGCGTTGCCTTAATGAGAGGGTTTTCCCGTTGGTTAATCTTGGTATCCGCAAAACGAGAGTGAATTGATTTCTTCTAAATAAGCACGCATCTTTGACCGCATCGTCACTAGATCATCAGGCGAGATGGCGGTCAAGTGTAAACTTATAATAGTTATTAAAAAAAAACATTCCCCCGAAGGATTTCCCCTCCTTCTCCTGACTCACGTCGCCCACGGTGCAGCTAGAGGCAACCCAATGTGGAGCCATTCGTCTAGGCTTTGCCGGCACTGACTACGCCACACGTAACTCATTCCCGGCTCCATCGCCGTCGACTTGGCAAAGCCTTAGCAAGCGGCCCCACCTTCAACTGTAAAGACTTCTTGGACTGTCGCTCGGCAAGATAGAAACAGCCAAGCATCGTTCTATGTCATTCCAGTCCCCGCAATGACCCTCTACACGCGACCCTCGAGGGGGTGATAAAGAGATAATATTATATACACATAGGTTTCGTCCTCCCCGGCCGGGATTAGGATTTGAACAAGAGCCCATTAGGCATTAAGAAGTTGTTGTCTGTTGCCCAGGGTGCACCACGTGGAAGATCCCGAGGTCCGCACTCGTTTTAAATAAATATATAGATTACAATAAAGTAAGGAATGTCACGACCTATACATATATTATTATTGGCCTCAAGAGAATATTATAGAAATAACCATAAAGAAAATGTAAATTGTAGGTCAATATGATCATGCCAAGCAATTATTTTATAATGATGAAATGAATATTTGGATACATTAACGTCTAAATCACGTCCATATTTTGGGCTTTCATATCACAATAATACTTCATACATTCCGACACTTAGTAATATCTTTTCATTGTCTAAATGTAATGGGTCCTTATATGCTTTAAATCAATGAGGAATAAATCAACCACAAGCACGTCAAAGTCACGGAAAAATCTGATAATTAATTTACTTGTACGTATTTTATACCGTAACCAAATATAGGTGGTGTGAAAATAGTAGGTATTAGAATAATCTACTAGCGCCATAAAGCACGTAGTTTACAACTATTTCGTCTTCTTCTGAGAACTCAAATGTTATATAAAGTAGCTGATTTCATCGACAACACAAGTCTCGCCTAAATCGCACTGTCAATTACTTTAAAATACTAAACGAATTCTTTATTTTTGAAAATGAAGATCTGTTTCTGCATTTTTGTTTTGATGCTAACATTCAATTACATTAGAAGTGAATGTTGTGGCTCTTACAGAGTGGAATACGATATGAAGGCTGGTTATCCCTGCAACCACATCGTCGGTGGCTCCACCAACTCTGGAAGCGGCTTGCATTGCCAGATAAACGTGTGTAAGGACGGACGTCACCACCAAGGCAAATACTGCGGCAAAGGATCGTGTAACATCTTCGGTTGCAACTGCAGCGAAGGATGCTTCATTGGAAACCCAGAGCACCCGGAGACACCTTACAAGAACTTCCTGGACAATTATTCCAAGTTCGTCGAGTGGGCTCAAGACGGGAATAAAATCGAAGAAAACAAGGAGACGAAGGAGAATCAATAGAAATACGAAGGAATCGATATATCGCCCTCATCATTGAACAAGTGTACCTACCTACTCAAATTCAAATGAATCCGTCAAGTTATGTAAAGTTGATTGTGATAGACGCTTGTGAAATTTGGTAGAGTATCTCAATTTAATTTTAAATTAAAGTTGGTTTTAGTTTTCAATAAATTATTTGATTATAATTCGTTATAACATTTAATTTTTCGATTTTTGTAGCGTATCATTGTTTTTTTTAAATAAAATGTGACGAGACGAGCAGAACACGTGCCTGATGGTAAGCAACATGCCTGCCACATAACAGCACATTGGAACATGAAGAGTCCAAATCATTACCTAGCACTGCACTGCGCTCGTCACCCAGAGATCTAAGATGTTAATATCTCTAAGCCCTGTAATTTCTCAGGAAACACCACCTGACAGTCCTGACAGCTTAAAATCACTTGACAGTAATGCCTCAAGGGTGCCTGTAGTAGGGGAGCCCAAGAGGGGATTTCGAGATTTACTCCAGCGCAGAGATTAATAAACAGTTGGAAACCTTGTACCCGGTAAAGTACCTCAACCAAATATGAGCCCCATATATAAAATACATGCGCGCATACATCTGAAACTTTTGTAATTGTACGTCGTTTTTGTTTTTGGCTAATATGCTTCATTCCTGTAACTGAAACCATTGTAGTATAATATACCTTTCAACACAGATTACTGATTTCGGTAATCTGGGCCTTTCAATAACAAATTTAAACGAATATTATAAAACTGGAGAAGTTTATTGTTTGAACACGCTAGTCTCAAGAACAACTATATCGATTTCAAAAATTATTTCACCGCTGGGTATGTTATCTCAGAGTGCGATAGGCTACTCGTAGGCCTGTACACTCCGCGAGGCATAAGCTGAGCTTTGCATTTGTGTGAGTGTACATGGATAGTGTAGGTGTGACAACCGGCCTTAGGCGCGGCGCCATTCTGTCTCGCCGCGCTCCTGCCTGATTGGTGATCACTCACACTAATGCAAAGCTCAGCCTATACCTCGCGGACAAAATTTCAAGCTCCTGCCTGATTGGTGATCACTCACACTAATGCAAAGCTCAGCTTATACCTCGCGGAGTGTACCCCTGGTACATAATATATATATTATGTACCAGGGGCGAAGCCGGGGTAAACAGCTAGTAATTCATTAAAAAATATAGGTTTCCCATATTACACGCGTTCCTTGAATGTTGGGACAACACTGGGAAGAGGGAAAATAAAATCTCAAGCATAAAGTAAGGGGACGTCCATAAATTTGTTGTGTAAATGTCCATGAGGTGTTTAAGGGGGGGAGGAGGTCGAGTCAAATCTCATCTAATCTTACGATGGAGAGAGGGCAAATATCACGCAATTTTTTCTTTGAAACAAAAAGAAACTATTTTGGTCCATTTAATTCAGATTGTACATGCTTTAGATATAATCTTAAGCGTAATCGTAATACGAACCCCTCGGGCTAAATCGACGCCGTCAGCGTCGCGACGTCACACAAAAAGTGGCCAAGTACGAGTTGGTCTCACCCAGGAAGGGTTCCAAGCTTAGTTCATAGCAGCAAGTAGCATAATATAAAAATTCTTGTAGTTCGTTGTAACTTTGATCGCTGTTTTAGTAATACTGTGTTTATGAAGATTACAAAAAAAATGCTTGCTAGATCATGTTTAGACCAATTTTCGGTGGATGTTTGCATGGTACCTAACGTACATCATAAATTTTTTTAGTTTTATCATTCTCTTATTTTAAAAGTTTCAGGGGGCACATTTTACCACTTTGGAAGAGTCTCTCGCGCAAACTATTCAGTATATAAAAAAACTTAGAAACCTCTATATAATTTTTAAAGACCATAGACAAGTAAGGTTTTGATGAAAAAAAATTTGGAGTTTCAGTTCTAAGTATGGGGCAACCCCAAAAAAAAATTTTATTTCTGTTTTTAGTATAAAAATCTTAATGCGGTTCACGGAATACATCTCCTTACCAGGTTTCAAACGTATTATTCATATAATTTAGGAATAAATGGTTGTGACATACGGATGGATAGACATGAAGAATCTATAAGGGTCCCGTTTTTTGGCATTTGGCTTCGGAACCCTAAAAATCATTACTGAACAACGAAACCATATTTTATGTGTCTAATAAAGACAGAACGACAGCGTAGTGTCAAACGACAGTGTTATAATTGAAATATTTCCTATGCCTCAGGCACTTAGAAATCTGTGGTCTCAGGCATCAAAATAAACTAATTATTGAGGGAAGGGCGGGCAAGATGGACATGAGATACTCATAAGAAGAAACGGCTGCAATTGTATATAATCCTTGTATTAAGCTTAACACTTAACTTAAAATAATCATTTACATTATAAACTATAATTTGAAACAATGAGATCAATCAAATATAAACCAAAAATTGTGTAACTCTTACAATTATTAAACAATACAACTTATGCATCTTGCCCGACCAGGGTGGGTAAGATGGATAGCATGATAGGGTAAGATGGATCGCAGAGTATAGGTAATTCTAATCATCACATTCATCACAAAAGTACGAGCCACAGCCCAGATAAGAGGAGCAACGGTCGTGTGTCCAACGCTGACATCCTGAACATTCTATCCAGTCTTCAACTAGTGGTGTTATAAAGGGTTCTTTACAGACTGTGCAGAAATAAGCAGGCTCAGGCTGATCAGAGTTTTTCTTGAGCGAGGGTTTTTGGTCAATTTTAAGGTTTGTCTTGCTTCTTCCTTGTTTGGACGTCGAAGGTTTGTCCGAGGCTTGTGAGTCCGTCGTATTTAATGCTAACTTCGGCTTATTTTTTTCTTGTTTTATGTTTTGAGCCAAGCATTTTTTCAATTTGTTGAATTGCTCATTTTTAAAAGGCGTGCTGGTAAGGATTTCTGCTTTTTGTGTTTTCCTTTTTCGTTTTGTAATATTTCGTCTAGTTCCTTGCGATGTGGGTCTTATATGGGCCGGTGTAACTTCTATTTCTGCAATCAAACTTCCCTGTAGTGTCTCTGTTACCAGTATTTGCTGGTCAGGAACTGGTTGCTTTACCAAATTAGAAGAATTAGGAGGAGTAGTTTGGGTAGGTTCTGGGAGTTCAGAGGGTTGCGTAGGTTCTGAAACTGGAATCAAAATACAGTGTAAACTCCACGTAACGTCATTCGATTTAACGGCAAACTCCTTAAAGCGTCGACATAATTTGGCTCTGGTTGGTTTAGCTTGTCTTCCATACAATAATACACTCTACATAGCATTACAGCCACTCTTCATAACGACCACAATTGAGTAATAAAAAGTACCTTTTGTTGCTAAAATTAGTAAAATCTGCGCAGTTGTGTACGTTCTTTTGTCGCTTTATTATAGTAGCCTGCAATAAATTCGACTGTCGGCATCATGTAACAACTTTCTAAGAAATTCGTTCTTTTGTTTACAAATTGGGATTGCTTGCACGTGTAGATTGTTATTGACCATGACTTAGTAGGAGTTATCTTTACGTTATCATATTCTTTGTTGCTTACAAACTTTTAAACTGTAAACATGGCTACTAAAGGAAAATCACTGTGTATTAACGAAAAAGTTTTACTGATACGCGCAATAGAGACGGGAGAGAAGATAAGTGAAAGCAGCAAAATTATTGGAAAATTACTTCCTTTGTCGCCAAGATGGCTCAATAATGCAAGATATGAATAAAATAAGTAAAAAAAGTACAAAATAATTACTGGTGCAGCAAAAGACGCCAGACAAAATTAAAAGACTATACGCAATAGCGTTCAAATAAGATTATCTTTTATATACGTAACTACTAGATAACTATTAACACTATTTTTAAATAAACTTTTCTTTTTCGAATTCAGATTTTTCTTAACTCTACAAAACGACAACTCTCTATAACGCCATAAAATGGACAGTCCCTTCAGTGTCGTTATATAGAATTTGCACTGTATATGATAATGTTGAGAGTTGGGCAGTTGAGCAGACATTTGATTGAGAGAGAGTACATTGTGTTGGTTCTTGTATTGGAATAACTATAGATGATGATGCTGAAGGACTATCAATTAAGTGAGCATGTGGTTCTGTAGGGGCCAATGAAGCTGCAGCGAATACTTCATCTCCAAAAATATTCCTGTTATAAGGACAAATTCCACTTGCCTCAAATCCTCTAGTGGGGTTCAAAGCCGTTTCTCCTTTGAGATAAGCTGGACAAAACAATCTGCATATATCCAGTTGGTTTATTATACGGCCAGGGAACTGTTTTTGAAATGTGTTGATTTCTTGTTCAAAGAAAGTCTTAATAGGACCATATACAGCCACGTCCAGAGGCTGCAGACGGTGCGTAGTGTGTGGTGGGGAGGACAGAAGAATTACATTATTTTCTCGAGCATATTCAAGAGCTGGATAGTACTTGTGCGACTCGTGGTTGCCCAGTAACAAAAGGACTTTTTCTCTGGTGATGGTCGCACTTGTTCTACAAAATATCGAAACCAGTCGTAAAACTTCTCACTGTTAATCCAACCACTGTGTGTTACAGAGGCTTGTGACCCAAGAGGAGATCCATCAAATAGACGACCAATGAGCTTTTTTCTTTTGAAAATGAAAAATGGAGGTATGAAGGATCCTGTAGTATTACAGCAACATATTACAGTTGCCACCACACCGCCGCCACCAAACCCAACGACTCGACCTGGCAACATATAACGCACGGACGCTGAGGGCTGACGAAAAGATTGTGGAGCTGGAAGAAGAAGTGGACAAGTTGCGATGGGATATCATGGGGTTATCCGAAGTCCGTAGACAGGGCGAGGACAGGATAACCCTCGAATCCGGCAACTTGTTCTACTACCGGGAGGGAGATCAACAATCCCAAGGGGGTGTCGGGTTTATCGTCCGCAAGTCTCTCGTCAACAACGTGATAATGATCGAGAGTGTGTCGAACAGGGTGGTATACCTTGTACTTAAAATTAGCGACCGGTATTCATTGAAGGTCATACAAGTATACGCACCGACCTCGACACATCCCGACGAAGAGGTTGAGGCCATGTATGAGGACATCTCCAAAGCGATACATGTCTCGCCAACACATTTCACAGTTGTGATGGGAGACTTCAACGCGAAACTGGGCAAACGTAGCGGTGATGAGTTGAGAGTGGGGAATTTCGGATATAGGCAGCGGAACCCAAGAGGGCAACGTCTAGCGGATTTCTTGGAAAGGAGAGCCTCTTTATGATGAACTCCTTTTCAAGAAACAGCCACAAAGAAAGTGGACCTGGATTAGCCCAGACGGTTCCACAAAAAATGAGATCGACTTCATTATGACGACTAAACGGCAAATATTCAGCGATGTCACTGTGATCAGCAGGGTTAAGACCGGCAGCGATCACCGTATTGTAAGAGGCACGCTGAATCTAAACATTAAGCTCGAAAGATCACGTCTAATGAAGTCCACGCTCCGACCAAATTATGCTCAGATCGAAGATCCCGATAACTTTCAACTCGAACTTCAAAATCGCTTCGAATCCTTAGATGAGTGCGTAACGGCGGACGAAATAAACGACAGGCTAGTGGAAACTGTTCATGCTGTTGGCAGAAAATTTTTTAAGAGCCGACGCCAAAACAGAACCGAAAAGCTCTCCGATCAAACTCTAGATCTTATGGCGGTCAGACGAGATATGCGATTACAGTCTTCGGTCGACATGACGGTATACAGACGGCTCAATAGACAGATCTCTACTTGTGTGCGACGCGACATACGCTGCTTCAATACTTCGAGTATTGAAGAAGCGATCAAGCAAAACAAAGGCTCAAAAGTGTTCGCAAGAAATCTGTCTCTTGGGCAAAGTCAGCTGACCAAACTGAAGACCGATAGTGGTAACGTTGTCTCGTCGAAGCCTGAGATTTTGGAGGAGATTGAGAGGTTCTATGAACAGTTATACACCTCTACGCAAGCACAACCTGTCGTTAGCATGGCAAAAGACCCCAGAGCCAAGCTGACCCGACACTTTACCGAAGATATCCCAGAAGTCAGCCTGTATGAGATTAGGATGGCCCTCAAACAACTTAAAAACAACAAAGCACCGGGCGACGACGGAATTACGACTGAGCTTCTGAGAGCGGGTGGAAAACCGGTACTTAAAGTCCTCCAGAAGCTGTTCGATTCCGTCATACTTGACGGTAGTACGCCAGAAGCGTGGAGCAGAAGTGTGGTGGTGCTCTTCTTCAAAAAAGGTGAAAACACCTTGTTGAAGAACTACAGACCCATCTCACTTCTGAGCCACGTTTATAAGTTGTTTTCGAGGGTAATCACGAATCGTCTCGCACGCAGGTTTGACGACTTCCAGCCACCCGAACAAGCCGGTTTACGAAAAGGCTATAGTACCATAGACCACATCCATGCGCTTCGGCAGATTATACAGAAAACCGAGGAGTGTAATCGGCCACTATGTAAAGCGTATGTGGACTATGAGAAAGCCTTCGATTCCATCGAGACCTGGGCAGTGCTTCAGTCTCTCCAGCGATGCTGCATCGACTATCGCTATAGCGAAGTGTTGAAGTGTATTTACAGCAAAGTCACAATGTCTGTCCGATTACAGGACCAGTGCACAAAACATATCCAGCTACAGAAAGGCGTGAGACAGGGAGATGTTATATCTCCGAAACTGTTCACTGCCACGCTGGAAGATGTTTTCAAGCTACTGGACTGGAACGGCATCAATATCAACGGCGAATGCATCACTCACTTTCGGTTTGCCGACGACATAGTCATTGTGGCGGAGTCGATGGAGGACCTCGGTGCTATGCTCAGGGACCTCAGTAGAGTATCCCAACAGGTAGGTTTGAGGATGAATATGGACAAGACGAAGGTCATGTCAAATGTTCATGTCTCACCTGTACCGGTTATTGTTGGGAATACCACACTCGAAGTTGTTGACGAATACGTCTACCTGGGTCAAAAGATCCAATTAGGTAGATCCAACTTCGACAAAGAGGTCCTGCGAAGGATCCAACTCGGATGGGCAGCGTTCGGGAAACTTCGGCACATCTTTGAGTCCAAAATACCCCAATGCCTAAAGACGAAAGTCTTTAACCAGTGCGTGTTGCCAGTGATGACTTATGGAACTGAGACGTGGTCCTTCACTGTTGGTCTCATAACGAAACTCAAAGTCACACAGCGAGCTATGGAGAGAGCTATGCTCGGAGACTCTTTGCGCGACAGAATCCGTAATGAGGATATTCGCAAAAGAACGAAAGTGGCCGACATAGTTTAAAGAGTATGCAAGCTGAAGTGGCAATGGGCAGGCCACATCGCTCGCAGAACTGACAACCGATGGGGAAAAAAGGTTCTTGAGTGGCGACCACGAACTGGGAGACGCAGTGTTGGACGGCCTCACACTAGATGGACAGATGACCTCACAAAGGTCGCTGGAAACCGCTGGTTGCAGGTTGCGCAGGACCGTTCGTTGTGGAAATCTAGGGGGGAGGCCTATGTTCAGCAGTGGACGTCTTGTGGCTGATGATGATGATGATGATATTACAGTTGTAAGCACGCTTCTTTCCAGACTAGCTACAATACCAACCTGTTTTTTTCCTTGTGTAGTCAAATTCTTTGGGGGTTTGGAAGTCAAAGTCTTAAGCCCAGTTTTATTCATATTATAGATTCTGGCTGGATCAATGTTATTACTTACCATCTGCTCTTTTAAGAAATCATAAAAACGGTTTACTTGTTGCCTGTTGAACCCTTTTATTCTTGCTATTGATGTAGGTTCTGGTGTCCGAAGTACAATTGTTGGGTTTCTTTTTTGAAACCCTTTGAACCAGGCTTTGCCTGCGACATTATCTTTAAATCTAGTTTCTTTATTTTTGGCTTTAGCAAACTGCATAAACTCTATTCTCGTCAGACCGTAAAACAGAGAATCTAGTTTTTGATCTGTAGTAAATACGGGACATAACTTACCCAATTTTTTGTCTGATGAATTAGATTGAAGATGTCTATGTAAGGTGCTATACGGAATACCATATTTTAGAGAAGCTTGGCGTATAGATGAACTTTTTGCTTCCATCATAGCACGTGCCAAGGTTTTTGAAGACCATGATGCACGTTTGGTTTTTCTTACATACGTATTAACCATCTGAAAAGATAATATTCCACACTTGAATTAAGTTTAGACAATCGGTGGGCAAGATAGATATAGTCTGACCCATCTTGCCCTTTCAGCTAGTAAACTACTTACTACTATAAGTATGAACCAAAACATGAATATCTTTTAAAATATAACTAATACACAAAAATCAAAACCAATCAAGCATGTTTAATAAATAGTAAACAAAATAAAATAAAACAAGTCATATAGACTTAAGGGAAAACAATAGAAATATTCACATTTACTTACTTTCAAAACATCGAAAGTTCGGAACATAAATCGTAAACACGGTCCTGCGACGACCGTCGCGCTCAGGAGACTGGCAAGAACTGAGCGGGGGGAGGCAGTCGGCGCCTAGGCACGATGTTGTCAAGGCGCGATCGTGAAATTTCGCCACGTCTTATCTTCGTGATATATCGAATATCCATCTTGCCCGCTCTATCCATCATGCCCGCCCTTCCCCTATTTTTATTTGTTTCATATATTCAAACCTTGAAAACCATTTTGTGGGTCGAGAAACAAAAATTTCAAATTCCAAATTTGATTTATCCAAAAATACAAGGAACATAAATGAAGTTACACATTATCATAGTTTCAAAATAGAACAATAGCAGTGATCGGCATAGGAGGTAAACTCTGCACCCCACACTAGAGATGTCCTGTGTTGTGGTGTTTTTTTCCATATAGTGAAGTTGTTAGTGATATTGTAGTACTTAGTAACGCTAGACATGATGGTACATTCTCGTTCCAGAAAAGAGAAAAAAAAATGAAAAAAATTAAATAAGGGCAATATGGATTATTACAGATCAGAGAAGGCTCATATCAGTAAACAAACAAAAAAAATAGATAGAAAAAAAATAGTATGAATATAAATATCTCAAGTTCATGGCTTTCATTTCATGACTACTCATTGGTTGTGAGAGAGTGTGTGTGTGCATGTGTGTGCATGAGAGTATAGGGTTGCGTTTGTGGTCTGCTTACAAAAAATAAATGAATACTCAAATAGAACCCAAAGAATAAGGACCTCTCTTATCTGAATGTGATAAAAACCTACCTGATTATTAGTCTTCACTAGTCGTAAATAAAAGCACTAAGCATTTTTTCTTTTTACAATAACAATCCAACGCATTTTCGTAAGAAGCCCACATTTGTAAAATCCATGGATTTCGATTTTTTTTGTTACGTAAAAAGATCAACTTAGCGAGGGAGCAACATTACATTCGACGTCTTTGGAAAAATCTCACGTGAGAGTGGGGAATGGGTAGGGGGTTGAGTTATTCATCCATACTGAAGTACGTATCACAAACAATACCCAGTTTTATTTTCTTTCATGTCTAAATACCGGACAAGGTCACCTTAGAATCGGTATTGTACAAGTAGTAGGTACTGCAGCCCAATCAGTTGTCATTAAATGATTTCAATAAGTTAAACAAAATTTATTTCCGAAAAAGCTTTTTTAAAAACAAGCTTTTCTTACTGGTTTAATAAAAAAAGAACTAAAAAGTCCAAAAGATGGATCTTCCAGATCCATCATCTTTCTATATATCTGACCTGGACAATGCCATTTCATTGAGCCTAAACTAGATAAAATTGTGCCGTTTCGTTGCGGAGTTCCTTTGGCCACCTTTCAGTTCGATCATCAGATAGGACCATGTCATCATAAGATTACATTGTCCCGCGATTTATCAAGATTGGGTTTGCAAAATTTTAGCACAATCAGTAACCGAAAAGTGGATCAAATGTAATTTGAAAGATTTGATGACTCGAAACATCGGGTCAGGTGAACGAACTTAATGTAAATAAAGACCTATAACGAATAAACAAAGTGAATAACAAAGCTGATATCGGTGTTGTGAATCTGCTACAAAAACAATGCACTTAAATGCATTTTATAATGGGTACATGTTTTCCCTAAGTATATTAAAAATGCGACAATTAATAAACGAGGATAGACAATAGTATATAAAAATCAGCAAACTCCATTCGGACACATTGGCCTGTCAATCCTGCCATCGGTTCCATTCTAACTAAATTATTAACATGAAGATCTACTTCAGCATTTTTGTTTTAATGTTAACATTCGATTACATTAGAAGTGAGTGTTGCGGCTCTTATATAATCCAATATAAAATGAAGCCTGGATATCCCTGCAACCATATCGTCGGTGGCACCACCGGAAGCAGCCTGCCGTGCTCGATAAGCGTTTGTTACGACGGACGCCGGCACGATGGCACCTACTGCGGCAAAGGACCCTGTAACATCTTCGGTTGCAACTGTGGCGGTGGATGTTTCAGAGGCAGATCAGCCTACCCAGAGAACCCCTACAGAAACTTCATGGATAATTATTCCGAGTTTGTTGAGAGGGCCCATGGCGGTCTTACCTCTAAGTAAAGCGAATGAAGAAATAAGTAGGAATAAGACAAGACGAAGAAGCAGCACCAAATCCAAAAGATTTTCATCATAATCCACAGTCTTTCTTCATAATCCCACTGCTGGTGATAGTCCTCTCTTTTTCATGCTATCTTCCTCGGTCCTGTGACAATCGACTCCAGTTTCGACCCGCGATGAAGATGATAAATTATCGTCGACCCATCTTGCAGCTGGTCGTCCGACGCCCCGCCTACCTTGGCTCGGCCACCACTCGGTCACATCTTTACTCCACCGGTCATCAGTGCGTCGAGCAGTGCAGTGCTCGGTAATGATTTGGAATCACTGTGTGTTACTGTGCTGTTACGGTTAATGGGCATGTAGTAGTGGTAGGACTCAGGCAGAGTCCGCCTGGGGAAGTACCACACCTTTGCCAGTAATTCTAGTGTTCCGGTTTGAAGGGAATTTTTTTCAGAGAAATTACAGGGCTTAGAGATATAAAATCGTAGGTCTCTGGGTGATGAGCGCAGTTCAGTACTAGGCTAGGTAATGATTTGGACTCTTCATGTTCCAATAGCTGCGTGTCATTGTGCTGTTATGTGGCAGGCATGGTGCTTACCATCAGGCACAAGTCATGCTCGTCTCGTCACTCCATTAAAATAAAAAATAAAACAATGTTTTTTGTTGTATGCCAGCGCTGTTCTTCCTGGGGAATAATAATTATGGTGTTGTCGTTTGCAAACAGAAACATAGATTTTTTTGTAGCCTTATGAAGACTATTGATTTACTTAAGTGATAAATAGTAGTAGCCCCAGAACACCAAACGTTGTAGTTTCATAAACTTATAAATAAAACAAACTAATTTAACTAAGTACTTGTGTTTATATATATTTTTTCTTCTACCTAATATCCGTAACCGAAATTATACGAAACTAACGGATACTCCGAAATAATTACATATCCGCTGCAGGATCCTTACCATCCATGAAGCTCAGGGATTAACATACGAGTCGGTAATCGCAATCAAAACCAAGGCAAATATGAAGCTGCACGAGAGCGTACCCCATGCGGTTGTTGCAATCTCACGGCACACGGGGACCTTCACATACTACGCTGACGACACCGACGACGCCATCGGTCGGTTCGTGCGGCGAGCGTGGGCTGCATCACCGAAGACCATCCGAGATTTCAACCTACAGATGGCCATCAGGGGCAGAAATGCGGCCGTTGTGGAGTCTCTGGGCCGGGAGGAGGCAGCTTAGGCAAATGGCAAAAGGCAATTAGGCAAACACTCGATGTCGAATCGATTACTAGGGGAATCCCAACCGGTAGTGATCGGCTCTACAGACGAGCACTAGAATTAGATTTTAAATGTACCCAACTCCCTCCTATTTTCCTCTTCTTCTCCTTATCCAAAATATGTGTAAAAATAATAATAATATATAATTGTAATGACAAAGATCACGGACCCCGGAGTCTGTGGAGTGGCTAATTTAAATTAAAAAAAAAAAGTATCCGAAACCGATATAATTTTATTGTCATATTCATATCCAGATCCGAAATATCATATCATCCCAACATTAAGTTGCGGAAAACAGCATAACATTGGAATACATTTATAAAGTTTTTTTGTGCATCACGGATTATCCAAAAGGTAAATTAGGCACGTGCCTAGGAGGGTATAAAAGAGAGCGTCAAGCGGAATTCTAAAACCAACGTAATATAGCATCTAATTAATTAAGTATCCTCTATCACCCATGTAGTACTAATGCCAACTAGCTATCAAGTTTTTAATACTACTAGTAGTTATTTTTAGTAAACGGGTGCCGATAAGATGCTGTTCTTTATGTTCAACCCGCCTCTGCCTAGGAAGTCATTTTAACTAATTTTAAAAACTAGCAAGAGCTTGAGAGGTTTTAAAATAGTCGACGAAGTTTTATAATCATGGACATGTGATAAGAATATCTATGATAAAATGCCATGGTAAGGTAATGTCGATGAGAAATAATGGTTCTCCGACAGACAAATATGCAGGAAAGGGATGCAACAATGAACTTAGTAAACCTTAAAAACAAGTGCTCTTACTAGGTTATTAAACTAAATATTAGGTGTTTCTATGTATAATAAGTATGTATTTAAAACTATATAAGTATTATATCAGCTATCTGGTCACCATAGTACAAGCTTTGCTTAGTTTGGGATCAGTTGGTGTTGTGTGTGAATTGCCCACAAATAATTATTAAAAAAAAAACTTATTGATAACCGTGATCAAAGTTAGTAAGGGATTTAAAATATGTAATATACACACATGTGTAGTACTATTTGTTCCCTATTTAGTAATTTATACAATCAAGGTCATCATTTTAGCCTGGCATTTATAGCGGCAAACCGCTGACCTATTTTTAGCTTTGCAGGTGGTTTAACAGGTGGGCACCTGTTAAATTTCCTGTTTTACTCTTACTAGGTTTTGGAATGGGGCAGACGCGCACCACTATCGCATAACCGCAAATCTGCAACCGCCAACGCCGCCCGCCGTCCCTCCGCATTTGACTTCACTGACGCGCCGGCAACCAGCAACGCGTGACCTCCTCAGGAATACCTAACCCTGGGGGAGCTAGGGTGTCGGACGGATGTGAACGTTCGACGCCCCAGGCCCTTCAGTAGAGACGGAATGAGAGCCAAAGTGCCCGCTCAGAAACCTTCTTTGGCTCATCCTCAACAACAATGTGTGCAAACAAACAAACAAATGTGCATCACATGAACAAATGCATAGTTTACTATTCTATAAAGGACATACAGACAAACATATATTTAAATATAATTATATAGAAGGTAAAGAGTAACAAAACAAGGAAAGCAAAATATCAAGTATAGAATAAGCATTGGCTTCGCCACATGTCTCAGACACTAAATCCATTCGATTTTGATCTCTTGAAGTATACGCCACAAATAAACGCAGCTATCCTTTATTTCATGTTTAAAATACCCGCCAACCTCACAGGTTTAAAAACAGCGCCGTCTTAGCAACGCTATTGTTCGAGTACTAGTATATAAATACTGTGTCCCAATCAGTTGTCGCTAAATGTTATAAATTAGTTAAAAGTATACCCATTATGAAGACACAGCGCGAATAACAACGGTAATATCCGTGTTGTGAATCTGCTACAATTACAGTACACAAAATACATTTTAGAATAGGTATAAGTAGGCCTATTTTCCTCATATGAATTGTATGATTAATAAGCGATGATAACCAGTAGTATATAAGAATCAGCAAACTCCATCCGAACACATTATCCTGTAAATCCTGACATCGGTTACATTCTGACTAAATCATCAACATGAAGACCTGCTTCAGCATTTTCGTTTTAATGCTAACATTCGATTACATTAGAAGTGAGTGTTGTGGCACTCATACAATAGAATATAAAATGAAGGCTGGTTATCCCTGCGAACATATCGTCGGTGGCTCCACCGGGGGCGCCCTGCAGTGCCAAATAGACGTTTGTTACGACGGACGCCAGCACGAAGGCACCTACTGCGGCAGAGGACCCTGTAACATCTTCGGCTGCAACTGTGGCGGTGGGTGTGTGAGAGGCAGAGCAGCCTACCCAGAGAACCCTTACAGAAACTTCATAAATAATTATTCCCAGTTTGTTCAGAGGGCCCGTGCCGCTAAATAAGTAACACTCCGAATTAAGCAATAAGATGCAGTAAAAACAAGACAAGACGAAGAAGCAGCACCAAAGAAGTACCAGTAACCACATCAACTGGAAGACACTTAAACAACCAAGATATATCATCATCAGTCTATTCCATTTTCCTGATGGAAATGTTGCCGTAAAATTGTAATTAGCCGATAAATTAAAATTAGGTAAATTGTGTTTATTAAGTTAGATTAGTTTGATTTATAATCTAACAGCGTTAAATTATAAAGTACCTATAAAGGTATTTACAATTTTACGATTTCAGATATAACTAGGTGCTCGTAACTCTTTTAAAGTGGAAAACATCGAAATGGTGTCGATATTGTAATTTCCTTGGCATTGTAAATAAACTGT
This sequence comes from Ectropis grisescens, assembly GCA_017562165.1. Taxonomy (NCBI): domain Eukaryota; kingdom Metazoa; phylum Arthropoda; class Insecta; order Lepidoptera; family Geometridae; genus Ectropis; species Ectropis grisescens. The sequence continues at coordinate 1,405,597 of CM029780.1, forward strand.
TTGGAATAAAAAAAGATTTTACATGGTTTAAATACTTAGTACAGGTTACGATGTCATAAGTAAGTATCCAAATTTTTTATATGTATATGCAGCGGTTACTACACCCTATAATACCTATAATACAATACCTGTAATAATATAATTTACCTACAATACCCATATATACAATACTAGCAGCCCGCCCCGGCTTCGCACGGGTGTTATGGAAAATAAGTATAAAACAAAATTATTAGACTTACAAATTTTAACACACTCTTGGCAGAATTGCCATGCTTAGGACATAAGACAAAACAAACAATCCCAATCATCTGTTTATCATTTAAAACGCATGCTTTTTTGCCTATTTTACTTTATAAAAAAAATGCGGGAGCCAGAAGCTCAAGGGAGGTCCTGAGAGGAGCGAGCCAAGCGAGGTCGTCGCCGTAGCGAGAGGTTACACTCAAGGACATAGAGCTTCTGGCTCCAGGAGCTCACCCGGAGTCGTACCTCAGTGATAGACCATAATAGGACCAATTGTTATGTTTAGGTATTGTTGTTTCTCTCAATATGTGCCTTTAAACATTATGCTAAGTTATGTTTATGCTATATACGGTAGCAAAAATTATGCGAAAACTGTTATGCGTTAGTTGTTATGGTATATTATCATTAGTCCTAAAAACTTTAGGCGTGTCTAGCGTCATTGTTATTCCCCTTTTACTTTTACGCATCAAATCAAAAATTAAATCAGTAAATATTTAGTTGTTGTAATTTAGTGTTAAAAATCTGCTAATGCCACCTACGACGTAGTTTATGGTTGTGCAATGTTTTATGTAGGTACTAAAGTCTATTAGTTCTAAATACGTACTAAATAGTTACGGCTGGTCTAGTCGGGAGAACGGCGGCGGCCGATCTGGAGCCCCGGTTTTAAATCCCACGTGCACCAGGCACCACTGTCTTTTCGGAGTAATATGCGTAATACCGCTAACTTAAAACGGTGAAGAAAAACATCGTGAAGAAATCGCCATGTACTTAGAATCTTTTGAGGTCATGTGTCATCCACCAACCCGCACTGGGCCAGCGTGGTGGATTATGGACTTGACTATCTCCTTGCGAGAGAGGGCCCCGAGTCCCAGTAGTAGGAATATTTAGTGGGCTGCTTATTGTATCTATTGACACAGCTAGATTTCTGATCGTCTCATCATCGTAGTCCTTAATGCTCCGTTTTATTCTACTTTAGTAGGTAGAATAAAGGGGACCTTTGGGGATGACCTATATCGTATCCTATCCCCCAGCTCAAATTACACGCGCATCACTATTTTTTCGAAGGCATGTCCGTAATGCCTCCAATTTAAAACGGTAAAAGAAAAATCGTGAGGAAACCGAAATGGAATAAATTTAATGTAATACTGTGTAGAAAGTGCGAGAAAACTTGAACAATAACAGTAAAGGTAGAATAAACTTGTACAAAAGTAGTTCTGAAAAGAACATTTTGATAGGAACATAAAAAAGTGTTACGAAAAAATGTTTAATATTTAATATCATTTGCGTCCACTACCTACGTAGCGAGGCGACCACGCGAATTAGTAGCCGCGCGCGGCTACTCGTACTTACCTATTTCATAGCTGCGAACACCTCTCCCCCGTGCCTCGGTGTCCACTCTATCGCTGTTGCGCCGCGCGGCGCCGCATTTTGATAGGATTGATATTTTTAATTTCGTTAAATATTTTGAATGGAATGTCCGACTTCAATAATTCAAAAAGTAATCAATAGGTATTAAAAGAGTCTTGAATAAGAAATAATTTATTTGGATAAGAATTAATACAAATGTGTTGATAACATGGTCTGAATTTGATAGGCATTTTTACTTACTTTTAAAATGTAAAAAAGTTGTTGTTGCGAAGTAATTACTGAAGTTAGACATATGGTCTCGCGAGGTTTTTTGTAGATTTTAATACGCTCTATAATATTGTAGAACATTGTTTTGGTCTATCATTAGTACTTTCCGCAGCGTATGCGATGAAAGCCATTTTATGACTCTTTTTTTTATACCTTGCGTTGGTTTTAGTAAAAATTTACGTAGATATCTCATTTTTTTCCGTGATAAACATAGCCTATGTTACTCAGTGATAATGTAGCTTTCTATTGGCAAAAGAATTTTTGAAATCGGTCCAGTAGTTTTTGAGTTTATTCGTGCCATACAAAAATACAAAAATACAAATCTTTCCTCTTTATAATATTAGTATAGACAATAATTTTTCGAATGGTGTATTTCCTAAAATGCTGAAAAACACAATAATAAAATCGTTCAAAAGTAAGAACAAAGATGATATAAACTGATTGGTTCAGTCCGTTTTTTTAACAAATCTTCGACAAAGCTTTTTTACAGCTGCATGTAATTGACTAGGCCCCTTTACAGCTGCTTTATTGTTTTTGACGTTGTTATTTTATCATATTATGTACACAGATTCTTTGCCTTTTTGTAAATGACGTTACCAAGTGTTCTTATGAATTTATGGTATGAATAAATGAATTGAATTGAATTGAATTGAATTGAACCCCCGACCAAAAAAAGGGGTGTTATAAGTTTGACGTCGATGTCTGTCTGTCTGTCTGTCTGTCTGTCTGTGTGTGTCTGTCTGTGGCACCGTAGAGCTCAAACGGATGGGCCGATTTCGATGCGGTTTTTTTTATTTGAAAGTTAATTACCGTGCGGGTGTTCTTAGCTATGTTTGGTTAATATCGATTCAAAATGGCCGCCTCCACAAAATGGCGGATAAAATATTTCTACACAACCTACCTCAATATGGGTATCAAATGAAAGGGCTTAACTAGTAGAGTACTATACACTATAACAAATTTCAAATCCAAGATGGCCGCCACCACAAAATGGCGAATTATATATTTTTTTTCACTACTACCTCAATATGGGTATCAAACGAAAGGGCTTAATTAGTAGAATACTTTTCACTATGACAAATTACAAATCCAAGATGGCCGATATCACAAAATGGCGAATTACATTTCTTTTTTCACAGCTCCCTTAATATGGGTATCAAATGAAAGGGCTTGACTAGTAGAATGTTGTACAGATAACAAATCTTAGGTAGTCGGGGGTTAGTCAAAATTTTTAATTTTGTTCTTGTCGTCTAAGGTATTTGAAATGGTAGTTTATCATGGAATGGAAAATTATTTTAAACAAAAAACCAATTTGCAAAGGGACAAATTGACTTTCGAAACAAATAAACCAGTGGTCTATAGATAACTCAGGTGTGCTTAGTGTAAGTAGTTAGTTAGGTTTGTAGTGTAGTGTATGTAGTTCTCATTGTATTTTAGTTTTGCTAATAAAGGCTCTGCCCAGATAAAAAATAAACCAGTAATCTTGCAATATATACATTTTTAGATACTGTCATGATAAGTATGGATTCAAAAGCGCTTGCTTGTCTATAAATTAACTAGTAATATATTTGACAAATCAACAGCAACTGCGTAAATAATCTATATTAAAGAAAGAAGTTAAACGCCACGCAAAATATACAACTACAACGTGTGGTGTTCACAGGGCAGCGTTCTTGGGCCACTATTATTTATCACTTACTAGCAGCGCCCCGCGGTTTTACCCGTGTAGTTCCCGTTACCATTATTTTTTTGGGATAAAAGGTATTAAAAGTAACTGTGTACCAAATTTCAGCCCGGTCCGTTCATACGTTACGACGTGATTGAGCAACAAACATCCAAATAACCAAACAACCATCCATATACATTTATATTATTAGTAGGATAGAACATAGCATTAGAAGGTATCTTGCACTATAATTTATATGCAATAATGGTCTTCCTAAGGCCACAAACATTCTATGGTTCTGTTTGCGGGGTTTTTCTGATTATGTTTATTTTTTGTGGGACGTAAAATCTTACGCACCGTACGCCATATTGAGACATGGTGGGAGTGTCAGGCTCGACACCAACAAAAATGATACCTCTACCAACTAAGCCCCACAGGTTTGTTCGATTTGGGTAAGAGTCGCGGGACCGCTGTCGCATTTGACCACACCACTCTGACACTTACGGGTCCACCTCGCGGGGGTATGGATCCCCGCATTGGGCTCGTGGGAAACCAAAAGCGCGTTACCACCTCGGGAGGTCCGATCTCCAAAGAGTGTGCCGGGCTCGACGAACCCGGACCCTCCACGCGGAGACGGTGTGCAAGCCTCACTGAACCTCCCGACTCACCCCCGCATCCGCTTTCTCCTCGCCATCTGCCGGTCTTCGGTTATCCTCCGTAAGATGGCGGTCTCGTAGAAGGAAACCACCGCCTCTCACTATCGAGCATCTTAACTAAGATGGTCATCACTGACAGATCTGCCCTGCCCACGGTTCCACCTTTAGCACGTGTTGCGCAGTGTTTTCAGTGAAACCACACCAACCGATTTTGGACCCACGTAGCTAGAATGGGGCGGATGCCTCGAAGAGTGGTCGGGCGCAGGTTCCCCTTAGTGTATGTCCTGAGCTAGCCCGCTCTAATCACCTCGTCAGAGCCCTGGCAATGGTATCCCTGCGCCATTGTATCATCTCCTGTGGGGCGAAGCGCAGGTCCCGCCCAGAACCAGTAGACCGATGATCGATCCGCGGCCTCCAGCCTCTCATCAGGCGATCCGGAAACAATCCGGTGCGAGCGTAGGCTACCTCGTGTGAGAGTGTGCGGTATCCTTGACACACTCTCACGCTTTAAAGTAGTTCGCTAGTTTTAAATACCAAATGGTCTTGTGCGTATCGATAGCAAAAGAACAACATGACATGTGTGTCATGAAAGTCTGATTCTAACTGATAGTGGGCTTAATTATTTTTGTAGTGGTAAGAAACTACTACAAAAATAATTAAGACTACTCTTTACAGAGTCCGCCTGGGGAAGTACCACATCTTTGCCAGTTATTCTACCGCCAAACAGTAATCTGCAAACATTACTGTGTTCCGGTTTGAAAGGCAATGTTTCCAGTGAAATTACAGGCCATAGAGATAAAACATCATATATCTCTGGGTGACGAGCGCAGTGTAGTGCCAAGTAATGATTTAGACTGTTCATGTTCCAATAGCTGCGTGTCACTGAAAAAGATTATCCGGAGACTTTCATCTGTCTATGGATAATTCAGATGTGCTAAACGTAAATAGTTAATAAGAAAAGATGTAAACAGTCAATAGAATTGGTTGTGAAAAGTACATTTTTATAGTAAAGAAACAACAACAATAGTACTCCTTCAAAGTGTTTAAAATCGCCGCAAGTGACAAGTTTGGAGGGTTTTATAGAGAATCTAATACTTATTTATTCCTTATTTATTTTACTTTAGTACTACGCGTAACTCGAAAATGCGACATCGGATCATGTTTAATGTTCTAATAATTAGAACATTAAACATTTAAAAAAAAAAAAGTGCGCTTAAGACCGCACGGCAGAAGTGAAAACTAAAATAAGAAATACTTAACTAATGAAAGAGTGGGTAAGTACTAAATAATTTGAATTTTTAATTATTCAAATTATTTAGTACCCACTTGGCAATTTCCGGCAGAAGTGTCTGCGTTTGATGACGCGCTGAAATCAGCGGTTGAGTCTGCCCTCAACGTTGCCCTTGATGTTAATCAATGGTTGCAGGCAGCTCTTCCGATTCGGTTTGGGGGTCTTGGGGTACGTTGTGCGAGGGACGTTGGCCTGCCGGCTTTCCTTGCGTCGGTGCATGGGGCTGCTAACCTTGCCGCTAATATCCTAAATTTAAAAGGCGGTGAGGAAAGTTTGCCTTTTGCTTCCGATGCGCTGGTAGTTTGGAGTGCCCTCAACCCTGGTGAGGCGTCACCTGTGGAGTCTCACAGTCAACGAGCGTGGGATATCGTTGGGGCTAAGCGGATTCAAGCTCAACTATTGGCATCTGCCTCTGGGGTGAATAAGATAAGATAAGATAAGATAGCATTTATTGACATATTAAAAAACATACATTAGAATTAGTAACAAATTTCATTAGAAACTAATTGCTGAACATAGTATTAATATATCTCGTCATTTGCAAAAAAATATAATGTCATTGAAAATATAAAATAATGTACATCACAAAATTAATAAAATGCTGTATAGGGGCATTATTGTTACTATCTATTATATTTAATACTGTTACTATCTAAATTTAATTATTCTATTAAAATAATATCTATATATTATTGTGGTAATATAAGTACCTAGGCACGTACAGTCTTACATAGCCAATTGCTCGTAAGCGTCATAGAAACATCAATACTACTCGTAGTTAAAATTTAAATATTCACCTATGCTGTACAAAGTCCTCTGGATTAAAAGCTGTTTGATCTTTCCTTCAAATATTAATTTGCTCGAGATGGTTTTAATACTTTCCGGCAAATGATTGTATAAAACTCTACCAAAGTGAATGGGCAGCTTCTTTGCAAATGCAAGTCTGTATGGTATCGGCTGCAACATTATCCGCGTACGTCCTGATCGCCGATCTTTTGCTTCAGTCAATGAATATTTTTCTATATTGTCCCTGGTGTACTTGAGAGCTTCAAATATATAGAGTGCAACCGATGTCATAATTTTTTGCTCTCTATAATGTTCTCGGCAACTCTCCTTAAACTTTGCATTGACTAGGACGCGTATGGCACGCTTCTGCATTTTCAAAATACGTTGGTAGTCACCGGAACAACCCCAGAAAACTATACCATAAGCCATAATCGAATGAACATAAGCATAATATGTCTCTTTCAAACTTTCCGGAGACGTGATTTTCTTCAGCTGTTTTAATGCGTATGTGGCATTGGCCATTTTCTTACATAATATGGATGAAATATGAATATGGCTAGACTCCGGGCTGTCACGCAGCCTGAATCTGGGGTTTGGTTGAATGCGCTACCTTCCCCTCACCTAGGCACCTTACTAGAAGACAGCTCACTGCGCGTGGCGGTGGCTCTCCGCCTGGGCTGCAAGGTGTGTGAAGCCCACATATGCACCTGCGGCTCCATGGTGGAAGTCAATGGCCATCACGCTTTGAGTTGTAGACGGTGCGCGGGAAGGTTCTCGCGTCACCATGCACTCAACGACGTAGTTCGGCGAGCTTTGGTGTCGGCGGGCATTCCCTGCTTGCTTGAGCCTCCAGGCTTATGCAGGTCGGATGGCAAAAGACCGGATGGTGCCCTGGAAGAACAGGAAGTGCCTAATTTGGGACGCCACTTGCGTCAGCACTGTCGCCGCCAGCCACCTGAGTCGCACTGTTCACTCACCATCAGCTGCGGCAGAGGAAGCTGCTGTTAAGAAAAAGGAGAAATATAGCGCGTTGATGTCTCTGTACGAATTTGTACCTATCGCCGTCGAGACCTTGGGTTGTTGGGGAGCAGAAGCTAAGGGGTTCATGTCAGAGTTGGGGCGCAGGCTCAGGGAGAATACAAGTGACTCCCGCTCCGGCGCGTTCTTGGAGCAAAGGATGGCCATTGCCATTCAACGTGGGAACGCAGCAAGCGTCATGGGCACCTTTGCGCCGGGAACGGTTCGGGGTGGGTTATTTGGGGAATAGTTTTAAGTTTAATTGTAGAAGTTGACATGTTATGTAACGCATATAAACTAATAAATAATATTAAAAATAAAAACGATATAAATTGAAGTTGATTATAGCTAGTAAGCAACACCACGAGAATAACATGCGGCCGAGTGACTAGTATCCATGGCCAAGAATATATTAAAAAGTAATTTTTACGCGGGCCGGAAATAGCGTTTGACTCACAAGTTTTTGGTATTTGCTATTTATTTATTTTGTAGGTGTGTTAGTGTTTGTAGGTATAATTTTGTGTGTTTACGTAGTGTAAGTGCTGTGATAAAACTGTAATATATTACAAAATAAACTTTTTTGGAATGGATGTGAAATGCAAATTTAATATTTCGTGACAGGTTAAATTAATGTGCTAAGTACCTAGAAGTTAATGTCGCCATACAAAAGGACAGTTAGTTGTCGCTAAATGTTACAAATAAGTTAAAAATAGACCTATTAGGGAGAGGCAACGCGAATAACAACGCTGATATCGGTGTTGGGAGTCTGCTACAATTACAGTACACTAAATACATTTTAGAATAGATAAGCCTATTTTCCTTATATTCATCCTATGACTAATAAGCGAGGATTAACAGTAGTATATAAAACAGACCAAACTCCATCCGAACACAGTGTCCTGCAAATCCTGCCATCGGTTACATTCTGACTAAATCATCAACATGAAGATCTACTTCAGCATTTTTGTTTTAATGCTAACATTCGATTACATTAGAAGTGAGTGTTGCGGCTCTTTTACAATCGAATATAAAATGAGGGCTGGCTTACCCTGCGAACGTATCGCCGGTGGACGCCCCAACTCCAGTGGCCTCCCGTGTGTAATAGATGTTTGTTACGACGGACGCCCGCACGGAGGCACCTACTGCGGCAAAGGACCCTGTAACATCTTCGGCTGCAACTGTGACGGTGGATGTGTGAGAGGCAGAGCCGCCTACCCAGAAAACCCCTATAAGAACTTCATGACCAATTATTCCAAGTTTGTTCTGAGGGCCCACGGCGGTGTTACCAAAAAGTAGAGCGAATGAAGCAATACGACGCAGTAGAAACAAGGAAATACGAAGAAGCAGCACCAAAGAAGTACCAGTAACCATATCAACTAGAAGACACTTAAACAACCAAGATAGCATCATCATCAGTCTATTCCATTTTCCTGATTCAAATGTTTCCGTGAAATAGTAATTATCTTTTTATAGAGGTAATAAATGGCGTGAGATTCTAAGGTTTATATTAGGTCGATTTATAATCTAACTGCGTTAAATATTATAAAGGTGCTCGTAACTCTTTCAAAATAGAAAACATCGAAATGGTGTTGAGATTGTCCTTTCCTTAGCATTGAAAATAAACTTCTTTGAATAAAAAAAGATTTTCATTATCATCCACAGCCTTTCTTATCTAATCTGACAAATAAATCATTATATTCTATTCTATAAAAAAAATGATATGATTTGATTCTATATGATGTAAATTGATTTTATTTTGTTTAACGTAACGTAGTTTGTTTTCATTTAAATTAATTTGATGTAATTTAGTTGGTTCTTATTTAATTTGATTCAATTTGGTTTTTACTTTGTCTAATAATATGTGGTCTTGTTTTCTCAATTCTGTCTCTGTATATGGATTTTTAATCTCAGGTTCGACCCGCGATAAAGATGATATCGTCGCCCCATCTTGCAGCCGGTCGTCCGACGCCCTTTAAATATATTATTATATGCAATGATCTTCCTAAGGCTTTAAACATTCTATTGTTTTGTTTGCAAACGACAGCACTATGTATATCATTCACTGAGAAGAACAGTGCTGGAATATAAACAACATTTATACACGGTACACTTTGTAGCATTATAAATTGGTTATTTTTAAATAATCTGAAATTAAATCTGTGCAATAATGGTATTCAGAAAGCTACTTAATAAATTGAATAATCTAACACTTGCTAGGTAAACATGTTCTATCTTAAGCCTCGGTATTGCTTAATGTTTAGGCAATCTGTCAAAATCTATGCTTTTATTGTATAACATACCTACAGTTAGTATTTTGCTATTAAGGGCGTGTAGGCCGTAATTTTGAATTTTTAAAACCACTTTAAGACCTTTAAAATAGTGTTTTAAACTCTGAAAAAAATATAATTATTAGTTAAGGATTTAATCTAGTGCAATTCACAGTCAATAACACGATTTAATTAATTTTACATGACAGAAAAAAATCCCAAAGTTACCCCTTTTCAAAAAGGTTTTTCAAGTTTATGACTAAACTAATGAATTTTTTTACTAAATTTTTGTACTCAACGAAAGCCACTAAAAGTTATAGATGCATTCGCAGAGTTTGACTTGATAAAAAGTATCAGTTATTCACTATGTTTTAATATCTACCATATATATAGCGCGCCGTTCGGCAGGCCTGATCAGTCGCGTTTCGGCGCTCACGGACGACGGGCCTGTGCTTGATTTTGCAATTTTGACAACCAATAAATTTTAAATATTACGATCATAGTGCCACAGTATAACAATATCAGTAGGCATTACAAGTGAAGCACGCTATGATCTTGATTTTTGATACCGTTTTCATTGAAATTGAAAATAGACGCTGATACTAATTTGTACGCTGTTTACTTTATGCTGTAGACCAATAGGGGAGTCTCAAAAAACTGACGTCGGTAACACATCAGTAAAAAATTCAATGCGGATGCAATGGAAAATAGATAAGTATCGGTAAAATATTCGTCCGCCAAATCAGAGATCGGGATAAGGAAATAATGAGAGGGGAGAAATTCCCTGCGTAAATCCCCTAATATAAATGCAAGTTAGGTATCATAAATGATAAATGATATCTAACTTGCATTTATATGCCATTTAGGTAAATTCTTTGGTAGTAAGGTACTTAGTACTTGGAAGAAAAGTCCTCACATACACATTTTACCACTTTGGAAGAGACTCGCGCGCAAACTATTCAGTTTAGAAAAAAAATGTTAGGAACTTCAATACAATTTTTGAACACCTATCCATAGATACACGTATGGTTTTGATAGATTTTTTTTTTATTTCTTTTCCAAATTTGTGACACCACCAAAATTTATTGTTTTTTCTTTTTTTGTATGAAAATGTTAATATTGTTCATAGAATACATGTACTTACACTCCGCAGGCATAAGCTGAGCTTTGCATTTGTGTGAGTGTACATGGATAGTGTAGGTGTGACAACCGGCCTTAGGTGCGGCGCCATTCTGTCTCGCCGCGCTCCTGCCTGATTGGTGATCACTCACACTAATGCAAAGCTCAGCCTATACCTCGCGGACAAAATTTCAAGCTCCTGCCTGATTGGTGATCACTCACACTAATGCAAAGCTCAGCTTATACCTCGCGGAGTGTACCAAGTTTTATTAGTATACTTCTTATAGTTTCGGAGAAAAATGGCTGTCACATACGGATGGACAGACATAACGTATATTTTATTATTGTCAACGAATCCCTAAAAACCCAACTTCGTTCATTTAAAACTTATTTAAAATGAAATTTATACACTCGACCAAATTTGATAAGAAGTCTTTTAGGTAGTAAAATTACTCGTAGAATTTAACTCTGTACTAAATTTCCGATTCGTATTTTTTATATAAGGTTTAGAATCATTTCCTGAGCATAAAATTACAAAATAATGACAAATTCAGGTGGAGCTTCAAGCGCCAGCTCGAAAAAACGTTTTTGGCCGATATTCCGAAAAAGTTATAAAGCCTATTATTATTGAAATTAAAATAAAAAAATTATTATAGAAAATAAAATTTCCCATCTTTTGTTGCCAGTAAACTTTTTTTTCGAACTTACCGATTACGATTTATTATGTCCAATTTAATGATAACAATGTAAAAAATAAGATGTGAATTCTGTTCCCAGTAGCATAAACATGTCTCTTTTTACCGGAATGGAAGAAGGGTTATGTTTTCGCGCGTATCTTTATGTTTGTAAAACTTTTATTTCCACATATCTTCCAAACGGCTGGATGAATTTTGGTAACTAAGATATTCTAAGACTAGTCTCATTCGCCAAAGTGTCCTTAGATAGTGGGTAATATTTTTTTACGTGTAGTTTTTTTTGTAGTCAGGGTTCTTAAATTAAAGTTATTCTATCACATTGATCGTTGCTCGAATAAACAGCACCGTTCACCATCATGATTAAAGAGTTGAACGAAGAGTTTGGTCTCCACTTTTGTAATAAGAACAACTAAGCTGTGAAACGCATTGCCAGAGTGGGTTTTTATCGAAGGTTCGAACCTTGGGGTTACGAGGTACACTGTGTTTGTTTCTATTAGAGAAGCAAGTTCCATCGTAGACCAAATCATTTTCATCCACTATTATTGGCATCATCGCAACCGTATCATTAAATGGGTTATAAATCGTAAACGGTAAGTTTTACAAAAAAAGTTTACTAGCAACAAAAGATGCAAATTTTTATTTTCTACAATTATTGTCAAAATATACAGTTTCCAAAATATCGGTTAAAACAGTTTTTTTTTCAATTGGCGTTTGAAGCTCTACCTGGATATGTGAGCATTTTGTAATTTTATGCTCAGTAAGTGATCTTTACCTCATAGAAAAAAATTGGTTTTGAAATTTAGTGCAAAGTTGACCAAAAAACCTTCTATTTTTACTGGCCTTTCATTACGTTTCAGCACATTTTTTTTAATTTTTGACGAACTTGTGAATTATTAGGAAACATTTTAAAAAGATGCATGAAATTGGAAAAGCCTTTCTCAACTTATAGTGTGACCAAAAAAGAAAAAGTTGAGTTTTGTATACCTACGAGTATAGATAAATTTAACATTTCTCGTTTAGGTATATAGCAACAAAACTCTTATCATAAACAAACAAACATAAACAAATCTTGAACAAAAATGAGTTTAAATTACATAGTCCAATATTTTAATGTTATTTCTGCACTGTGGCACCGATTCCGCGTTCGGTGACGGTCGCGAGAACAAGACAGCGTTAAATGCCTACTTTGACAAAAATACCTGGCCTTAACATTCGGTCACATTACAGCGAGTATTGCAGTATACCGTTGGAATATTTTTTTAAAGGTTTCCCATGCACCCTATTTGGCCCCGTGTCAGTCGACCGACTGTTCTTTATGGCCTTTTTATGGAGTGGGAGTGGGTGGGAGAAATGCACCTGCATATATCCGCCATGCAGGGACATGGCGGGGTATGGCGGGCTCGACGCTACGGATCGTTGTTGCCCAGAACATATAAATCTGTCTGTGGCGCGCCAAAAGCAGGTTTCACTTCAAAAATGTTAAAATACTAGTATCTAATAGTACATAGACTACTTTTTTATAACGCGGGAAAACAACTGGTACGCCACAACTACGCGGTTAAAATTCGACTTATTGTATTTTTACTGGTGACACCCCCCCCCTCCTCCATTTTTTAGAATAGGTATAGATAGGTATATTTTCCTTATACTAATTGGATGATTAATAAGCGAAGATTTACAGTAGTATATAAGAATGAGGAAACTGTTAATTCGAATACAGTGTCCTGCGAATTCTGCCATCGGTTACATTCTGACTAAATCATCAATATGAAGATCTACTTCAGCATTTTCGTTTTAATCCTAACATTCGATAACATTAGAAGTGAGTGTTGCGGCTATCAAAGAATCGAATATAGAATGAAGGCTGATTATCCCTGCGAGCATATCGTCGGTGGTCGGTGGGTCGCTACCGGTGTGGCCGCAAACAGCCGGCCGTGCCAAATAGACGTTTGTTACGACGGACGCCGGCACGAAGGCGCCTACTGCGGCATAGGACCCTGTAACATCTTCGGCTGCAACTGCGACGGTGGATGCTTCAGAGGCAACCCAGCCTACCCAGAGGACGCCTACAGAAACTTCATGGATATTCATTCCGAGTTTGTTGAGAGGGCATGAAGCAAGAAGACCCAGTAGAAACAAAATAAGACGAAGAAGCAGCACCAAATAAGTACCAGTAACCACATCAACATCACATCAAACAGTTCAGTGGAGAGAGCTGGAGGAAGCCTATGCCAGGAGGCACGCCGAATTTTAGTAAATAGGACTCGAAAATATGTATTACCAAATTTGTAGCGAATTTGGAATAAAAGGGCTTTTATTATTATTCACTCATTTAATCATCATCTTAATCTCTAAGTTTTTACAACATAAAAAAATATATACATTAAAAAAAACTTAAAAACTAGGGTGCCGCCAGCAGCGGGGCAGGGCCCAAGCCACCGGTGATTAAGGCTGCAGAGTGAGGAACCTCCTGACGATGCGCGCTGTGTCGAGGATGACCGTCTTCTGTATCTGACCCCTAATCCAACCATCTAGCGAAAGTCTCTTAAATAATGTTGATCAAGACTTTTCGCTACAAGACCGTTTGCCGTCACAACTATAGGACTATGATCGTCGAATCAACGTCCCACATAGCCGTAAGCTCATGAGCCAAGTCAAGGTACTTGCTAAGCTTGTCCTTCTCGGCTTTCACGAGGTTCTCACGAGCAACGCACGACCATTCTCGAGAACTGACAGAGGTGCGTACTTATCGGACTCGACAAGGTCGTGTCGAAGAGCAATTTGCTGGTGGATGATCCTGGCTACTAAGTTACGTCTATGCAAGTACACGCCGTTAGCAAGATGCGAACAACCGGAAATAACATGACGAAGAGATTCGCCTGGACGGCGGCATGCCCGACAAATGTCGACCGTACCGGCCTTCATTATGTATTTCCGGTAATTGTTCGTCTTGATAAGTTCGTCTGCAATTGCACAAGCAAAACCCTCGGTTTCTCCGAAGAGGTCTCCGAATCTTGTCTGAAATTTTGCATGAAGGTGCCTTTTAGAACGTAGGCGCTCACAAAGACGGATTTTGCGAAATTCCATCCCTAAGAGGGTGAAACAAGGGGTGGACGGTTGTATGAAATTTTCGTCATTTTCAAAGTTATACGCTTATGAAATCCACTGAACCGATTTTAATGAAATTTGGTGCACAGATAGACTAGACACAGGATAGGACAAGGGCGACTAACGAGTAATTTGCGAGCAAATGACTTGTCTTTTACGACAAGTTCCGATCATGTTACTTCATTATCACTAGTAATAGTCGAACGTAGATACATCAACACAGAGACGACTACCACTACTGCCGTGATTCAAGATGCTCCTCAACAAACGGAACAAGATGTTAGCGGAATAATTAAGACAACTGATACGCTTCAAAATGTTAAAAAAACTAGACATCAGTAAATCCAAAAACCCTGAAAAGTTTGATAGTATTGAATTATTTTGTGATGAAATTGGTGGAATGGGTCACATCTTCAAAAATGAAAGTAATGAGTTTGACGTTACTAACACATGCGTCCCTAACACTTCGTTTAGACAATCACTACATAGTACAAAACAAAGTCGCTTTCTCTGTCCCTATATCCCTATGTATGCTTAGATATTTAAAACTACCAAACAGATTTTGATGCGAGGTTTTTAATTGCGTGATTCAAGAGGAAGGTTCATATGTATAATGTGTGCATACAACAGTAGAGAAACACTTATAATTTTAAAGGTTTCTAATGTGATATCATAAATAAACACATTTTTTGCGCTTACTTTGCAAACGCTGGCTGGATCTTACAAGATGGATCAAAATAACGTACTGCAGTATTGTACCCCTTAAGAAGGTCTACAAAAAAGTCAAGAATGCTATATGTCTATCTCTTAGGGATAACCCACAATAACCATTTTTATTCGTATTTTTAGTATCAGCATTGCACCCGTGCGAAGCCAGAGCGGGTAGAAGAGGTATTTGTAGGTATTGAGGCACCATAACTGCAGTAAAACTTCTAGCATTGCTTTCATCGTAAATCATTATTTACCACACACAACCAGCGTGGTTTTCACTGACGAGATACAAACCACAAAAATAATTTGTATCCCAGGAAACCGTTCTCTGTAATTGCTGTGTATTAATTTATCTTCAGCAGCCTATCCTAGTCTACAGCAGAATATAGAGATACATATATGTCAAGACTCACCACTCAGGCCGATTCTCAGGTTTATGACTCGATCTTATTGCCTATCTTATGTACTATCTAACCTATATCGTTACTCAACGTAATAACAGGATGTCCTATAAATAAACTGAAATAAATAATGTTTTGTTTCATTGTACTCCCACTGAAGAACTTTCCCCTTCCACGTCACTTTTGGGTCAACTTGTTTGCCGGGCCACTATACTTAATACTTCATCTACTTCTTTATAGTTCCATCTCTGGCTTGACCAACAACAGATCACGCTTATTCTTTCTATAACTGTCGTTGATCATCTATTCTGTATCGACGTCTTAATGACTAATACTATACGTCAATTGGTCTTAATTGATAACTCGATTAACAAGCACAAAAATAATCATTTCTGTAATGACAACTATGATTTAACACCACAACAGGCCAATTAATTAAATGACAAATTAATGAACCTTGACGGTATAAATAAAAGCAATTGGTCATCTATCATTTGTTTCAAACAAAATAATTTGAATAACATAACAATTATGAAAGTCGTATTCAGTATTTTTGTTTTGGCGTTATTATTCGGTCATATAAAAAGCGAGTGTTGTGGCTCTTATAGAATTGTTTACGTCATGAAACCTGGGTACCGTTGCGAAGACGTCCCCCGGGGGCAATGTGGGCTCTCTCGGCAGCCTCACTTGTCAAACAAAAGTGTGTTACGACGGACGGAACCACGATGGCACTTACTGCGGGCAAGGTCCCTGCAATATATTTGGTTGCAAATGCGATGGAGGATGCTTCAGAGGGAACCCGGCGCACCCAGAGAGCCTCTACGAAAACTTTATGGAGAATTACTCGGACATTGTGGACAGGGCACAACTTGCATGAGAAACTGTTTTTTTTTATAAAACTGAACTGAAGTAAGAATAAACTTAAATATGCCAACTGTGTTTTATACCTACACCCATTCCAGTCATGTTCCACCAATAGCTTTTTTTTTTATAATTTAGAGTGACAAGACGAGCTGGACATGTGCCTGATAGTAAGCAAAATGCCAGCCACATAACAGCACAGTGACACGCAGCTATTGGAACATGAAGAGTCCAAATAATTACCTAGCACTGCACTGCGCTCGTCACCCAGAGATCTAAGATATTATATCTCTAAGCCCTGTAATTTCTCTGGTAACATTGCCCTTCAAACCGGAACACAGTAATGTTTGCACATTACTGCTTGGCGGTAGAATAACTGGCAAAGGTGTGGTACTTCCCCAGGCGGACTCTGCTAAGAGTCCAACTCTACGTGTCACTGTGCTGTTATGTGGCTGGCATGTTGCTTACCATCAGGCCTATGTCCAGCTGGTCTCGTTACTCTTTATTTAAAAACAAGATGTGCGTTTAAGACCTCTCTGCAGAAATGAAAACTAAAATAAGAAATACTTAACTATTTAAAGACTACTGAATAATTTTAAGAATAAAAAAAACATACGGGTCGAATTGATAACCTCCTCCTTTATGGAAGTCGGTTAAAAATAAAACTATTTATAAATTGAAATTGAATATACCGAGTAAGCAGGGCAACACGAAAATAACATCCGACTGAATAACTAGTAACCACAAATAAATATTGGTGGACAATTCACATACCTACACCATCTGACCCCAAACTAAGCAAAGCTTGTGTGATGGCAGCCAGATAGCTGATATAATACTTATATAGTTTTAAATACATACTTATTATACACAGAAACACCCAGACATAGTGCAAACATTTGAATTCATCACACAAATATTTGCACTGGGTGGGGATCGAACCCCACGACCCTCGGCTTCACAGGCAGAGCTACTACCAACTAAGCCACTAGGCCAGTCAAGAATACATTAAAAATATTTTTTACGCGGGTCGGAAATAGCGTTTAACTCGCAAATAGTTTAGTCTTTGCTATTTATTTATTTTATAGGTATGTACCTAAATCGCTAAAAATGCATAAATATGTCGTGTTATAGCAAATTTTTTTTGCAATGGATGTGAAATGCAAATTTAATATTTCGTGACGGGTTCAATTAATACCTAGTAAGTAAGTACCTAGAAGTTAATTTCGCGATAAATATTGAACACGCAGTTGACTATATTATCTTTCTCGCTCTGGCGCACTCGTTCACTATATTTTCTTTCCCACTCTAACATCCCGAGTTCACCCGAAAACCATTCCATATCATTCCCGAGCGTAACGCTAGAATCCAATTCACAGCACACGAAACTGTCTAAGGCGCGTCAAAAGAAGTGTTCACTTCAAAAATGCGCTTACTGCGGGCAAAGTCCCTGCAATATATTTGTTGTTGGTGAAATCTGTGCATCAGCTATAGTGATCTGTGGCATCAGCGCCTGGTATTAGAAGCGCACTGACGTGACTGACGTGACTTGCCCTCTCTTGCGGTGTCCTGACCTTAGCAATTTAAGATTGTTATGATGCGACAACAGTTCATGCTTACCTACACATTCTTTGCACGATTTGGCCGATGTATACTTACTTTTATAGAGTCTGTCTAGGTCAGCATAGCAAAAGCAACCTACTTTATGTACCTACCCATATCTGGGACTCAGGGACTTCTCTCACAAGGAAAGAGTTATAGCCATTATCCATCACGCTGAGCAAATGCGGGCCGGTGCATGAGACATGTAGGTAGGTTACAATTTTGGTGTCATGTGGAAAGTGAATCGGTTTCTTCTTGGTAAGCCCGTTCCATCGAAAACTGCATTATCGCTTCATATATTCACAAAATAAGTAGACCCTCAACACATACCTCGACGCTAGCGATTCTAGGGATCAAGTAGATTGGTATTTGTAAATAACTAACGTTACACACAGAGACGCAGTTCGTGAACAATTTCAAGGTGCTCAGGGCACATCTTTTGATTTATGTCGATGCCAGAATAGATAATATTTATTGAACGCTTGAAGACATCACTAGGTATCACGACTATTATCGTTTGCCATACTTTTTAGAGAATACCTACGTTTAGATTGGCGTGGTCAATTTCAGTTTTGGCCACTGGACCCTCAGACTGGACCAAATACCAAATAAGTTTATCAGCTTTGACATACGCGTCGTCCGTTTTTTCTTCAAAAATTTAGTTTACATCAAAGAAGTTGGTTTACATATATTTATACTTTACATTGGCGAAATTTTGAGGCTAAACCACAATAAAAGCCATAAACCAAGAGTTGAGTTGATAAGTTTATCGCACCACATAGTTTTAAGCCACGCACCGCGGCTTTACCCGCGCAGTCGCCGTTCCCGTTATTTTACCCGTATATTCATAAATGTTATTTACATGTCAGGTTATAGTATTTAGGATATATACATAGGCAAATTAAATAATCAAATTAAATTACTTAATTAAAGTAATAAAACTAAATAATCAACCTAAATGTACAATCAAACTCATCAGTCAAATTTAATAAATTATAAAAAAAAATTGTACTACAGTACAGTCCTTAAATTTGCAGTTTAAGAATTCTGTCAAACTATAGAACGTCTGATCGACCAGCCAACGCCAACGCCTAAGGCGAGACTTGAAACAAGCCTTAGCGCAGTGGTGATACAATTAGGTAACTTATTTATATACCGTCGGTCCCATGACATGTGTTAATTTGTCGGACTTTGCCAAGGGCCTAGGAACTTCTTTGAGCTGCCCTGCACGTCGTGTGGGGCGTGTATGGAGGTCACCATAGGCAGGGTACAAATGCAGGTTGTTTCTCACATACACCGCGACCTGTAAAATAACAATGCAGGGCAGCGTCATGATTCCCAGCTTTTTAAACTGTGGTGCTGCCGATTTGTCGCTACTTATTCCCGCAATTGCTCGCACGGCTCTTTTCTGCATACATAAAAACGAGACTATAACGTAATTGTGTTCCAAATTTCAACCCGATCTGTTAATACGTTACCACGTGATTGAGCAACAAAGATCTAAATATCCAAACATTGTTATTATTAGCATTAGTAAGATATGTATATGTCAAGAGGTCATTCGAACAGTATTGGATTTCAATACGAGGCGCAAGCGGTGTGCTGTCATCGCTTCGGCAGAGTCCGGGTTATTACGTCGTGCCAGGCTGCTTGAAGACATTTCGGAAGGGAGCACATTCCTCCTCCGATAGCCGTCGTGCGACCACGTAGTTCGGGAACTGTCTCACGTCTCGTTGATAAGAACTTTCTAATAAGAAAATTGTACCACGTGTCTAATCGAGTAGTACCTACTTTGTGTTAACTTGTAAAGCTCCTACGCATTTGTTCTTGTTCGTGAACCACATCGAAGCCCACACACAATGTTTACTGAAGAGGACCAACACCAGTACCTACCATCCTGACTCTCTTCGTACCACTTCCGCCGACATATAGTACGATTTGTCGTATAGGTTGACATTGAAATCTTTGTATAGCATCAGCGCAATTTTACATTTGATGTCGAATTTGCTGCGTAGTAAAATGACTGTTCACTGACTGAGGCTTCTGACCATGAATCTTGTCTACTCGGCATTCCACATTTTTCTGATTCTTACTTTTTAACCCCCGACGCAAAAACTATGTTTGTTATAAGTTTGACGCGTTTCTCTCATTGTAGGTACGCACCTACATAAGGGTATCATAAAGACATAGATACATACCTACATAGGAATAGGGATAGGTATTATTTATTGTACACACCAAAACAAAACAATACAGTAAAAGATTTTTATTTATTGTTATTTTATAAAAACTAGTGTTACAATCGGCGGCCTTATCGCTAAAAGCGATCTCTTCCAGACAACCTTCGCAGGCTATCTGTACTACTAATATAATATCAAACACTTGTAAGATTGTATGGATGTATGTTTGTTACTCTTTCACGCAAAAACTACTCCGATGATTTTCTCGGGAAAATAACGAGATCTTGAACTACGGAGGCAAAACCGCGGGGCGTTGTCTGTACCTACTATTATGTATTTATGAATTTATGATAGTGTCGGTCTTGCGCCTGATGACGACTGCCTAGAACTGCACTGCACACGTCACCTACACACCTACAAATGTAAAATGATTTGCCTCCTTGCCTAGTAATTTATCTGGAAACATTGCCCTTCAAACCTAAACACAGTAGGTAATGTTTGCATTTTATTACTTGCCAGTATAAAAACGAAATGTGGTACTTCCTCTGTTCCTCTGGCGGACTCTGCAAAATTCCTATCATTTCAGGTAACTAAGTAGTAAGTGCAAACATTACTGTGTTCCAGTATGAAGGGCAATGTTTCCAGTGCAATTACAGGGTTTAGAGATATAATATCTTAGATGGTAACGAGCGCAGTGCAGTGCTAGTTAATGATTTTGACTCTTCATGTTCCAATAGCTGCATGTCACTGTGATGTTATGTGGCAGGCATGTTGCTTACCATCAGGCGCATGCACTCCTCGTCCCATCACTCTTTTTTTTTTAAAGTACCTACTTCTAGATTAGTGTTCTCAGTCCTAATGGTCAAACGATAGCCTTTATTCATCCTACTAAAATAAGATAAGATAAGATAATCATTTATTTCCTTTAAGAGATATCAATACAATTCAGTTATAACTATAATTGCCAGGTTTCTTTGTTACATTGTTTCGCTTTGAGATATCGATGGACCCCAAACTAGGCAGAGCCTGTATCTTGGGCGCCCACTGTTCGTATTGTACAATCACTTTTAAATAAATGCGTAAGATCGGGTGTTCGGATATGTGTCGCTTTACCATCACGTCGGGACGCCTTAACGTATCGCTTTAAATCACAGGTAGATACTGCCGGGAATACCGCATAGGCTACTCTTCACCACGGATCTTGGGCATTTCAATGACTGAAACGGGAAATGCGCGAGTGAAACAGTGAGGCGCTATTAGTATTCTCTTAAATAAAAGTAGTCAAGTGCGAGCCGGACTCGCCCATGAAGGCTTCCGTAGCAGCAAGTAGCATAATATAAAAGTTCTTGTGGTTCGTTGTTACTTTAATCAGTGTTTTAACAATAGTGAATTTATGACGTATTAAAATTAAACTACTTATTAGATCTCATTCAAACTAATTTTCGTTGATTAGTTTACATAGTAATGGACATCTTACACTTTTTTTTTATTTTTGTCATTCTCTTATTTTAGAAGTTACAGGGGGGGTACACATTTTACCACTTTGGAAGTCTCTCGCGCAAACTATTCAGCTTAGAAAAAAAATATGTTAGGAACCTCAATATCATTTTTGAAGACCTATCCATAGATAATCCACACGTATGGTATGAATAAAAAAAAATTGATTTTCAGTTCTAAGTATGGGACATCCTCATCATTTTTCTATTTCTTGTATGAAAATCTTAATACGGTTCACAGAATACATCTACTTACCAAGTTTCAATAGTAATACCTCTTATAGTTTCGGAGAAAAGTGGCTGTGACTTACGGACGGACAGACAGACAGCGAATCTATAAGGGTCCCATAAGGGCCATTTGGCTACGGAACCCTAAAAATGAAATAGATGTAATGAAATGATTATGTTCGTGTCATTACTGCACACATGAAACTGCAAACGAATGAACCAAAAATGTATATAAGAGCAAATCGTGCTAACATAAATCACACTTTTACTACGATCGTGGGACAGTTCAAATCAGTACAGAAAAATGAAGACTTTCCTCAGCATTTTCGTTTTAATGTTGACATTCAATTATATCAAAAGCGAGTGCTGCGGCACGTACAGGCTGGACTACAAGATGAAGGACGGTCACAAGTGCACTGACGTTCCTGGAGGCTACGACTATTCCCTCGGAAGTTTGGACTGCCAGATCCTGGTCTGCTACGACGGGCGCTGGCACGAAGGCACCTACTGCGGGAAAGGATCTTGCAACATCTTCGGCTGCAATTGTGACGGTGGATGCATCAGAGGACCCGCGGAGCACCCGGAAAGCCCTAACCAGAACTTTATGCAAAATTACAAGGATATTGTAGAGAAGGCGTACGGAGGCTATTCCCAGGAGCTGCCAGAAAATCCTGAAGCGCAACAGGCCGATTCAAAGCTTGATTCCAAGGTTGATTCCAAGCCCGAGACCAAGAGCGATTAGACACAGCTACGACTAGATAAATAACAAATAAGAGGGGAAACGGACTCGATGCTTACTGCTCTAAGGATCTAGGACCATAGAGGTTATGAACTGCTTAGAAACTGCTCTTATTCTGCTGACGTGGTACCTGCTACTTCGCTGGTAGCACGTTACACTTAACTCATTATCAGTGTCGTTATCTCCATAGTTTTCTTATTTAATGTCATTTGTTTATATAAATAAATGAATTAAAACTATCACAGTAACATTTTTTTCTGATTGAGTATCTTTTTGTGTAAGTATTTACCCTATTTAGATATTAAGTAGATACTAAAGTTACGCGGGTAAAGACCAGACATAGGTCTAGTCGGGAGAACGGCGACTGCTGATCCGGAATCCGGAGCCCCTGATGCGAATCCCACACGCACCAGTGTATTTTCGAAGTGATGTGTGCAATGTAATGCAGCTAACTTAAAAACATCGTGAGGAAATCGACATGTTCCAAGAATCTTTTGAGGTCATGCGTCATCCACCTTTCCGGACTAGGCCAGCATAGTGGATTATGGCCTTGATCTCCTATTCTTGTGAGAGAAGGCCCCGAGTCCCAGCAGTGGGAACATTTAGAGGGCTGCTTATGCTTAGTATTTGAACCTGCCTTTAGAGAAGATCTTAAATAACACACAATTACGTTCAGAAAATGGATTTAGATTTTTTTTCGGAACAACCTAAAAACTATAATGTACGGCGCCTATCTAACACAGGACCTGGGGCGGCGGACATTGGGTTCTATGTTCTATCAGACAGAGAGAGGTCTCGCGTTCATGCGCACAGCGTTCCGCGTTCAAGCGTTTAGTTGCTCACGAATCTCGCTGTTGGACAGACGCCACTACAGTACTACGCAGCACTACTGGATCCATGTTTTTTGGCAATAAGTAGTTCTTCATCGGAAAACGCATTATGGATCTCCATGACACATTGAAAGGAGGATAGAGATCATCCTTTCAATTTGGTAGCCGAAACTGTTGACCAACGCGGTCTAAACACCAACACCTCCTGGGTATATCCACAAAGAACGCAAAACTGTACTTGAACACTTGTCCTAGTGTCCATCCCCCCTCATACCCGCTCGAAGTGGGCCCGCAAGGGTCCTGGCAGTGACAGGGTTGTAATCGGATCCAAAAGCGGTCCCACAACTTTGTCGTCTAGGAACGGCCTGAAAACCCCGTGGCGTGGGCCTTTTAGTCATACTCCGCCGTATTCTGCACGGCGGAATAAAGTGTACAACCGCTACTCAAGTAACCAGATGCTTAAATTGCATTATTGAGATCTTCTTGACAACTGTTACTGATTTTACACCAAAAGCATGAACATCTTAAACATACGTAGGTACCTAGAATACGATAATGACTACAGAATACAAATCATCATCATCATCAGCCGCAAGACGTCCACTGCTGAACATAGGCCTCCCCCCTAAATTTCCACAACGAACGGTCCTGCGCAACCTGCAACCAGCGGTTTCCAGCGACCTTTATGAGGTTATCTGTCCGTCTAGTGGGAGGCCGTCCAACACTGCGTCTTCCGGTACGTGGTCGCCACTCGAGAACCTTTCTTCCCCATCGGTTGTCGGTTCTGCGAGCGATGTGGCCTGCCCATTGCCACTTCAGCTTGCTTACTCTTTGAGCTATGTCGGCCACTTTCGTTCTTTTGCGAATATCCTCATTACGGATTCTGTCGCGCAAAGAGACTCCGAGCATAGCCCTCTCCATAGCTCGCTGTGTGACTTTGAGCTTCGTTATGAGGCCCACAGTTAAGGACCACGTCTCAGTTCCATAAGCCATCACTGGCAACACGCACTGGTTAAAGACTTTCGTCTTTAGGCATTGGGGTATTCTGGACTCAAAGATGTGCCGAAGTTTCCCGAACGCTGCCCATCCGAGTTGGATTCTTCGCTGGACCTCTTTGTCGAAGTTGGATCTACCTAATTGGATCTTTTGACCCAGGTAGACGTATTCGTCAACAACTTCGAGTGTGGTATTCCCAACAATAACCGGTACAGCTGAGATATGAACATTTGACATGACTTTCGTCTTGTCCATATTCATCCTCAAACCTACCTGTTGGGATACTCTACTGAGGTCCCTGAGCATAGCACCGAGGTCCTCCAGCGACTCCGCCACAATGACTATGTCGTCGGCAAACCGAAGGTGAGTGATGCATTCGCCGTTGATATTGATGCCATATCCGTTCCAGTCCAGTAGCTTAAAAACATCTTCCAGCGCGGTAGTGAACAGTTTCGGAGATATAACATCTCCCTGTCTCACGCCTCTCTGTAGCTGGATATGTTTTGTGCACTGGTCCTGTAATCGGACAGACATTGTGGCTTTACTGTAGATACACTTCAACACTTCGATATAGCGATAGTCATGCGGCATCGACAGAATACAAATAACTCTTACAAATATAATTTAGTGTTCGCTTTTACCTACAATAAAATCCCTGCACTAGTGGAAGGTTACAATGAAACTAGGTTTAAAAATGAAATAAAATGCTACCAATCTACTTTAATTAAACTTCAGAAGTAGGTAAGCGCCTGAATTAATGTTTTTACTGTTCTCTGGGCGTAAACTACTAGGTACCTACCTACTAATGTGATTAAACGAATCTCATTATTGTGTAAAATTAATGAAGCTGAACACAATACACCAGCAAATTAATGTAAAGCCAGTCAACTGATAATCTTTACAAACGGAAGCAAACTGGAACAGCAAGGAACTGGAAGCAACGAAATCGGTCGAGCAAGGAAATGAAAATTAAATTATTCTTCGCTATTTATATTTTAACGTTAACCTTTCATCACACCAAAAGCGAGTGTTGTGGATCTACTAAAATTAGATATGACTTGCAAAATGGATTGCAGTGCGATGAAATTGAAGGTGGGGAGACTATCTGGTTTTCCTCTTATCAATGTCAAGTACGAGTCTGCAACGACGGCTACTGGTACGAAGGAACTTACTGCGGAATAGGTTCATGTAACATATTCGGATGCAACTGTGACGGAGGCTGTATCACGGGAGAGGGAGACCACCCGACAAACGCGCTCTTCAATTTCAAGGAGAACTTCGAAATAGTCCTGTCGCAGGCAGCAGATTAATGACGGGGGAACGTAGTAATTAAACAGGAGAATCAGGAGCCAAGATTAGAGAAAACTACACGGAGCTTGGAGCTTCAATGGATTCATTAATTATCTAGTGAAACAGTTGATGTGTAACCTGAATGTGTAGACCGTCAAATTTTTTTTCTAAATCATTCTTCGTATCTTTATTCCATCATTTAACATTTGTGCTAATGCTTTACACCTGAATCCGTGTACATAGATTTATCATCCCGTTGTAATATTGTATGTAGGTAATGATGACGAGCGCAGTACAGTGCTAGGAAGGTAGTGATTTGAACTCTATGTATCCCAATACCTGCGTGTCACTGTGTTTTATGGGTATGCATGTTGGGTCTTACCATCAGACCCATATCCTGCTCGTCTCGTCACTCTATATCATAAAAATAAAACATTCTGTGTCTCAGTTTTTTTGCATCCTTTAAATTTGACAACATCGCTAGAACATACCTCAGATACAACTCTACTTGTCAACAATAAGGTTTCTATTTATTGTAAAAAAATGTACATCCTACTAATATGTACAATAACTGCAAAAGTTTTCATTTTTAGATGTTTGTAGCTCAATCACGTCGGAACGTCTGAACGAAACGGGTTGAGATTTAGAACAGTTAGATTATAGTCCGGAATTCCTATTCCGGACTATAAAAGTAACTTTTGTCCTCAAAGTTACTTTTTAATCGCAAGAAAATAACTGCACGGGTTAAACCGCGAGATGCTGCGCAGGAGCGTGCAGCCTCAAATATTGGGGGAAGGGGGGGGGGACACCATTAATAATACATACAATAATATGACATAGTATAAAAAAAAATTGTTTTCTTGCGGTAAAAAATAGCCTATGTACTATTCCGGACTATAATAATCTTATCGAATAGTAATTCGATAAATAATTTGAAAATTTTTTGAAGTTAGCGTATATGATTTTGAGGAGGTCGGACTGCACCTGGTGCTGCTGTTAAGTTATATAGGATACTAGCGGCCCGTTCCGGCTTCGCTCGGATATTGTCACATAAAGCCCATTAATCCAAATCAAAACTATCCTATCTTTTAAGTTGGATCAATCTACACACAGTGTCCAAATTTGATTAAAATCGGCTTAGTAGTACCCCTTACGATACTACCCGGACGGACCCTACGAGATACTTACGTGTTAGAATGTCAGACCGTAACAGCTGTAATAATAGACATGAAGTTACAACCAACATGAATGAGTTTTATTACATTCACATAAATAAAAGCTAAAACATTGGGTGACATGTATTATCACTCTCATTTTTTTGTAATTACATAGAGGTTTGTTTGATTTTTCATTTAATAATTTATATTAAAGTATTTATAAATGATAACTCACAGCTTTAAACATATTAATTCCTTTTGGATGTCTTTCTGTCTTGTTTCTTTGTTTATCTTTCTGTTATATTTACTTATAGGAAGAGATTAAACCTTCGCTAAGGCAAAGAACTTATGGAGAGATTTTCACACGACCTGCATAAACAATGAAAGCACAACTCACGACGCGTTTTACGCCCGCGGCGCGTACGGTCGCTTGCGGCTCCCGCTGCACTAGTTGAAAAGCGCGGGTCGTGGTCACCCGGAGACTCGGCGGGTGGCGCCCGCGCGCCCTGCTTTTGGTTGGCGTTGGTTGGACCTCCAGTGATCGTTAACCTTCTTGCGATCATCGCCCGCCACGTCTGAGGGCGATAACCTCAACAGCAGCGGCTGCGAAACCGCGAAAATAAGCGGTCTCGTGAATTTTAAAATTAAACCGTAGTTCCGCAAACGCGGCCGGCAGGGGCGAAAATCGGTCCGTGAGTTCTTAGCATTCAAGATGCAATACAACAGTCAAACTTAGTTTTCATATTCACATATCACAATTATGCGGCCACCTCGGGAACGGTACGGTGTCCTTGATATTGCTGACGCGGCACAGGACCTGGAGAAGCCTCTCGACGCCGAGACCAAAGCCCCCGGTGGGTATGTTGCCAAACTTGCGCAGTTCTAAGTACCAATTGAGCTGATCTGAGGGGAGCTTGCTCTTTAGTCGGTCGTAGCTGTCTTCGCGGAGGCTCCCGCCAGCCACCTCGCCTGTTATGGGAGTGAGCAAGTCTAGAGCATCCACCTGGAATCATATGAACACCCTGATTATATCAAAGGCAGATTGTTTTCGTCCAGCTGGAAGATGGGTCAACATTCAACATTTCATCATTATCAACAATTCATTCTTATAAAAGGAAAGATTTTACAAAAGAAGCAAAACTTACTTTTTATAGTGTCTATTAAATGACACTTATAAGTGTCAAGTAAATTTTATAACACAGCAATGAGCTATTTTCAGAAAAAGAAAAATCCTAGCTACTTTTATTTATGATGGCTGTAGGACTCTTTGCCGAATCCCCCAGGGGAATTATTACACCTACTACGACAGTTGTTCTATACCCAACCTAAGGAAACATTACTGTATTCAAGTTAATTTACAGGGCAATGAGATAAGATTCTAGGTTGACTTGCTCCATCATGGACGGCATCATCATCTCTGACACCAGGTGATATGGTAGTCAATTTCAAATTAACCTTTTACAAAAGATAGATCACCTTTTATCTCCAGGCAAATAAACCAATACAGTGCTAGGCAATGATGTAAGCTCTTCATGTTCCAATATCTGCATGGAAATGTGCTTTGTAGGCAGGTATGTTGCTTACCATCAAGCGCACATTTAGCTTATCTTTTTGATTTTTTATTATGTAGGTACTTACCCTAGTTCTATCATCTACACATTGTTTCATATAAAATGACTTCATCTGTTTGGGCCACCGCACCACAAACACCGGGGTCCCTCCACAGTGCTCCACTAGGGCTAACTCCTGCTCCTTATTGATCCCATCTTCAGTGTCCTTCAAACCCTTTTCCTTCACAATTTTTTTAGCTTCATCATATGATAATGTGATAAAAGGTTTGTTAAGCCAAGAAGGTAAATTATTTTCTTTATCTAGTAAATATAAGTCAGATTCATTGGTATTCCTAATTTCAGTAAATATGTATTTTACTAGTTCTTCGATAGTTGATTGTAGCATTTGCAAGGTCTCACAAAATGCTAACTCAGCTTCGAGCATGTAGAATTCAGACAGATGAAGCCTTGATCTTGAGTTTTCTGCACGAAATGTTGGCCCTAATGTGTATACATTACCGATGCCCCTGCATGCGGCTTCTAAATGTAACTGACCAGATACTGTTAAAAATGTTTTTCTACTAAAATATACTGCATCTTTATCTTTCCCTTCTTGCATCATTGCTTTTATTGTCTCTTCACTATCAGGCTGGACCTTAAAACACTCCCCAGCACCTTCGCAATCATTTGATGTAAGTATAGGGGTATTAATGTTAATGAAATTTTTGGACATAAAATAGTCATGTATATGTTTAGTTACAGCACTCCGTATTCGAAAGATAGCTGATGTGTAGTTAGTTCTAGACCGCAAATGAAGATATTGACGCGTATATTCAGGGGGGTGTGAAGTTCGAGGGTTGAACGGGTAACCATCTGCTACTATACATTTTCCGAGGACTTTTACGTCATCAGCTACTAGTTCCAGCTGTCCTTTAGGGCTCTTAGATAGTTTACCGGTTATGTGGACCGAAGCCCCATAAGTCAGAGCATTCGACTTCAAGTTTCTCGGTACGACCACTTGCAACTTTTTCGAGCATGATCCATCATTTATATCAGCAAAAATAAACTCTTTTTGGACTCGTAAATTCCTCACCCAACCCTGAAATCGTAAAATAATGCTTATTTGGAAATGGTTAAGTTACAAAACGCGCTAATCACAACAATTATAGTTAGTAACCTTAACTTCGGCAACTTCGCCGACGTTTGCTTCCTCCAAAACTGTTGTAACTACACTGTAGCTCTTAATTATACCTGTCTTATTAGTTATACCAAAACATTTTCGTAATAGTAGAGTTTTATTCCACATTTTTATTCTATTATGATACTTTTCTGAAAATTCTACCAAATTGAGTGTTTGCTTTTCGATATTTCGTTCATGTTCATTTTTTTAATTTTTACATAAACATCAGCTGATTGTCAATGTGTCAATAAGTAACAAGCATTCAATTTCAAATTTTAAATGTCAAAAGATTAAAAAACAAAAATGGCTACGAAAACTTAAAAATTAAAAAGGCAACAATCACTTATGATAGGACCACAGACTAAGTATAGGACGCAGGATGCTGCGATTTGTAGCTCCCGCGGCCTTACCTATCTCCTATCTACCTATATAGTCCAGTCCGTTTATTGCCCGTGTTACTACCCGTCTTCGGAGCAGACATAAAACTAGTCGTAAATAGAACAAAATCCGGAGAGTCCGCCATCTTGTTTTAAAGTAAATTTTTTTCGTGTTTCTGATATAACTCTT
The DNA here is from genome assembly GCA_017562165.1 of Ectropis grisescens. Classification (NCBI taxonomy): domain Eukaryota; kingdom Metazoa; phylum Arthropoda; class Insecta; order Lepidoptera; family Geometridae; genus Ectropis; species Ectropis grisescens. The sequence continues at coordinate 1,435,865 of CM029780.1, forward strand.
TAATTTTCAACTTTAGAGCAAAAATGGTAGTACCACAAAGTAGTTGGAAATTTAATTTCTCACAAGTTTGGTCATTTTCATTTTTACGCTAGGATCAATATTAATATTTGCATAGTTCAAGTTCAAGTTTCTTCATTTCGTTTTAATTGTGGATACATTAAAGTTCTTACAATTTACTTTCAAGTTTATCAAAAAAATGTATAAATAAACTAGATGTATAGATAAATAAAAACAATTTCACCTCTAATTTGAGTATAAATCCGAAAATATTGATCTTGGAGTAAGAAAAGACGAGATTTGAAGAAAATGAAATTTCACCCGTTAAGATTTTTTTGATAAAGTTGATAGTGTATAACTCTGCAAAAATTGATCCTAGCGTAAAAACTTGAACTTTAATACAAGATGGTGGCGAACCCTTTACCGGGATTACTTAAGTAGCGATCACACGACACGATTCATCGGGCCGATGAGCAGGGCTCGATAGATTGGGCGTTCTGATCACACTACACGATATCACCACCCTAACTCAGTCGGCAGCCTAATGTCGAGCGGTGAAGTTGTGCGCCTACGCTTTCAAAGTATCAGAAACTTGGAATTGCTCTCAAAAAAAAATTCCAATAATAATATCAACCTGTATGTAATTTGTCCGAAATGAAAATGTATTAATGAATTTCTTGAAAATTTGATCGAAGACTCGTATAAGTATACATTTTATATATAAGTATTCGTAGAAGAATACCAACAGGTATAAGTATACATTTGTACGTAATAGTTTTGTTTTGCACGTAATTTTTACGTATAAGTTTTGTAGTGGTAGGACTCTTGGCAGAGTCCGCCTGGGGAAGTACCACACCTTTGTCAGTTATTCTACCGCCAAGCAGTAATGGGCTCACATTACTGTGTTCCGGTTTGAAGGGCAATGTTTCCAGAGAAATTACAGGGCTTAGAGATATAACATCTTAGATCTCTGGGTGACGAGCGCAGTGCAGTGCTAGGTAATGATTTGGACTTCTCATGTTCCAATAGCTGTATGTCACTGTGCTGTTATGTGGCAGGCATGTTGCTTACCATCAGGCACATGCCCTGCTCGTCTCGTCACTCTATGCTATAAAAAAAAACATACAAAAGTATAAGTGTTAAACAACGATTAGCTGTCACACTAAGATTTTTGGGGACGGGGAAGGCCTATCATGACCTAAAGTATAGCTCGTTAATATCGGCACCCCTTTTGTCAGAAATGGTACCGGATACGTGCAAAGCTACATAGATATCTAGCTATTCTCACTTCACACGTCCTTTCACGTCGAAGCCGCACGGCCACTGAACACCCTAACCGCGATCAGACGACACGATTCATCGGGACTTAGGGAGTTAGGGCGGTCGGGCACTCTCGATCGCCCGATTTAGTCACACTAACAGCCTAACAGCGATCACACCACCCAATCCATCGGGACTTAGGGACTTAGTGCACGATGAATCGTGTCGTCTAATCGCTACTTTAGTTAAATCTGGATTTATACACTTCCAACCCCACGACATTTTTAAAAAATCACTCTCCGGATTTTTTTCTATTTAAATGTCTACCCCGACTGGACTAATAGTCCTATAGTGCGTATAACCCGTGATCCAAGCTACCCATGTGTAATTATGTTCTGTGCGTGTAACACGTAATGATTACTTACTCTGTGCACCAAACCTAATTACCTAATTGCACTCCCCGTCTTTCATTATTAATTTCTTTTTTTACCATCCTACGGTTGCCTGGTAGAAATCGCTCTTATCGATAAGGTCGCCAATTGATATTGTTATTTTTCTTTATAATTTAAGTGCAATAAAGAGTTTATTTATCTATCTATCTATCTATCTGTGCATGTAACTAGCAACAATCTACCAGTCTACCATGCTGTGCGCTATTTATGAATTAATGAGTTAGAGTAATGGAGATTAGAGCTAATAAGGAGTTTTAAATTAATACCGTGTTTTTTAATCTGTTCTTACAATGTCTACGACGTTTCTCCGACGTCACTAGCTCATGTATACAAAGAACTTGGTTATTGTTGTATTTAAAATATGGCGGTGCATTCGGCGGTTTTTTCTTTTATGTTTTTTTAGTAACTGGGGTTTAAATCAAATACATTTAAGAAGGGGTAGTAATCCTTATCTTGTATAGGAATTAAAGTATCCTGACTTAAAAACATAATATTATAGTCAAGTACAGAAAAGTAAAATTTGAATTAAACGAAAACGGCGCGCGTGATCGGTGCAAGGAAAGCGGGAGCAGTAACTTCGGTTTCTGGGAATTTAGTAGCGATGGAGCGTTTCACCGGAGCGGACCGTGCGTTTTGTGTGCGCGAGTTTTATCAAAACAATTCGGCAACCGTTGCGAGGCGTAAATTTCGAGAACACAAAGGTTTATACAACTTTGATGACACCCCAGCTCTCCAAACGATTAAGAATTGGGTTGCTAAGTTCGAGGAGACCGGTTCGACTTTAGATAAACCGCGGTTGGGTCGCCCAAGGACATCACGTACGGAACAAAACATCGACACAGTGGCACAATCTATTCGTGAAAATCCTACACAGTCAACTCGTAAGCGTTCCAGTGCATTAAACGTATCCAGGACATCGTTACAACGGATTTTGAAGAAAGATTTACTTATGCTTTAATGCTCGAACATGGTTCCAACAGGATGGAGCAACTTCCCACACCTCCAATACTGCTTTGCCCGTTATCCGTCAACTTTTTCCAAACAAAGTTATCTCTAAGAGAGGAGACATTTCCTGGCCACCACGTAGCCCGGATCTGACTCCAATGGATTTTTTTTTTTGTGGGGCTACCTTAAGGCTAAAGTGTACGACTCTAACCCGCGCTCAATTAATGACCTAAAAGAAAACATCCGCAGAGAAATGGCAAGCATTTCAGCAGTGACGTGCCGCGCAGTCATCGACAATTTCAGAAGGCGTTTGCAAGAGTGCCGTGACTGTAACGGATTACATTTGGACGACGTTATTTACAAAAAATAATTTCCGTTTTTCTAGCTATATTTACAAATAAAAATATTATTCATAGTGTAATTAGTTTTATTTTAATTAATTTTTTTCATTACTAAGGACTTCTGGGCCACCCTGTACAATAGTTATACAAAAATTCAACTACGCGCGTATTCCAAGATAATGTAGTATAAATAACCGTAAATAATTATTATGAGAAAACGTGTCGCTAGAGTGGTTTTATTTCGTGTACTATGAATAGTACGTTTATTGATTTCCTTAAATTTGATCCTGATGCTAAAGTGGCCACCCTGATTTAATGCATTTGGACGACCACTTTTTCATGTACACTGATGACCTTACCTTTAATCTCCATAGTCACAGTCAAACCAATAAAGTTTTTCGGTTGATCGAGAAGAATAAAATTACGTGGTATTTTACATTCTCTTTTGAATAAAATTGTCGACCTTTTCAATTTTCTTTAGCAACGCGGCGTTTTCAGAATATACGTAGTTTTAAGACATAGGCGGCATCTCTGAAGAGAGAATATCAGTGATCTGTGGAGAATATTTATCGTCCAATCATGCTGATCATGCATGTTCGCATTCTGAAAAAAAGTGGGGGTAAGGTCTTGAATCAAGCCGCCTGAATTTAGGGGGGGGAGTTGGTGGAGGGGGGAAGGAAGGGTGAGGAGAACTACCCCCTACCATTTTTTCCTGCCGGAACCGCATAGTTTTTCTTAAATTAAATATCAAAGATAATTTTTGCTACTCTACTAAATCACTTTTATACCTAAATTTAGGGAAGGGGGATCCCTCCCCCTAGGATTAGGTAGGGATTGGGGCTAGTTGTATCTGTCACTAATTTCGACCTCACTGGTCTGAGTTGGACTCCGGGTGGGCTCCCGCCAGAAGCTCTAGCGGTCGCCCCTGAACTTTGCTCCGCCACACTCAGCCTTCGTTTCGCTACAGAGGTCGCCGGCTCGCTTCGCTCGCCACCTCCCCCCTTCGCTCAACTTGGCTTCATGCGGCAAAGCAACGTTCAGGACCTCCCTTGAGCTTCTGGCTCCCGCATTATTTATAAACACTCTAGGGTAGGGGCCACAAGACTAGGTGGAGTCAGGGTGCTCTGTGTCGGTTTGTGACCAATTTCGACCTAACCGGTCTGAGTTGGTCTCTGGGTATGGCTATTTTATTAAAAATTGAAGGCAGGAAAATGATGCGATTACTCTATATTTCGTTCACAAAATGATTTAAGTATATAATTTATAGACATAATTTATCGTTTTAATCATTTCTAAAAAAATATATATATTTTGGCTTAAAGGCATCGCCTCCACCAATATAACATCATGAAAACGTTTCGTTTCACGCATATAGACATCGAAGACGTTCAAACTTATGCAATATTTCCTGATATTGCGTTCCATTTCACGCATTTGCATGTTTTTCGTGCGAATTTACAGAAACATTAAATATTAATTTAAAATACTTTCGCGTAACTCCGGCAGCTAAAATCGAATTGGGAGGGTCAAGACAAATCCCTTTGACCATTCTACAGTAGCAGAATCCTCAAATTCAGGCGGGTCGATTCAAGACCCGACCCAAATTAAATACCAAAATAAAAATAATACGTCATCTGTGCGTAGCGTTACGCTGTGATTACTGTACACATTGATTTCGTATGACATATGATGGAATATTTACCGGTTTACCATTAGGAGTTTCTTCTACTCACTGTGCTGGAAAATTTCACGGGAAACGTCAAATAATGAGCTGTCAAGAGCTGTCAAGCCAATGTCTTGTTGTCTTGTCATTCAGCAAATCATGCACGTTCGGCTAGTTGCGTTAATGCGTTAAAAGTTTGAGGAAAAGCAATAAAAATAGTCATATTAGTGTAAAATTATAAAATGTAAGTACACCGATAACTATATCAAAATTAAATCTCCACGTCACCAAATTATCATTACCCAATTCGGTACCTACAAAATTGTGTTAACTATTTCATTAATTGACGCTTCAAACAGGTTTTTCTAGCGTTTCGTCCTTGATCTTCGAATTACGATTCATATTTGTCGTGTAAAGAGCCTACAATACCATCAAATATTTCAGTGATGTGTATTTTATCATTATGCTTTGTCCATGGCCCACTAAACTACTTTACCTAAAAGTCAGAAGTAATAGCACTTTCTCTTGATATTGTGAAACACTTTTACTTCCATTTTGGCAAAGAAAAGAAAGTATAGTTGAAAGAAATAATCTGCAAGTGTCACACTTCAAGCATTAGAATTTTTATCTATCATTTTTATTATCTGATAAAACTTTGATTCAGTGCTGCCATTTATAGCATACTAGATTTCTTTTTCAATTGATGTTTCAGAGGTAAAAGAGGTTAACATAATCTTAAGACAATTACTAAAATAAACTAAAGCTGTATGCAACAATAGTTTGTTGTGCAGAAATTCCTCAATACAGTGATTAAATTCTCACATTGTCATAATTATATTTTCCAGTAATCAGTTTTAATACTTGTACTATAAATTTCTTTTGTATTATCATGCGTAAATATGTGTAACATTGTCTATTATTTCAGAATAAAATGGCAGACCAACAAGCAAACCCCCAAGCCGGAGATACCGGACCTCCTAAAGGCATCCCGGCGCTGAAGGCTCATGTTATCGCCAACAAAATAGATGTGGCCCTCTGGGCTATCAGAGTCCTCACAGTCCTATTCACTATCGGATATGTCTTGCCTCTGTTTAACAAGTAAGTTAATGTTGAGTTAATAGTTTATAAGTTTTGATAGTTCTCAGTAAATTCACTCAAAGGAGATTCCCATTAGTTCCAGTTTTGAGGATCACTTGCTCTGTTAATAATAAAACTGACACCTGTTAATAGTGTGAGTTATATTGGATCTAAAAATAGCTACTTCTGTTATAAAGTTAACAAATAACCTCATTTAAAAAAAAATGTATCACACAAATACTGTTGCCCAATTGAATTAAAATATTTATAATTATTGATAATAAAAATTAAACTTCGTTTATTACACCCATGTTTGTCCAAGTGGGAATCACACTAACAACCTAATGGCCTTTCATTGTAACATGATGTATGTAGTTCTCAGATAAAAAAGTTTTTAATTTTATATAAAATCTGTGTCATTCTATGTTTGGTGTTGACCCTTGTTTTAATATATTATTGAATATGCCTGGAACTAAAAAAAGAACTTACCACATTATTGTACAAATTATGATTACCATTATTTATTTGTATGTAGAATATTTTATTGGCAGGGGCACTGCCGTGCACGTCATTCCTCAAAGACAATTGTTCTCACGCACAGAACTGTCTTGATGTTTCAATGTTGCTATGTGTAATGGAAACATTTAGGCATTTTGAGGAAGCAATCACACCTGTCACACATAGTTTTTTTATCAGGTGATGCAAATGTCTCATGTAATTAAATTTATATAACACAATGCGATATTGGTGTACTTTTGACGATACCAAGAATTATTTTTGCCAGTTTTTATACCTTTCACTTTTTAAGTTCAACCAGTTTTTATTACGATCTGAAAAGGTATTTTTACTATATGGACTTATGTAGGTCGATTCCATCTCATTCCCATAATATAATTATTGTATGGTATGTTATAATTATGCACAATGTATTGTACCTTGGGCCAACTCTGCTGCAGTGTCAGTGAATTGGGTGTTGAAAACAAAGTTTAGCCTAATGAGCCACATCAAGGCTCATGCTAGAAATAATATAGCTCTGTCCTCAAAACTGGCAAAAAGTATTAGCGATAGTCTGGTAAATACCCAAAGTGACCTAGTAAGTAGATTGTTCATGTTCAACTGAAGATGTTCAATTGAAGTTGTAGGTTCGAATCCTGCCTATACTGTCTTCTAATAAGTATTTTCCCAAATTCATATGTACAAGTTTGGTACCTGAAAAGCCAACGGGGAAGGAAAAATTCATGAGGAAAACAGCATTTTCCATAAATACCACATATATTTTAAGGGCCATGTGTGATGTCCCCAAGTTTGTTTATGTTCAGGCTAGATAGTGCTGTCGCAAATGTCCACTAATATTTATTATTAATTTATTATCTACAAACATGTTCATAGTCATAATACTTAGTAAATTACAGATGCTCTTATCTTGAGTGTATTACCAGTATTGGGTGGAGTGGATCCCATTTGTACACAACTCATGTTATTACATGACAATCAGACTGTACATGTTCAATAAAATCAATATGGCTTGCGGTGTGTTAATTTATGTAGGTGACCCTGTAATGTATGGGATACTAGGTTATTAAAATATATTTCTCACAACAGGAAAATGTTTTCCGACTGATAACTAACAAATAAAGTAGATTAGGCTGTGGTCAACAACCACTCTATGATAAAACTTTGTAAATAAATGCATTTCACAACTAACTATCACTTTTTTCTAATAACTTTTATCCTCAAATTAAGCACAGTTTAAGCTGATGTACAATATCATTTTCTTTTCCTTTTTTTAGTATAAAGTAGCCAGGACATGTGCCTTATGGTAACCAACATGCCTGCTACTTAACAGCACAGTGACACTCAGCTATTGGAACATGTAGAATCCAAATCATAACCTAGCATACGCAACCCAGAGATACAAAATGTTTTATCTCTATGGCCTGTGATTTCTCTGGAAACATTGCTCTTCAAACCGGAACACAATGATGTTTAGACATTACTGTTTGGCGGTAGAATAACTGAAAGAGGTGTGGTAAATACCATACCTCACCCCAGGCGGACCCTACAAAGAGTCGTACCACTACATTCATGATCACCTATCTTATTCAGCCCATAATGGACCACTTCTATACATAGGCCTCTTTTCTCGATGAAGTCCTAATCTCATCCATTCACGACCCTCGCCTTTTCGAAGGATATCGACCCATCTGAACCGGCGAGCGGGCGCTCGACTTTTTGTAATACAGAAATGACACAAATATGAAATCTAAATTAATCCAGATTCAGACTAAGAACTCATAGAACGACCCATTTTCACCCGCGGCCGGTTCGGCGGAACGCGGTGGCCCGTTTTATTTCAAAACGCGGTTTCGCAGCCGACGCGGACGCGGGTGAGATTAGCGCTCGCGAAAGTGGTGTGACGGGCGGGCGGTGACCGCGCGGCAGCCGCACGCAAATCGCTCCATGAGTTTTTAGGCTCAGTATTATGCCATTTTGAAAATGTGAAATAAATGAATAGAGCTGTCAAAAATAGCGCTCATTTGCGCTCCAGGCCAGGTGGCGTCAATGTGCAATTTTGTCAAAGAATTTTGATAATGTCAAACTTAATAATAATATCTACTACTATCTTTCTGAAATTACCTCATTCTATTAAATCATGGAATAGGGAATATGTATGCATTTTTTAAATATTTTTAATTCACATTTTACATTATTATAACACAATAAAAAATATAAATACTCTTGTAAATGTACAAATTGATTTTTAATTATTTTTTTTAAATCAATTTTAAAAAGCAATTGATTTGTCCAGTTTAAACGCCGCCATCTTTCCCGCGCCTGCATGACGTCACAGGCCACGACATGTGTTTGTTTACTACAAGTGTTGCAGTTACTTTGTACCGATTTTTGAGTTGTACTAGCTAATCGAACGATGGAGAACACGACTTTTATCTCTAACACTACTAGCTCAGTACGAATATCGACACCGTTAAAGCAGAAAACATGCCATGTGACGTCACATTTGGTTTCCACAGATAATGATGCGTTTCGCAAACTTGAATTTCCCGCGCCTATTTTGCACCTTTTAAATAATATTTTTTATAATTAATAACTAACTAAATAATAAAATTATTGTTTTGGCATAATGGCGGGACATTAAGGATTCTACGAAAAAAAAATCCAGCCTATTTAAACCACATGCATATTCCCTATTCTAAAACGAAATCTATTTATTGATTTCTGCATTTTAAACTCTGATGGTTTGAAACAAATTATTTTTTTATGATGTATGCCAAATATTCATGGCTTGACTAGATTAAGTTAATTCAATTCAATTTATTTCTTCGAACCATTATTTCAAAAGAACACTTGGTAACGTCATTTACAATTAAATTATAGATCATTATTCAGTGTACATAATCTATATAAATAAAACATATTTGTAATAAAAAATAATGATTCCAAAAAGCCCAACGTTATTAATAGGGCTCCTGATTATTTCCAAGGATAGATTATTCTGGGAGGATACTGTATCACAACCAGATTTGAACTAAAAGTTACACAAATAGACACATGTATACTTATTACTCTATGGGTGTTCGATATAATCAACCCCCCCTGTTTTACCGCCGGTCCGTCGGCGTCGATTTAAAAATCTTTAACTTTTCCCTGCCTGGGGAAGTACGACACTTTGAATAATAACATTTATATATTTATAACGGGTTATCGTACTTAAAAATCTCATGAAAAATATTTACTTCGCGTGGAATTTACGTATTTTGCATAAAATTAAGTAAGCAAACAGTTGTAGTGGCAATGTAGTAGTAAAAACTCCACTACCGCCACATAATACGTAGGTATTTCATAACTTATAAAAATATTTCATTGTCATTCACAAAAACTTAGATTTGGACAAAAAATGTGTAATAACATCTCACTGTGTCATAATAAGTTGTCAATTTTCCTATCATAGTTATTATCTCTATAGTTATCAACTTATCAGATGTGACACAAACGTCTCTCTCTTTCTGTTATCATTCAAACAATAATTATGGATCTTATATATTCTTTGCTTACCAAATTCTGTAATGTCCTTAACCATATTGACCGCGATATGAACCTTATTATCAGGGCACTGGAGTACAGTTTCTGATAAAGTTATCACAGGCAGGTTGCCTTATAAAGCGCGACCTTCTCAGGTGCTTCACCTTTGTCATTGAGTATTTATTCTTTGGACAAGCTTTAGTCCCACATTTTAAGTGAAACTTAAATTATTATTTTAAATCTACAGACCAGTTTAAAAGATTATTTTGTTTACCTTCAAATATATTTCGTAGAATACAGAGTTACGATAGCCTCTAGTAAGCTAAAAGCCTCATTTATCGTCGGACCATCAAAAAAAACACACTCGGGTATTTCTCTCACAAGGAGAGAGACATACCTAAGTTCTCGTAAGATAAGATAGCATTTATTGACATATTAAAACATACATTGGAATCAGTAAGGATTTCCATTAGATACCAATGAACACAGCATTATTAATATATCTCGTCATTTTCAAAATAATATAAAATTACCCGTCGGTCCGTCCGTCCCGGCTTTGGTCGTGGTATATAATAGAGCACAGGCCCTTGAACAAAATTTATGGGTCATCTGATACAGCAGGAGACCTATGTAGGGTGATAGAAGGGTATACAATTATAGGATTCAGCACTATGCATTTGAAAGCTGTCCAACTGAAAGCAAATTGAAGGGGGGTTTCCAACCCTCGCTCTTTCCTTTCTGTCGCATGATTTTTGTACGGCATTGCGAAATAATGGATTAGAACAGGTATTGAAACTATAAAAATTAAAAAAAAATTATGTGTTAATTATTAGTTTTGTCAGAAAAATACATGATTTTCCGACGAAGTTCAGGGTAAATTTGGTCATTTGATTATGTACGGCATTGGTTTCAAACAGTTTCAATACCTGTTCTAATCCATTATTCCGCAATGCCGTACAAAAATCATGCGACAAGAAGGAAAGAGCGAGGATTATTTCACCTCTGTATGTGTTCTTAACACATACAGAGGTGAAATAATTTTTGAAATAGGACCAGTAGTTCCTGATATTAGTGCGTTCCAATAAAAACCTATTCAGCTTTATAATGTTACTAGCGGCGGTGCATAATATATAGCCTAGAGTAGGTACTCAAGGATCACGTACATGTAAATGTCCAATGGTGAAAGATTTTTTTTGAAATCGATCCAGTATCTCCTGAGATTAGTGCGTTAAAACAAATAAACTCTGCAGCTTTTAAATATATATTAGTATAGAGTATATATAGTATAGATCATAGTAATATGCAATGTTTCCATTAAAAGAAAGTACCTGAGTGACCTGGTTACTTAGATACATACAGATTTTTTCCAATAAAAATTTTGAATAACCCCCGACTACCTTAGATTTGTTATCTGTACAACATTCTACTAGTCAAGCCCTTTCATTTGATACCCATATTAAGGGAATTGTGAAAAAGGAAATGTAATTCGCCATTTTGTGGGAGCGGCCATCTTGGATTTGAAATTTGTCATAGTGCAAAGTATTCTACTAATCAAGCCCTTTCATTTGATACCCATATTGAGGTAGTAGTGAAAAATATTATATAATTCGCCATTTTGTGGTGGCGGCCATCTTGGATTTGAAATTTGTTATAGCGTTTAGTATTCTACTAGTCAAGCCCTTTCATTTAATACCCATATTGAGGTAGGTTGTGAAGAAATATTTTGTCCGCCATTTTGTGGAGGCGGCCATTTTGAATCGATATTAACCAAACATAGCTAAGAACACCCGCACGGATATTAACTTTCAAATAAAAAAAACCGCATCGAAATCGGCCCATCCGTTTGAGCTCTACGGTGCCACAGACAGACACACACACAGACAGACAGACAGACAGACAGACAGACCGACAGACAGACATCGACGTCAAACTTATAACACCCCTTTTTTTTGTCGGGGGTTAAAAAAAGGAACTTGAAAAAAGATGGCCGACTGGATTCGAACCCGGGTCTATCATGTTATTACCGCCTAACTTCCCGACTGAGCTAATATACTGTCGCGCGACGTCGCGAAGTTTACCGTCGCATTCTAATGTTTATGTAACAGTTTTTTATTGTCTAAAAACGCGCATAAAACGGCGTTTTAACCTGGTTTGATCGATTTATCGTCCCCGAAACACTCTGTATACATAATTTCATGAAAATCGGTGAGCCGTTTCCGAGATTCAGATTCTACTTATATTTTGCTTAGTTTGGGGTCAGATGGTGTTGTGTGTGAATTGTCCACCAATATTTATTTTATATTTTATTTATATGTATACACCTACAAGAATTGCTCGTTTAAAGGTATAAGATAATAATCAACCGTGTTAGCTTAAAACATTGTTTAACAGTGGTATGTTTGTCCACCAGCCCGGTGTCAGCGTTCTACAAGGCGCTGCTAGCGAACGCGGCCACGTCGGCGCTGAGGCTGCACCAGCGCATCCCGGCGCGGGAGATCGCCATCTCCAGGGAGTTCCTGGCGAGGTTCTTCCTCGAGGACAGCGCTCACTACCTCTTCTACTCCCTCATCTTCATGAACGTCGCGCCTAACCTGTGTATCCTTTTACAAAAACAACTATATATCTAACTTTTGTAGGTTTACATTTTTTCACAACTCCCTCAATAGGTATATATGGCAGATGATAGGTCGTGATAATAACTTAGTTACAATCATGATGTTCATGATCAATCATGATGACGTCATTCGCGTCGTGCCAAACGATGGCTATGGTAAGGTTGTCGCATGCGCTGTAATGTGGCTGGCAATTCCAATCATTGAATTGTTGCCGATATTCCGAAGCAATTTCATACACCACGTTCGCCATGTTCATTCCTCGGTTTATCAGTGAACATGGTGCTTAAATATACATCGAAGATTCAAATATAATTAAAAAAGTAAGTCAAGTCAAATACTTCTACATAAGGCGGACGTGTATATGACACATATTTACATAAAATATTATTTACAAGCAAATTACCATAATCGTATCACAAGCTGGTTGATTCTGGGAAAGCAAGCTCACGATGGGAACTCGACAACGAGCTCGACTTTGTTGTAACTTGATCTAGGACTCCTTACGACTCCTCAGTAGTCAGAGGTCAATTTGTTTTGGCCTATTTGTGTTATTCATCATACCAAGATAGGTTGTTGATAAGTCTTGAGTAGGAGTCACTCGGCAGTTCGGATTAGCATCTAATTAAATAGACTCTCCTCTATAAAGAATTGTAACTAACCGTCTTGGCTCGAAACAAAGACGTAGTAGTAGGCTTCTTTACATTGTCCGCCTGGGGAAGTACCTGAGTTTTTCCAGTTATTCTTCAAGCAGTACCGAGCGAACATAACTGTATTTCAGTTCTGGTTTGAAAACCAATGTTTGGATGATGGCTGGGTCAAAAATAACTATACCATTCTAATTAGTACGTCACCTATATTGTAGAACAATAAGTGACACATATTTTTTTGTTTTATCAATTAGAAATCAGCGAAGATGATATCGTCATACTTCAGGGGGCAGTGACGTCAAGTCTTCGTAAAAAATCGTACAATGAAGTGACGTCACGCGAAACTTAAAACTATACACTACAACTTCGTCATTTTTTGTTTGTGAAACCAACAATAATAATATTTTAAAAAATCTAATTGACGGAATATTTTTTTATTTATCATGCCTATTATCTACTATGGGCAGGCTACTACTACTATTAGCTACTACGGGAAGCAAGAGCTTACCCGGCGCAAATGTCGCTTGTCTCGTCGTTCTATGTTTAAAAAAAGTTGTCAAGTGCGAGTCGGACTCGCCCATGAAGGCTTTCGTAGCAGCAAGTAACATAATATAGAAGTTCTTGTAGTTCGTTGTTACTTTAATCAGTGTTTTAACAATTGTCAATTTATCACGTACTAGCTGTACCCTGCCACGCTTTGCTGTGCCACATTGTGATGCAAAAATTAGATAAAAACAATCCTTGATGCCGATTATATATAATTCTAAAATTTCAGCTCGATCAGTACAGAACTTTTTGAGTTTTTGAAGCGTACACAAACCAAAATAACATTTTTGTATATAGAGATTAAATAAAACTACTTACTAGATCTCATTCAAACCAATTTTCGTTGACAGTTTACATGGTAATGTACATTATACATATTTTTTAGTTTTGTCATTCTCTTATTTTAGAAGTTACAGGGCGGGAACACATTTTACCACTTTGGAAGAGTCTCTGGCGCAAACTATTCAGTTTAGAAAAAAAATTTGTTAGAAACCTCAATATCATTTTTGAAAACCTATCTCTATAGATAACCCACATGTATGGTATTATGGAAAAAATATTTTTGAGTTTTAGTTCTAATTATGGGACACCCCTAAAATTTATTGTTTTTCTTTTCTATTTTTGGTATGAAAATCTTAATGCGGTTCACAGAATACATCTACTTACCATGTTTCAATAGTATAGTTCTTATAGTTTCGGAGAAAAGTGGCTGTGACATACGGAAAGACAGACTAGACATGTCAAATCTATAAGGGTCCCGTATTTTGCCATTTGGCTACGGAACCCTAAAACGCTACTTTACTTTCGAATCAGCTGTCAAGTATGTTTTACAGAACTACTCGGCTGTTGTCTTGGTAATTATCCCGCCGAAAACTGATAACTTTGTTTGGATGGTAATGAGCAAGTCTCATGACATTTTAGTGTTGATGTCAAGGAAAACTACTTCTGGTTTTGTGCCATTACGTATATTAACTTGTACTAGCAGTCCTCGGTTTGACCCATCGATGGTATGCAGATGATATTTACAATTTCAGTTTTTTTTTTTAATTTTTTTTTTAATTTTTCAAATATTATCGATTTCGTATCCCTAATTTGGAATAGGTTCCGCGATTGCCGTCAAACTAACGAGCTCTATTCTTAATAGGTATTATGTTTTATACAAGCAATGCCGCACGGTTTTACCCGCGTAGTTCCCGTCGTTCCCAGATTTTTCTGCGGGATAAAAAATGGCCTATGTGCTCTTCCAGAGTACCTATAATCTATCTATGTTCCAAATTTCACCCCGATCCGTTCAGTATTATTTATGTGTATGAAAACTAACGTGTTTATTACACATTTTAAATAAATACACGGGTAACTCACGTTCGATATAGTCAGTCCAGTCCGACTCAAGTTTCGGTCGCGTCCGGCAATCTTTTTCAAGGAGATTGCGCGCGCGTGTTCGCATTATATAGTACTCATCAGGATCCCGTACATATACAACGGTGAAAGAATGACTGAAATCGGTTCAGTCATTCCTGAGAATACCGCTTTCAAACAAAACACCTTTTCAGCTACCTGCTTGATTATACCTGCTATTGATTGTACCAACTCAGATTTAGAAAAAAAAAATGGTTAGCAAAGGTTTTATATTCAAGAGGTATGTAATCTGTGATATTCAATGTAATGTCATGTGTCATGTCAAAGCACGAAACGTACGAAAACTCTCAAAACGGATTTTTTTCCCCCGATTTTGTTACATTCTTGATTCATGCTCCGCTTCTATTAATAGTAGAGTTATTTTCTATAGCCTATAGCCTTCCTCGATAAATGGACTATCCAATAGAAAAAGAATCTTTCAATTCGGACCAGTACTTCCCGAGATCCTAGCGTTCAAACAAACAAACAAACTCTTCAGTTTTATAATATTAGTATAGATAACCCAGCGCAGCCAGAACGGGCCGCTAGTAAGAGTAGCTTATAGATTAGACAAAGTCAACGTACTTTATTGATAAAGATACAATTTACACATCAATTGCTGGAACCCTTGTATTATTGCCGTAGGAAAAATGCATTTGTACGCATATCCGCCGCTTAGAGCAGACTGTTGGGTTATGTCGGATTCGACAAATGGTTTTATGTATGACAGGTCTAGTCTAGTTTGGGCTCCACTGACAGAAGTTCATATGCGACAATAAAGCCTACTTTGTTTTTATGTGAAATGGTAGTTGTACTGGGTAATATTGTTTAAGCTTTGTGTGTGTAAATAAAACATGATTTGATTTGACACCACAAAGACTAAAATCCCACGGGGTTCCTTTGCTGCTTATGGTTGGGACGCCCTCGCATTCTTCCGAGAAACTACCGTTGCCAGTCCGTTTCCGGGTCACTCCAATCCAATCATCATCATCATCATCAGCCTATCTTAGTCCACTGCTGGACATAGACCTCTCCCATGGCTCGCCACTCAGCCCTATCCTCAGCTATACGTTTCCATCTACTGCCTGCCGTCTTCCGTATATCGTCACTCCATCTAGTCAATCCAATCAAGTCACTCCAAATTTTGTATAGTTTTCCTCGAAGATTGTGTTAGTGTTATCAGATGTTTTTATTTTGACCCCCGACCAAAAAAAGGAGTGTTGAAAGTTTGATGTCGATGTCTGTCTTTCTGTGGCACTGTAGCTCTGAAGAAAATAGACCGATTTCGATTTCGTCCAAATTTGATAGAAATGGGCTAAGTAGTTTAGGAGTCCATCGCGGACAAACATTGTGGCAGTAGATTTATATATATATTAAGACTAGCGGCCCGTTCCGGCTTCGCTCGGATATTGCCACATAAAGCCCATTAATTGAAATAAAAACTATCCTATCTTATAAGTTGGATCAATCTACACACAGTGTCCAAATTTGATAGAAATGGGCAAAGTAGTTTAGGAGTCCATCGCGGACCAACATCGTGACAGGAGATTGATATAATATATTAAGAAGATGTGCTAGTTTTAGCTATGAGCGCGTTCGAACTGGGGGTTGATGGGTTTCCATCGAGTTGTGACCCCGTAGCCTAGTAGTTTCACGCTATCTTCTGTGTTTTTTCACTGTTTTTAACCCCCCGACCAAAAAAAGGGGTGTTATAAGTTTGACGTCGATGTCTGTCTGTCTGTGTGTGTGTCTGTCTGTCTGTGGCACCGTAGAGCTCAAACGGATGGGCCGATTTCGATGCGTTTTTTTTTATTTAAAGGTAAATATCCGTGCGGATGTTCTTATCTATGTTTGGTTAATATCGATTCAAAATGGCCGCCTCCACAAAATGGCGGACAAAATATTTCTTCACAACCTACCCCAATATGGGTATCAAATGAAAGGGCTTGACTAGTAGAATACTATACACTATAACAAATTTCAAATCCAAGATGGCCGCCACCACAAAATGGCGAATTACATTATTTTTTTTTCACAACTCCCTTAATATGGGTATCAAATGAAAGGGCTTGACTAGTAGAATGTTGTACAGATAACAAATCTGAGGTAGCCGGGGGTTAATCAAATTTTTTAATTTTGTTCTTGTTTCCTGCTATCATTGTCTGGAAAACAACGCTGTAAGCGATAACGTTTTATTTATGGCGCTGGTCATAAGTACAAGTCATTGTTTATATTATTTGCATTGCAAGCTTGCTGGTTTGCATAATAATATATGTTTCAGTCTGTCTTTTTAGGCCCCCCTTCACTAACTTTAGGTTTGAACACATTCTCATGTCTCATGTAATACAATAAATACATTATACAGTTTTCGGTGAATATAGTGAAAAAAGATTCCGGCGATCATTTTTATGAAATAACTAGCGGTCCGTCCCGTCTTTGCCGATGCTACTTAATATATATATACACATATATATATATATTCTATAGCACCTAGGACCTAGGCATCATTTACCGACATAAATAGGTACACAACGGTGAAAGATTTTTTTGAAATCGGTCCAGTAGTTCTTGAGATTAGCGAGCTCAAACAAAAAAATCTTTTCAGCTTTAGAACATTAGTACCTATAGATGTGGTTTACCTTTAAAGACAATGTAACCCCATGTAGCTAACTGCAGTGTCGTCGACCTGCGATTCCGGCGTACCAAATATTAATCTTTTTCCCGAAAAAAATTTTCGAGTTCTTTAGGGAAGCCTTTTTCTAAATACTAGGTACGCAGACAAAATTACAGGAAGATGCCAGTAATATAAATGTCAACGTTTGGATGTGTGTTACCCAATCATGTTGGCAAAAACTGAACCAGACTATGAAAATGAAATGTGCACTAATTTCGTTTTTTTATCGGAAACCTTTCAAAGTGTGATGGCGGTGTAGCGTAAACCAATTAGAGTTAAATACTGAAATTAAACTGCCACTGTTTAGAAGCTACACTCGTGTATCTATTTTGGCTTGCGGCGTGCATCGATGACTTCATGTCTAATTCACGACTTGTAGCCGTAAAACTAGTCGGAATCTAGATACGATGAGCTAGGTACGGCATAACGCCTCAAATTGAAAATATATTTATTTCAATAATCCCATACATTACATGCTTGAGCTAAGGTAGGAAAAGACTTTGGACCTAAAATTAACTAATTTATCAAAGAACATCTATATAAACCAATAGATGTGCCCTGAGCACCTTGAATTTGGTAATAAACTGCGTCTCTATGTGTATCGTAAGTATTTTATACACAATCAATCTACTTGGCCCCTAGAATCGCTAACGGCGCGATATGCTGTGGTTCTACTTATTTTTGTTGTTGACAATGAATCTTGAAAAGTTATAACGTCCAGTGTTCACCGCTTCCTGCAACCGACTAGAACGGAACGAGTGAGCTCGCTCTTCCAAACGATGACGTGATTCCGTGCGCCCTGAAGTTTGGGAGGGCACATCAGTGTATTGAGATCGTTGTCAAAGAATAAATCCAAATCTGAGTTTTGAGTGAGTATGCCGTTCATTAGATCGATGGAACGCGGTGTAGGCGCGTTGCTGACGCTGTATATATTAGGTTAATTAGTTAGACGGGGCCTTTTTCGTACTTACCCTCTCAATTGGGTCATTGTGCGTGGCTCATACTACCCTTTTACTCCAGCCGTCTGTGCTTTTGGAAGTCGGTTAAAATATCTATAAACACGAAATTTATTAGTAAAGTCAAAAACTGTGTCCATCGAGTCGGTCACATAATATGCACGTGTGCGCTGTCACATACAGGCTGACACGCACACAGCAGTGGGTCATTACAAGCGCTACTTGTGTATATGTGTGCGCGTCAGCCTATCAGTGACAACCTGACAACGCACACGTGCAAATGTGGCCGACTCTAGTGACACAGTTTTTGTTTTAGCGAGACTACGTCCGACTTTTTTTATACGTCCATGAGTAAAGTATAAAATAATGGATGGATGGATGTTTGTTACTCTTTCACGTAAAAACTACTGAAGTGATTTGGATGAAATTTGGTGCATAGATAGATGGGTGTTTTCTATGTACAATAAGTATGTATTTAAAAATATGTAAGTATTGTATCAGGTATCTGGCTTCCATATTACAAACATTGCTTAGTTTGGGGTAAGATGGTGTTGTGTGTGAAATGTCCACCAATATTTATTTATTTATAATGGTTTGGAGTAACACATAAACTTGTTATCCCGGGAAAATAACTCGGAATTACGCGGGTGAAACCGCCGGACGCTGCTAGTACTTGTAGTATTTTTACAAGAAGTAGGTATAACTTCCAAAATTTTATCTTCTCTATGTATAAAAATGTTATGTCAAAGTCAAAGTACTTTATTCATAAATGTACAATTTACACGTCAATTAATAAAAAAATTAAAACAAAAGAAAGAGCATACAAATTGTATACATTTTCAAAGTTTGAAACTACTACTTTACTGTATTACAATAATTATTGTACAGAAAACTGTCAAGCATTATACGAGTATAATGTCTTTATTGCAATTGTACTTGTATGTTGGTTTGTGTACGCTTCAAAAACAAAAAGTTTTGCACCGATCGAGCTGAAATTTTACAATGATATATAATCCGCATCAATGATTGTTTTTATCTAATTTTTGCATCATAATGTGTCACAGCGAAGCGTGGCAGGGTACATCTAGTAGTAACATAAATTCTCAGTACTCAAATCTCTGGACAATTTCCGTAGGTGAAAATTAACGAATTATACAAATGGTATTACTAAAACAGTAATAAGAATGCAGGCTGAAGGTCGCCAGCTACGTAAACACTATCTACATGTTAATCAGATAAGCTGTCTCGCTTTACGCTGCCTCTATATGCGGCCAAATTTGTGAACTATTGGCTGCGTCCCGCGACTTCACCTGTGTAATATGCATGACGACTCATTTTTGATTTAATATGCCATCATCAGTAACTGAAACATAGATGAAAGAATTCCTTTATTATCTTAAAAACTTCCCGTGATATCACGATTTTAAAATCGCAATTTTGGACTCTCCCAAAAACGTTTCATACCAATTACTACAGAAACGTGACGTCACACTGTCGTATTTTCTATGCGTCACGCGTAAAGTTTGTATGGTAGCTATATTAAATATTTCGTAAACTGGTTTCATAACAAAAGTAACTTGAAATTGAATGTGGTAAATACGTTTTCTAATGATTTCGTACTTTTAAAATGGACTTCCCCATCCAGCTTTGAATGATCAGAAAGTAAGTTAAACTAAAAAATATCGAAATTAAAATTGGTACATATTTTGTTGTATTTAAATAGGTACTGTCATTATATCAAATAACTAGATATCCGCCCGGCTTCGCCCGTGGAACATATATAGAACTCATCGAGATCCCGCACATATCCAACGGTGAAAAAATTTTTGAAATCGGTTCAGTCATTCCTGAGAATTTCGCTTTCAAACAAAATACCTCTTCTGTTCCCGTTATTTTCTCGGAATAGTAGCCATGTCTTCTTGCAGACTATCATTTGTGTTGTCAAATTTCAGCCAGATCCGTTCAGACGTTACGACGTGTTTGAGCAAAAAACATCAAAATAGCCAAACATTGGCATTTATAATATTAGTTGGATAGTAGCGCCCCGCGGTTTTGCCCACACAGTTCTTGTTGCCGTTATTTTCTCGTGAATAAATGTGTATATGTGTTACTCGTACCTATAAATCTGACTGTGTTCCAAATTTCAATCCGAATCGGATTTATAGGGATTTAAACGTGGCCAAAGTAAAAAAGTAAACTCTTAACAGCTTGTTTATAAAAAATGCGTTAAAGGCGCCCTCAATCCACTCCAAATAAACTAAAATTCGTGGTTTCTTATGAAAACTCGTAATTATAAAGGTAATAATATCAAACTAGTATATTACGTAGTGCCGTGGTCTGTTGACGGCCATGATGCAAGATTTACGTCAACGCAAATATACTTTTTTTCGCATTACGAAATAAGTAGTTGATTAAACAAATTATAGCAAGGACTTGCTTGTGGAGCAATAATCTGGAAAAATTGCGTTTTTTTTTTAAATATTTTATGTTTATCGGCACCAAAAGCCCACATTATGTCTGGGAGACATACGAGGCCTTCTCTAACAAGGAGAGAGTGAAAACGATGTGCCAATCATTACGGATGGGCAGATGGCACATGTCGAGTGGCGACCACGGACCGGAAGACGCAGCGGTGGACGGCCTCCCACTAGATGGACAGATGACCTCACAAAGGTCGCTGGAAACCGCTGGTTGCAGGTTGCGCAGGACCGTTCGTTGTGGAAGTCTAGGGGGGAGGCCTATGCTCAGCAGTGGACGTCTTGCGCTGATGATGATGAGATGGCACATGTTGATGGAACATGTCCTTTCCGCGCAAAAATTTCTTCGTCGTTGAAGATTGTGTTATCCTACTTACTTACTTATTATAAAAGCGAAAGTTTGGACGTTCGTTGCTCAATCACTTTGCTAGAACTGAACGGATCAGTCTGAAATTTAGGACAAATAGATACTAGTTTGGAATAATACATTGGCCACTTATTATCAGTCATGTGCGTACTCCGTAATGCCGCTAACTTAAAAACGGTGCAGGAAAACATCGTGAGGAAACCGACATGTACCTGGAATCTTTCGAGGTCATGTGTCATCCGCCAACCCGCACTGGGTCAGCGTGGTGGATGGCCTTGACTCTCCCCTTGCAAGAGAAGCTTTTATGGCTACGTGTTATCGCGGTCAAAATTACGGGTACGAGAACTACGGGGGTGAAACTGTGGGGCACTGCAAGGTCAAAGTACTTTATTCATAAACTAGATGTCCGCCCCGGCTTCGCCCGTGGAACATATATATAGCACTCATCGAGATCCCGCACATATCCAACGGTGAAAAATTTTTAGCAATCGGTTCAGTCATTCCTAAGAATATCGCTTTCAAACAAAACACGTCTTCAGCTACCTAGCAACGCCACCTGTCGGAAATTGGTCGTACCAAATCAGAGATTAGCAAAGGTTTTATATTCAAGAGGTATGTAATCTGTGATATTCAATGACGCAATCTTAGACACATGCTGTCATGTGTCATGTCAAAGCACGAAACGTACGAAAACTCTCAAAAAGGAATATTTTTTTCTCGATTTTGAACATTCTTGATTCCTGCTCCGCTTCTGTTAATAGTAGCGTTATTTTCTATAGCCTATAGCCTTCCTCAATAAATGGACTATCCAATAGAAAAATAATCTTTCAATTCGGACCAGCACTTCCCGAGATCCTAGCGTTCAAACAAACTCTTCAGCTTTATAATATTAGTATAGATAAATGTACAATTTCCACGTCAAACAAATAAAAAAAAACAAAAGAAAGAACATACAAATTGTATACATTTTCAAAGTTTGAAATTACCACTTTACTGTAATATAATAACTATCGTACAGGAAACTATCAAGTATTATATGAGTATAATATGTTATAACTGCTTGTGCTATTCATCAACATCAGTCTGTATTCGTCCACTGCTGGACATAGGCATCTCCCATATTACGCCACTCAGCCCGATCCTCGGTCTTACGTTTCCAACCGCCAGCTGCCTTTCGTATATCGTCACGCTATCTAGTCTCGGGGCGTCCTTCTAATCAGCAATGGGGATATGTAGACGAGGAAAAATACGGCTATAAAAAGGCTGTCTAGGGCACGCGTGCAGAACTGATTTTATGCCCACTTTTTTTATTAAACATCTTGAGAAATGTTTGTCCTAAAAGAACCTTGCTGACGTTTAAAGGACGAATTTATTGTTTTGATGTGACTAGCCATGTTTCTTATTCTCCACTTGTATGCATCATCATCTTATACCTTTAAACGACCAATTCTTGTAGGTATATAGGTATATATATATATATATAGAATCTGAATCTCGGAAACGGCTCGAACGATTTTCATGAAATTATGTATACAGGAGGTTTCGGGGACGATAAATCGATCTAGCTAGGTTTTATTTTTTTAAAACATCATTTTATGCGCGTTTTTATACAATGAAAAACTCCTACAATGTCATTAGAATACGATAACTTATTTCGCCGCTGTTCGTTAAGTCTAAATGGCTCAGTCGGAATATGCTCGCCCTCGGAGTCAACAGGCCCCGGTTCGAATCCTGATGATGGTTACACTCAGGTCTTTTCTTTTTGGTTTTTTTTCTGAGTAAATCTTTTACTGAGATCCCTTTATCAACGCATTTAATTCGTATCTAAATAAGTAGGGACATATTCTAACAAAAACACAAAAATCCTATTAACGATGCATCTGCACAAACTAACAACTGTTGTACTTGACAATAGATGGTATTACAAGCGGAAAGCGACTTTGTTTTATTATTGTATTATATTTCATCACTACGAACTTCATTTAAAAAAACCGAGCAAAGTTCGGTCAACCATGTAATATTTAATGAACACGTCAAAGTCATTTATTTAACAATGTTTTAGTTTTATTTTTTATAAAGACACCTTCACTCACGGCAGTTGGGCTCAAGTGGCCTCTACTGTGGAACGTTACTGCTATGTTTTGCTTTATTTTTGTCAGATTAGTAAGCTTAGGTTAAAACCCTACATCCTACATTAATATATACTGTGCTAGTCGCAAGTTTTGGCAGCCATTACAGACCATCTGTTGTGTTCTGTTTATAAAACAAGAACAAAATTAAAAATGATGATTTACCCCGACTATCTCGAATTTGTAATATGTAAAACATTCCACTAGTCGAGCCCTTTCATTTGATACCCATATTGTAGTAGTAAAAAAAAAATTTAATTCGCCATTTTATGGTGGCAGCCATCTTGGATTAAAAATTTGTTGTAGTGTATATATATCAGATGTCCCAACATCAGAGGGAAGATGTTGGGACATCTAATACGACACGACAACTTCATTAGAACAATAATGGAAGGTAAATTAGATGTGAGGACATAGAATAGATAATACAGATAGAACGGACACTCCCCAACCCCCGCCAATTTCAAGCTTCCTCACCCCTCAGGCCGTTTCGGATACTCTAGGAGCACTCAACGAAGGGCTGCTTTCGAACATCTAATTCCTAACGAAATATCATCATGGTGGGTTGTTTTGCTGTTTACGGCTGTCCGTCAACTAAACGGCACAAGATTAAAAGCTTTATTTAATTTCCTAATGATAAAATAACGTAAGATTAGAAACTTTTCAATAACGTTGCTTTATAATATTACAAGCTTTGCTTAGTTTGGGGTCAGATGATGTTGTTTGTGAATTGTCTACGAATATTTATTTATTTATAATAACGAAGTCGTTTTTAACTCAAAGTTCGTAACTCACAAAGCCAGTAACTTATGTGCCCAAGCACGGATTGATAATGCCTGGAGGAATAATTGTAGTGACAGAGTAAAGTTTCCTTCATGGGTAAGTGTAAAATAAAATGCGAATGTGTACCTACTAACAGAAATAGATATCTAGGTACCTGATCTAATCTATCATCGGTTTCGTTTAATTTTACGCCGCAATACAAACACCCACAGATTTCTGAAACAATTTAGAAATCTGTGCAAACACCCTTTTTAATTAGAATAGTGTAATTTGGCTCCATTCTATTTATACATAATATATGTATAATATATATAATGTTGAGTTACAACTCAACATTATAGCAAGTTTATAGACTACGTCACCAGGTGAACTCAAGGGGCACAACTATTCAATAAAACAATTCAGTAGCCCTAGCTCTAACGCACACATTCACGCGTGTGTACAAATGACATCTGCGTAGTTGTGTGAAGAGTAGGTAGCTCCACAGCGGCGGTTGTATGGAGTTTTAGTGGAGTGTCCGGGGTGTGGTGAGGAGGAAAAGAGGTAGACCTAGGAGAAGTTACATGAACCAAGTGAAGGAGAAAATAAATGTAGTGGCGTATCAGGAAGTCAAGGAGAAGGCGGAGTGTAGAAGTACATGGAAGGAACTCCACCGACAAGAGCGTCGCTCTTAAATTATGAATGAATGAATGTATAATATACATAGTATTCTACTAGTCAAGCCATTTCATTTGATAGTCATATTGAGGGAGGCTGGAAAAAAAAATATTTTGTCCGCCATTTTATGGAGGCGGCCATTTTGAATCGATATCAAATGTACTATTGGATATTTTGATTTGTTTTATATTTTTAATTTAACGTATACGATTTTGAGGGGGTTATCTCCCCTGCAATAAAGTGTATTGTGTTGTATGAGTAGTAGTATACAGTAATGTGTATCTTGTGTGGTTGTTTCCTTAACCGCAGTCCAGTGATCCTGACCCCGATCTTCTTGTTCGCTCTGCTCCACGCCGCTTCCTACTCGCTCACCATCCTCGACGTAAGTATCTCTTCACCTTCCACGCAAACAGCAAGAAGCAATCCTCGATTGTGCTTTAACAGGTACTTCGTATTAAGCTGAATGTCCACTCGACCTCTGCGAAGAACCAAAGTGGCGTTTTGTATCAATAATTAACAGATTTTACACCCACGTTAGTGTGTGATTCAACCTTAGATAAAGAATAAGTAAATAGATCTGTTTTTTCGTACGGTTCCTTTGTACCAATCGTAAGCAGATGAGGTGTATGTTAGCTATGGCAACAGAGTGATGTGCCGCGACAAAAGTATGACACTTCCACGAGTGCGACAATACAAGAGCGATCAGACCCGTGCTTTCGGTGTAAAGCGTTTGTTCTAACTCTATACGTAGTATATGTAAACTCTTTGGTTTCTACGTATGAGATAAAGATAATTGTATTTACAATGAAATGTAAGTATTATATCAGGTACCTGGCTTCCATAATACAAGCTTTGCTTAGTTTGATGTTCTGTGAGAAATATCCACCAATACAATATTTATATACACTTACGTACGTATACGATTACATATTATAAAGTGAAATCTATCTAACGACTGCCTACATGATTTCGAATGTATATTTTCATTATAGTAAATGTATATTTGCTTTAGTTAGTTTGGGAGAGATGGCTGTCTCCAGTGTACAGTGCTCGCTAAAGCTAAACTTAGACTAAAAACAAATTGTATCGCCAAACATATTCCCTGCATCTTGATGAAGCCAGTTTGTCTGGGTTAAGTTTTAAAACATATCCTGGATTGTGTTATCTTACGATGTAGGAACTGCCATAAAGATGTTTGTATTTGCAATAGACAGGGATTTACCACATCTCTCCTAGTTTTTCTAGTACATATTAAAATTAATGTAATACAAATAATGATTATAAGTGTTTATCTACGATTATAATAAAAATTATATTGTCTCGACTAGTTCTCATGGTACAAGGTTTGCTTGGTTTGTGGCTAGATAGTGTTGTATATGTTTATATAGGTACTCGTGTGTATACCAATATTATTATTTTTAACATATTATAAGATTTGTGAATTTACTCTGACCTTCAAAATTAAGTGTTTGGGTAATTTTATTTAGTTACACTCCGATTCGATTTCAGACCAGACAGAAGTTTGAACGATTCAAGGGTCTGATTAAATATCAGACAAGCTTAATAGCGCTGGACTCTTTGCAGAGTCCGCTTTGGAAAGCACCACACCTTTTCCAGTTATTCTACCACCAAGGAGTAATATGCAAACATTACCTCTATTTATTACATTTATTTGCATATATGAATGAAAAATATAGACCTCCATATTCCACCTTTTCCGGTTTGATGGGAAATGTTCCCAGATAAATTAATGGGCTAAGAAATAAGTCATCCCATATCTAGCGAGTGCAGAGGAATGCTAGGTTTTAATTTGGACTCTTCTGTTCAAGCTGCGTAGCATGTTATAGACAGATTTGTGCTTACCATCAGGCGCATGTCTAGCTCGTCTCATCACTATATAATATAAAAAATGGGATACCTATATGGTAACCCTAGGGTAAATCCTTTTTGCTATGAGCACAGAAATCTAAACATTATTATATAGATTTCTGTGGCTATGAGTGCAAACATTGATACGATACCTAACGGACACAGTCCAACTTTGCTCCGTTTATACCTAAGCGACGCCGACGGCTGTACTTAATTAATGTTGTCATTGTTATTATTATAATCAAGGCCTAAGCGGCTAACTACGAGTAATTATACGCGTTTG
Organism: Ectropis grisescens; assembly: GCA_017562165.1. Taxonomy (NCBI): domain Eukaryota; kingdom Metazoa; phylum Arthropoda; class Insecta; order Lepidoptera; family Geometridae; genus Ectropis; species Ectropis grisescens. The sequence goes on from CM029780.1 coordinate 1,463,042, forward strand.
CGCAAACGTGTCATAAAGTCCAGTTAGGTGCTACGTTCAGAGAGTTAAGTAATAAATGAAATGGTGAGCCATGCCGTGCCTATTACGCAGGAGATAGCAACTATAAGAGGTCACCAACTAAGTATGTGCCTATTTTTAAAGAGCCTGACAGTTGGCCTTCCTGGTTGCTGAGTTTTGGGTTAGCACAAAAGACGCAGGGTCCTAACTAACCTAAACTTATTACACTTACTACTATATAAGAATATTCTACATATGTATGTAGAATATTCTTATATACTCGAAGCGTGCTTGAAATCATTCCTTACCTCTTACCGTACTAAGCGAGTGCACGAAGCGTCTACATAAATAGTTAAATGGCGGAGACACTGATAATTTCAGTCCCATTAAATAAATTTGATTCAAACTCGCCAAAATTTACTACAATCTGAACCTTCAACCTAATCATACTCATAAATCATACATTAATTTTTAATAATCAAGAATGCCTATTGAGTAATTTGGAAGAGTATTTCGGTGATAAATACAAGAAACATGTGTTCAAAGAAATCGACAAATTTACATAAAATTATTTTCTGTTTTCAATTAAAATGTTAAATTTATATTTGTGGACACTTTTCACAGAATACCAACTAGCCTCAAATTAAGCAAAGCTTGTATACTATGTGCGTTTTGTGGGTTCACGGCGGCTCTGACACATTTCATTCAAACACACGCCAAGTCCTTCCAAAATTACTGTGGGGCTCGATGTGCTATACCTTGCGTTTCGCCCGCGCCCACGCGCGTTGATGCGTGTTTCTCCGCTTGTAGGCGCGTGATCTGCATGAACGAGCGAGCATTTTCGGTGTGTTGATCTGTGCGTGTTTTCTATACAAACGTAGATACTTAGGTACATACAACCAAAGAGTTTACGTATACTACGTATAGAGTTAGATTTTCCGCACGGCTCCTTTGTGTCAATCGTAAGCAGATGACGTGCATACTTTCTATGGCAACAGTGCCGCGACAAAAGCATGACACTTCCACAAGAGCGACAAGGCAAGAAAGATGCTACCTTTGCTTTCGGTGTAAAGATTTAGTGGCAACTCTATACGTAGTATACATAAACTCTTTGCATACAACCTTGTAACGTGCACTACGCTGCGTGGTGCGTGTCAGAGTGATAACGGCCTTAATGTTTGTGTTTGCAGACGCTGGGCCAGAACTCCATGTGGGTGGCTCGGCTGCTCATCTCCCTGGTGGAGTTCCAGTCGCGGAACATCCTGCGCGCGGCCGCGCTCGCGGAGATCGTGCTGTTCCCCGTGGTGGCGCTGATGGCCCTCTTGTGAGTACTGCGCACTGACAAGCCCCACGGGGCAGTTCCAAACTTGTTAACTTACCCCCAAGTTGACGCTGAAGATGTGGAAAAGCAGAGCCGGATTTAGGGGAGGGCAAACGGGGCATATGCCCCGGGGCCTCCACAATACAGACTTAACATGGGTGTGTATTTCAACGTACGAAGTTAAGGACAAGATTATTAGCCCCCTGCCCCGGGGCCTCCACACCTCTAAATCCGGTCCTGTGGAAAAGCGGACTACTTGACTACTTGAATCCACTCAGAGGGGAGACAGCGCCCAACGGCTACTCGGAAGTGTCCTTCTGGCTGAGCTAGCTCCAGCTTAGGATTATTTCCTTCTAGATGACCTACCTGACGATCTACCTGACGCCGTAAAGGGTGCAGACATATTCATGTATGCAGATGATGTGGCTGCCATAGTAACCGCCCTTTCGATAGAGGAATTAGAAGATAAATTAAATACTGTAATTAACGGTTTAAACACATGGTTTCGTGCTAACGGTTTTATGGTAAACTCCAAAAAGACTCATTTTATTCACTTTTGTCTATCGGGTCACTGTACAAAATCGCTGAAAGTCTTACTTGACGGGGTCCGGATTGAGCAGGTACAAAGCACAACATTTCTGGGGTTCGAGATTGACCGCTGCATGACATGGGAACACCACATCGACAAGATGTGTGCTAAAGTAAGCAGTGCGTGCTTTGCACTAAGACGGGTATCCCGAGTGGTGTCTGCAGATGTATCTCGTTCGTGTTACTTCGCCACGGTGCATTCCCGGTTACAGTACGGAGCCGAACTATACGCACGCGCTGCCGACTGGGAGCGTGCTTTCCGCGCCCAAAAACGTGCCATACGCGCCATCGTGGGCATGTCGCAATGCACATCCGTCAGACCATATTTCAAAGAGCTTGGCATACTTACGTTGCCTGCAATCTTGATCTACCAAGTAGCTGTGTATGTCAGAAACCACTTAGACTCATACGACACGCGAGGAGAGAGACATTCGCGCAATATACGTAACGCGGACAAGCTGGATAGTATACCTCACTCTCTCGCGAGATCGGAAAAACTGACTCACATTATGGGACCGGAAGTTTATAACACTCTTCCTAAAATAGTTAAATTAGCACCGAGTTCGGGTAGCTTCAAAAACCGATTAAAAAGCTGGCTTATCAATCAAACTTTTTATAGTTACAGCGAGTTTTTATATAGTGATGGCAAACTCACAATAAAGTTGTAAAAAATTGACATTGTTCATTACAATTGTAATAAGTACATATATTTTTAATTTTGACACTTATTTGTACGATACCTATTATCGTACAATATAAAGTTCAATTTAAACTTTAAAAATGTATACTCTTTGTATACTCTTATTTTGTTTTTTTATAAAATTGACGTGTAAATTGTACATTTATCAATAAAGAACTTTGACTTTGACTTTGATGACAAAGAAGATACTAATAGGGTATGGGTGCCTGAGATGGTACTTGTGCAACGTCGTCGGAAGGAAAGAGTACCCGATGTATCGCTAGTGGTGCGCCTTTGGGGGTTGAGTGCCCCCATAAAAAGACCTGCCATTACATATTATTTATGTTTCTCTCCACCATGTACCTACCGTCCTTAAACTTCCGAAAATGTTTCAAGATCCCAATTCGTAAAATTGGCCCAGCTATTCTCAAGTTTAAGACAGATACACGAACAGCAATTCATTAATATTAAATTCAATCAGTTTTCAATTAGTCTTCAAATATTAAATACCCAGTCAGTGATCAATAAATAGCTATTTTTTTTTCTTTTAACGAAATTTGTTAGCACATTTCAAAATGTGAGCAGGCGCGGTCCCAGCCTCGAATTTTGGAGGGGGTCACCAGTACGCAGGCTCAAATTTTGGGAGGGGGTCACCAGTAGGAATACAATAAATCGTTAACTTTTTTTAGATTTTAGTTTAACGTTTACGATTTTGGGGGGGTCATGTCCCCTGTGACCCACCCCCCCCCCTCGGACCGCGCATGAATGTGAGACGACTGTTTGAAATGTTATGACTCACGTAGTATGGTTGAGACCCTCCTCCGTTGTGAAGTCGATTATATCCTGATCGATCGTGTTGTATTTCGCAGCGGGTACTGCGGCCTGATGTCTCCGTTCGTGTACTACTACTTCGTGACGTGGCGCTACGCGTCCCGGCGGAACCCGTACACACGCAACACGTTCCACGAACTGCGCGGCGCCGCCGAGCGGCTGGCGGCGCGGCCCGCCACCCCGGCGCCCCTGCAGGCCGCCCTGCGCGCCGCCGTGCAGCTCGTCTGCCGCATGGCGCCCCCGATGGAGCCCCAACAGTCAGTATCACTGTAACACAACATGATCTACCCCCGCACCGCTGCAGGCTGGCCTGCGCGCCGCCGTGCAGCTCGTCTGCCGCATGGCGCCCCCGATGGAGCCCCAACAGTCAGTATCACTGTAACATGACACGAGCTACCCCCGTACCGCTGCAGGCTGGCCTGCGCGCCGCCGTGCAGCTCGTCTTCCTCATGGCGCCCCCGATGGAGCCCCAACAGTCAGTATCACTGTAACACAACACGAGCTACCCCCGCACCGCTGCAGACTGGCTTGCGCGCCGCCGTGCATCCCGTCTGCCGCATGGCGCCCCCGATGGAGCCCCAACAGTCAGTATCACTGTAACACAACATGATCTACCCCCGCACCGCTGCAGGCTGGCCTGCGCGCCGCCGTGCAGCTCGTCTGCCGCATGGCGCCCCCGATGGAGCCCCAACAGTCAGTATCACTGTAACACAACACGAGCTACACCCGCACCGCTGCAGGCCGCCCTGCGCGCCGCCGTGCAGCTCGTCTGCCGCATGGCGCCCCCGATGGAGACCCAACAGTCAGTATCACTGTAACACAACACGAGCTACCCCCGCACCGCTGCAGGCCGCCCTGCGCGCCGCCGTGCAGCTCGTCTGCCGCATGGCGCCCCCGATGGAGACCCAACAGTCAGTATCACTGTAACACAACACGAGCTACCCCCGCACCGCTGCAGGCTGGCCTGCGCGCCGCCGTGCAGCTCGTCTGCCGCATGGCGCCCCCGATGGAGACCCAACAGTCAGTGTCACTGTAACACGACCGGGCCTATCGTAAAGGAAGCGTCATAAAGGTCTGTCACTAAGCATGCTTCGGAGATCATTAAAAGTCTCAGCAAACAGAACAAGGTGAATCTAAGGTGTGACAAGACTACTCTGTTGATGTTTATTCCGATGTTGTCCAAACATTTCTACATTACGGTTTACGGTATCTCCCTGTCACACCCCTCTTTATTAGAATGATGCCAAATACTTTTTTTTATATTGTTGTCTTTATAAAATCGAAAATTGTTTATAGCGAACGGCTGTAGCGCGTTTATGAGTGAAGATCAATGTATGTTTCGCACCAATGTTGGGATAATAGGGTGTTAACCATCGATATAATTAAAGAAACGAAGATGAGGTATGCTATAATCAAAAGACAGCATAACATGGCGAAAATTTGTTTGAAAAATTTGAAAATTGAATTGTCAGCGAACGTACACAACTCCTTGTTGCGACTGAGACTAAATCAGGAGACGTCACCTGATTTTGCATCGCCATAGTAGAAGCGCGTTTGCCGCTTCTGCCGTTTTTAAGAGTTCGATGGTGTTAACACTAATCACAAATTAATGTTTAATGTTAATTTTATGATATGAAATGAAATAATTATTTATTTGCTAAGAATGTAGGTAGAGAAGATGGTACAATCATAAATATGGTGTTTCCTTACACTCTGCCATTTCTGGCGTGCAAATTATTTTGAAAGTAAATAAGTACAATAATTTGCTTCTCCTACTTGGACACACTGATTTACAAAAACAACAGCATTCAATTACAATCAAAGAGAATATAATATAATGAGAATTCAAGACAATTTCTGTTGTCATAAAAATAAATAATTTGTCAAAACTACAATAATAAATGTCCATATATATATATATATATAGATAGTTTGTTTTAATAGAATATGGAAAAGTACAATATTTATATTCGTATTCGTAGTATAGTAAAGCAGTTCCGAAAAATTGTTAACATCCCTATTGAGGAAAAAAAATTGGTTGCCTGTAAAGTCGGTATACGGGCGAAAGTTTTACGTGACAACGACTTTGAGTGGTAAAATAATTTTACGGAAGGGACGCGTCTTTCACTTTTTATGTCTGTCTGTCTCGCTCTTAGGCGGGCTAACCATGCCCGAGTGGAAGGGACGCGTGCCTCTCACTCGCTCTCGTTGTGAGCGCATAACGTGAGCGGAGCGTAACGCAGTTTCTTGAAGTGTCACCCGGCAAACCAATTTATAAGACGTTGTCACGTCAAAATTATTACCTAATAACTTATTCAATTATAAATAACTTTTCTGTTAACCCACCCACCCCATCAATGGTTCTTAAGAAATCATATTGTTTATAGACACTATATATAAATATAAAAATCTTTATTGTTATTTGTAGGAAGATAAGATATTACAAAACATTTAAAAAGTGGACCCATAAACTGGCATCTTCGAGAGGCATGCAATACGTCTGGCAAAACAATGTGTACTGATCTGAATTTATATAATGATAAAAATAACTAATAATACCCACTGTGGATTGTACAAAATAAATAAATAATCATCAGATTTTTAAACTACTTAATAGAATGTAACTAATTACATTTTTTTGTTTTGCAGGTAAATACAGCAAACTTATGTTTTGGTGTGTTAAGAAGAATGTTTTCTAAGTTTAATGTTAAAATAAGGTGGTGTAAGAACTATTTGACATAAGCGACTTATATACACATCTCATGCAGTTTCGAGCGATTTTGTATTTTCATACGAGACGTACATATCTCTTACAAGAACAAATATGATTTATGACATATTGTAAGTCAACAATACTATAAGTTTCCTTGATACATAAATCTGAATAAAAAACCAGTTTTATTGATAAAAATACTGTTTGCACAAATTACGACAATTTCAAGAAGAATTGACATATGTATCTACTTATGTCATTTATATGAATTTGAAGATCTTGTAATAAAAATTCATAAAAATCTGCTCAAAATTGACGGTAACCAAACCAATGCATTTTAAATCATTTTCATTACTTTTGACATATGCATTTGTGTCGCAAAATCAAATTGTTGTATTAATCAAGTATGTTTTGTAAACGGGAGTGAAAATGGTATTTGATTTCTTGTAAAATGGTCCAATACTAATAAGAAATTACACTTATAAGTTAGACTGATAAGTATTTACAAAATAAACATGATGTATTAGTGATACAATCAAATTATTATTTAACTTTTTTCACAACATTTAGGCAACAATTGTGTTTATAGGTAGACAAATCATATTTTTAATTAGCTCAAGTTTAGTGAATTATATTTTTCATTCCAATGTTCAATGCATGTAAATTAAAAATATTAATAGTTTAAAACTAACATATTGGTACATATTATGATTGTTTTGTCCAAACCGACTGAAGTTAGTTGTCATAAATTTGTCAGACACCATTTTGTGATGTGAGTAACAATACAAAATGGCAGTAGCATCCTCTCAGTTAAAACGCATTGCACTTGGTATACAAGATCTACTATTAATTTTTTGCATCTGAATTGTGATTTATGACAGGTCTTGTTGCAAATTAATCTTATGGTTGACATTTTCGATTTGGAACATCACTGTATTTGTGTTATCACCTATTTAAATTGAAGCACTTGGTTTGGGTGAGTGTAGTCAGGTTTTTGAATAAAAGTTGGTGTATTCTGTAAATAAAGATTGTTTTATTTTTGGAACATTAAACTAAAGATTTAAAATCCTTTATTTCATCTTCAATTCCTAAGTAATAGCAGTCCTTTCCTAGACGTGAAGTAAGACCAACAACCAACCTTTTAATTAGGACAATATTTACATTTTACATATAAATACAATTTTAAGTGTAAATAAATACAAATACATTTCAAACTTGAAAGTAAACAAGCACAAAGGTCTCCCTCAATTCTCGCCACTTAATCCGGTCCTGGAGTTATGGGTGGTCTAATCGGGAGACCAGCGACTGCCGATCCGAAGCCTCTAGCTCAAATCCTACGTGAACCACTAAACTTTTCAAATAGTTGGGCGTAATGCCGCTAACTTAAAAACGGTGAAGGAAAACATCGTAAGGAAACCGACACGTACCTATAATCTTTCAAAGTTATGCGTCATCCACCAACCCACACTGGGCCAGCGTAGTGGAGTCTATCTAGCCTCAGCCTAGACTCACATTGCGAGAGAAGGCGCTAAGTCGCGTCAATTGCTGTATGCTGAAGCCGGTCCTGAGCTTCTATCGTCTACTTTTTAAACGCTGAATAAAAAAATGTGTGCGCTTTAGACCGCACGGGAGGAGTGTAAACTAAAATAAGAAATACTTAACTATTATATACTAAAATAAAAAATATTAATAAATTGAATATAGGTATATTAGTATATAGGAACACGAGAGTAACATACGGCTGACTAGTTTCCATGGCGAAGAATAAATTTAAAACAAATTTACGTGGGTCGGAAATAGTGTTTGACTCGCAAATTTTTTAGTATTTGCTATTTATTTTATAGGTATTTCGCTAAAAATGCATAAATATGTGTTTTAGTGTATGTGGAAGTACTGTGATGAAAATAGGTATCATTTTTTGTGGTTACGTAGTGTGTAAGTGCTGTGATAAATAAGTAATATATTATAACAAAAACTTTTTTGCAATAGATGTGAAATGCAAATTTGACATTTCGTGTCAGGTTTAATTAATTTGGTAAGTACTTACCTAGAAAACATAAATATACTAATCATAGTCGCTATAAAAACATAAATATACTAATCATAGAGTTACAACAGCGAAGAGCAGTTTACTATATTTTCTTTCTCGCTCTAGCATCCCGAGTTCACCCAAAACATTTTTATCATACCCAAGCGTGAGAGCGTGACGCTAGAATTCAATTCACAGCCCACGTCACGTTCGGGATTCGGGAATGATAAGAAATTTTCGGGTGAACTCGGGACCATGTCCATCTAGAAATGAATGCGTCAGAATTTCCCATTGGCTATCTAGAATAGCGTCAACATTTTCTAGATGAAATAAATAAATATAAAGTAAGAAAATGAAACTGGTAGTAATGGGGACTGCCGATAGAAGTGAAGGGTTTATAACTTAGAATTGGATAGTTCTTTACTAAATCGGCATATATCGCTATAATACAAGTACAGAATTAAAATTTTGATTAACCCCCGACTACCTTGGATTTGTTATCTGTACAACATCCTACTACTCAGCCCTTTCATTTGGTACCATATTAAGGGAGTTGTGAAAAAAATGTATTTCGCCATTTTATGGCAGCGGCCATCTTGGATTTGAAATTTGTCATAGTGTAAAGTGTTTTACTAGGAAAGCCCTTTCGTTTGATACCCATATTGTGGTAGTAGTGAAAAAAATAATATAATTCGCCATTTTGTGGTGGCGGCCATCTTGGATTTGAAATTTGTTATTGTGTATAGTATTCTACTAGTCAAGCCCTTTCATTTGATACCCACATTGAAGTAGGTTGTGAAGAAATATTTTGTCCGTCATTTTGTGGAGGTGGCCATCTTGAATCGATATGAATCAAAAATAGCTAAAAACATCCGCACGGATATTAAACTTCACATCAAAAAAACCGCATCGAAATCGGCTTATCCGTTTGAGCTCTACGGTGCCACAGACAGACACACACACAGACAGACAGACATCGACGTCAAACTTATAACACCCCTTTTTTTGGTCGGGGGTTAAAAATAAAAAAATTGGCAGTCATAGGAACTGCCGATAGATTGTGAAAACTTATACCTAACTCAGAATTTGGTAGCCTATGGCCATGGTCCCGAGTTTAGAGTCAGCGCCACCATTCAAGTCCGATAGACGCGGCGCTGTTAGCGCGTAACTAAATGTTGCCAGTAACTTATGATAAAATTACTCATTTTCTACTTATGCTTCAAAACTAAAGTTAGGAATTGTAAAATGATAGTAAAATATTAGTTCTACCCATGAAGTTATATCAGACAATAGCCTAACTACTTAAACGATAAAATAAAACAAATGTTCTGTATCTATTTATTTTTCATTTATTATATATTTTTACAATAATTGTGATCTACTGCACATAATGGTTTTATACCAGTCATATCGCAATCGCTGTCACTCGTATCAATTAAGTCACTATCGTAATCTGATTCAGTGTCGCTATCGCATTTTCTGTACAAATTATAAATCTTTCCATTTCCACATCGATGAGTCCGTCATTTTTGAAGTACTAATCTTCAACATTCTTGACATGATTGAATGAGCCAGTCGTCTTCTGTGATGCTTGCAAAAGCAGCTTCAGTCAGTTCAACTATTTGTTTGGGATCTTGAGCAGCATTTTTCTCGGGAACGCGTCTTTTGACAAGACTCCAAATTTTTTTCTATTGGATTTAAGTCACAATGATACGGAAGTAACTTTACAACTTCATGGTTGTGTTGCCGCAGCAACTCATCAACTGCGTAAACTGGGTAGTGATTCTAAACGCAATCCGAACGGCTCCTTTCTCTCCGAGTCAGAACCCAGTCGGATTGATCCGACTGGGTTCAGAATCGCTAGCCTGGTGGCTCCTTGTTTTTTTTTTATAGTGTCATATAACACTGCTTTGGTCCAGCTGTCTTCAAAGAAAATATTTTTTTTGGAGCCATATTTGCACATCTGTTAAATCTATTTGGTGCGTCAAAAGAAGTTTTCACTTCAAAAACGTTTTCAAAAGTTTACAGAAAGCGTTTGCAAATGACGACGCGAATTTCATGATTTTAGTTCACTCAAAACGGAAAGCGTAACGTGACGACGACGCGAGTTCTATGATTTTTGTACACACAAATAGTTCAAAAAATGCTCCACACGCATAAAGAAGTTTTCACTACAAAGTTCCACAAAAACAATATAAGTAAATACGAAATTCAATAGTTTAAATAAGCCTCGGGTAATACCGTGGGACCCAGCTAGGAAATGCCAAATAACCGACAGTGACCATGCTTTAGTGTAAAAAAGTAAAGATTTTGATAACCTTTTTTTTCTTAATTTACCGGTTAACAACACTATGATTTGGGTATTTTATAAATGGCAACTAAATTTAGTGTAATAATTTGACATCACTGACATTGACAGCTGGTTTTGTCGTCTCTGTCTCTCTTTCCGGCCTTTTCAGCTCTTTTGCAATCATGGCTGCGAACAACATTTCCAAAAAGCGAAAAGTACGTGAAAATCAGTGAAAATATTACTAAAATAAGTTGCCTAAATTCTTCCTGGATATCCATAGCTAGTACTAAAATGAGATCTGGTTCGGTTTTGACAGTGAAATTTGTGATGTCCGTGGATATTACCAACTTTCTGCTCTGTCGTTAAGTTTTTCGATGTTTCTTTTGGTGGATGTCTGCAGATTTCTTAATACAACGTTAAGTTTCGCTTCTAGCCCGTCAGGATAATTGTGAAGTGCTTAGATCATCGGTAATGTGAATATAAATAATTCAAAACATAACCTCAACTAAACATTGCAGTTCGTCGGAGACGGAGTTTTCAAGGCGGAACTGAATGAGTTCCTGACCCGGGAACTTGCTGAAGATGGTTACTCCGGCGTGGAGGTGCGTGTCACCCCCACTAAGTCTGAGATCATCATTATGGCAACCAGGACACAGAGTGTGCTCGGAGAGAAAGGCCGCAGAATCCGTGAACTTACATCGGTAGTTCAGAAGAGGTTCAACATCCCTGATCAGTCTGTGGAACTCTACGCTGAGAAGGTTGCCACCCGCGGTCTCTGCGCTATCGCGCAAGCCGAATCTCTCAGATACAAACTCATTGGAGGTTGGTATAGCTTACGATTTGCATTTTTGCATGACATTTTTCTATTCTTTTAGGTTCATACAACCACATAAAATGTTTTACTTCATGCCAACCACTTTCAATATACCAACTCATTTCAAACCTAACTAAAATGATATGGAGTGTCTTGTTTCTTTGATAATTTTAAAAAAATGTACATGTGTTTGATATTATTGTTGAGGTTGTTTGCATGTAGTGTACAAATTTATTTAAAACTCTTCTGCATAGAATTGAATTGATTTCCTTGATAGTAAATCTAACCTATAAAGTGATATTTACACTAGCTCATAAAAGGACCACATTCCTCTCTATGGGGTGAACATTTTCTCTTAGGGATCTGCATTCATTGTAGTTTATTTACATCATTTGGTATTTTCTTAGTGCACTTAAAAGACAATGCATGTAACAGTCAATTACCTATAATTTATTATTTCAACACTGAGATATAACGATATAAGCATATCAGCTAATCCTGCTTGCTTATTATTCTTATCATATATATCATATTAAAAAATAAATTACAGTGTAAACTCTTATTCATTATAATGAAAAAGTCTATAGTGTGAAAATTTGTTCAATTTAGTTGGTTTGCTACAAAACCTACATGTACCTATATTCACTTTTTATGATACCACAGTGATTCTCTATTATGATGAAATATTTCCATATTTAGACATCAATAAATCATTTAACAGTGTAATTGTGTGTGTGTGTGGTGTAATTGTTTCTCAGCTTAAAGAACTAATCTTTTGAGGTGCAGAAATTTGTAAGAAAGATACCTGATGTCATAAATAGCCATCTATCCCTATTGTTATTGTTCATTGCCTTAATATGTGTACCATTATTCTTAGATAACTTCTTGTCAGTCTGTAGCAACTTTTGGACTCGGTTATTAGTAACTATTCAAAATTAGAAATGAGACGATCTTCTTAGCATTCCATGGATTCACCGTGCGGGTGCCCGGGTCCATCGTGTGGCAGAGAGAGAAAAACTCGAGTAGTTCCCGAGACTTGTGACTCAGGCGTAGGTTTAAGGGGCCCCTTTCTGACGTACATCAACACTCACCTTCACCACTCGCTTTTCTCTCCCTGCCCAGCCAAATCTGATATGAGCCTACTAGTGCAGCTTTAGACACCGTAGACATAGCATATTGGTTTGTTTTTTCATCTCTATAATGAATCCAAATGCCAAGTCCCTTGAAATTTGTTATAATAGGCCATATTGTAAAGTGTAAACCATTCAAACACACTGAGCCACGTAAATGCACAAAGCCTTGCTGTCTTAATTCATCATAATATTTATATGTATTTGACAGTTGAAACCAAATTCTGTGTAATTACTATAAATTTAATGACTTGGAAGACTTTTGTGCAAAATTTATCTATTATTTTGATCACAAAGACATAATAAACATAAATTCTTTACAATTCCAGGTTTGGCTGTCCGTCGTGCATGCTATGGTGTGCTCCGTTTCATCATGGAGTCTGGTGCCCGTGGTTGCGAAGTGGTTGTCTCAGGCAAGCTCCGTGGCCAGCGTGCCAAGTCCATGAAGTTCGTGGACGGCCTCATGATCCACTCTGGAGACCCCTGCAATGACTATGTCAACACTGCCACCAGACACGTACTGCTCAGACAAGGAGTGCTTGGAATTAAGGTAAGAAAACACTGCAAAATTAGTTTTTGTAAATTTTTCTTGTTACAAAATAGTTGGGCTATTGTTTAGTGAGTTTGACCAGCTTGGTTGTTACCTGCTCTTCATACATTTGTACTGAGCTGAAAGATTTTTTTTTTTGTAAATATTGGTGACTATTCACTCACTACACCATCTGACCCCAAACTAACCAAAGCTTGTAATATGGCAGCCAGACAGCTGGTATATTACTTGCATAGTTTGAAAACATACTTAGTATACATAGATACACCCAGACACAGTAGTACAAATAATTGAATTCATCACACAAATATTTGAACTGGATGGGAATCAAACCCTTGCTCTCAAAAATTTGAAAAAACCCTTATGCTCTGAATCAAAACTCTGCTTGTGAAGTCGAGGGTAGTGGCAAGCAGAGTTACTACCCCCTCGAGGCCAAGGTAAGAGAAGTTGTATAAAAATGTAAATGTAATTTGACATGTACACAAGAACAAAATTAAAAATTTTGACTAACCCCCGACTTTTTTTTTTTTTTATTTAAATTAGCCACTCCACAGACTCCGGGGTCCGTGATCTTTGTCATTACAATTATCGTTTTTTACACATATCTTGGATAAGGAGAAGAAGAGGAAAATAGGAGGGAGTTGGGTACATTTAAAATCTAATTCTAGTGCTCGTCTGTAGAGCCGATCACTACCGGTTGGGATTCCGCTAGTAATCGACTCGACATCGAGTGTTTGCCTTGTCATTTGCCTAAGCTGCCTCCTCCCGGCCCAGAGCCTCCACAACGGCCGCATTTCTGTCCCTGATGGCCATCTGTAGGTTAAAATCGCGGATGGTCTTCGGTGATGCAGCCCCACGCTCGCCGCACGAACCGACCGATGGCGTCGTCGGTGTCGTCAGCGTAATATGTGAAGGTCCCCGTGTGCCGTGAGATTGCCACTACCGCATGGGGCACGCTCTCAGATTTGTTATCTGTACAACATTCTACTACTTTCATTTGATACCCATATTGAGGCAGTTTGTGAAGAAATATTTTGTCCGCCATTTTGTGGTGATGGCCATCTTGAATCGATATTAACCAAACATAGCTAAGAACATCGCACGGATATTAACTTTCAAATAAAAAAAAACCGCATTGAAATCGGCCCATCTGTTTGAGCTCTACGGTGCCACAGACAGACAGACATCGACGTCAAACTTATAACACCCCTTTTTTTGGTCGGGGGTTAAAAATGTACACCAATATATGATATAATAATTTTGCTTTAAAGGGAAAAAAATTTTTGAAGATATCTGCCTGACTGGAATTCAAACCAAGTCAACATAGTTTTGAGGTAGACATATCATATAATAATGAAATGTTATTTCTAAAACAAAATGATGCCCAGATTTTTTTGCTAGAAGATTTTACAAAAAATATGTACAGAGAAAATCTAACAGAACTTTTTATCTGTTGCTGTGAGATTTGTTTTTATTACTATTTATGCTTTGATGATACCCACCTTTCAGGGATTGCAAGTTTCTCAATAGCCTGTGATCTAATTAAGTGTGGGAGAGTAACCAGCTTGTTTATTGGAGGGTCCGTTGTGTATGGGCTCTGGTACGGTGCAAGCTGAACAATTATTGTAGCTTTTAATTAATCATTGTATCCTGACCGGCACTGATGTTGTAGCAGGACAAAAAGCAATGTAGTAATGATCAATGCAATATATTTTATTGTACTATTAAATAGAACATTTTGTGGAATCATAATTAAAGGGTTAGTAATGAGTGTCTGTGTAAGAGAGTGACTTTGCTATTGGAAACTGTCAGGTAATATTAAACCTATCATGCAAACTTGTGTTGTGGGATGCAATACCAGCAAAACTAGCAGGATAATAATAGCTTTAGATAGATGCAAGTGAAAACCAAAAATATCAAGCTCTTAATCCCACGAATATTATAAATGCTAAACTAGTTTATAACAAACTCCCTTTGTGCCTTTGTGTTTCCAGATAAGTCTGGACAACACAAAGGTTACTTTCTATTGCAGGAAAATTACGGGTACTACTCTAAAGACGCGGGGTGCTGCTAGAAGCTTTTATATTTAGCTATAATTATATTATTAGTTGTGCAATCCACAATTTCAAATCCAATCTTAGAAATCCAAAGATTGGATTAATTATCTTAAAGAATGGATTAAAAAATCCAATGTCATGGTGTTTGTTCCCAGTGAACTCTACACCAAGTCAACTAGTATTCACGAAAGTTGTAATTTATTTGGGACTAGCAGCGCCCCGCGGTTTTACCCGCGTAATTTCCGTTCCTGTTAATTTTTCTGAATAATAAGTAGCAGGAAATGTGCCCGATGGTAAGCAACATGCCTGGCACCATAACAGCACTATGTCACGCAGCTGTCGGAACAAGAAGAGTCCACGCACCTAGCACGGCACTGCACTCGTCACCCAGAGATATAACATATTTTATCTCTATCCCGTGTAATTTCACTGGAAACATTGCCCTTCAAAACCGGAATATAGAAATATAAAGAATGTAGGATTAATAAATAAATGTGTGTTGCAGGTGAAAATTATGTTGCCGTGGGACCAGCAAGGCAAGAACGGCCCGAAGAAGCCCCAGCCCGACCACATCCTGGTGACGGAGCCCAAGGACGAGCCCGCGCCGCTCGAGCCCACCAGCGACGTGCGCCCGCTGGCGCCCGCGCCGCTGCCGCAGCCCGTGCCCGCTACCGCTTAGGCTAAGATAATACACTTCTAAAAAACATCTACTCGTTTTATTTTCATTTCTTCTACTCTTACTACCAGCGGCCCTGCTGCTTATAAGGTGTATTATTACACTTGGTTAAATTTAGTGACTGAATTACAATTGGCTAAATTCAGTTTCTGAATTAAGAAGCAGTTTAGAGGGTTAGTTGTCTGAACTTGGAACTCTAGCTCTGGCCTCGGTTTCACGTGCGACTTTTTATTTCGCGTAACCCTGTTTATTTTCGTCGAGTACGAGTTGTACGAGATAGCTGATATTTTAATCTAATGCGTTACTTATGCTACTCGTACTCGACGAAAATAAACAGCGTTACGCGAAATAAAAATTAAAAGTCGCACGTGAAACCGAGGCCAGAGCTAGAGTTCCAAGTTCAGTCAACTAAGCTTCTACACTTGCTTCTGAATTCAGACAACTAACCCTCTAAACTGGCTTCTTAATTCAGAAACTGAAATTAGTCAATTGTAATTCAGTCACTAAATTTAGCCAAGTGTAATTCAGATCTGTGTTAACATACCTGTGTTCCGCACGTTCCATCTGCCTTTTGTTTTAGAAATCTGTGGAGGCGAATATCTCCACACGTACGAAAATTCGTGGGTTTGTATGTATTTTTGTTTCCATGTTTCACTGTTACGGCTGTTTGGATTTTAATGAAATACGTAGTAAGCACATTACCTCAGTTGCCACTGAGATCCAGAAAGCAAATATCAAACGCCAAAGCAAATACTCCAGTCGGTACGAAACGGACTTCCATTTCGTACGGGAGTCCCGTGTGACTTTAAGTTTTGTCATAGAATAGATAATACAGATAGAACGGACACTCCCCACCCCCCCGCCAATTTCAAGCTTCCTCACCCCTCAGGCCGTTTCGGATACGCTAGGAGCACTCAACGAAGGGCTGGTATCGAACATCTAATTCCTAACGAAATATCATCATGGTGGGTTGTTGTGCTATTTACGGCTGTCCGTCAACTAAACTTCCCTAATGATAAAATAACGTAACGTTTATTTAATTTCCTAATGATAAAATAACGTAAAATTAGAAACTTTTCAATAACGTTGCTTTATAATATTACAAGCTTTGCTTAGTTTGGGGTCAGATGGTGTTGTGTGTGAATTGTCTACCAATATTTATTTATTTATAATAACGAAGTCGTTTTTAACTCAAAGTTCGTAACTCACACAGCCAGTAACTTATGTGCCCAAGCACGGATTGATAATGCCTGGAGGAATAATTGTAGTGACAGAATAAAGTTTCCTTCATGGGTAAGTGTAAAATAAAATGCGAATGTGTACCTACTAACAGAAATAGATATCTAGGTACCTGATCTAATCTATCATCGGTTTCGTTTCATTTTACGCGGCAATACAAACACCCACAGATTTCTGAAACAATTTAGAAATCTGTGCAAACACCCTTTTTAATTAGAATAGTGTAATTTGGCTCCATTCTATTTACAGTCCCTGGCCAAATTATTAGACGCACTGCATAATTACATGCAAAATACTAATTACCGAGTGATGTTGTATCCTTTTATTGTTTTAAAATGATCTGTTTCATATTTTAATATTACTTAATCAATGACTAATTAATTTAACATAAATAAAACAACATTAATTTAGGAAATCATACTTTAATGAAATTTTAAGGAAATGTGGAAATTAATTAAGTAAAAGTCAATATTTTGTTGAGCCACCTTTAGCCGCTATCAATGCTTTTATTCTGCGCGGCATGCTATCAATGCAAGACTGCACGGTCTCCTGCATTTGTGGATGATGATTCCACACATTAATAATCTTTTCTAAGAGCTGGGTTTTGTTAGTGATGACATCCTTAGCCACTTCTCTTTTCATCAGCTCCCACACGTTTTCTATCGGATTCATATCGGGGCTATTACCCGGCCAATCCAACAGAGGGATACCTTTTTCTGCCAAAAAAGCTTTAACTGACCGAGCGGTGTGACAGGGAGCTCCATCTTGCATGAAAATGAATGGTTCCCCATAGTTAGTTAGTTAGTTTGACGGGGCCTTTTCCGCACTTAGCCTCTCATGGTTCCCCATTTGGAAACCATTCTCCGAGCTGCGGAACCAACCGATTTTCTAAAACTTCTTTGTACTGGTCTTGCCTCATTATTCCTTTCACGACGTAAAGACGTCCATTGCCCTGGCCACTGATGACTGACCAAATCATCACTTTGGTGGGATGTTTGACTGTTGCAACGACGCAGTCAGGATGAAACTTTTCTCCAGGACGACGACGCACATACTGAGCTTTATTTTGTAAAATTTCAAATGTGCTTTCGTCACTGAAGCAGACTTGTCAAAAATAGAAAAATATGTATAAATTTCCATGTTTGTGCTTTATTTTATTGAAAATGATAATACTCTACATTTTTTTCATTAAATTACTATATCTTACCGATCTCCAGAAGTAAATATCTTTGTCTTGCCATTGTTTGGCCCACTTCAGTCGCTTTGCTTTCATTGCAGCTGTTAACTTGGGCTTCCTGGCTGGGCGACAGGCCTTAAAATCTAATTCTTTCAATTTTCTTCGAATGGTCCGTTCAGAAGCATTTACGCTAGCACCCTGGAGTTGGGATTTTATCACCTTTGTGGTTGCAAATCTGTTTTCTAGACAGATTTTCTTCAAACATCTCTCTGACCGTGGAGTGAAAATTGGTTTTCTACCGCATCTTTTCTTTCTTCTCGGGCTTAATTCCTCCCCCGACTCAATTACCTTTTTTATGCGACGTACACTAGCTTCAGAAACTTTTAATCTGTGTGATATTTCCCGGTTCGAAAATGTTTTCGCATTTATAAGAGCCTTCACTTCAGCTTTTTTACGTGGTGAAAGGTCGCCCTTTCTACCCATATTAAAAATAGTTCAAAATTTATTTTAAAACACTAAATACAGAATAAACTAATAACTGTATAGTAAAAAACTGTTAAACAAACAATCACAGTCCATAAACCCAGAAAAAGAAACCGCGAAACACGTCCGTACCTGACGCGATCCGATCGCGAATGGAACAGGTTTGTACTTGCTTACGTTCATGTATCACTTTGTCAACACAGTGTTGCCATATGCTAAAAATAAATACAAATGGATAGTCTACAACAAATCTTTTAAATAAAAAATAATAATAGTATAGGTTAAATACACATTTTCTGCATAATAACCCTTGTGAAACATGAAATTATTAAAAACAATACAATGCGTTTAATAATTTGGCCAGGGACTGTATGTAACTCAACATTATAGCAAGTTCATAGACTACGTCACCAGGTGAACTCAAGGGGCACAATTATTCAATAAAACAATTCAGTAGCCCTAGCGCTAACGCGCACATTCACGCGTGTGTACGAACGACATCTGCGTAGTTGTGTGAAGAGTAGGCAACTCCACAGCGGCGGTTGTATGGAGTTTTAGTGGAGTGTCCGGGGTGTGGTTTTGTTTAAGATTATGCCGTCTTGTGTCTTCAAACATTGCAAACATTGTTCCCAAAAATAACAAAAGGAAAGAGGAATATCATTTCATAGGAAAGTTTGAATATTTTTACTGCTATTTATAATAATTTAGGCGATTTCATTTCGATTGATGAATAGAAACACGACACCTCAACGAAAATTGGTTAATGTTGCTATACTAAATTGAAATTATTTTCCCTAAAGTTAAGGTAAAATATAATATACTAATGTAACGTCAACATGATCATTGGTAGAGAGCAGGAAACCAATACACATCAAGCCGCCATTTTTTACAAGAAATAAGTACCGTTGTATTTGGCTCTCGGGTTCGGAAAGGCGATTTTGTTACGGCGGAGTAAATTTTCTTAATTTATGTAATTTTCATTTTACGTCTGTATTTATAGAGGTAAGAATTATTTAATATTACTATTGTACCTACTCTCTCTGTATTTTAAGTGCACTAAGTCACTAAATGTTTTTACGCTGAGATTGATTGTTTTTTCTGGAAATAAATAAATATGGGTGGACATTTCACACAACACCATCAGACCCCAAACTAAGCAAAGCTACTGTACTATAGAAGCCAGATAGCGGAAAAACTGATATAATACTTACATATTTTAAATACATATCTACTTATTATACAAACATAGAAACGCCCAGGCACAGTACAAATATTTGAATTCAGCACACAAACATTTGCACTGGGTGGAGATCGAACCCACGGCTTCGCATCGCAGTCAAACTTACTACCAACCAAGGCACCAGGCCAGCCATATGAGTAAAATTTGATGTCAAAGTAGTAAGTAAATGCACTGGACTTGCACCATGCCCAGTGCGGGAGATATGCTCAGTGGTTCACGTCTCCCTCCATAGTATTTGGATAAGGATTTTTGAAGTTATATTTCATAGAAGTAGAGTTTCTAAACTTTTAAACTGATTTAAAAACATTATTTTTAAACTTTCGCGATTTGAACACATATGCTGTGAGGCCCATAAAGAAACCACAGCTGCAGCTGCGGTAGCCACTCACTTCATTAATTGAAAAAATATATTACGGCTAGTCGGGAGAACGCCAACATCCGTTCCGAAACCCCGGGCTTTTAAATCTGTAAATCTCACGCACAGCACTGTATTTTCGAAAACTTGTGCGAAATGCAGCTAACTTAAAAACGGTGAAGGAAAACATCGTGAGGAAACCGACATGTACCTAAAATCTTTCGAGGACATGTCATCAACCAATCCACACTGGGCTAACGTGGTGAATTATGGCCTTGACTCTCTCCTTACAAGAGGCCCTGGGTCCCAGCAGTGGGAACATTTAGTGAGCTGCTAATGCAATAATAACTATGGGTACCTAGTGTTTTAAATGGATTAGTAGAGTTTTGTATCGGCTAAGTATCAGCTGGAGGATCCACATGGAATCGATCGAGCGACCTGCCAAAAGGCTGATAGGCAACGACGCTCTTGTGCGAAAAATACTTTACAGTTTTGGACTTCGCCGAAAAATTGCAACCTTTTCGTTTTTTATCGGATACCCAAGAGTACCTATGCAATTTATCGCGCCATCTAATGCCACCTTGCACTTTTTTCTATCGGACAGCTAGTTAATTTTTCTTTTAAATAAAGTGTGAAGAGACGAGCAGGACATGTGCCTGATGGTAAGCAACATACCTGCCACATAACAGCACAATGACTCGTAGCTATTGGAGAATGAAGAGTCCAAATCATTACCTAGCACTGCACTGCGTTCGTCACCCAGAGATCTAAGATGTTATATCTCTAAGCCCTGTAATTACCTGCTTGGCGGTAGAATAATTGGCAAAGGTGTGGTACTTCCCCAGGCGGACTCTGCCAAGAGTTCTACCACTACAAAGTAGTGCTAGTAGCTCGAATAAGCGACATCGTTTCATGAATAGACTGGAATGAACTCTGACTACTTTTGTAATAAGAACGTCTAGGCAGTAGAATGCGTTGCCTGAGTAAGTTTTCCTCGATAGTTACAAACTTGGTGTCTTCAAATCAAGAGTGAATCGGTTTCTTCTAGGTAAGCACCGCTCCATCGTAGACCGCATCAGGCGAGATGGCGGTCAAGTGTAAACCTATATAGACGCGGTCCCAGCCTCGAATTTTGGTGGGGGTCACCAATACCAAGCATAGTGCCCGGCAAACAAGTTGACCCAAAAGTGACATGAAAGGGGAAAGTACGCGCATGTGCACTCTAACGTTTCTGCGTCTGCGCAGCCAACTTCATTGGGTCTACTTGTTTGCCGCCAACTATACGCAGCCTCAGATTTTTGTCTCAGAGCAGCCTCAGAGGTGTCACCAGTAGAAATACAATAAAACGAATAAAAAAGACTTTACTAGTCCCACCAATTTAGCCGCGTTGTTGCCATTCCAGTTGTTTTACCGCGGTAAAAATGAAGATAGGTGGGTGAAAAAGTGTCAAATTACATTGGCTTAATAAATTTCTCTAACAAAATTTAAAATTAATGTTCCTTACAGCGCCATTGGATCTAGGTCTTTTGTATTAATCTGGCTTTCTTAAAACGCCACATTAGAACAGGACCTCTTACAGAATGAAACCACACTTTCCATATTATTACTTCGTCTATTGATATGATTCGTTGTTCAAAGTAAATTAGCAGAGAGATATTTTGAGACCGCAATTAAACTAACGGATAGGATATAGAAGTAAATAAAAACAACTGAGATATAAATACTTGAAGGTGTTTATTTACATTAATTTAACCAACACAACATTGTGATAGCACTTAACAAAAAATAAACACGTGATTATAGATAATCTAAGGAAATAAGTGTAGTATACGTAGAAGGACAAAGCCGACTACACAAAGCCGAGAAGTGTTAATTCTATAATTTATGATGGGCTTTGAAATATGAATCAATTTAACATTCATACCATCAAGAAAAAACTGTATTTTATAAAGCACTGTTAGTATTTTAACGCCTTCCGGCTTTGTGTGCTAAATCCCGAAAGAAAAGTCGTGATATGAAATTACTAAAATAAAAGGAATTAAAATATTCATACACACATATGATTTGAGAAAGTCTCGTTTATTTTTTTATTCTTTTGTCACATTATTGTTGGTCACAGATGAAAACGAAGAACAACAGAGATTCCTTATTCTAAATACCTATAATATGATTACCTGATTCCTGTATTAGGGAAAATTGCAACTAATATTTTTCATTGAGCAAACATAATCTACAAGTATTAGGTATAACTTTTTTTAAGTGTCGCTTGTACACATACAATTACTTTTATGCGTAATTTCCAATTTTATCCAATCCATTAATACCGATGACGCATTTTACAACCTTTTTAAATCTAACTTAAATGAGAAAAACTTATAAATAACATTACTTTGTACCACAAATACAAATTGGACTAATTTATACAGATAATCATTAAAAGCTAGACTATACAAACATTATTTACAAACCTATCAAAAACTAGTTCAAATATAATAAAATGTTATTCGCTGTTAAATGAGCACAACTTAACATTAATATCACATTTTGTTTACATTTTAATGTAAATGGGTCCCCACGGACAAATCAGTGTACAGGGGAGTATCTTACTCAATGCATACTATTCCCCCACATATAAATGACAACTATAAATCTATCACACTATCATGACTTTATTATAGAGTGTAGTATTCCTAAAACTTGAGTTAAAGAACATAACTCATCAATAAGATATTAGATCTGCATTTTTTTAAGTTAAAAACCAACTTCAGTTTGGAAACATATTCTGTTTCTTATCTTATGTTAGCAAAACATTGTGAAAGGCACACCAAAAAGTAAATTTTAACTTGGTTATTTGAGTGCTTTCAAAAATTATAAAACCGATAGATAGCCTCATATTTTTCTACTTTTACATATTTTCCACACAATCATTATCAACTCCCATATACGTCTATAATCCCATATTAGATAAAATACACAGTATGTAGTTTATGTCTGACGGGACTTGTGTCGCATGTGAAAGGGACATAAAGAGTTTTAGACTACAATGTCCATCTCAGACATTTATGATGAAAAATTACATGCACCATTTTATGCAAAAACACCAAAATTGTGAGGTAGTTATTATGAAAGGCATTAATAATTAACATGTCTCATAATTCCAGCCACGTCAGAGGCCGTAGCCTCAAGTCTTAAATACTGTAGTTTTTATTACAATACACAATTTGATTCAATACACGAACAATCGCCCTTTGAAATGAGCTAAGTACAATCATGCTATCCCAGCATATGAGGCCCAAGTACGGATTCGTAGCGAGAACTAATGTGTACTATAAGGGCTGAGCTGTGTTCCGTCCCAGCATACCTACTCTACAGTTAGTTGGTACAAGGTACAAAACAGAGCATTCGCAGATACGAATGAAAAAATTAACTATATATTTACCTAGCGATACGCGACGATAACGTCGCTACGCATTCGTATCTGAATCACAAATTATTCTCTCATAGCCAAATTACACAAATATACAAATCAGATGCATTCCTTTATATTCTCACAGATGTATTCTAACATATTAGTCATCTTTACTAACATGTTACGTAATGATGTAAATGTAAAGATAACAGAAGTTAACGTTCCGAATTGAGAAATAAAAATTACTTCAGAGAAGTAACAGAGACAGATTGTAGTGATAATATGTTCTAATGGAATAAATTAATAGTATATATGTTCTACATGAGTAGCAACTTAGTACATATTACTGCATTTAAGGGAACATACCCATACAATGTCACCAATTATTATACCTACCACCCTTTGCAGTCTACATTTCACATAGTAATTTACAAATACATTTTTGATAATTGTTTTACAAAGTGTGAGTTTGTTAAGATAAAATACCGCTAAACACTTGGCGCCATATTTTAAAATAGCTA
Organism: Ectropis grisescens; assembly: GCA_017562165.1. Lineage (NCBI taxonomy): Eukaryota > Metazoa > Arthropoda > Insecta > Lepidoptera > Geometridae > Ectropis > Ectropis grisescens. Next base: position 1,487,141 of record CM029780.1, read on the forward strand.
GAAAAAGTACGATATTTTTCTAGAGGATATTGATTACGCGACGAAAACCTAAACCTCTATTCTTGTAACCAAGGATGGTATTTTGAAGACGCTTCCCTCAGAAAGGGTCACATGGTAGGGGTCTGTTCCTTAACACACACAGCTGGAATTGCTGTTGGAATTGAAAAAGTCATAACAGTCAAAGTTTGTTCAACAGTACGACACAAGTCACAGTGAATACAATAGTCTGTTCACGTGAGCCACAAGTGAGTATGAAAGTTGTTTGACATCATACTACATAACTATGTATAAGTATATTAGTATGTTGGCTTGACGGTCTTATTATTTGAACACTCTGTTCATAAGACAATCAGTGTATATTATGCCAGTCTGTCAAACAACATTCACATGTATATGTTAGTATGTCACCAAGAGTCATAGTGTATGTCATACAATAATCACAGCGTTAACATGTTGACAAAACAATGATAGTGTACACACTATTATGTTTACACAATAACCACAGTGTACATGCAAGTACATCCACAATAAGTCACAGTTTACACTCAGCCATCGTGTTGACAGTATTCACTAGGACATTTTCACAGTGACACATTTCCACAATTGTCTCGGCAGCACAGATGTTCACATGATGGAACAGAGGCCCGAGAGCTCGGTGCCGCGCTGCAGAGGCGGCTGGCGGCTCAGGGCTATGCCCTCCAGCGTCGGCTTGATCTTGTACTCTAGCTCGGGCTCCTCGCCCGGCGGCAGAGGCTCGTCGTCCACGCTGTAGTCTTCCGAACTGTGTTCCTGAGACAAACGACATGAGATTGTTACACATTCCTCACAACAATAACTTCCAGAGAGATTACAGGGCATATAAAAAGTCTGTATACCAACCACCAACAAAGTTGAATGATTCTTGACACTTTTTGATCGTCCTTTTATAATTACTTAGTTTCAGGAACTAATAAAATCATAATTGAAGTATGAGGTTAGGTATCTAGAATAAACATCTTCAACTACACCATTCATTACCATCAAGCAAGCATGTAATTTTGATATTCCAATGTCATAAGTTTGATTTATAAGAATGAGTGGAAATTTAAATTCCAGTATCAGAGGATAAGCTCATTGATTCCGCTAATTGGTGCTCATTGATTCTGCTGTCAGAGGTTCGGTATAAAAATGGTTGGTAATTGATTCCAGTGTCAGAGGTTCAATATAAGAATGATTGGTAATTAATTCCAGTGTCAGAGGTTCAATATAAGAATGATCTGTAATTGATTCCAGTGTCAGAGGTTCAATGTAAGAATGATTGGTAATTGATTCCAGTGTCAGAGGTTCAAAATAAGAATGGTCTGTAATTGATTCTAGTGCCAGAGGTTCAATATAAGAATGATTGGTAATTGATTCCAGTGTCAGAGGTTAAATATAAGAATGATTGGTACTTGATTCCAGTGTCAGTGGTATGACATAAGTATGGCTGGTAATTGATTCCAGTGTCAGAGGTATGACATAAGAATGGTTGGTAATTGATTCCATTGTCAGAGGTTCAATATAAGAATTGTTGGTAATTTATGCTAGTGTGAGAGGTTCATATAATAAGGAGCGGAGACACTCACGACAGGGTCCAGCTGCACCGAGCTGATGAACGTGGGTATGGGGGCCTTGGAGATGTTGATGCGGATGGCGGCGGGCGCGGCGGCCGGCGGCGGCGCCTCCAGCTGCACGTTCCCGTCGATGGAGGACTGCACCGACACCAGCGGCTCGGGCGCCACCCCCGCGACCACTTCCTCCTCAGCCGTGATCATGGGTTCATCATCTGTGGGATAAGAGACCAGTTAGTTTTTTGAAGTGAAAACTTCTTTTGCCGCGCAATAGACAGATTTTTCGTGGGCTGTGAATTGAATTCTAGCGTCACGCTCGGGAATAATAAGAAATCTTCGGGTAAACTCGGAAATTGGCTATCTAAAAATGCGTCAGCATTTCTAGATGACCTTGCTCATGGCCACGAACCTCCGGATTCACCCGCGTAGATTCCAAAGTAAGCTATCTAACTCTGAGTTATAAGTTTTCACTTTATCGGGAGTTCCAAAGTTCCTATACCTGCCAATTTTTTTTTCTATAGTATAGATTGACAAGACGAGCAGGACATATGTTTGATGGTAAGCAACATGTCTTCACAAAAGCACAGCGTCGCGTAGCTATTGCAACACGAAGAGTACAAATCGTTACTTAGCACTGCACTGCGCTCGTTATCCAGAGATATATAAGATGTGTGCCCCGTAATTTCACTGGAAACATTGCCCTTCAACCAGGAACAAAAACGGCACTAGAATAACCAGCAAAGGTGTGGTACTTCCCCAGACAGACTTTGCAAAGAGTCCGTCTCCCACCACGTACACGTCCACGACGAGTAGTAGCTACCTATTTATGGTAAGCTATTTGTTTTCTACTATTACAAGACACATGCATAAAAATGAACCCAAATGACACACGGATGGTCACGGATCTCTAATTCGTGGAGCAGATAACATAACTTAAAAAAAAAAGAAGTGTGGCACTCGGGGACTGCCGCGGTAAAGCTATTGCATGTTGCATGCAATTTTATCAACATTAGCAATAGGGATGTTAACAATTTTTCGGAATTGCTTTTATTTTGAAGAGTGCCATTTGTTTACCTTAAAAAATATCACGGGAAATCCGTTAAATTGGCAACACTGCTAAAAGCATTTAGTCTGTAAAGCTAATACAAATAAGATTCAAAGTCGAATGACCGAGTGGGGAGGACGGCGTTACGGTCTTCCATCCCTCTTTCTTGTGAACATAAGAAAGAGATGCACGATCACTAAAATTCGGTCCCCAGGCCCGCGATAAAAGCTATGCAATAGCTTAAAAAGTGTGATCCGTTCAGGACGTGTGTCTCCTCGCACAGCACGCACCGGGGTCGACGGGCTCCTGCTTGACGCGCACGGCGCCGAGGCGCGCGCTGTGCTCGCGGTCGCGCTCGGCGCGCGCGCCCGCCGTCTCGTCGTCCGTGTCCGCGTCGTCGTCCACCACCACCTCCTCCACCGGCTCCGCCTTGTAGATCACGTCGTCCTCGTCGCCCTCGTCGATCTATACCACAACAATATACAACTTATTAATTGCGCCCCGTACTTCATAAAACTTACTAATTGCGCCCCGTACTTCATAAAACTTACTAATTGCGCCCCGTAATTCATAAAACTTACTAATTGCGCCCCGTAGTTCATAAAACTTACTAATTGCGCCCCGTAGTTCATAAAACTTACTAATTGCGCCCCGTAGTTCATAAAACTTACTAATTGCGCCCCGTAGTTCATAAAACTTACTAATTGCGTCCCGTAGTTTATAAAACTTATTAATAGCACTCCGTAGTTCATACAACTTACTACTAGCTCTCCGTAGATCATACAACTTACTAATTGTGCCTCACTTAGTACTCTTACATAATGAAAAGACTAGTGATCTCAAAGAAATCTAAACTAAGTACATTCTTGAGAAATGAGAAGCCCTGACCCGATTAGGCTTAAAAACTTTAGGTAATAATGGTACCCCTGACCCCCCTAAGCATTTAATGGAAAAGTCAATGAAAAGATTTGTTACTTCTACGGGCTCCGGGTCGGGCAGCGTGTCCGGTTCCTCCACGACCTCCACCACGGACTCGCTGTCGTCGTCGAGGGTGCTCTCATCCTCCACGTCTTTTATCTCGATGGCCTCCTCGGGCCGGTCCACCGCGATCACCTCGTCTTGCGGCGGCGCCTCTTCCTTGGCCAACGACGCCTGGGAAACATTCATTATACAGTGTTAGAACAAGGCGATTCAATGATAATAACTACTAATATTATGAATGTCAAATTTTGTATGGTTTTAGAATAAGATAGAGAATAAGTAAACAGATCAGGGGTTTCCGCACGGTTCCTTTGTACCAATCGTAAGCAGATGAGGTGTATGTTAGCTATGGCGACATAGTGATGTGCCGCGACAAAAGTATGACGCTTCCAAAAGAGCGATCAGACCCGTGCTTTCGGTGTAAAGCGTTTGTTCTAACTCTACACGTAGTATATGTAAACTCTATGGTTATTGCTCAATTCGGACCGACTGAGAAGACTAGAGGAAATTCGGATTGTAGTTAGATGAAACTGCAACCGACCATGCCCATTGGCCATCTAGAAACGCGTCAGCATTTCCCATTGGGTATTTAGAAATGCTGACGAATTTCTAGATAGATTTCCAGATGGCCAAGGGCGAGGTAGCCGGTAGCCGGTAGCCGGGCACTCACCTTATAGTCCTCGAAGCACATGGGGTGGTAGTTGTTGTGTTCGTGGCGCACAGAGTTGCGCAGGTGCCACTCCTCCTTGTCCTCGTTGTAGAACTGGTCGAACTTGTCGCCGCACAGCGCGCAGTGGCAGTCCGCGGGCGCGCCGGCCGCCACGCTCGGCGCCTCCGCCGGCGGCTCGGCGGCCTCGCCCTCCTCGGCCGGCCCGGCCGCGCCGCCGCCGCTCGTCTCGAACCAGTTCTTTTCTGTAGCGATTATAACTATTAGTTTTCTGTAACGATTATTACTAATAGTTTTCTGTAACGATTATAACTAATAGTTTTCTGTAACGATTATAACTAATAGTTTTCTGTAACGATTTTAATAGTTTTGTAACGATTATAACTAATAGTTTTCTGTAACGATTATAACTATAGTTTTATTATTTAATAGTTTTGTAACGATTATAACTAATAGTTTTCTGTAACGATTATAACTAATAGTTTTCTGTAACGATTATAACTAATTCTGTAAGTTTTCTGTAACGATTATAACTAATAGTTTTCTGTAACGATTATAACTAATAGTTTTCTGTAACGATTATAACTAATAGTTTTCTGTAACGATTATTACTAATAGTTTTCTGTAACGATTATAACTAATAGTTTTCTGTAACGATTATAACTAATAGTTTTCTGTAACGATTATTACTAATAGTTTTCTGTAACGATTATAACTAATAGTCATTCATTCCTTTCGTCATTCTCATCGATACCTTTTCCCTGACATAATAAAAATGATGTCACTACGTTTGGTAACAGTGGTCTCAACAGCAGGTTAAAACACATCACTTGCCCTCTTGTTATAGTGCTTTTTACTAAGCTCAATTCGATGTACAGCTTAGAGACGCAACATGCCGCTGTAAAACTTAGAAGCTGCTTACTTTACTCCTATCTTACATCACCTTTACATTTCACATTCTCATATTATTTTCGCTCGAAATGAAAGTAGATAAAACATAGGGGTAATTAAATAAAAAACATGGCCTGCCGATAGGAGTGAAAACTTATAACTCAGAATTGAGCTGTGAAATTGAGGCGGAATCAGAGGGCGCTGCTAGTCTGCTATCTTCAAAGCATTGTCGTCGAAATAAGTCTTCTAAGTGTGGCCATCTAGACTAAATGAGCATAGTCCCGGGTTTACCTGAAGATTTCTTTCAGTTACGAGCGTGACGCTTGAGCTTCATTCACATTCCACAGAAAATCTATGTATGATGCGCCAAAAGACGCTTTCCCTTAAAATAATGTAGTGATATAGGGAGGAGGGTTTAGGAGGGAGGGTGTAGGGTGGAGAGTGGAGGGTGCATGCCTCTCGCAGAGGCCAGTTTGTATGGGGCAACTTTTAAAATGTTTTGTATCATCTTATCTTACCTACAAACAGCAATAAAGATTTTTGTATTTGTATTTGTATTTTGGTGTAGGGTGGAGGGTGCGGTACCTCTGTCGTCGAGCTCGTCCACCTCCTCGTACTGCAGCCAGTCGGCCAGGTCGTAGTGCCAGCGGCGCGAGTGCGCGCGGCGCGCCCCGTCGCGCTCGCGCCGGTTCTGCCGGAAGTGCCAGTCCAGGTGCTGCGAGTAGCGCACGGTCTGCTCGGGCGGGAAGCGCGCGCCGCAGCCGGAGCACTGCATGCCGCCGTACAGCTTGCTCACCACGCCGGGCTGCTTGCTGCGAGAACAACACAAAATACTCATTAATATCATAACACCGCAACCAGCCCCATAACAAATACATGTACCGAAGTTCAAATATTTGGAAATGGCAACACTGGCGAAATGTGACGTCCCATTTACCAATACATTGAAAATTAGGTAGAGGTAAGGAGTATCATGGTGGAAAATTTCTAAAAGTGTCTAGCTGTATGCCGTAAATAATACTTCGAAAAACTTTCAGAATGGCGCTTTCACAAAGGGAATGGTATAAATGTAGCAATTGTAAACGAATAGGCGTGTCGACTCATTTTTGATTTAATGTGCCATCAAAAGGCTAGTCAATAACTGAAACATAGGTGAAAGAATTACTTTGTTATCTTAAAAACTTCTCGTGATATCACGATTTTAAAATCACAATTTTGTACTCTCCCAAAAACGCTTCATACAAATCACTACAGAAACGTGACGTCACACTGTAGTATTTTCTATGCAAGTTCAAGTTCAAGTTTCTTTATTTCGCTTTAAATTGTGGTTACACTAAAGTTCTTACAAATACTTAGCACCTAGACAATTTCGGCCTAAAAGGCATGCGAAAAGATTCACTATGTGCAAATCTATATTTTATGACACAAAAATATGACACTAATTAACTGAAAACTAATAATTATCAATAATAATAAATAAATATTGGTGGACACAACACCATGTCACACACCCATTGTAGCTATATATTATACATAAATTAACATTGAGAATTTGAGGGACTAAATCTATTTTCATTAAATTCAAAGAAGTGTTTTATGTCATAGCAGCTATGCTCCATTAACCATCTTTGAAATTTAGTTTTAAATTGTTGGCACGAGAAAGATTTGAAAGATTCAGGAATTTTGTTATATATTTTTAAAGCCATAATATAACAATTTCTTCGGTAAAGTTCTATATTACATTGTGGAAAGACAAGTCTATTCGAATAACGTGTACAGTAGTGACGGTTATCTTTGAGCTTATGGAAAAGTTCTGGGTGTTTTTTGACGAACATACATATCTCAAAAAAGTACATTGATGGCAGAGGAAGTACTTTCAATTCTCTAAATAATGGTTTACATGAATCCAAAGGACCAGCACCGTAAATTGCACGTATACATCGTTTCTGTACTCTAAAACTCTGTCAATCTCTACCGAGTTTCCCCATATAATAAGACCATACCTTAGCATTGAAGCTACGTAACCGTGATAAGCCATTAAGGATGTATTTCTGGATGCTACTAAAGATAGTCGACGAAGTGCATAAGCAAATTTACTTAATTTGGAGCACACTTTTTCGATATGTGCTTTCCAATTGCAGTAGGAATCGACGGTGATTCCGAGAAATGTGGCTGTACTAGTTTGTTTTACATCGATGTCTTGATATACAATTTTGAGATTTTGGGGCTTAGTTTTAACATTATGAAATTGCATGTAATTTGTTTTATTTATATTCACCTGTAAGTTGTTTTTGGTCATCCAATCAATGATAGTTTTAATCGTTTCATTTATGCTACGTTCAAAATCTATATTTTTTTGTTGTGGAATTATAATGCATATGTCATCTGCAAAAAGTACAGATTTATGCGTAGTAACGTTAGGTAGATCATTAATATACAATAAATATATGCGTCGCGCGTAAAGTTTGTATGGTAGTATATTAAATATTGCGTTTAGGAAACTGGTTCCAAGTAACTTCAAATTGAATGGGTTATCCAATAGTAAATACATTTTATTCTTAATCGCGTCTTCGAGTAATCGAGTAATCAGTAAACATACATAAAGAAAATATTCTAAAGAATTGACAACCTCGAAAATGAATGAAAAAACCTCGAATGAGTTAAAAAGAAACCTAGTAAAATATAAGTTATTACTGATTTGACACCAGTGGTAGGCTGCTCTCTAAAATCTTTACACACAAATAAAATTGAAGTATGTAATTTCAAATTAATAGCTTTTCACTAAATGTACATAATCACACAGTTTTTACATAAAATCAATCTCTAAAAGTTTTGTTTGTCTGTTTGCTCTATCAAACCTCTGAATCTTTGATGTTATTAAAGTAACTCAGGGTACTTTTAGTAAATAAAAAATATATTTCCACGATAATAAATAAGAGATTCAATAGTTTAGGTAACGCGGCGCGCAGCCAGTAAACGAACACAGAGAGCACTAACCGTCTCATAGTCTCTGTACGCAGTAAGTCGACCTGGTGTATGGTCGTCTTGTCCTCTCGCTGCTTGTTCTTCGACTCGTCAGTCTTGGGTTTGTTGTTATCGTTTTGATTTTGAACTGGCACCTAAAAACATACACATATTAACTTCTGTCACAACATCAATGCAGGAAATTAGTGTATCAGTCGTGGCCTGTCCAGGTTTTGCTCAAATACTCTCATATAAAGACCATTAGAGGTAAATAAAATATCAAGGACGAAATTACACATAAATGCCAACATTCGTGAATATTCTTTGACTTAATGAAGAGTTAATTGGGAACAAACAGCATGAGACTGGATTTGTATATGATATTAAGATGCAAGAATGTTATGTGTCCCGACATGCCCCCTCGACTTTACGTAAAGCAAATATCTGTATAGTTATTTGTTCCCACGTCCCTACTCTTCCCCCTTTATTATAAAACACCAACTCCCAACCATTCCGCAAACATTATTTTACCAAATTCCTTTTTATATATGTAGATTGTCACACACAAGAGCTGATTATAAAGAGAAATACAAACAAAAATTAAAATAGAGAATGCAAGGTTAAACAAACTTGTTTGTTTGTGTAACTTAGGTTATATCTTTAATACAGTTGGTTATCCCTATGAAAACTATGAGATCACTCAAAGACATATAAAATTCTTATTGTTGCAAGTGCTATTGACACTATTGAAGATAAAACATAATAATCTACTCTAGTTTTATACATTAAATGGTCCAATACTTATACTATTTAACTATTTATGTGCAATAATTATAGTTTACCTATTTTTTTTTTTTACTGAATATTTATAGATCATGGTAATTAAGATTGTGGGTTGGTTGGATCGGTTGTTTATATCTTACTACAAAATTTTAGATTTTTTAATATTTACCCATACAAGTCGAGGCGAGTCAAATCCTATCAATATTATAAATGTCAAAGTTTGGGTATTTGTTGCTCAATTACGTTAGAGCGCTTGAACAGATCGGTTTGAAACTTGGAACATGTTAGGTTATAGTTTGAAATAACACATAGGCTACTTTCTATCACGTGAACTGCGCGGGTAAAACCGCGGCTACTAATTCCTTCTTTTTATGGTGCCGTCTCCTTCCGAAGGTTGGCAACCATTATTATTATATTATTTGCACTCCGGACACCGCCGCACGGAAGAGCGATCTGGTACTTTTGTTGTACCAATCACGTAGATTCCGCAGCCAAGATATTCTTCTTCTACCAGGCCTTCTCCTGCCCTGGATCTTCCCTTGTATGATTATTTCTCGTTATGTGTCCGAGATATTGGAGCTTCCTGGTATTTATTGTGGTTAGAATCAGTCCCAGCCCCGAATTTTGGAGGGGGCCACCAGTACAACGCCTCAGATTTGGGAGTCACCAGTAGTAGAAATATAATAAATCGAGTAAAAAATACTTTACTAGTAGCGCTCCACGGTATTACCCGCGTAGTTCCCGTTCCAGTTTTTTCCCGAGTTATTTGATTTTTTTTTGATTTTTTATGTAACCAATGCGATTTGGGGGGGTCAAGTTCCCTGTAACCCCCCGGACCGCGCATGACACCATGTCGTTGCGGACCTGCTGTGTCCACGAGATCCTCAGCATTCGTACTAATTCTTGGTCTATGTATTTACCTGTATATTCTGCACGATGCCCGTGGCGACGAGTTTAGCGAACAGATCGGTGACGTTGATGGTCCCCAGTACTGGCAGGGTCAGCGGCTTCTCGTCGAGCGGCGTCTCGAGGCCGGGGATCTTGTCGGGCTGGCCGGAGTACAGCGGCTCGGCCACGCTGTAGGCGGAGCCCGGGGCCAGCTCCACGCCCGTCGGCATCACGCTGGCCAGCATATCCAGACCTGCGCGGTAAACAAGGTATCTTTACATATTGGTGACTAGAAAAATCTATATTTTAAAATTTTATTAGCTGTTTTTTGAATTTAATTTACTTTCGTAAATAAAAATAAAATAAATATCATGAAGACATTTCTAACACATCACCATCTAGTCCCAAACTAAGTAAAACTTGTACCAGTCTATTCTATTAAATCATACAGTTCATAGAACCCATATGTGGCGATCGTGCGGGGTGAGAGTTATGTAGTGGTAGGATTCTTGGCAGAGTCCGCCTGGGGAAGTACCACACCTTTGTCAGTCTACTTCCTAGTGCAAACATTACTGTGTTCCGGTTTGAAGGGCAATGTTTCAAGTGAAATTACTAGGCTAAGAGATTAAAGATCTTACATATATTTTTTTTTTATAAAGAGTGACGAAACGATCAGGACATGTGCCTGATGGTAAGCAACATGCCTGACACATAACAGCACAGTGACACGCAGCTATTGGATCATGAAGAGTCCAAATCATTACCTAGCACTGCCCTGCGCTCGTCACCCAGAGATCTAAGATGTTATATCTCTAAGCCCTGTAATTTCTCTGGAAACATTGCCCTTCAAACCGGAACACAGTAATGTTTGCACATTACTGCTTGATGGCGTATTGATATCGATTTATGAGTGGCATATCATAGGGAAGGCCTCTATGTCCAGCAGTGAGAGGCTTAGAGATATAAGATCTTAGATCTCTGGGTGACGAGCGCAGTGCAGTGTTAGGTAATGATTTGGACTATTCATATTCCAATAGCTGCGTGTCACTGTGCTGTTATGTGTCAGGCATGTTGCTTACCATCAGGCACATGTCCTGATCGTCTCGTCACTCTTTATTTAAAAAATAACAAGAACAAAATTAAAAATTTTGATTAACCCCCCGACTACCTTAGATTTGTTATCTGTACAACATTCTACTAGTCAAGCCCTTTCATTTGATACCCATATTAAGGGAATTGTGAAAAAGGAAATGTAATTCGCCATTTTGTGGTCGCGGCCATCTTGGATTTGAAATTTGTCATAGTGCAAAGTATTCTACTAATCAAGCCCTTTCATTTGATACCCATATTGAGGTAGTAGTGAAAAATATTATATAATTCGCCATTTTGTGGTGGCGGCCATCTTGAATTTGAAATTTGTTATAGCGCTTAGTACTCTACTAGTCAAGCCCTTTCATTTGATACCCATATTGAGGTAGGTTGTGAAGAAATATTTTGTCCGCCATTTTGTGGAGGCGGCCATTTTGAATCGATATTAACCAAACATAGCTAAGAACACCCGCACGGATATTAACTTTCAAATAAAAAAAAACCGCATCGAAATCGGCCCATCCGTTTGAGCTCTACGGTGCCACAGACAGACACACACACAGACAGACAGACAGACAGACAGACCGACAGACAGACAGACAGACAGACATCGACGTCAAACTTATAACACCCCTTTTTTTTGTCGGGGGTTAAAAATAAAATCAATAAATTACATAGTACGTTTGAATTCTTGCATTTAAATAAAATACGAACTGTGTAAGTAATGTTTACCTTGAGTTTCAGGGAGGCCTTCGGGACTCGGCGTCTTGACCGGTCTCAACGGAACAGCTTGCTTCGGTTCATCCACGTCCATCATCTCATCCTTCTTGGTTTCCGCCTTGGAGACGGGCAGTACGGGGACGGTGGGGATTCCGGAGCCTTCCATCTGAGCGATCTGCACGAAGCCAGGCTTGATGTTCCTCGGAAGCGCCGAGAATCGGACGAAATGCTTCTCGTTGCCGATGAATATCGGCTTCGGCAAGTCGCCGTACTCGACTTTAAACGGCTGTTCGTTGATGAGAACAGTCCGCAACGCGTCCACAAAACGGATCGTGAACACGAGGTTGCCCACCGTAAACTTTTGAACCTTGGAGTCTAAGTACACGGGGCACATCTGCGTCGCGTCAATGATAAGGTTGATTTTTCCAGCTACCAAGTCCGTTCGCTTCTCTTTCCCGATGTCCACCTGCGGTAACGGACCTTCCAGATGCACCAGTCTCGGTTTCCCGTCGATGATGACCCCCAGCGGAGTCCCACCGAAACAGCACTCGTGCCATCTCCCGTTTATATACAATTCTCTAGTCGGCGCACCGAATTTTATATCAAACACTTGGTCTTCGATCTCCACTTGTTTGTAGCCTTCGTTGAACGACAGCACCACCGAGTCTTTGTTGTCGAATGTGACCCGTCTGCAGCCGGGAAGGAACTTGATTTCCCTGGGATCGTCCCAGTCGAGCATGATGATGGCGACGTCGCCGTAAAATCTGATCTCTCTGGGGATTCCGTCGATTTGGATCGTTTTAACGGGGTCTTGATCGATGTATTCGATGATCTTGAAGTCCGTCGGTGGAATTATGAAGCCCGGAGCGCCCAGCGGCGGCGGAGACTCGGTCCTGTGGTACGGTTGGAGGGGATCGTCTCCCTGGCACGTGCCCAGCTGGGGCGTGGGTAACGGGAGAGGGAACGGAGGAACGTCGAGGGGACCCCGAGGACGCTTATCAAATTTAGACCTGAAGAACGGCGGGTTCGGTCCTCGGAACCGTCTCGGGAAATCGTCCATCCCGCTCCGGAGCCGGGGCTGGCCGCGCCACATCGGCCCGAACGGCATCGGCGGCATTGGAGGCATGTTAGGGCCCGGGGGGCCGAACAGGGGCGGCATGCCCGGCGGTATCGGCAGCATACCGACCTCCGGCCCGTCCATAGGCTCGATACTCCTCATATCCGAGTCCTGCACGTAGAGTTGGCTGTCGGGCGGAGTCTCCATGAACACACTCGGCAGCGTCCTCTCGTCGATGTCTCCGAATCGGTTCCGATCGTTAGGTGACGATTTCGGACTGATGATTTTGTTCTCCTCCTGAGTGTGCGCCTTCAGCTTCCTCTTTGAAATTTCTAATGACTCCCTCTGTTTGGCCTCTTTGAGTTTAAGCTTTTCGTTGAGTTGGAGCACCTGGTACATGAGAGCGTTGTACTGGTTCTTGTCGAGTTGTCCGTCGCTGAACTGCTCCTTGGCTTGGGACATGATGATGGAGATGGTTTTTTTGTGATCTTCAGCATCGAACTCTTCTCCGTTTTCAGCGCGCATGTCCGTGTCTTCTCCGCTCATGGTACGTCGCCTCTCTCTTTCTATACCTAGAATAACAAAGCAATTTGTAGCAAAATTAGAGTACATATTCTTCAATATCACAAAATAATCATACCTTTTTACGAAGCCATGTCAGGTAAATGAAATGAATATCTAAATAACAGTTTGAGGTATGTTTGAAATTTGGAGCACATGTTGGTGTCCCGCAAGTCTCAATGTGTGAACAATTTGCAAAGCTAAAGTGAAATAGTTTTTGAGTTATCGAGAACAAAAGTAGCTCCAACTGGTTCGTTTAGTTTTACACATGGTGCGGCTCGCCAATTGATATAGTTGAACTTGGCTTGCCACACTACAGCGTCTCGACGACTACAGACATACAAACACAACAGTCCTATGTTATTTACGTGTTATAAATAATACTCACTAGGAGATTTGCTAAACAGCAGCGGCCTGCCGAGCCGGTCCTTCCCTTTCGTAGCCTCCGCAAGCTTCGCCCGCACCAGGTCTAGCTTGGACGGAGTCTTCTTCACTTCCTCTTTGTCTTTCTTTTCTTTGACCTCATTCCAGTCCTTCTTCGGAGATCCTCTGGGGGACACAGATAGACAAATAACATCGTCATCTGCTTCTTTTTCCAACGGAATGGGCTCTGGTTGTATTTTTTCAGTTATTTCGGGGGGAGGGGAAGCAGGAGAATCGGTGATGGTGGGAGGTGGAGGGGCGGCGACCTCCTCGACTTGTGGCAGTTGGCGGAGGTCCACATCTTCGTTGCCGAATAGTCTGCAAGAGGAGATTATATCGTAATTTACGACCACCTTTACTAATAGACAACACTAATTTAAAGTGGAATTTAAATTATAAGCGGAATGCTGAATTAGAAGTTACTTTTCTCACTTCTCAACATATTTATTGTAAAAAAGTGTTTAAATTAGATAAACCGGAGTTCCGCTAATTGTAATTTTGAAGATTGGTGAAACAGTTCGATACTTACATATCAAACTTGTCGACTTTATTCTTCTTCGGTTTTCCTTCAAGGGTATCTGTGGAGGACCGTTTTAACGAGATAGCCGCCGGTTTGGGCTCAACTGTGGGGAGCACCCTAAGGTCAACATCCTTACTCTCCGTCAATTCAGCTACATCTGGAAACACAGCTTTATTATGTTATCTTATAGTTATTTTTTGTATGGGTCCACCGTGAACTCTGCGTGCGATGAGGTATTTGGAATCAAACGGGAAAGAATATTTGAGGGTAGTTGGATCGCACGAAAGAGATCACAGTGCTGCCCAGACACCTGGTTACCTTTCCCAAGCGAACCATGTGGAGATAAGATGTTCTTCCTTTTTCAAGTAGTGTTTGCCAGCGTTCCACGTCCGATGCTGTCTCAGTGTCCGCATTCCGGTGGTTTCATTATACTTATACATGACGACATCGACAGCTCAGTCTATTAAATCATACAGTCGTTCAACGAAGCCATCTAGACGGGGCGATCGTGCGGGGCGTGCGGGGTGAGACGCGGGAAGGGCGCTCCCGCTATTGCCAACATTACAATGTTAGTATTACGTGAGCGCGGTTCTGCGGTTTTATCTACCTGTGTCGACATTATTGACGTTTTTTCCGAGATCAAAGGCGATGAACTACTGGTAGTATTTCTTTATACTGTGATTACAGCGCCGGGTACAAGCTACAGTTATCTCCGAATTCTTCAGATAGGTACTACCTTTAATTAGGATGACTATAAAGAAGCTGTGGCGTGTTGACTCGAGTCCTTTCCCTCAAAAGGCAGTTTCAAAAAACAGTAGGTATCATTGAAGATAGATGTAGAGTTATGCCAAATAACAAAATGTAGGTTACAAATAGGCGTCTTCAAATCCAGCGTTTTTCTCAGTAAACACGCTCCATTATAGACCGCATCACCGCTGACCATCAGTGAAATAAAACTTAGGGTTATTTTAGAAAAACAAAACTGTAATGAAAAATAAACTAAATGTTTTTTTTATCCAAGGAATATTGCTGCTCTAGATACGTCTCCCTTTTGCCAAAAGGCCTCGCTTTTGATATATCTGAAGAAATGATTTATTTCATTGCCGAAAATATTTCAGTCCACCACGATACTACGCTGTTATGTATTAAGCGTATGATTTGTTCAACTTATCACTATCCCAATAAATTTTGTAGTTTAATTAGTCACAAACTTAAATACTAAGTCCAAACACTAATAAGTAAACATATTTAACGGTTAGTCCTCTATTTAAACTTATGTGAGTCCCACCCTAACACAAGCTCACACAAGTCTTAGCGGAAAGTGATATGTTTTACTCATCAATAAGAACAACTTTTACCAAGTGGGCACATAATACCCCACTTTATGTTGGTAGTCGGGTCCTTCTTTCACAAGGAGAGAGTCAAAGACCATAATCAACCATGCTTTTCTCGAAAGATGACTATCTTGGATCACGCCGGTATCTTCACGTTTTCCTTCATCATTAAAGCCAGTGATAGTACAACTACACTTGGGAAAATAATCAGAGGTAGGTACGGACGAGATTCAAAACTTAACTTCACGGTTGCGAAATCGGACTCGAATCGAAAACTTAACCATAACTTACTCATCATGAGGCCAATTCTAAAACCGTGAAAAATAAAGAAAGAATGGAATAAACGTAGAACACATTTTTTTACGTCTTAAGTACATATTATACGGAACAACTAATTTCAACCCACGGTAAAAGTTGTTAATATTGAGCGTAACGTATCTCTTTCGGCATAGAAGACGCCTGTGTAACCCAGCATGGTTTTCAAAGAGTAATAATACATTGTCGAGCAACTAGCTTCTATTTTATGGAAGGGAAAAACGAAGCTGATTATTTTATATTATTTTACTTCTAAGACTAAAATATGCTTCACAGATTTCGTTAAAATTTACATGACAGCACCTCTCTGAACTATGATCTACCAAACGAAAAAAAATCACCTCCTCCTTTTTTGAAGTCGATTTAAATACAAAGTCAATAATATATTATTATCGATAGCACAGACTACCATTTAGTCTCAAACTAAGCAAAGCTAGTATGGAAGCCACATAGCTGACATACTAACACATAAATCATTTTAAATACATACTTATGAATACATTTTTTTATACAGGATATACCTATACAGAAAAGCACCGACGCAAAGCATCCGTATGGATCACCCATTTTCCCAGTGGGAATCGAACCCATGACCTTCGAAACAGTGCGTAGGTAGAGCGACTGAGCCACGAGGCCAGTCAATATTTTCGCAACAGCAAGTAAAACAATTACTTTCCTATTACAATACAGAATAAAGACCTATACAAATACTAATAGTTTATTATATGAAGAGTTAATTTCTAAATGGGTTACTCAAATGTGATATAGTCGACTGCATATGACTGCGGTTGTAATTTAAGTCGGGTTCCGACGGTAACACATCTGAATTTACTAAGTAAAAAATTGCGTAACAATCACTTTAGTTTTTCTGGTAAAACAAGTAATTAGATTAATTCTTCAATGAAATGTTATTATTAAATGTCCGTTGACACTTGGGGCGTTTTTAAAATTCAAATACAGTATAACCTCTATAAGTTAAAGTCCAAGGGAAACAAAAAATATTTTAAGTTATCAAGGGTTTTGGTTTTGGGTTCTGAAGGGAAGGGAACATATCATTTTTTGGAGTTATAGAGGTTTTTAAGTTACCGAGGTTCTACTGTACTTATACCTGTCAGAATCTTATACAGGGTTATTGGTAATCAGCCTGGTTCCTTTTAAGGGCATGCTAAGTATTTTAAATACGTTAACTTTTGTTCTACAGTGTCTAATTTGTGCATTTTTAACCCCCGACCAAAAAAAGGGGTGTTATAAGTTTGACGTCCATGTCTGTCTGTCTGTCTATCTGTGTGTGTGTCTGTCTGTGGCACCGTAGAGCTCAAACGGATGGGCCGATTTCAATGCGGTATTTTTATTCGAAGGTTGATATCCGTGCGGATGTTCTTAGCTATGTTTGGTTAATATCGATTCAAGATGGCCGCCTCCACAAAATGGCGGACAAAATATTTATTCACAACCTACCTCAATATGGGTATCAAATGAAAGGGCTTGACCAGTAGAATACAATACATAATAACAAATATCAAATCCAAGATGGCCGCCACCACAAAATGGCGAATTATATTATTTTTTCACTACTACCACAATATGGGTATCAAATGAAAGGGCTTGACTAGTAGAATACTTTGCACTATGACAAATTTCAAATCCAAGATGGCCGCTACCACAAAATGGCGAAATACATTTATTTTTTCACAACTCCCTTAATATGGGTATCAAATGAAAGGGTAGTAGAATGTTGTACAGATAACATATCCGAGGTAGTCGGGGGTTAATCAAAATTTTTAATTTTGTTCTTGTTTCCATACAAAACAAAAAAAGTGTATTTGCCCAGTCCAAAAACATCGAACTCTTCGTAGAAAAAACGCACTCTTTAACGTTCGGTACTAAGAAGTACCGACGCGAATAGAGCTAAACAGAGCTAGAGGACAACAAAAAAATATTAAACGATATATTTATATACACTTAACAAAAGTTGTAGAATAAGTTTTGTTTGTTTAAATATACAGAGCATGCCTTTAAATGGATGCAGGCTGATTACCAGTAACCCTGTATAGATCATAGTTCTCAAATTCACGAAAGGTGACGTTAATGTTTGCTTTTGTTGGAGTAATTTAACAAAATGCAACACTTCGATGAAATTCTGAACTATCTTTGAAATGTATATATTTGCGTATATAAGTAGCGTCATTCCCATTCAACCTGCCAACTGCGGTCACACTGTATTATGCCTCTTTGAATGAAAATACAATCTTCGCTCGACAGAAATGTGTTCGCCAATATTTATTTATACAGTTCATTCATCCGAAACAGCCTAAGTAAAAAAAGTTGTTTTACCGTTGCTTAATCTTCATTTTTGCTTGATATGAAAGAGAGAGAAATAATAGCTTTAACTGTTATGGTTAGGCAGTCCAAGGGACTTCTATCCGCGATAACCAATACCCAAAACACCTTTTTCATCGGATAACTTGAACCTATGACTCGTTGCGATTATGCAGGATAATAGTTCAACTTATGCGAGTTTGCGTTCTGTTTATTGGTTTTCGAGAATTTAGAATTGCGACAATAAGTACACCCTGTACTTTATCGAGTAATGCTAAGTGTAAGGTTTGTAACAAAACATCTGACTTAACCGGACGTAGTATGCTAATCATTATGAACAAATTTGACTATGACGTCGACCCTGAAATCGAGAAAATAATAGCTGCTTCATTATTTAGTCAATGTTATAGTTAAGTAATTTTAATATCAAACAGATTTTAGTATGAAAATTAATAGATTGGTTAACTCACGTGTGATACGGCTGGTCTAGTCAGACTTATTGCAGAAGTTTCGGACATGGCTGAAACTTCGGACTGAGAAAAAATGGACTGTTTCAGTCGAGTTTGAAGTTTCGACCACATCCAAAACTTCTGCAAGTCGGATCGGACCGGCCATATCAGACGTTACCTGTGAATTAAAAATGTGTAGCAATCTCGTTATTTTTTATAATAAAATCTGTTTCATATTAAAATTGGTTTCTCATTACATGGACTAAATAGTATGTATAACATGGACGAATTAATTAAAAAAATATGCAATAGAATTGTTTTCGCGATTCCAACGTCGGTCCACTAGTAAACATTATTACTTATGCAAGTATTATACCCTTCGTGTTAGTTATTAGGGCACCTGTGCCTTGTGTAATACTTTAAATGTCGAAATCGGATTAATAAAGTATTCTTGAACTCATTTTAGATGATTCAATTCCTCGGTGATTCTTGTCACGATGAAATCTTGAGTCTATTGTATCTGTAGCGTAGGTACTACTTTCTACAAATTGTAATTTTTTAACATTGTGAAAAATATAGATAAAGGTTTCTAATCTTTTCTACTGTAAATAAAAAAGAAGTGGTGTTACGTAGTATGTACCTACTTAAAAAGAGAAGAAAATAATGATGACGCTACTATAGCAAATGTTACTGAAAG
This sequence comes from Ectropis grisescens, assembly GCA_017562165.1. NCBI lineage: Eukaryota > Metazoa > Arthropoda > Insecta > Lepidoptera > Geometridae > Ectropis > Ectropis grisescens. Next base: position 1,506,433 of record CM029780.1, read on the forward strand.
TAGATCATTAAAAAACAGTTTAGTTGATAAAGAACTGACGAATTTATACTTCAGAAGAAGTTTATACAAAAGTTTCAAACCACCGGCAGAAATTTCAAAGTACATATACTCTATTTTTGTACTTAGTTTATATCTAAACGTATTTTTAACCCCCGACCAAAAAAAGGGGTGTTATAAGTTTGACGTCGATGTCTGTCTGTCTGTGTGGGTGTCTGTCAGTGGCACCGCAGAGCTCAAACGAATGGGCTGATTTCGATGCGGTTTTTTATTTGAAGGTTAATATCCGTGCGGATGTTCTTAGCTATGTTTGCTTAATATCAATTCAAGATGGCCGCCTCCACAAAATGGCGGACAGAATATTTCTTCACAACCTACCTCAATATGGGTATCAAATGAAAGGGCTTGACTAGTAGAATACTATACACTATAAAAAAATCAAATCCAAGATGGCCACCACCACAAAATGGCGAATTATATATTTTTTTTCACGTTTACCTCAATATGGGTATCAAATGAAAGGGCTTGACTTGTAGAATGTTGTACAGATAACAAATCCGAGGTAGTCGGGGGTTAATCAAAATTTATAATTTTATTAAAGTATCTACCAAGGAGGTTAAACATTTTTGGTAGCATGGGCTGACTGGACGGTAGTACCTCACTGTCAAAATACAAGAATAGGTATTGTTCACTACAAAAATGTGTAATATTTCTTTGTTTATAACCCCCGACCAAAAAAAAGGGTGTCATAAGTTTGACGTCGATGCCTGTCTGTCTGTGTGTGTGTCTGTCTGTGGCACCGTAGCGCTCAAACGGATAGGCCGATTTCGATGCGGTTTTTTTTATTTGAAAGTTAATATCCGTGCGGATGTTCTTAGCTATGTTTGGTTAATATAGATTCAAGATGGCCGCCGCCACAAAACGGCGGACAAAATATTTCTTCACAACCTACCTCAATATGGGTATCAAATGAAAGGGCTTGACTAGTAGAATACTATACACTACAAAAAATTCAAATTCAAATTGGCCGCCACCACAAAATGGCGAATTATATTATTTTTTTCACTACTACCTCAATATGGGTATCAAACGAAAGGGCTTGACTAGTAGAATACATTGCACTATGACAAATTTCAAATCCAAGATTGCCGCTTCCACAAAATGGCGAAATACATTTCTTTTTTCACAACTCCCTTAATATGGGTATCAAATGAAAGGGCTTGACTAGTAGAATGTTGTAGAGATAACAAATCTGAGGTAGTCGGGGGTTAATCAAAATTTTTAATTTTGTGCTTGTTAAGACAACATACCTAACTTCTAACGGCATATACGACTTTCTAAACAATTCGTTTACATTATATAAGCAAATGGACACACTTGCTAGTTCTTGCTCAAAGGAAAAAGATAAATATGTAACTAAATAAAAATTCCTTTTATGAATAAAATATTGTTTTCTCCAACAACAGTACGCGTAAAATTTTGTTTACGTACTAATTTGCAAAAAGTAATGGCCAATTATGTCTATAAAGTGAAAGAATAGGGATTATACGCTACTGAACCAATTTCGGTGGAATTTGCGACTGATATAAAAGTAATATCCTTAAGTAAAAATATACAATTTTCAAAGCCGATTTACGTATAAGCGGTGGATATATGAGGCACCTAATACTTAATTAGAAATCGGATAAAAAAATATTCTTGTTTTGAAGTCGATTAGATCTTATCGGCTGCTACGTATTACATTATAGGAGTATGTAGATATGGATAATATTACGCAGCAGACGCGGCAGTAAAACCAAACTTAACTGTAGCGACCACTAGTCTAGTAGGTTACAAGACTGATGGCATCGTATGCATTACATTGCCCTCCAGAAGATAACGTCAAATTTTAGGCTAGTTGATGGGTTCTCGATCTCGTGACCAACGTAAAATTTCGTCAATGCCATAACCTTCGATAGTGAAGGAAAACATCGTGAGGAAGCAGACATGTTCCCAGAAACACGTTTTTATATGACACCTGCTCCCACTATGGCATATATATATGCCACTTGGACAGTGTGGTGGATCTTGTATCTTGATCTCTTCTTGAGAAGGTTAAGTGCCCCCCACCCACATTTGGACAACGTAGTGGATTATTACCAGGATCTGCTCGATCGATGAAGTGAGCTTTATTTTTATGCTATGTTGCTATGCCGCCATACCTAGTATGCTACATATCATTTCGGCATGTTAGTTTAAAGGAACACAACATTTAACTGTTGCTATGTTCTTAGTAAGCTATTGTACATAAATATATATTTAATAAAGCCGTAGAACTATTTCAAAATAAAAACATTAGAATATAATCATGCGCACTGGACAAGTCGATACAAGATAATATTTATCAGCATATCGTAAATTTATTATACGCGAATTGTAATCATTGTTTATGGATAATGAGAATTTTAATATTCCAAGAATAACATTTTATATACTTACCTATAAACAAAAGTATATTTTTTTATAATATTCATTGATTTATGCTACAGGACTATGTCACGCACAACTATGGTATCGAAAAAATCACTTTGATCATTTAAAAAAGGGATTATAACAAAAAATAATCGAATAGAATTTCATAAGGTTAAAAGTACTTGAACAGACGTAATTTAAAAAAATTATAATAGAAAGATATGATGATAAGAGTGGAGCAGGAGGGAAATAGGAATTGCATTTGTTTCATGGTGTACAAGGTGCCACAAAAATATCCGATTAATGATCACGTCGTAACGTATGAACTGATCGGGTTGAAATTTGGAATACAGTTACATTATAGTCTAGAACACATTTTTACACACACAAGCTACTTTAAACAAAGAAAAATAACGGGAATTAGAACTACGAGGCTAAAACCGCGGCACTGTTGTACAATATACACTCAAGGCGACTACTCATCAAAATAAACAGCTTTTTCCACCCAAGATTAAAATCACAAAATAAAACTTTTACTTCCCCATGCAATTTGGCCATTAGCAGGTCAGATTTTTTGACAGAAGTAAACTTTTTTTGAGATTACTTTATTGGCCTAGTATGAAAAAATATTAGTTATGACAAGTTAAAATTATTATCATAAATACTGTTGGGCCTTTTTGTGACACCTTGTATAGCACGAACGGGATCACTAATCGAAATTATAACTCAGAAGATGCTCTGGTATACTTTGATGCCCGTAAGCACTGTGACTACTCAATCAAATCAAGTTCTGGGTTAAAATTTTATTGATTTGAGATTTAGTTCCTTGGTTTTTACTGTTATATGGGGCATTTTATATTTACTATCAAGTTCGATATGGATAAATACCAAATTTATTTATGCCTAATCTTAATGCCAAACAAAACTGATCATCATACCTTTAGTTCCAATGATACCATAGGATTGCCTGCGCAACATAGCCCAATATCTGTAACAAAAATCTATCAATAAAAGTGTTCTATTCAAGTTAATCTTGTATGAATGTTTTAGTAGTGCAGATAAGAAAACGTTAAAAATACTTACATAGTTTATAACCAAAGGTTTTTTTAAACACACTTAAGTTCAAGTAATTTTGTTTTATACAAATCAAATCACAAGGCACAATTTTCGTCACTTGTCCAGTCAACTGACAACCAATAAGAGGCAACAGAAATAGAAATAAAGTGTTGTCATTGGTTGAAAGTTCGCAATGTTAGTCTTTCCCATTACATGAGGAAAATATTACATTCTAATGATTTATTTTTCTTAAATTCTAATGTTTGATGTTCCTTACATTCTAATGTCAAATTTTTCTTACATTTGTAAAGACTAATTTTTCGTAGTTACATTCTAATGTTCAGTTTTTCGGCCACAACTCTATTTCCAATATCACCTTTATTACTTTGTGTATTAAAGAGACAGTTACCACAACTGTAGTACCAAAAATTTAAAACAAAAACCATCCCAGTAAAGAATCTGGCAACAAAATAATTTTTTTTAACATTTATTTTATTTATTAAAAATTTGCTTAAAAATTTCGTTTTATTATTTTGAAGTTTTATAAAAAATCTAGAACCCAGACCTAAAGATACAATAGACTCAAGATTCAATAGAATAACTAGTTTTGAATGTGTTTCTGTTCTTGTTATGTGAAGTGGTGTTTGTTGCAGACAGCACCGAAACGTAAAGTTGTCAAGTATATTTAGTATTTGGATAAGGCTGTCATGTGATGACCAGAATTTTACCTAATTCAGATGACAAATTAAATTCCTGATTGCCAATTATGTATGAATTTGATAGATACCATGTGAAGCGAAGATCACCACATTGAGCAAACACCAGAGAGTGCATAGTGAGGCGAAAATCAAACGTGAACAGTGCTCAAGTTGAAACTCGCCACTCGGGAGTTGGCCGGTAACTTAGGTATAAGGGTTCGAACGCTGGCGTAAAACACATCATGAATACTCCAACAAATATAAAACACTTTATTACCACAACAGTGCAGCTGCGGACTTACGTCTAATATCACAGACATTGACTAGAACGCTCGACTCCATAGTGTGCCCTAACCCCTCATTCTGTTAACATAGATGGAAGTCTTACTTGATGACTGGCTATCGTGCGCCGGCGCTTCCACTTCCGGTATCCGCTCGGGGCTCTCTGACTTCTCCTTGTTCCTCCTCATGTACCGCTCCTTGTTGTAGTTCTTTAGCTCCTTGAACGCGACCACTTCGTTCTCCAGTTTCTCGGGCTCCGCATCCAACGTCGTCTCTTTCAGTTTCTTCTTCATCTGCGATCGAGTCTTCTTCTCGGGGGAAGAGCCGCTCGAACTGTCTTTCTCCCTGTCTTTTCCGTTCGGGTCATCTCCCTTCTTTTTTCTATCTCGCATCATATCTTTTTTTACGTTTTTGCGTTTCGGCGCCGGAGGTTCCGGGGCGGTCTGCTCCTCCCGAACTATTTTGGGTATCGGGGGCAGCCGGTTGATGCGTTTCGGATCGATGACCTGCAGCTTGTTTAGGAAAGCTTTCACGTCGTTCTCGTCGGATCGCTCTTCCGGTTTCTTTTCTTTGAGTTCTTTTCGTCTGTCGTCCCTTTCGGGTTCCTTGAGTTCTTTGCGCCGCTCGTCTTTATCGATATCTTTGATTTCGACCCGTCTGTCGTCGCGGTCCGCGTCGGGTTCCTTGCGCCGGAGGTCGACGTCGAGTTCTTTGCGTCTGTCGACGTCTTTGAGTTCGTTTCGTCTGTCGTCTTTGTCGTCTCTGGTTTGTTTGCGGGGCGGCGCGAGCAGCGCGGGGTCAGGGCGGCGCACGCGCTCGTCGCGGCGCTTGTCGCGGCGCGGGTCGCGGCGGCGCGGCGCGGCCGGCTCGGCGTCGGGGCGGACGTCGATGGTGATGACGTTTTTGCGCTTAGTGACGCGGTCGAGGGGCTTGATGTCGAAGACGTTGGGCGCTATGGGCGGGCCTGGGGCCGGCGGGGGCGGGGCGGGCGCGGGCTTGTGGCGCGCCAGGCGCGGGTCGCGGCGCGCGGTGGCCAGCGCGGCCGACACGGGCGCGATGCGGCCGGCGCCGCCCACTTTGCTCACGGGCTGGAAATAAACGGAATTTTGCATTCTGCGTGTCCACATCGCAAAACACGCTTCCGTCGCTTCCTGCAGGACACAAATTGTACTGATTGTATTTTTTTATTCAAGTAGAATCGAGAAAGTAACCTATTTGAGAATTGGGATGACGACTACATAAAAATATACCATTCCAATTAGTCCGTCTAATAGATTATGAAAAATATAGAATAGGTACGTATTTCTTGTAATATCAAAATACTTATTAATAATCTACAAAGATATAGATCGTCAAACTTGCGGTCGGGGGGTAGCGGCGTGATGTCTTCGTAAAATTATAAATCGAACAATGAAGTGACGTCACTCGAAAGTTCTAAGCACCGTATCTTCGTTAGTTTTTGATCGCGAAACAAAAGAAAAATCACGTGTACAATATTTTTAATAATCTTACTGACGGACTAATTTGTTTTTTTTAGTCATCATGCCTTTTACCATTATCATTGAGGACTACCTACTACGTGCCCGGGCACCTACTGTGACACAATTTACTCTATTTCTGATACCGCCAAACAATAAATGTATAATATGTTTTGCAACAAATAAATCACACCTTACATTTATACAACTACCTGAAATCAAATGGTAAGCATTTGATTTCTTGTAGATTCCGACATCTATTTTCCGACCTCCTAGTGATAAACTCAAACCTAACTTCTTAATCTCAATTGATTATCTGGGAATTGAATTATACATCATAGTGGGTTAACAAAAATAAGTTTTGAAAGCGTTGCACTCAAGCTCTATACTCACATATTTAGTTAAGTCACGCAAAAAATATATCTGACGTCTAGACCGACTTGGTACTGCGGCTTGAAAACATTAGATACCTATTACAGTAATATGCATTAAAAGTTAAACCGACTTCAAAACCACAAATAGGCACTCAAAAGTGAAAAATAAACTAAAATCATTATTATCCGCAAAAAATATTGTTTTATAATAGGATAGAACGAGAAACACATGCAGCTGACGGACTGATTCCATAGAGATTGTCACCCACAAAATTACTACAAGATTTATCTCATTGTCCTTCACAATCAACACAGGAATGCACATTACCATTCGGTGGCAGAATAACTGGCAAAGGTGTGGTACTTCCCCAGGCGGACTCTGCAAAGAGTCTTACTGCTACAAATATTACATTAGATGCACATTTTTTCCGTTTATTGCTCGTGTTACTACCAACAGGTCCAGTAGTACGACGGGTAATTTATTTTTGCCCGTCGTACTACTACAGCCATTTTCAGATAGGCACCTCTTTTGCTTAAACTACAAAATGACATCATTACTTGAATAATACCATCATGCCAAACCCTGTCGAAAGCCTTCGAGATATCCAGATATCCAGGGAGACTGCAAGTGCTTCCCCGTCTTTTTCAAAAACTTCACTCTAGCATGGTGCTGATCTGATGATGGAGCTAAAATATCGCCAAATGAACTTAGCAATGAAACGACAACCTCATCGAGTTTGAGCTCGTTTAATTCGTTTTGATGAGAAGGTACTTTAGAGCTAGATGATAACCAGGGTCGGAGGATGCCGCTGGAAGATGGCGATTAACTTTCTAGTGAAGTGAAGTTTGTTGAACTGAAAACCTCATGTGGCGCACCGTACACAGATTTTTCTGTACTTAGACTATAATAAGTGAACACGTAGTAAAGTGAATAAGTGAGTGTGCGGTAAAAGACTCCAACGGGTGAACTCGGACTGCTGAGTGTACCCGAGCGAGAAAGAGAAAGTATGCACTTCTGCCTTGCCGCCTTAAGCATACACATTTTTTTATTAACAAGTCGCCAATAGTTTCTAAAAAGATCAGTGTTAAACCTAACGAGGCACAAGTAATGATGTCATTTTGTAGTTTAAGCAAAAGAGGTACCAATCTGAAAATTAATGTAGTAGTACGACGGGCAAAAATAAATTACCCGCCGTACTACTGGACCTGTTGGTAGTAACACGGACCAAAATAATTGCCCGTGTTACTACTGGTAGTAAGACGGGTAGTAACACGGGCAATAAACCATTTTTTCTCTACATAAGATGATGAACATATTGATAAAAAATATATATATATATACAGTCGAATTGAGAAACCTCCTTTTTTGAAGTTGGTTAACAAATAATAAAAACTGTTTAAAAAAAACTGACTTCAAAACTACAAATAGGCACTCAAAAAAGCGAAAACTAAATTAATATTATATAATTGTTGCAAGCGCTACCCACTCGTCTATTTTAAGTCTGTATGTCCCAAATTTCATCCAGACTACAACAGTTTTTGGTTGAAAATATAACACACATACAAATTTGGCTTTTATAATATTAGTAGGATGTATTCATATCATAAATGCAAAATGTTATTTTATGAAAAAATTCGTACAACATTCTGTCTTTGCAAAAACAAAAATTTTGTACACATAATTATTTTTAACCGACTTCCAAAAAAAGGAGGAGGTTATCAATTCGACCTCTATGTTATTTTTTTATGTATGTTACCTGATTTCTCGAGAACCTCTACACCGATTTTAAAATTTCTTTTTGTGTTCGAATGGGTATGCTTCCCGAATGGTCCCATATAAATCTTATCGAAATCGGTCAAGTGGTTTTTGAAATATGAACCAAAAACTGAAAATTTGCGTACAATTATCTGAATGACGCAGTTGTAGATTTCACAAAAGTTATGAATCTCGACCCTGTCAATACAAAATTGTGTAAATGCTTTAATAAAAACTTGTTTTTTAACCCCCGACCAAAAAAAGGGGTGTCGATGTCTGTCTGTCTGTCTGCTATGGCACCGTAGTAGAGCTCAAACAGATGGGCCGATTTCGATGCGGTTTTTTTTATTTCAAGGTTAATACCATAACAAATGTTCTTAGCTATGTCTGGTTAATGTCGATTCAAGATGGCCGCCTCTACAAAATGGCGGACAAAATATTTCTTCACAACCTACCTCAATTTGGGTATCAAATGAAAGGGCTTGACTAGTAAAATACTATATATTATAACAAATTTCAAATACAAAATGGCCGCCACGACAAAATGGCGAATTATATTTTTCATTACTACCTTAATTTGGGTATCAAACGAAAGGGCTTGACTAGTAGAATACTTTGCACTATGAAAAAATTCAAATCCAAGATGGCCGCTTCCACAAAATGCCGAAATACATTTCTTTTTTCACACCTCCCTTTATATGGGTATCAAATGAAAGGGCTTGGCTAGTAGAATGTTGTACAGATAACAAATCCAAGGTAGTCGGGGGTTAATCAAAATTTTAAATTTTGTTCTTGTACACTAAAAAGAGTAAAATAAACTATTTTCGTATTACAAAAATTAAACCGACTTCAAAACCACAAATAGGCACTCAAAAGCGAAAAATAAACTAAAATCATTATTATAAGCGCTACTCACTCATCTATTTGAAGTCGGTGCCAGTCAGGTCAAAAAGTTAGTAGATTGATGCTATGTAGGCACAGGTAAGTAGTATCTATCCTATACCTGTTAGATTTGGCTGGCACCGGCTTCAAATAGATGAGTGAGTAGCTGTTATAATAATGATTTTAGTTTATTTTTCACTTTTGAGTGCCTATTTGTGGTTTTGAAGTCGGTTTAACTTTTTGTACGAAAATTTTTTATTTTAATCAAAAAAAAATATTTACTAAATTTCACCATCATTGTGAATCGACTAAATACCTACACTGTTCTAATGAAACATTGAGGTTTCGGGAAAACATGACTCATATGAAGAAAACAAATTTTGTTTTTTTTGTTGATATTTCAAAAACCACTACACTGATTTCGATAAAAAATAAATGGACCACCTCTGAAGTATGATCTACCGAAAAAAAAAATCACCAAGAGAATACATTCACAAGCGGTGGCCGCGGTTTCACGCGCGTTTTAAGGGTTTTTTGTTTATTTCGCGGAAATTAGATATTTTTCTCAAGTAAGAGTAGCCAAGTTATGCATTAGAACGTCAGCTATCTCAGTGAAAGCCCCGTCATAAACGGTCCAGCCCTTTCGGAGATAAACCGGAACAAACAGACAGAATCGTAAAAAAAAAATACTTTGGTATTTGTACCTAAATAATTTCATGACCTATGGCGTGACATACATACAAAAAAAAGCATACAAGTGAATTGAAAACTCACTCCTTTTTTAAAGTCCGTTATTTTTTTTCAAGAATGCATTTGTTCATATGTAAAATAGTATATTTTCAAGTTAATAGCATAAGCAGAAACTCACCGGTCCCAGCCTTTGTTTAGCGGAGAGCGGAGCGAGCTCAACCGCCGGCGGCACCACCGGCGCGAGTGGGAGCGGCACCGCCGGCGCGAGTGGGGGCGCCACCACAGGATTCACCAGCGCCACCGGCATGGTCGGGGGAAGCGCCACCGGTAATGCGGACACCTGAGGAAGAACGATATTTTTAGCTTTGATGAACTGATACGTAGAGAACTGTTAAAAATGTATAACAATTTCCTTACAAAAAAAAAATACGATTAATTTATCACTTTAGCACAATATTTTTTCTGAGATAAAAATACCTTAATCTAATTGTGTTCCAAATTTCAAATGGCCGTTGAATGTTTGTAGCTCAATCACGTCGTAACGTTCGGATGGATAAGGTTGAAATTTGGAACATAGTTAAATCAATCGGGAAGAACTTTTTATCCCAGGAAAGGGAACCACTGCAGTAAAATCGCAGGCCGCTACTAGTATATATAAAAAACCAAATTCATGTCACATCATCCATAAGAATAATAACAAATTTATCAAGAAAATTATGTCAACTCAATAATTGCACCTTTGTTACATATTCTATAATAAATAAGCATTGCGTATAACATACAATAAATATTGAGTATATAGCTTGTAGTTATGTCACATAATAAAAGCACTTTGAGTGCTTATCCTCAAGGAAGTCGGTGACTTTAGAGCAGCAATTTTACAATAGTTTTGGTTTTTGTTCAGCGGCTATTTATTTAGGTCAAATACAGGGCGTGGTATTTAATATTTTAATACAGAATATCTCGCCTATGTTTCTATTAGCCAAGTGTTTAAACAGATTTGGGTAAAGGTAGCGGTTCGCCCGGAGACCGCGACAGGCACTTGACACTATGGAATTGTATGGGCGCCAGTTCGCGCCGAGACCGCGACAGGAGACCAAGACACGTGTAGCGAGACATGTGTCGCGATCTCGGCGCGAACTGGCGCCCATACAATTCTATAGAGTCAAGTGCCTGTCGCGGTCTCCGGGGGAACCGCTACCTTTACCCAAATCTGTTTTTCTTTGACTGATTTTCCTTACATTATTTACATGCGTCCGTGAGTATACGACGCCCATGGTTAAACTCACTGAACCAATGATACTCAGTGGTCTTTGATGATGCTTCATCTTCAAAAGTGTTCGATGTACTGTTTTTAACCCCCGACCAAAAAAGGGGTGTTATAAGTTTGACGTCGATGTCTGTCTGTCTGTGTGTGTGTGTGAGTGTTTGTGTGTCCTTCTGAGTGAGTGAGTGTGTGTGTGTGTGTGTCTGTCTGTGGCACCGTAGAGCTCAAACGGATGGGTCGATTTCGATGCGCTTTTTTATTTGAAAGTTAATATCCGTGCGGATGTTCTTAGCTATGTTTGGTTAAGAATAAATTACGTCAACGATTTTCGATCCGCGAAAGCGCCGTAATGCTTCAAAAATCCACGTTTTAGAGAAACTCTAATCACAGTGGTAAAAGCACTAAGAAAATTGGTTTCAACGTATGCAAAAGTAGATCTGTCATCACGTTATACATTATGATAGATGCTTGTTTATTATTGTTTTAGTTTTTCCGAATCGGCCCTCGTATTATCACAGTGGACGAACAGATTTGGGTTAGAGATCGACAATATTAAAATTTGATGCTATGGAAAATGTGTTCAGTTTTTTAACATGTTATAATATAGCTCACTGATAAAAAGTGGTATTTTTAACCCCCGACCAAAAAATGGGGTGTTATAAGTTTGACGTCGATGTCTGTCTGTCTGTGGTACCGAAGAGCACAAACGGATGGGCCGATTTCGATGCGTTTTTTTTTTATTTGAAGGTTAAAATCCGTGCGGATGTTCTTAGCTATGTTTGGTTAATATCGATTCAAGATGGCCGCCTCCACAAGATGGTGGACAAAAGATTTCTTGACAACCTACCTCAATATGGGTATCAAATGAAAGGGCTTACTAGTAGAATACTATACACTACAAAAAAAAATCAAATCCAAGATGGCCGCCACCACAAAATGGCGAATTATATTATTTTTTTTCACTACTACCTCAATATAGGTATCTAACGAAAGTGCTTGACTAGTAAAATGTTGTACAGATAACAAATACGAGGTAGTCGAGGCTTATTCAAAATTTTTAATTTTGTTCTTGTTTTAGCGTATTATTTAATAACTCACTAATAGAGCGTGGTATTATATTGCGAGCAAAGGAAGCCTTACATAATATAGTATTATCGCGTCTTCTACGATTGTTTCTATTAACTCAGTGCTTGAATAAATTAAGTTTAGAAATGTTAATGTGAAAAATTGAAAATGATATGTGTTCGGCTATTTATTTAGACCTGACACTGATAGATCAGGCTATTTTATTGGCTATTTTTTTGGAAGTTTTAAAGCGTCTGTTAAGCAAAACGGCCTACGGAAAGTGTCTGGGAGTATTGGGGCCTTATTTGTAAAGATATTGCCTATAACATACGTGAAAATCAGATATCAGAAAATACGTGAAGTAAGTAATGTAGCTTCTGGACCCCATATATCAAAATTGGCCGTCTAAGCAAGTTAGCGGGTAAGCATGTGTTCTTAGTACGTACGAACTCTACTCAATCGTCCACATTTCATCCATCAGAAAATACGTGATGTCTGGCGGCCCTGGGATCTTACTCTATAAGTTTTGTTCGTTACGCTTTCGCGCGAAAACTACTTAACCGATCATCATGAAACTTTGTACACATTCTTGTAGGTATTCGATGTAACATTGGCAACTTTTTATCACGGGAAACGATAGATAGATAGACTTTTGAAATTTAACGGTTTCTTTCGTGACACCCTCGCTTTATCTGCCAATGTCTAAAATAGAGTTGTTTTGCTTTTGAGATCGACACATAATTATTTGTTGCGACGGAAATAACGAGTAAAAATATTATTATTGTTCAAGAGCGTGAATCAGGATGAGGAAAATATAAATAAATGGAAAATAATAACAGTTTAATGGCTGTACAACATACCTAGATTGTAATGCCTATTTTATGTTGCAATTTATTATACAGCTATGATACTACGCGAAGATGTGGTAAGCCAAAAGCCACTCATGATTGGTCCACAGCTGGACATAAGGCCACATGCTATGAATCCTATACTTTGCTTTCCTCTTTCTGCCCCTAGTTGCTTGACATGCCATTCCACTGATTTTGAAGCATTATGATTTTCAAATCCCAATTAAGTAATTAAATTACTCTCATTTTGATAATAGCTATATTCTACTTAACGAATACAATTATTAATAGAACATAATTACCTATATTTGACTATAGGTCATTAGAAATGTAATTTCAAAGAATCATTGTAGATGTTAACATACAATCCATACTAATATTATAAATGCGAAAGTAACTCTGTCTGTCTGTCTGTCTGTCCGTCTTTACCGCCTAAACCAACCAACAGATTTTGATGAAATTTTATACATAGATAGAATAGATCCCGAGAAAGGACATAGGCTACTTTTTGTTTCGAAAAAAGGGTTGAAAGGGTTAAAATAAGGGATGAAAGTTTATATGGAAAACTCCGTCATTGTTGAAGGACTATGAAACTTTACGTCTAGATATTTAACACGGAACCATAAAATGTATGTTTTAGCAGTTTTATAGTTTCGAACTGTACCTACGGGGGTGGAATTGGGGGTGAAAGTCTGCAAGTTCAATATTATTGAAGATAAAAGCATGAAACTTTGTATCTAGACACTTGAAATGGAGTCGATAAACGTTTGTTCCAGCAATTTTATAATTTCTAACTATACGGGGATACTTATATAACCGCTTGATACACTGGCCGCTTTTCGCGTTTTACAAATTTGGCGGGAAAACGGGTGTCAGGTTACATAAGTGCGGTGTTTATGTTTCGGCATATGAAGTGCCACCTTACTTTTACCCGTTTGAGCCATTTACTCTCAAGAGCGTTTCAAGACGCTTCTAGCGGTATCATTTATTTATAAATTCAAGATGGCCGCCGCTACAAAATGGCGGATAACGTAGGTTTTATCAATCCCATCAACATGGGTATCAAATGAAAGTGCTCAACCAGTAGAATACAACGTACTATATAAAATTAAAATCCAAGATGGCGGCCTCTACACAATGGCGGATAACTTAGGTTTTATCAATCCCATCAACATGGGTATCAAATGAAAGGGCTCAACAAGCAGAATACAATATACTATAAAAAATTTAAATCCAAGATGGCGGCCGCTACAAAATGGCGGATAACGTAGATTTTATCAATCCCATCAACATGGTTATCAAATGAAAGGGCTCAACAATCAGAATACAACATACTATAAAAAATTGAAATCCAAGATGGCGGCCGCTACAAAATGGCGGATAACGTAGGTTTTATCAATCCCATCAATATGGGTATCAAATGAAAGTGCTCAACCAGTAGAACACAACGTACTATATAAAATTTAAATCCAAGATGGCGGCCTCTACACAATGGCGGATAACTTAGGTTTTATCAATCCCATCAACATGGTATCAAATAAAAGGGCTTGACAAGAAGAATACAGTGCACTATACAACCTCAATATTTAAGATGGGCGCAGCCACTAAATGGCGTATCAGACAGAATTTTTGATAGTCGACGAGATTTCCATGGTGTCTTATCAAATGTTATGCATGATGGACGCTCGATTAAGGCAAATTAAGAACAGCGAAAATGAGTTTTTTGGAGGAGTAAACGTATTACTTTTCGGTAATCTTTTACAACTGCCTCCTATAAAATGATCAGGAACACCTGTTTTCAATTCTAATACGAAATTATACATATGAAAGTAACTCTCTCTGTCCGTTACCGCCTAACGCCTAAGCCACTTAAAGAGTTTGTTACAATTTGGTGCACAGATAGACTAGACTTAGGAAAGGACAACGGCGACTTTTATCACAGAAAAGAGTTGAAAAGAGTGGAAATGAGGAGTAAAAGTGTGCATGGAAGGATCTTTGCACTCTTTGTATGCTATTTTAACCGACTTCAAAAAGGAGGAGGTTATCAATCCAGTTGTATTTCAATTGTGAATCAATTTAGATGGTTATTTTTTTGGTTGGTAGATTATAGTTCAGAGGTGGTCATATAAATTTTATCGAAATCAGTGGGGCGGTTTTTGAAATATGAGCAACAAACTAAAATTTGCGTTCATGTAATCAGACGATATATCTACTAATATCTACTAATAGACTAATAAAATTTGGTGGACCGTCCCAATATGATTTTAAATTAAAGTCTGTTTTGATTAATTTTTGAGAACATTTTTTTTTTGTAATTTGCCGTGTAAATTGTACATTTATTAATAAATATAAAACTTTGACTTAGACCGATTTTGATTAGGAAACGTGAATTTGTATGGTAGTAGACATACGAGTAGGTACTGCCTCAATTACTTTAATAAATATGTGGCGCGGACGAAGTCGCGGGTAAAAGCTAGTAGAACACAATATTTCCAGGTTTAATCATTTGCACTAATGACACTGACAAAATATCTATTTATGGAATGTAATTTATAAATGGAGTTACATTTGAATCTCAAGTCATTTATTACAAAAGTAATTTACATGTATATTATGAAAACCTGAAATAATTAGTATAATCACTCTACGTGGCCAAGGTCATGGCCTTCTACACGTTTCTCCTCAATAAACACAATTTTAAACATGAGAAACGAACACAATGTCATTTTATCATGATGTACGTAATTACAGCTGACACAGAGTACCTATATTTTTTACTGACATGTTGGATGTCAACAATTTTATATATTTGATCTCAATCAGTATAACATCATAAGTAGAGTGTGGCAAGAGGAAGTTTGATATTTGCATAAACCTACATGTTAATAGTCTAAAGTTGTATTATTATAAACGCTATTTCTTATATTTTTGCAATTCATCTACAAATACAAATGATAAATTACAAGAATTCTGGCAAAAATTGAGCTATTCAACATTTTTTTTTAAAATGCAAATGGTAACAGCAAAAATTTTCAGTTTTAATATACTAGAGAGACCTACAAAAGTATTTTATTGTTCACACCCAACATTTGAGATAATACAAGAACTATAATAACAATACATACCTTCTGATAAAAGTGATAACACAGCTAACAATAACACTATCAGTTAGCATAATCGAAGAAATAAACAAAAAATATTTATGACACTAACCTTCTTAGTATTTTTATCAAGTTCGAGTTGTCGCCTCATCTGCTCCAATTCCATTTCTACCTTCTTCTTCTGCAGCATGAGAAGCTCCTGCTCTTTCTTGGCAAGAATGCTTCGCATCTTTTCATCTTCATCTTTAACTGTAGCTGCCGCTGCACTTGATGTGGTGGGGTTCTGAGGAATTTACAGCTCTTTAGAACTATGCATAGGATTATAAATAATTATTAATATTAAATGAATACACAGATAACTCACGTGATGTACAGTCAGTCTAATCCGACTTAAGTTTCGGCCACGTCCAGCGGCCTTTTTCAAGGAGTACACGCGCGCGACCGCTGCTCGTTTGGCACTGTACATCACGTGAGTTACCCGTATATTCATTTAAAATGTGTAATAACCACGTTAGTATACATAACTAGTTTTGGATCTTTTAATGTTATTTTGTCAGAGGTTAACATTTATGGTTTGTTTACTGTTGTGGGGTATAGAAAGTAATGTTCAACTGTCTGGCCTTACTAATTATGGCGTGTAAATACTTTGGAGCCTCATCAGGGCATTACAAATTAGACAATAAATATGAAAGTGATCATGAAACATATTTCAAATCTCAAGTAGCATCATCTACATAGATTGAGACTTGGATAATTTATAGAATAGATAAGATTAATATACAGGATCATATAGCTATCCAAGTCATTGATACATTGGTTGCTGTTTCACATTCTACTAAGGCGGTAAGCATTAGAAAGTAGGCTACTGGATGTCAATCGCCTACTTAGTGAAAGTTTATACACACAGCTACTATAACAGGCAGAAAACTGCATGTGGCATTACTAGATAGGTACTACTTGAAATGGCAATAACTTAAACTAGCATTAAACTAAAACATAACTAAAAAAAACACCTTTTTCAGAAAATTGGGATTTACATGGATGTTTGACTGCTGCGGCTGTGCTTGTATCGGCCATGCGGGGTCGATCAAGTTCACTTTAACATCCAGTTGGTACAACTTAGTAGCTGGGAACACATCGTGCCACGTCTCTCGGAGCTTGAACATTTGAGATCTGACTTTCTCATCCACCTACAAGGGCAAATATGAAAAATGTTAACATAATAAAAAAATTGCAATGTAAACTTGAGTGATAGAACAAAATAAATCAAAAAGGAATATTTACCTGCTTGAAAGTCCGTGTGAACATATTGACTATGCTCTGAGAAAACTTAGTCATGTAGGCTCCGCTGACATTCTTGATGATTGAATCGACTAAATAGAGTACAGGCAGCTTGATATCAGGATTCACCTGTATAGAAAAATAATTTCCAATGTCCGAGCATTCAACAAACCGGCCTCAGTTTCAAAAGCTCGTCCATTATACTTATCCTCGTAGAATTAAAGTACGGGGACAAAATAACAAGACACATTTTAGCAAACACTTTTTTAATTGTCATATGCAAGAAAATAAATAAGTACTCCTTTTCAAAATTCTTTATTGCATATAATTTGATATACAACCCAAATAGAAATGCACTAATAGCACATTCAAATAAGTTAAAATTCTGGCAAGTAACTCCTATGAAATTGAGAACATTTAATGTGTAATTTGAGGATAACTTGTGTTGTAATCGATAACCCAGAGCTTAGTGAAAGTTGGACATAATGTAGATCAGATTCAAATAATGCAATATGTAAATAAATGTGCAGACCTTCTTGATTAGTCTCCTTAAAAAACAATTGCTTGCTTCTTAAGTTTAACTGTTACTAGCTAAATAACTCACATGTTATTTATTTATTTCATCAAACAGAAAATAACAGTAATAAATATACCAATAGAATGGTATTTTATCAACTTTACAGTTAGGTCCCAATGAATAAAATACAAGTCAACTAAAAAAAAACTGCTTGCTTTTTAAGTTTTAGCAGTAATTAGCCATCTATATAAATAAATAACACGTGCGTTTCTTTTTTTATCGAATACAAAACAATATAAGTACTTATTGTACCGCCTGGTATTTTATAAATTATTTCAGTTTTAACACCTTAGTTAAGGTCTTAGCTAGGAGTTACCTGCGCTTCAGTAGATGACTACAAACGTCAAATTAGTCACAGCGATATCGCAAACACGTAAAATACGCTACGCAAGCCGTGCGTCATCACTTTTCTACCAGTGGACATTTCACAGCCCGACCTGGCCTATACCTTTAGAATGTAAATTCACCTTCTCTAAATGCTTCTCGACGGTTTCAACGATAACTCCGGCATGGTCGATGTTCTCTTCGGCGAGAATTGTCAGCATATTGATGAGAGGCTTGCTGTTGACCGTCAGGTCCGCTAAACTCGAGGCATACTCCTCGGCTATTTCTTTCGACATCTTGAACAGCAAACGCGATTGACTTCCTCAGCATAACAAGCACTGTCTTTCACTGGACATCACTGTAACCAACGAAATACAGAATGTATTTTCTATAATAATGTGTTACGTGTTCTCAAGATGGCGAGTTCACTACGAGGCAAACGCAACGACACTTACGTTATCACGACTATCACTGCACTGCAAGCGATATGTTTATGTTGAAACTGGTATCACCTCACGTACGAAACACAGCACATGCTTAGAAATAAAGAAAGCAGTTCCGGTGCAATTATTTCGTAAACCGTCCAAAAACAAAACGCGATAAACACTGACTGATTTCTCTGCGTGAGACGTCGCGGTCGTCGAGATACGAATTCAAAATGGCGTCGCGAAACTCGCGAAATGGGGCCGCTTTAGAATCTGACATTCAATCCCGGAGAATTAACGATGATTTACCGGTAAAATTGCCCCATAACAGCAATTAGAGATAAATCGATTCAATTCCGTTTGATCGGAACACGTAATTAACACACATTATTTAGTTAATAGCTGTTACTCTATATATACTCTAACAGATATTTAAAAAAGATTCAAATAAATTCATTTCGTATTAGCGATTTGGCCTTATTTTAAATTACTTATACAGATAGGTACCTAAAGAAACTAGTAGGCGATAATAGGGATGTGGACTGGGTTAAAAATAAACCATTATAAATACTAAGTCAGCTAGATCATAAAAATATGGGACGTGCATTTTTTGTCTTATCAAAGTATTAAAAAATTACAAAGATAATAATTATACAATGCATCAAACTTCCAGAGTGGTTGTGATGTCACTTGTCGCTTGTCGTACCCACAAGTGACGTCATGCGAATCTTTCTAAGCACTATGTTTTCATCACTTTGGAAGTGAAAACTTCTTTAGGCGCACCACAGACCGATTTCTCGATGGCCATGGTCATGACCACATTCTCCGGTTTCGGCTTCGTTGTTTCTAAAGTGCACTATCAAATTCTGAGTTATTGTTTTCACTTTCAACAGTCCCTTGACTGCTGAAATAAAACTGCCAATTTTTCTGTTGTAAAAGATAAGAAAAATACTTGTACTATATTTTTGAAGCCATCTAACTAACAGACGGTTTATTTAGTTTTTGACGTAACAACGTCTAATAAATCGATAAACGCCGGCTATGCATGCACGAAAAAGTGTCCCGTTATGCCCCATTACGCTCATTGTCCCGTTACGCTTATTGTACTCTTGCGCTAGACCAGAACAAAGACAATAGCAGGCAAATTTTACGGACAAGTACAACCATCTTTTCCCCCTAAACCCTGGTTATTTGAAGTGAAAACTTCTTTAGGCGCGTTGAGACATAATTTTCGTGGGCTGTAAAATGAATTTATCCGTTTCGCTCGGGTATGATAATAATGAAATTTCCGGATGAACTCGGGATGCTAGAGCGAGAAACAAAATACAGTGAACAAGCGCGTCAGAGTGAGAAAGATGATATAGTCCCTGTGAACCTGTGTTTATTATATTTATATATTTCATTAACATCTAGGTACTTACTACTCCAATGTCATTAATTGAACTTGTCACGAAATATTAAATTTGCATTTCATATCCATTGCAAAATTTTTTTTTATGTAATATACTCGTATTACTATTTTATCACAGCACTTACACTACGTAAACACACAAAATGATACCTATTTTCATCACAGCACTTACACATACACTTTAAACACAACATATGTATGCATTTTTAGCGAAATACCTATAATCTAATACCTATAATACTATCTGCTCAACGCTTTGCTTGCTCAACACCCTGATATTGACATTTTTATATTTAAATTTAATTTGTTTATTAGTACCTGTGTTGCATTCTTGAGTGGACATTTGTTTTGACTTTATTTGTTTTATTTGATTAAAAGAAGAAAAAGAGAAAACACAAACCTAGTTTGTTGCTATTTTTTTTATTGTATTGTTATTTTAGTGGTTTTTCTTAATTGACATTTCATCATTCTATGCTATTTATTGATTTTGTGATTATTGTTATTATTTTTCCAATGACATTTAATTCTATGTAAATTAGTTTATATGATTCGTTTTCTTGTTATACGTAGGTATTGTTTTTTTTTGACATTTTGTTTCCTTGTTATTATTTTTTCCTATCTGACATCTAATTGTTTATTAATTATTATTATTATTGATTGGTTTTGGTTTGTTTCTGTTCGGTATATCATTGTTTATTATTGTATAATTAGTTGTTGATCGTTTTGGACATATTATTGTTATCATTTTAATTATTTATATTTTTGATTTCATGACAAACAGTCAAGATGTATAATTAATGTAACATTTATAGTGTATAGTTGTTATTATTTAGATACGAATTAATTTAATGCATGTTACATAATTATGACCTGTCGCACGTGTTGGCATGTCTGTAAGTGCGACAGGTAATTGATGATAAATAAACAAATAAATAGCAAATACTTAAAAATTTGCTAGTCAAACCATATTTCCGAACCACGTAATTTTTTTTTAATTTATTCTTTGTAACGTTACATATTGGCTTTAAACAATATGTAAGCGTACATTTCCTCCCTATTCATCCTAAAATCATCATTTATTCATAGGAGACTATGTGGATACCTAGTTACTTACATACTGAATTTTCATACAACTAATATCTGTTCAATCGTGTCCTCACGATAAAGCATATTTTTCTCATTATAATATTACTATTCTTCATGTGTTTATTTCTATTTAAACCTGTAAAAATTTAGTTTTTCTAAAAAAATATTTATTTACTTTATGTCATTATATTTCAAACATCTTTCATCGCTAAGCAACCTCTACCATTTTCATAAGGTTGTATAGTTTTTAGGTCTAATTCTCTCTGGCCGATAATTATAAAATAAACTGTTCTATTATTCTAGACTTGAATACTGAAAGTTTTCTTGTAAAATCTAGGAACTGAGATGGGCAGACAACATTTGGCATCCAAACCAGAAACATCACGAGATACCCTGAAAGTTGCCAAGTGAAAATAGGGCTACTAAACCCTTGCTGTGTGCCGCTGATGAACTGCTGCAGCCCAGTTGATGCTGTGGGCTACTGATGACATAAAGTAAATAAATATTTTTTTTAGAAAAACTAAATTTTTACAAGTTTATATAGAAACTAGTGGCCCGCCCCGGCTTCGCACGGTTACATACACACACACATACACCCTTTTTTTGTATCGGGTTTAAAAAAAAAAGTAAAATTATAAAGGAAGTTTTTTTATTAATGTTTTTTTGTATTTTTTCATTTTAAAATTTTATACATATATAATATTATTTACAAAACAAAAGCCATTGGTTTTAGTGAGTCAGAGCTTCCCTGTCAACGATATTTGAAGTAGTTGCCAACATACAGTTGGCCATAAGTGAAACATTCTTTTCGTAGGTCGATCCCTAATAATTCGAAGGTTTGGCCCTGGGACTTGTTAATAGTTAACGCGAAAGATGATTTCACCGGAAACTGAAGTCGTTTAAAAGGGATTGGCAGATCAGTTGGAATCATCGTTATCCTCGGTATATGAGCTAGTTGACCAGCTGCTGGGCCAGTGATAAAATTTTGTTCAGCAAGCCGCTGCGAACGCTCGATACTTGACTCTCTAGCACGCGATTGCGACGCGTATTCTCTCCGACTTGCAAGGCGATTTTCAGTTTCTGATGAAGATTCCTCATTACGCCGTATTTTTATTGCCCTCGCCTGGGAACTATGTTTAGAAAGTTGAGATCTTGATCTTTTTGGCATTTTTGGGCATTATAAAATGAAAAATAGAAGGAAATAAATAATTAAACAGGCTTTTACTAAATTTTTGCTTATTGAACTATATGAAGTACTAAGCTGTTTGAATAATTAAAATATAATATTTATTATCAGGTAAGTAGTAGGTACTTACTTATTGAAAAAAATTGAAAATATGGGCTTAGAAAACTACCTTTAACTAAATTTTGCTGAAATTTTGAACAGGAATACCCATAAAATACTACTATAAGCAGTTTGAATGGTTACATTAAAATATAATATTTATTGACCCCCGTACCACAGTGACGCTTACATGGAGCCTACATCGCATGCTGGCTAGCTGAGCGCGATGAGCGACAACCACGCGACTTTTTTCTAATACTTGCATTTTTAAACTCGTGATATCTTCCGAATGAAATGTAAAAAATTATAAAAAGGTATTAACTATAATATTTAGACATATGCTGTCGCGACACTTTTTGTAGATAATGATGAGTTCTGCAAAGTCGTAGTAAATGATTTTGTTCTATCATCAATAGTTTTCGCAGCGCACGCGACGTAAGGAATTTTTCAGGTCTTTTTTTTACACCTTATGTTACATTATTGGAGTTTTAGTAAGGATTCCTAATTTTTTTAAAATATAATATAGCCTATGTTACTCGGGGATAATGTAGCTTTCCAAAGGTGAAAGAATTTTTGAAATCGGTCCAGTAGTTTCGGAGCCTATTCATTACAAATAAACAAACAAACAAATCTTTCCTCTTTATAATATTAGTATAGATAAACACATGAAGAATAGTAATATTATAACGAGAAAAATATGCTTTATCGTGAGGACACGATTGAACAGATATTAGTTGTATAAAAATTCAGTATGTAAGTAACTAGGTATCCACATAGTCTCCTATGAATAAATGATGATTTTAGGATGAATAGGGAGGAAATGTATGCTTACATATTGTTTAGCCAATATGTAACGTTACATCTTGGCCATTGATATTAATCATTTCGCCACATGTTACTAAGTTTCAATGTCTAAATAATTTGTATTTTATATTACTACTAGCGGCCCGCCCCGGCTTCGCCCGTGGTACATATATATAACCTACATCATTCAAGGATTACGTACATATGAAAGAACGGTGAATGATTTTTTTTAAATCGGTCCGATAGTTCCCGAGATTACCGTGTACTAACTATATATATGCTATAGACTACTTTTGATCCCCAAATTATCGTGCTGTTTACTGGGTCAGAAGTGACACCTGTAGACAACTGGCAGGGATGACTAGGTAATTAAATGACGATTGATCAGTTTTCGACCGGAGAGGAAAAATGATTAAATTACTAAAATGGCTATTAAAAAATAAGGGTTGATCGTAGAATGGTAAAAATTGAGCATTGTATGTATTTTTGTATGTTGTATCATAAAATAATAGAAATTAAAAAATTTGTCTAAAAAATAAAATAAAAAATTTAGGGGTGGACTACCCCTAACATTTAGGGGGATGAAAAATAGATGTTGGCCGATTCTCATAGATACCGGATAAGTACAAAAAAATTCATCAAAATCGGTCAAGCCGTTTCGGAGGAGTATGGCAACAAAAACTGTGACACGAGAATTTTATATATTAGAAAATTATTTAGTGGTCTTTAAATATAAGTATTTCTTATTTTAGTTTTTACTTCTGCCATGCGGTTTTAAGCGCACACATTTTTTTTAATTTAAGACCATCCCCAAACAGATTACGTCCACAATTTGCCGATTGCGGTTGGGTGTTGCTGGCACGCCGGTGTTTCTCTCTAAGGTAAGAATACGTGATAGCTCTCTTTGTGAATGTGGCTTAGCAGACGGCACTACCGATAATATTTTCTTTGAGTGAGATCTCAGTCTTTCTTTTACAATTTGATCCCTCCTGACCTTCCTCGTCCCTCTAATTTCTCCAATGTTCTCCCTCTTGCTTTTTCCCTTTTGTGTATGTCCTAAGTAAATATATATGTTATGTAAATAACATAACAAGAACAAAATCAAAAATTTTGACTAACCCCCGACTGCCTCGGATTTGTTATCTGTACAACATTCTACTAGCCATGCCCTTTCATTTGATACCCATATTAAGGGAGTTGGGAAAAAAAGAAATGTATTTCGCCATTTTGTGGTAGCGGCCATATTGGGTTTGAAATTTGTCATAGTGCAATGTATTCTACTAGTCAAACCCTTTCGTTTGATACCCATATTGAGGTAGGTTGCAGAGAAATATTTTCTCCGCCATTTTGTGGCGGCGGCCATCTTGAATTGGTATTAACCAATTATAGCTAAGAACATCCGCACGGATATTAACTTTCAAATAAAAAAATAAATGTGGCACTCAGGGACTGCCACGGTAAAGCTATTGCATGTTGCATGCATTTTTATCAACATAAGCAATAGGGATGTTAACAACTTTTCGGAATTGCTTTTATTTTGAAGAGTGACAATTGTTTACAATAAAAAAAAATGCAGAGAAGTATACAATCTATTCAGTATTCGACAGCTTGTTTTGCGGTTAGTGACGTAATGTGTCATATTGCTGTTTCCAGTCACGTGACAACAGATTATAAACGTAGCATTTAAAATCATTTTTAATAAATTTACTATGTAATATTAAATTATAGAAATGTGATTTTCGATATTCTAATGATACGAACTTTCATAAAATTAGCACTTAACATTTATTTGTGATTAGTGGTAGCATCCCTATTATAATATGTTTTTATTTATGCAGTATTTTTGGCATAATGTTGATTCTGAGTCACATTTGTTTTTATCATAATGCTGGAAAGGTAGATAATGCTATAATATAACACAACATAATTTAAAGGTTTACTAATTTAATCGTTTTCTTTTACATGGAGCACATAATTTTAAGTTATAATAATTTTACACATAATTTACCTAAAACATTGAAAAAATATATTAACAAGACAAAGAGCTTAAGAAATAGGATATATGTTGTATCATTACAACATATCTCTTACAGTAAATAATTTACAATATTCATTCAAACGAATATTTTAAATTATTTACTGTATGATAATAGCCGTTAAAGTTATTTTACCGTTCTCTACGTACTCAAATCCACTACGTATCACGGGAAATCCGTTAAGTTGGCAACACTGCTAAGAGCATTTAGTCTGTAAAGCATATACAAATAAGATTCGAAGTTGAATGGCCGAGTGGGTAGGACGGCGTTACGGTCTTCCATTCTTCTTTCTTGTGAACATAAGAAAGAGATGCACGATCACTAAAATTCGGTCCCCAGGCCCGCGATAAAAGTTATGCAATAGCTTAAAAACTGCATCGAAATTGGCCCATCCGTTTGAGCTCTACGGTGCCACAGACAGACACACACAAAGACAGACAGACAGACATTGATGTCAAACTTATAACACCCCTTTTTATGGTCGGGCGTTAAAAACAACATTAAACTATGACATGCTTTGTTTAAATTATGTATATATAATATGTGTCTTAACTATTTTATAAGAAATAATATCTTCTTATGTCTATTTTGTGATTATGTTTGTGTTTGTCCATTACAGTTGCATTTAAAATATACATAATAGTAATCACTAACAAAAGTACTGGTATCTACACTCCACCGATCATCTGAACCAACAATCCTGCCTCACCACTGAACATATGCCAGAAGTCTGTCATCAAACTGAAGACTATCTGAAGCGGACCAATCATCTAAATCAAGACTCCTACCTCTTCAGTGAATAAAAGTCCAGAAGACCAAGTTGAAACGCTAGACACTGGCGAAATTACGGTAACATTACCGAATGGAAGCCATTAGAAAAAGTTGAAGTTAAACTGGCATCAGATGACACATCTAACACAACTAAATAAACCCGGAAATGAAAAGAAGAAGGAGACTTTTATCACCTGACTATTATTTAATTATTTTAATTAAGACTAGAACAAATTAATTGTCTTTCCAGATATATTGCATGCCTCTCGCAGAGGCCAGTTTGTATGGGTTAACTTTTAAAATGTTTCGTATCGTCTTATCTTACCAGCAAACAACAATAAAGATTTTTGAAGTCAAAGTACTTTATTCATAAATGTACAATTTACACGTCAATTAATAAAAAAATGTATTTGGATTTAAAAAACTAGACGCTGCATGACTTTGAAAATCATCGGTAAATTCCGCAAAAGTACGTAAATTCCATGGAAAACAAGACTTTTTTTTGTAAACATTGCGATACTAACTGTCATTGTCAAATGTTACGAATTGTTATTGTCAATCTGTCAATACAATTTAGTGATTTCATTTTTCTAAATCGTTTTCGGTTCCTTCTATTTCTCAACTTCAGTTTTCGAGAAGGAAATAAACAGGAAATTGTTATCACGTTAGATGGCTTACTGATTAGTAATCATGTCGAACGTCAACACAGGGGAGTTACTCGACTTCCAGGACTATTCTCCGGAACGTACAGAGCGGCATGCTCGTATTGACGTGGAGGCAGTTCACACAAATCAATACAACAACACTATGTCCAATCCGAATTATAATTACGAAGAACCGAAGCCTATTGACGAACCGGAAGCGGTGCCCCAGTGTAAGTATACAAAAAATGGTGTTGTGCCCTTTGCGGTACCTACCGTATTTAGTTCTTTGTTTGTTTGTGTAAGCCTTGAACCGGAACACAGATGCTCCTACTAGGATGACGACTACGTCAATGAGTAAGTAATAATAGGAGAAACCGAAGTTCTAATTATCTTATGATGGTAATTTCTTGAGTGTCTGTTGTACATACATACATCAATTATTACTCAAATCGAAATTCAGAATAAATGTAACAAATACAAAATCAAACTGTTTTTAAAACTTTTATTGCTTATGAACCAACTGCTCCGCTCGCATCAGGCTAAATCTAAATTATATCGCTATCAATATCATGTTAAACATAGTCTGCAAACATAGCAGGCAGTTGCCAATTAGGTTCCTACAGCACATGCATTGTAAAGAATATTGTTTGTTTTTGTGATTTTCTAATTAATATTGTAAATCTTAATATAAGTTAGACAAAGGGTTTCCATAAACAAAGTCACCTAAATAAAAATTGGAAGGTAGCTACACTCCTAAATATTCTACCGTATTACAGAGAGTTGTGTTGGCATGGGCTAATGTTGCCAGGGGAAAATGTATAAAACAACCAAAGTAGAGAGTAAGATATTAGTGCAGATTTGATTGCTCTTAATCAAATAAGAATTAGAACTAGTTTTAATGCTATTCCAGCAAATCACAGCTTCTGGACTATAGAATACTACCAGAAGTACTTTGATGTTCACACCAATGAAGTTGTGGAGCGGATAATATCTTCAGTGTTGCCACAGAGGGTGTCTCGGAACTACTTTGATGAAAAAATCAAAGGGAAGCCGGATCTGTATGGACCAGTGTGGATTTCTGTTACTTTGGTAAGAATTTACACTTTTTATTTCACTCTAATTACTACATTGGAAAAGAGATGGTTGCGGCGAGACTTGATCGAAACATTTAAAATACTGAATGGATTTTACAATCTCCCTCACAAAAGGAACCTGTACAGATTAAAGGAGCATAAGAGAAACAGCCGGCGTCATAAGTCCCAGTTGTCCAACATGCCATCACTGATAAATACTGCACATCACAACCTCTGAAACAGAGTGGTTTATAACTGGTACAGGTTGCCTGAGGATGTTATTTCGGCAAAGTCGTTAAACTCATTTAAGAAGAAACTTGACAAATGATAGTAAAAGACAAAATCTTTTTAACAGACAATTACCTATCATTTGTTATTTCAACACTGAGATATAGGCATATCAGCTAAAGCTGCTCACCTACTAATAAATAAATAAATAAAAAAAAATTTATACACAGTCAAATCTTGTTTAGATTGTTCAGCCATAACTAAATAGTCTGGAAAAACGTATAGCAGTGTTTCTCAACCTTTTTTGGTGACAGAACCCTTTTGAAAAGTGGTATATGGAATACTTAATGGAACCCTACAATTAAACAATATTTTTAAAAGCATATTTTTTACTACTAAGAATAATAAAAGTAAAGCAATTATAGCATCTAATCTCAAAAGGCTACTTTATATCCTGAAAAATTAGACTCTATACTAGGCTAGTAAAAGCACAATATGTTCAATGTTCATACTAATATGCGGTGGTGTTGTTGTTGGTACCAGTAACATAAGTTCATTTGTTTTTTACCATCTCTAGAAATACCAATACAAAACCAATACATAAAGAAGTTTTGAATTCAAAGATATGTTTTCTTTCTAGATCTTCACAATAGCTGTAAGTGGCAACATAGCTTCTTACCTGCAGAATGCCAATAAGGCCTTGCACTGGAGATATGACTTCCACCTTGTATCGTATGCTGCTACAGCTATATTTGGCTATGTTTGGCTCGTACCACTGGCTTTGTGGGCCGCGCTGAAGTGGACCGTGCAGACAGATGGACATGATGAAATTGAGACACAGGTAAGGGTGATTAAAAGTTATTAACCTACACTTGGGTTTTAATTAATACTACAATTTAATTATGTACTATGAATAAAAAGCCCTTTTAATCACTACAAAGTGATGTATGTGTCTCCATATATGTGTGTGTGTGTGTGTGTGTGTGTGTGTAGTGTCATATCATACCTCTCAAGACTGATGAACCGATTTGGATTTAGATTTTTTTGCTTGAAAGTAAATAGTTACAAGTTCCAAGATGGCTGCTCCTACAAAATGGTGGATGTTTTCACACAACTCCCTGAAAATGGGTATCATATGAAAAGGCTTGACTAGCAGAATACTGTGACAAATTTCAAATCCAAGATGGCCGGCCACCACCACAAAATCTGAGTTGTTTTAATTTATTACTTATGTTACAAATTTTTTTTATTACAGACTTCGAGCACACCAACAATGATGTCTCTGTTCTGTCTCTACGGTTACTCACTGTCCATCTACATACCTGTGGCCATTCTGTGGACCATACAAGTCACGTGGCTGCAATGGATGTTCGTCCTGATGGCCGCCTTTGTATCCGGGGCAGTCTTAATATTTTGGCTGCTGCCAGCTCTACGGAAGTCTAAGTATTTCTTAATTTTAATCGGTTCCATACTTGCGTTCCACTTCCTATTAGCTGCAGGGTTTATGTTATATTTCTTTCATGCACCTAGTGCAGTTCCAGTAGCCCCTGTAGTGACCACTTTGAAGCCCTAGATGTGATAATTTTTTTGATATCTATAAGTACCTTTAATGTTGTAAAATACAGGCTTACACGGATTCGATGGACTAGCTCGAAAAGGGTGCATTTTAACTATCTATATTAACAACTTAATAATCTAAAATTACTGCTTTTTATACATGAGACGATTTTCTTAGCATTCCATGGATTCACCGTGCGGGTGCCGGGTCCATCGTGTGGCAGAGAGAGAAAAAAACTCGAGTAGTTCCCGAGACTTGTGACTCGGGCGTAGGTTTAAGGGGCCCCTTTCTGACGTACATCAACACTCACCTTCACCACTCGTTTTTCTCTCCCTGCCCAGCCAAATCTGATATGAGCCTACTAGTGCAGCTTTAGATACACGTTCTAGTATAGAACTTACTGCACTTCTGGATAAGCCAAGGTCTTTCAGTAGGTTATAGAGAGATTTTG
The DNA here is from genome assembly GCA_017562165.1 of Ectropis grisescens. NCBI lineage: Eukaryota > Metazoa > Arthropoda > Insecta > Lepidoptera > Geometridae > Ectropis > Ectropis grisescens. Next base: position 1,536,332 of record CM029780.1, read on the forward strand.
CTGGTATACCTCTCGCTCCCACTTCTACAGCGTATAAACTAACTACATAGCCGTTTTTTGTTAATTCGTTTAGGTCGTAATACTTATTTTGTTTCATCGCGTGGTCTCTAGGTATATTAGTTTCCCACGGTACGGTAAGTTCTACAAGGACTATGCGTTTCGTAGCTCTAGAAAAAAAGGAAAATGTCTGGTCTGGATGACGAAACACCCACATCCTCTGGGATTTTGTAGTGCTTTTCATACGTGTCCATTAAAATAGTCCAATCAGGTGCTGTACCCAGGATTGAGTAAGGCTTGTTCCTGGAGTTTGAAGTTGAGCCTTCTTTTACAAAGTTAATTTGTCTGTTGTTTGTAATTTGTAATTAATAATGTATTTTTGTCTAGTCCAAAGTTGGATTTTGTATAGAACAGCATTTTATTTTGCTATTTCAGAGTCCCTGAATGGTACCCAATCTTTCTAAGTATTTTTTCCAACATTCATTTGAGACTATCCATCGTGTCATACATCGCAACTGTAATAAGTAAATCTTTTTTTATTGCTCCATCTGCACAAAATAAGTACTTCCATACATCAGAAATCGGGCGAAATAAATAAATATAGCACACCTTTTCAGCTGATAACAATTGATCTGTGTAGCTGTATTTAGTTATCGAAATTCAGCTTATAACACATGAAATTTAATGTAAATAATGGAATTTAACATCGAGATAAGCTATAATGGCTGTCTAGTTATTTATGTTATAGTTTTAATCATAAAAGTATTTTATTAGTTGTAATGTACCTACCAATAACAACTGTGCAATGTACATGAACTATTGAATGTATGTATATAGTTTTTAAATTTTCGATTTGAACACATATTGAAAAACCTACACAGGAATGGGGCATATTCAAGAGGCAAAAATACCTGTCAAAGACAGTTCCCAATTTCGCCGTAGGTGGCGCCACTATTTTATTTTGTTAAAGAAATTTCACAAAAACCAACAGTGGTGCCACACTTGGCAATATTTAGAACTATCTTTGACAAGTCTTTTTGAATCTGGAAAACGCCTCATTGGGATGACGGCTGTGTCAAAAATATACCGTTTTAATTAGTCCGTCAGCTGGATTATGGTAAAATATGGAGCATGTGTTTTTGATTTGTCAAGTTACTGAAAATCGACAAAGATTTTGATCATTATAACTTCCGGAGTGGAGGGTTATGACGTTACGTCTACATAAAAGTGGTATGTAGACGGGACGTCACTCGAAACTTCTAAGTGCTATATTTTCGTTATTTTATAAAAAATAATATGTGTACAATATATTTTTTTATTCTAGCTGATGGACCGTACTTGATAAAGTTACGCCTGGTCTAGTCGGGAGAACGGCGCCTGCCGATCCGGAGACCCCGGGTTCAAACCCCACACGCACCACTGTCTTTTCGAAGTCATGTGCGTAATGCCGCTAACTTAAAACGGTGAAGGAAAACATCGTGAGGAAACCGACATGTGCTTAGAATCTTTCGAAGTCATGTGTAATCCACCAACACGCACTGGGCAAGCGTGGTGGATTATGGCCATAACTCTCTCCTTGCGAAAGAAATCCCCGAGTCCCAGCAATGGGAACATTTAGTGGGCTGTTGATGATGATGTACTTGAAACGTCGAGGTAATTAAATAATAATTTAGATTGAGATCCAGGCCTGTGTAATATTTTCAATGTAATGTATGTATGTGTAATAATTGCAAGCTTTTTGTGAATACAGGGTAATGCACGACTATGCTGAGTTGAAAGGGTTGTGTGTTATCATTATGAACAAATACTACAGCTACAGTCTGAAATTGCAAAGAAAAACAGCTGGTATTTTCACATTTTAAACAATAATACATTGTATATGCGTTGTGTTGGCTACACTGTTAGTACGTGTCTGCTATTGTTATAAATAAGTCTTAAAGGCGTTGTATAGAATAGTGAATGAGGTTCTCTTGCGGTAGTCGTCCTACGAGATACAGTACGATGAGTACAGTATGTGAGTACATACTAAACAAATTTCTAGGTAAGTGTTTCATCCTAGGCTGCGATACTGCCGCCAGGAAAACCGTCGTCAAAAGTAGACCTATTTTACATGAAAAAAAAAAGTATAGTTAGTAAGTTTAGGTTAGTTGGAGCCTACACTTTCTGTGCTACCCTAAAGATAGGCAATAGAAGTCATCTGACACCAAATTATCTTTAAAAAAATACCAGCTTATTTTAGGATTTCAAGGAGTCTGGAATAGTAATATTAGTGAATAATAATTAGTAAAATGCCACCCTTTCTACTTAGCACAGGCTTTGTGTGCTGCCCTGATGTCACACACTTAAAAATTTATTGATAACATTCCTTCAAATTGCCGTTAAAATGAGAAACATCTAAAACTTGTAAATATTTTTCATTTTGACTGTTTTTAAAAATAAAACGATTAAATTATATAAATAACTGTTTTGTTTTATTCATTACTTTTAACAATCAACATTTAAAAAATAATTTCTATTTACATTGAGGTGGTATCATTCTCATGAAAAATATCATAAATCAATAATACAGGAGGAGTTTCGATAGGACTATTGATAATTTAAAGTACCTCGGTTAATCCCCCTACGTTGATACAATCTGAACTGCGGATTGCAGACTACAACCTATGTTTCACATTTCATTCTGATCTGTTCACCAGTTCCGACGTGACTGAGCAATAAACATCCAGTTCATTTGGCTGTCATTCAAATACGCAGCATGCTTTCACATTTACAATATTAGTAGTTTATTTCTTTTCATAACATGGATGTGTTTTTCTGTGACATACTGCAATCCAAACGTTCAATGACTGAAGAGATAGATTTTTTTAAAAGTTCGGATTATCGAGACTCTTAGGAGTAAGAATACATCTTAAAAAATAATTAACCCATTGAATTAATGCAAACCTTTGCTAATCAAATTTGTTTCTAAATCTGAGTTGGTACGACCAATTTCCGACAGGTGGTGTAGCAGGTAGCTGAAGAGGTTTTTTGTTTGAAAGCGATATTCTCAGGACAGATTTCAGTCATTCTTTCACCGTTGGATATGTACGGGATCCCGATGCGTGCTATATAATGTACCACGGGCGAAGCCGGGGCGGACATCTAGTTACACATAAAGTAAAGCGAACTTTCGTGAATAGCGGTTGACTTGGTTGAAGTGTTCACTGCGAACAAACATTATGACTGGGTTTTTATGTATTAAGATTTTAAGTGGACCGTTGTAATTTTCAATAGAAATGATATTATCAGACAAACAATTTAAGTGTACATAGGTATGTACTTAATTTTTTTTCTAGCAAAATTAATGACGACAATTAAAAACCCACTAAACTACAACAGACACAAGATATCTTTTTATATGACTGCCCTAGTGGCTTAGTTGGTAGTAGCTCTGCCTGCGAAGCCGAGGGTCGTGGGTTCGATCCCCACCCAGTGCAAATATTTGTGTGATGAATTCAAATGTTTGCACTGTGTCTGGGTGTTTCTGTTTATAATAAGTATGTATTTAAAAACTATATAAGTATTATATCAGCTATCTGGCTGCCATCACACAAGCTTTGCTTAGTTTGGGGTCAGATAGTGTTGTGTGTGAATTGTCCACTAATATTTATTCATTATTATAGTATACAGTGCCCAGGACATGTAAGCAACATGCCTATATTATGCAATATGCCTACCCATAACCGCTCAGTATGGCCTCATGTTTCATTTCCTTGAGCTCGCAAAGTTTGCCACTCACACTAAGAGTGATTCAGTCGACCATAGAGAATGATTCGAAGCTCTTGAGCCAAGGTTGTGTTTGGAACGATGGCGGCGTGTCTTCCGGAGACGATTGGAGAGTACCCGCCAACTCAGATAACATTGTCACTGAAACAGTAAAAGGCTTTTATTGGCTAAATTTAGTAACTGAATTTAGGGTTTATTCCTAACCTGACCCGCTACCGGGTTAGGTTAGGAACAGAAAAACAATATTAATTTTCATTCCCAACCTAACCCTCTTCCTAACCTGACCCGAAAACCATGACGTGGTTTATTCCGAACCTGCCCCGCTACCGGGTTAGGTTAGGAACAAACAGCAAAAGTGATTAATTTTGACGTGACAAAGTCTTATAAATTGGTTTGCCGGGTGACACTTCAAGAAACTGCGTTACGCTCCGCTCACGTTATGCGCTCACAACGAGAGCGAGTGAGAGGCACGCGTCCCTTCCACTCGGGCATGGTTAGCCCGCCTAAGAGCGAGAGAGACAGACATAAAAAGTGAAAGGCACGCGTCCCTTCCGTAAAATTATTTTACCACTCAAAGTCGTTGTCACGTAAAACTTTCGCCTGTATACCGACTTTACAGGCAACCAATATATTTTTTTTTTTCATTAGAAACGTCTAAACCTGAGCCGGAAATAATGTTCCTAAGTTAAACTCGAATCTAAAACCCTACCTAGAACGTTATTAGTCCTATAGTTCCTGGAGTTAGGACTTTTTTTTAGTAATCGGGTCAGGTTAGGAAGAGGTTTAGGTTGGGAATGAAAATTAATATTTTTTGCTGTTCCTAACTTAACCCGGTAGCGGGTTAGGTTTTCGGGTCAGGTTAGGAATAAACCGAATTTAGTAGCAAGGTTAATTGACTGAATTCATTAGCTAGTTAGCAGGTAGCATGTAATCCTTGCTATTGAATGCTATTATAAAACTTCAATTAATTCAGTAGCAACCAAATTTAGCCAAGTGTATACTTTTAATATAGACTTACTGACTTATATATTGTAGTGGTAGGACTCTTGGCAGAGTCTGCCTGGGAAAGTACCACACCTTTGCCAGATATTCTACCGCCAAGCAGTAAAGTGCAAACATTACTGTGTTCCGGTTTGAAGGGCAATGTTTCCAGAGAAATTACAGGGCTTAGAGATATAACATTTTAGATCTCTGGGTGACGAGCGCAGTGCAGTGCTAGGTAATGATTTAGACTCTTCATGTTCCAATAGCTGCATATCACTGTGCTGTTATGTGGCAGGTATGTTGCTTACCATCAGGCACATATCCTGCTCGTCTCGTCACTCTTCATTTAAAAAAAAATATAGCTTACTCTTAGGACATGCTTTTAAATAAATAGGTGTTTTTAGCTTAAATATATTTTTGTTGTGGTAGAACACTTTGCAGAGTTTGTCTGGAGAAGTTCCACACCTTTGACAGTTATTGTTTGTTGTGTGAAAAATTGGGGGGGCACTTAATATTTATTTAATATACCGCCAAGCAGTAATGTGCAATTATCATTGTGTTCCGGTTTGAAGGGCAATGCTACCAGATAAATATAATTAGACAAAAAATGTCTTTTTTCCGGTTTCCTCACGACGTATCCCTTCACCATGAAAGCTCGCAATGATGAATTCGATTCGATACTCGTCGTCAGCTGCGGCCGGGCGCAGCCGCTGACGTCATACGCGAGGATATACACCAAAGACAATATACCCATTTGACTGATCATACAACTGCCCCTCCTTAATGTTTTATTAGCATAATTGCACTAAACCTGTTGCGAGTTCGGTCAGTCAGGCTTTTGATTTCGAACGAAAGAGTGCTGGCAAAAAAAAAAAACAAAAAGAATAGAAAATACGGGTTTCTGCTTAGTGGAGTGGTGCGGAAAGAATAGCAGGACATCCAGCTTTACAAAGGAGGGTAAATCATTTCATAAGTTACTAATTTAATGAAATAATTAGAAAAATATAACATCATCAATCTACAAAATTAAAACGAACATTAAAAAAACGAAATGGAAACCCGTTGATGTCTTTCATTGCATCCTGCTCTGTCCTTAGAAGTTTGAATAACTCGAATCTCGTTTTGTCTGATCATTGGTGGAAAGTAGTACACGTCACACGGATATTCGGCTTCTCACAGCGAGGGGTTTTTACTTCGTACTTAGCCAGAAATTAATCTAAGATGAAGAATCAGATGACATAAATAAAAACCAGAAATTAATAGAAGATGAGGAAGAAGAAGACTTTAATCAGCTGACTATTATTTAATTTTTTTTATTTATAAATTAAGACTAAGACTAACAAATTGTCTTGCCAGACATATTGCATGCCTCTCGCAGAGGCCAGTTTGTATGGGACAACTTTTAAAATGTTTTGTATAATCTTATCTTACCTACAGATTTTTGTATTTGTATTCGTCCTGCGCCCCCGCTGGTGACTTGTGAATTAAAAAGAGATTCGTTTCATCGCCGATCAGCCGGATATTTAATCTGTGATCTATATTTCGAGTAGTACGCACCGTATATGTCGGGGTGCGGCGCGGCCCTCATGAGGTCGCAGAAGTGCAGCAGCAGCCCCTCGGCGGCGCCCGGCGGCGGCCCGAGCCCCGCGCGCAGCGCCCGCGCGTGCAGCGCCGCCAGCCCGGCGCGGCACACCGCCAGCGCGGCGCCGGCGCCCCACTCCGCTGACAAACACACACGTAGCTACATCACTATATTTTAAATTAAAACTTTTTTAAATCTTAATCAAAATTCATTTATTTCATGTGACATAACCCACATACAATAACACAAAATACTCGTAATAAGAATCAGTAATAATCATAATCAATAGTTAAAACATTAAAAATCATAAACATTGTAAAAACCTAACACTAAGAAAAGAAATAATCATGATAATTTTTTGAATCAATAGAAAAAAGTAAATATCAAGCAAAAAAACGTAAAAAATTACAATTTCAAATGTCATAAAACGTACAGTGAAATTAAAAGTCAATAATAAAACTTTTAATTTTTTTTTGACACACAGAATTTTGCGTAGGCTGTGAAAGCTAAGCTTAAGCTACCGAACATTAACATAGCCCAGTTCCATAAAAAATATTTTGTCAAATTTAAAATTCTAACCGTAGCCTTCATGTTCGTTTTGGAAAATTGTAAATTACATGTATCGGTGAACATAAATTGCGTTATTTCGTTATTTATTTCCGGGATATGTTTTCTTCTTCATATTTCCAATTGTTTTTCAGCAGGTTGCATTCAATAACGGCAATATTAAACGTTGTTAAAAATGTTGCTAATGTAAAATAGTAAAAAAAAACTAGCCCATATAACTACTTAAAAAGGAAAACATCGCGAGGAAATCGACATGTACCTAGAACCTTTCGAAGTCATGTGGGGTGTTCGCGTAAACAACTGTCGCAACAATCCTGACAGAGCTATAGATATTCTAAATCTAGGTTACACGCGCGCCCTAAATCACGTTAGTGCTGAGCTAGCATAAGTTAGCTTTAGAATACGTTTAGTTATAATGGTCATTGTAACTAAACGTATTCTTCATTCATAAATGGCCCGAGTCACAAGTCTCGGGAACTACTCGAGTTTTTCTCTCTCTGCCACACGATGGACCCGGCACCCGCACGGTGAATCCATGGAATGCTAAGAAGATCGTCTCTTAAACGGAGCTGAACCGGCTAACATGTTTTATTCCTTCACCCTCAACACCAAACATTACACATGTGTCATCCATCAACCAGTGTGGTGTGCAGTGTATAAAGCAGTGTGGTGGATTATGACCTTAACTCTCTCCTTGCGAGAGAAGGCCTGAGTCCCAGCAGTGGTAACTTTTAGTGGGCTGTTGATGATGATGATGATTAAATGTATACACTGTAGAGCTTCAGATATACTGCTCCTACGCATGTCGGTGACGCGAAACGTGACTTGGCTAAACTTGACGAAATAAAGCACTCACCATCATTATCATTTCCACTATTGAATAACATGACGGCGCATATCCGTAGCGCGTAAACCATAACTTGAACTAATACCAACTGGCAGTCACATCTGGAAGCAAAATTTAAAGAAAACATTATAAATCCGTGCAGAAAAAAACAACCTTATTTTTTTGGAGTCAGTTAAAGATACCCGTGACTGGGTAAACGTGTTATTTCATTATTTTTGTTACAGTAAAGAGTGACGAGACGAGCAGGACATGTGCCTGATGGTAAGCAACATGCCTGCCAGATAACAGCACAGTGACATGCTATTGGAACATGAAGAGTTCAAATCATTACTAGATTATTATTAGATCTAAAGTATTACATCTCCAAGCTCTGTAATTTCTTTTTATTATGGCTCCCATTCAGATGTATCACCGCAATCTCGATAGCGGCAGCATTCAGTGTTTGAACAGTGGGAGAGTCCTTAATATTCTTTTTGAATATGTATCTTTATTCAGTCAATGTTCTTTATTCATAAATGTACAATTTACATGTCAATTCAGTCCTTACACTGATTATCAGAAAACGCTTTGCAGTAAAACCGAGTTTATTGCTTTTCTTGCTCCCAATATTTGGTTGTATATGATACGAATAGATCTGTTAGCCGGAAAATGTTGTAAATATGTACCCATATTATCAACCGAATGATGTGTCTGAAAATGAATGAAAAACTGACAAGCTTCATGAAAACTACTTCACGTCAATGATAAATTGAAATCCGTACATAATTAATTACTACGAGTAAATCATGACTAAAAAATAAGGTTAGGGCACGGATATTCGGGGGATATGCCTTGATGGCGAATTTAGTTCGAAACCTAGTGTCTCCGGTCTCCTCCCATCTAAATAATTACTACATAAACAAAAGTAATAATTACGACACACAACCGCATATTTTAGCACGCCCACTAAAAATTATGATTGCGCTCTTTATGACAACATTCATAAAATGGGCGGAACATTTCCGTATAAACAAACAATTTTGTCTATGTAGACGGAGTCACTCAACGCTCACACATGTAACTAGGGATTGAAATATGTGATTGCAAAATTTATTCGACATTTTATTTTGGTCTGTATTATTATATTTACATTTATTAAGTTTTACTAATATATAAATACGTAAATATATTTATATCTAAAAATTGATACCCTGTACGACATGTATAAAGAAATGTATAAAGTTGGAATAGGAATCAGTTTGCATTTTTCAAATTAACAGTTTTACGTCAAATGTATACGAAAGTACTAGCAGTGCCCCGCGGGTTTACCCGCGTAGTTCTCGTTCCCGTTCTTTTATCGAGATAAAAGTAGCCTGAGCCTATGTTTGTGTTGTTCCAAAATACAATCTTACTGTATTTCAAATTACAACTCGATCCGTTCATACGTTTAAACGGGATTGAGTAAAAAACATCCAAATACCCAAACTCCCTAAATATTGGCATTTGTAATATTAGGTAGTAGGATTTACGATACCAGTTACAAAAAAAAAAACTTTGTTATTGTTTTGCTTTCCTGCTTGTACTGGGCAATCTCTGAAACGGCTGGATTAATTTTAAGGGACTTTTAATGAAAGATAGCTGATGGCTTAGCTATAGGCTTAAATAAACATCACTTTATTCCGGTTTGAAGGACTATGTTTCCAGAGAAATTACAGGGTATGGAGGTAAAACATAAAATCTCAGACTGTCGAACGCCGTAAATCCTAATGCCTTGAATTTGACTATCTGCAAGGAAGGAAGAGAGGTCTTCTTTGCCCAGCAGTGGCACAATCTAGGCTAGTACCTAATAATATTAACATATTATTTTCATCAAGCAAGAGAAGCCACGTTAAAAAAAACGTAAAAAGTTATGCCTTAGACGATCAGCTGTCTGGTAGTGAAAGTCCCGTCATAATTGCAGCTGTTTGGTAGATTAGCAGAACAAACAAAATAGACAAAAAGTTTTAAATAGTTTTTAGGTGTAGGTACCGTACATACTTTCATTTGAACTTACTAAACATTTGTTAATTTGATATTACATACAAACGCTCAAATTTTATTTCTTTTTGTATATATAATAATAATAATCATAAAACAAGTAAAAAAACATGGAATAATAGGAAGTTAATTAAAAATGAAAAAAAAAACGAATATGGTCCATGTAAATTACCGAAGAAATTTTCTAAGAAATTTCACATCAGCAAACTCCATTTACCCATCACTAACGCGCTAACGTACTCTCTAGGCGCTTCAGAATGACTGAATGAATGTCAGAATTATGCGATCATATTAACCGTATCGAGAAGACACTGCCACGCCCTCAAGGCATATCCCCCCGATATCCGTGGGTTAGGGTATGCAGGAAGGTGGCAACAATATTATGCAGTGTAAGGGTAAAGTTACCGGGACTTGTCAGGCACAAAGCCGTCGTTTCCCCGGCTGAGGTCGCAGTACAGCATGACCAGCTGGCGCGCGGTCTCCACGGCGCGCTGCGTCAGACCCTGGCTCTCTATACATGTCAGGCTCGCTTCTATCTGCTTCAGCAGAATTTGGATGTGGCAGTTTTCTGAAATAAGTGTTTTTATTATTTAAAAGATGTGGTACTACTCTATCAGACGATATCAAAAATTTAAGAACATTTGTTTAAATCCACTGTTTCCCGTTTCCGTTATTTTCCCGAGATAAAAGTAGCATAACTGAGTGTTCTTCCAGCTATAATCTAACATGTTTCACATTTCACCCGAATCCGTTTTTATACGTTACGGCGTGATTGAGCAGCAATTATGCAAATATCAAATACAAATACAAAAATCTTTATTGCTGTTTGCAGGTAAGATAAGATGATACAAAACATTTAAATAATTGACCCATACAAACTGGCCTCTTCTTCTAGAGGCATGCAATATGTCTGGCAACGCAGTTTCCATTGGTCTGAATTTATACAATGATAATAATAGTCAGCTGATAAAGCCTTCTTCTTCTTTTTTCATTTTTAACTTTTAATCGGTTGTATCATATATGTCATCTGATTCATCGTCTATTAATGTCTGGCTTCTATCCCGTTGTGTTATCCAAACATTTATATTGTAAGTAGGATTAAATATTGTTGTTTGAACATTAGGAATTATTACCAAGTAATACAATTAAAAAAACCCTTATTTTGGGTTGTGGTGGCCTACTAGATGTCCGCCCCGGCTTCGCCCGTGGTACATAAATAGCACTCATCGGGATCCCGTACATATCCAACGGTGAAAGAATGACTGAAATCGGTTCAGACATTCCTGAGAATATCGCTTTCAAACAAAAAATCCCTTGAACTACCTGCTACGCCACCTGTCGGAAATTAGTCGTATCAACTCAGATTTAGAAACAAATTTGATTAGCAAAGGTTTATATTCAATGACGCAATCTTGGACACTGGTGAAATTACGGTGACATTACCGAATGGAACCCAAAAGAAAAAAATGAAGTTGAAGTTGACACAATCTTAGACACATGCTGTCATGTCAAAGCACGCTACGAAAAGTCTCAAAAAGGAATATTATTCCCCCGGTTTTGTTATATTCTAGATTCATACTCCCCTTCTATTGATAGTAGCGTTATGTTCTATAGCCTATAGCCTTCCTCGATAAATGGACTATGTAATAGAAAAAGAGACTTTCAATTCGGACCAGTACTTCCCGAGATCCTATCGTTCAAACAAACAAACAAACTCTTCAGCTTTATAATATTAGTATAGATTCTACTAGTCAAACTTTTTCATTTGATACCCATATTGAGGGAGTACTGTAAAAATATGAAAAAGTAAGTTACGGCTGGTCTAGTCGGGAGAACGGCGACTGCCGATCCGGAGCCCCCGGGTTCGAATCCCACCACACGCACCACTGTCTTTTCGAAGTCATGTGCGTAATGCCGCTAACTTAAAAACGGTGAAGGAAAACATCGTGAGGAAACCGACATTTACCTAGAATCTATCGAGGTCATGTGTCATCCACCAACCCACACTTGGCCAGCGTGGTGGATTATGGTTTTAACTCTCTCCTTGCGAGAGAAGGCACCGAGTCCCAGCAGTGGGAACATTTAGTGGGCTGCTTATTATGTATGTAAAAATATGTAATCCGCTATCTTGGACCGAAACATAACTAAAACACTCCCACTAATTCACCTTTCAAGTACAAGAAATCTAATAATCTGTTTGGGGACTACGATGCCACAGAGATACACACGCACACGCATGTCAAGCATAACATCCGTCGCGTTGGTTTTGCGTCGGGGCGTATGGAGGTTTAAAATGGTTTTAATAACACTCACCCTTCTTATAAAGCAACACACCCTGGTCATAATCCATCTTCAAGTTCCCAGAACTTGTCCCGGGACAGAGATGTCTCTGGAAGTTCTCCCACCGGGACACCTTCCTAACCAGCTCCAGTATCTCGCAGGAGACCACGGGCATCGGCCGGCATGAGATCAGCGTCCTGATGATGTCCAGGGTGAACGGAGACGGAGTCCTGCTCAGTGGGTGGATAGTGTGGGCGATGGATAGGAGGAGGCCGCTGTGAAGAGTTGCTGTGGACTGTAACACCAAAAGCTTAAAGTAAAATGCAAATGAACACGCAACACATTTAAGCTTATTGATTTATTTTTATTTATTTATTTATTGAATAATAGGCGAGCAGCTCTTGCTGATATGCCTATATCTCAGTGTTGAAATAACAAATTATAGGTAATAGTCTGTTAAAATTATTTTGTCTTTTACTATCCATTTGTCAAGTTTGTTCTTAAAGAGTTTAACGACTTGCCGAAATAACATCCTCAGGCAACCTGTTCCAGTTGTAAACCACTCTGTTGCTGAGGATGTTTAGTGGTTATTTTTAACCCCCGAACAAAAAGAGGAGTGTTATATATTGACGTCAATGTCTGTCAGGGTGTGTCTGTGAGTGTCAGCTGTGGCATCATATCATCATGGAGTGGGTGTCTTGTGAAACGTTACAGTGCGTCATTGGAGGTATTTTTTTACTGAAAAATTATCATGAAATTAGAATCTCCCTAGATGGCACTTGTCTAACTTGTGTGGTGACAAGTTAGACAAGTGCCATTGTTAGGTTGTTAGGTTTTTTTTGCTTTTATAGGTTTACAATTGCCGCCATCGCCTGATGTTAAGCGACGATGCGGTCTACGATGGAGCGTGTTTACCTAGTAGAAACCGATTCACTCTCGATTTCAGGACACCAAGTAAAAACAATCACTTGGATGCCACATAATGTTTGCAGAGAGTGAGAGGAAGGGTGTTAAAAATGTTAGGGTTAAAATGTAAAAATCTTTAAAAATGGCGTTACGTAATACTTGAACGCTCCCTGAGCTGCTCTGACGCCGGTCCAAAAAAAAAAACGACCAAACAACTGTTTTTTAAGTAAGTCAAAAATAGCACTTACAGTAGTATCAAGAAGGCTGCATATCCTGTACACACACTTCATAAAGTGCCCCGCACTCTCCCCGGTCTGTTCATAGAAGTGGAATAAGTCCCAGCCACAGGGAGCTTCCAGTACGTGTGACAGCAGGCCCGTCATACGGCGCGCTAGGATCTCCTGCTCTTCTTTGTATAGCGCCCTGAAATAATAATGCATATTTAGATTGTAGGAGCACGTACGGTACGTGACTGATGTAGTACATAAGTGGAGGACAGCGGAGAGCGAGGAGTCTCTCGCCCCGCGTCACTTGTACAGAAGATCAATATAAGCAGCAGTTTATACAGTGACGTGGTTTCAGTTCCATCTCCAGTACCAGCAACACCTACAGTGGTGACCCCGACGTGATCTGTTCCCGACGTGATCTGTTCCCGACGTGATCTGTTCCCGACGTGATCTGTTCCCGACGTGATTCGAACTCGTGATCTCCTGTTCCCGACGTGATCCCAAACAGAGGGTCTACAGTGGTGACCCCAAACAGAAATTGAACAGAAAATTGAACAGTGAAGATTCAGAACAAATTTTTTGGTGTTGCTGCGTAATTTTTGTATACTTCCAACAATGTTTCCGCAAACGACGTCAGTAAGTGGGCAAGCGGGTCAGCAAGGCAAGAATGATGAGCAGACACATTCCGATGATTTGACTCTGGCCGCTATAGGTGTGTCAACGAGACTTCCTGATTTTTGGGTTGACATGCCGCGGTTATGGTTTGCCCAGTTTGAATCAGTAATGACACCGCGGAAACAGGGAGATGAGACAAGATTTAACATCTCAAAAATGGGGAGAGACTCAATTCGACAGGTGAATGACCTGTTGACAGCGCCGTCGGAAAACAACAAGTATACGACGCTGAAGGACCGGTTGCTGCAAGTTTACGAGGAGAGTGCTGAGCGACAGTTCCAGAAGCTCATGTCAGAGCTAGAACTGGGTTCGCAGAAGCCTACGCATCTGCTCCGGCGTATGAGAGAGTTGGGACGACCAGCACAGGTTTCGGAGCAGACGTTAAAGAGCTTGTGGCTATCCAGGATGCCAGCCTCCGTCAGAACAGTCATTGTGATGTGTCGAGACCAGGCGCTGGAGAGTTTGTCGAGTATGGCGGACAAGATCGTAGAGAACACCACCGCCTACGACATTGCTGCTGTGTCCGGGAGCGTCGAGCAGGTACCCCATTTACCTTTTGCGGGACTAGTCAACCAGGTGAAGAAATTAGCTTTAGAAGTGGCCTCATTACGCACCGAGGTTCAAGGCCGAGAGCGCGGGAGAAGCAGGAGCCGGCAGAGATGGAACGAGAATAGGTCTGGTTCGCGGAAGAGAAGAATCCAGATTGGCTGTGCAGGTTCCATTTCCGGTTCAAGGAAAATGCTACGCGTTGGGAGCAGCCATGTGCGTGAAATAAGAAGCAAGCGGAAAACTAGGAGCGGTCGCAGAAATATAAAATGGCAATGAATATAGGAAAATGTATTTTTGAGAAAAGTTAAATAGATTTATTAGGTTACGAGGTCTCGGAAAATGGATTAAGTCCTTTACCTGATAAAGTCAAGGTTATTCAGGACTATCCAAAACCGAAGACGGTAGAGCGGTTACGCAGGTTTTTGGGTATGTTAAAGTTTTGTAGAGCGCCCATAGCAAACGCTGCACAAGTGCAAGAAATCTTAGATAAGTATTTACACGATGCAAAAAAGGATAAGAGTAGAATAGTATGGACTGAAGAGGCAATTAGAGCATTTGAAAGGTGTAAGGAAAACTTACAAAATGCTGCCACGTTATCGCACCCGAGTCCAGGGGCAGAGTTAACTCTTATGACAGACGCGTCAGACCTTAGTATAGGCGCGGTATTGCAACCCACGGAATCCCAGAAAAGTACTGTACATACGACAAGGAACCTTTGGCGATTTATTCGGGTATAATTTATTTTAGAGATTTGATTGAAGGTAGAGATTTTGCGGTTTAGGTATACAGACCATAAACCACTCATATATGCGTTTTAGAAAATAGGGTCGAATAAGGAAGTACCGAGACGTGCCCCACAGTTATTGTTTATTAGTGAATTTGCAAGTGATATACGTCACGTAATGGGAGCACATATGCTGATACATCGCTGATGCATTGTCACGCGTAGAATCGACCACATTTACATCCGCGTTCCAAGATACGGAAATTGCAAAAGAGCAAACAACTCGCTTTAAACAATAGGTCAAGCTAGAACGCTGAGTGAGCAAAACGGTTCGAAGTCATTGTGCCAAGGTTAGCAAGGAAACATATGTTCATGAAACAAGTTTATTGTAATTCGATATTGTAAACAAGTTGTGAGTTAATAATGTTTTTTTTGGATTGTTATATGTTTTTCGCCTTTTTTTAAGAAGGGGGTGTATGTAGGAGCACGTACGGTACGTGACTGATGTAGTACATAAGTGGAGGACAGCGGAGAGCGAGGGAGTCTCTCGCCCCGCGTCACTTGTACAGAAGATCAATATAACCAGCAGTTTATACAGTGACGTGGTTTCATTCCATCTCCAGTACCAGCAACTCCTACAAGATCATCGTAAGATTGTAAGCACCGTTAGATTATAATCTATCTAGCGAGATTATAATGTGACGAAATATTAGAATTGAATATTTGGACTCGACCGGCCATGGTGTTTGTACAATAAACACCTATTCACAATAGATATTACCGACAGTCCTCTTTACAGAGCTTGCCTTGAGGCTGAAGAAACGGCCGCTCATGTGCTCATGGAGTGCACGGGAGTGGCGGCTCATTGGGCGAAGTTCCCGGGCACACCGGGGACGCTCCGCGAAGCATGCGGCAACGTGATGACGCTTCTGGGCTTCCTGCTGGAGTTGGGATGGCAGAAGTGAAGCCTACTTCCCACACACGCAAAACAGGCGCACCGAGACGTCGAGTTGCGGAAACAGCCTGCCCACGAATACGAATACTTGACCGCCACCTCACCTGACTTTATGACGCGATGCGGAGCAGAGAGGAGCCTACGATAGAGCGGTAAATGGTTTATTGAAGTGAAAACTGCTATTAGTGGACCACACACAGATTTCTTCGTAGGTTGTGAGTGAGCTTGATCCGTCACACTCTGAGGGCCAAGACTCGATCGGGTGAACTCGGGACCGCCGAGTGTATTATACCCGAGCGAGAAAGGTACAGTCAACCGATCTTCACTGCTGTGTCGCTGTATTCAATTTATATGTAATCATTGCCATTATTAATTATAATGACGTCTTCACTTCTGCCACAATTTTTTTATGAGATTTGTGTTTTTTACCCGTGAACTGCATCGAACTATCGGGACTAACAATTATAACCCCAAATTTTGCACTCACATGCCACAATTGTGGCACTGCTGTTATGGGCAGGCGTGTTACTTGGTAGGTATTATAATATGTCTTGGTCATCCCATCACCCTATGTAAATTTATCTTTATTTTTACTCTGAAAAAAGGGATTTGGATTTTGCACGTATCTTGTACCCACAAACCAAATGGGGGCACGGATTCTGTCAATTAAGATATCGTTAGATTCGTTTCAATCACCCAAGTGTCCTTTTTTTCATTTAATAACAGCAAAATTTTTCTTACACAACAGTTTCCTTGATAATTCCTTGGATAGTATATTGTATACAATATAAAACACTTTATTGGCACCACAAACAAAGTTGACTATAAGTAACTCATAAAATAACAAAAACATAATGGGCACAAAAGGCGATCTTATCTCTAAAAGCGATCTCTTCCAGAACCCCTTTCTTTTTCAGAAAAGGGGGAAAACAAATATACACGAATTACATTCAACAAAAGTTACCGTACACCAATCTCCCCGTGTGGCGGTCTATCTTTCTACGTGACATTGGCGAAATTGTGAGGCTAAACCACAATAAAAGCCATAAACCAAAAGTTGAAGTTGAAGTTGAAGTTGAACCTTTGATTTGTAAGGAAACAAGATTTTTAAGATTGTATTATCTGTTGATCTATCGATTATCTGCGTGAGACAGGGAGATGTTATATCTCCGAAACTGTTCACTGCCGCGCTGGAAGATGTTTTCAAGCTACTGGACTGGAACGGATATGGCATCAATATCAACGGCGAATGCATCACTCACTTCGGTTTGCCGACGACACAGTCATTGTGGCGGAGTCGCTGGAGGACCTCGGTGCTATGCTCAGGTTAGAGTATCTCAACAGATAGGGTTGAGCATGAATATGGACAAGACGAAGGGCATGTCAAATGTTCATGTCTCACTTTTACCGGTTATTGTTGGGAATACCACACTCGAAGTTGTTGACCAATACGCCTACCTGGGTCAAAAGATCCAATTAGGTAGATCCAACTTCGACAAAGAGGTCCAGCGAAGGATCGAACTTCGGCAGCGTTCGGGAAACTTCGGCACATCTTTGAGTCCAAAATACCCCAATGCCTAAAGACGAAAGGCTTTAACCAGTGCGTGTTGCCAGTGGTGGCTTATGGAACTGAAACGTGGTCCTTCACTGTGGGCCTCATAACGAAGCTCAAAGTCACACAGCGAGCTATGGCCGGAGTCTCTTTGCGCAGAATCCGTAATGAGGATATTCGCAAAAGAACGAAAGTGGCCGCCATAGCTCAAAAAGTAAGCAAGCTGAAGTGGCAATGGACAGGCCACATCGCTCGCAGAACTGACGACCGATGGGGAAGAAAGGTTCTCGAGTGGCGACCACGAACCGGAAGACGCAGTGTTGGACGGCCTCCCACTAGATGGACAGATGACCTCACAAAGGTCGCTGGAAACCGCTGGTTGCTGGTTGCGCAGGACCGTTCGTTGTGGAAATCTAGGGGGGAGGCCTGTAGGTATGTTCAGCAGTGGACGCCTTGCGGCTGATGATGATAATGATGATTATCTGTTGACGTGTTGTGTTATCCAAAAAAATGACAGAATTTTTCATCTTACCCTCCTTTCAGTAAATCTTCTCTCGTGATTTCTATGAAACTAGACGTGGCTTCAATGTACTTCTCATCCATCTCTCTTTGGAATGCTGTCGTCATTCTCTGGGATATCACTTCCAATCTATTTACAACATCTGACAGTATGTTTTTAGCTGCATCAAATATCTGAAAGAAAGAATTACACTTATGTGATTAACTTTACAAAGAGAATGGAGTGGTTTTCAAACAAAAAAGAAATATAGATGTCAGCTTTGCAATCCCTTTACATGCCTTGACAATATTTTATGTGTCTCATAATCAATAATCAAATGTGTCTGCGGAAGTGTCAAGCGCATGTTACTTCGCCAGTTACAGCGATATTTTAGAGAGTGATGACAAAGTTCCCATAATAAAGTAGTCATTTCAAACTTTGAAAATGTATACAATTTGTATGATCTTCCTTTTGTTTTTTATTTAGACTTTTTATGCAAATAAAAGTCATTTAGGTGGCTTTAAAATTATTTCGACAAAGTGCCATCTTTAAAGAGTAATGTTTTAAAGTTAGAAATGGTTGTGACAATGTTTGAAAATCATTTTTCTTCTTCAGAAAATATACAAACTATAAACATTGTAAAAGTATCAACTAGTGCTAGTATAGGATTCCCTTTGCGCCATCATATGCAAAATCGCTGTCTTCCCAAAGGCTGCTTAATAAGAAACTTCATTTTAGTATGAAAACTAACTTGGTTATTACACATTTTACATAAATACACGGGTAACTCACGTTTAATATAGTCAGTCCAGTCCGACTCAAGTTTCGATCGCGTCCGGCGATCTTTTTCAAGGAGAGTGCGCGCGCGTTCGCAGCTCGTTTAGCACTGGAACTGGAACTTGAGTCGGACTGGACTGACTATATTAAACGTGAGTTACCCGTGTATTTATGTAAAAAAAAAGAAACTTCATTCTGCCTATAATTTTTTTTTTTACTAGTTATTAAACCGATTGGCTTGCTATGTATGGCTAAATACTGGTGGCGCATATGCGCGTATGCAGATATATTCACGATACAATCTAAATGACGTAATGCCAAATTGACTAGCCCAGCCCGCCCTCTCATCTGCGTAACTCCTCAAAGGGTCCTAAATAGTCTGTTTATGCTACACTTACATTAAAATAAGTCTGTTTTTCTGTATTTCCATTAGTGATCTTCACGACATCTTCATAAATATTTGCCAACTGGGTTTTTCCCTGTTTCTTTACCGGTGCACATGCAGTTGTCTGGAACGTGCTATACACCCTACATTTGTATGGTGTGCCTGTGTGCGTGAGCTTCTCATTGTAGTCGAGGAGGGAGTGGGGAGGAGCTGTAGGCTGAAGTAGGGGGAGTAGGGATGGGAAGGAAGGGGTATCTGAAAAAAAGAAATTGACAAATTTATTTTTGAAGTTATAATTATTTTGGCTTGTTAGAGAACATATACGATGAGAGTAAATTTTTACGATGGTCATGCACTCGGTCAAGAAAATCCGACACACTGAAGTTAGCCAATATTTTAGTAAACATTGTAAATAACTTCAGGTGTCTTGTGTCGAAGATATTATCTATTCTATGTTGAACTTAGACTTCTTAGCATCCGGGAGAAAGAGAAGAAGTAATTAAATCCTTGTATGTATGTATATATATATATTTTTTAAATAAAGAGTGACGAGACAAGCATTTGCCTGATGGTAAGCTAAAAGCCTGCCACATAACAGTACAGTGACAAGCAGCTATTGGAATATGAAAAGTCCAAATCATTACTTAGCACTGCCCTGCTGTCGTCACCCAGAGATCTAAGGTGGATCCACTCAGGATGTTATATCTCTAAGCCCTGTAATTTCTCTGCTAACATTGCCCTTCAAACCGGAACACAGTAACATTTGTACATTACTACTTAGCAGTAGAATAACTGGCAAAGGCGTGGTACTTCCCCAGGCGGACTCTGCCAAGAGTCCTACCTCTACAAAACATACATACGTACATAAGCACTCTTGTATGCACAGTAAGTCTGACCTAAGGCTATTAAACCACATAGGGCCATAATCAAGAGAACAACTAATAATAATGGAATTTGACTTGGATTGCGGCCTATTCTATTGTTGTTGTTCTTTTATTATATGAATTTTTACCTGTCCTGTAAGTATTAATAAGATCCATAATGTGTGCTTTATCATCAGTTTGTACAGAATTTGATGATGTTCTAACCTTCCTTTGTGTTAGGGAATCATTCTGCATGAAACTACTGTTTGCTCTGAAAATACACAAAAAATTTGTTAAAGTTAAGTCAGAAGTTATTTTTGGTACATTTACAAGTCAGGCATAATGATTTGGAAAAATTTATTATGTACTATAATTACTTCTCTTTATTTAAAACAGAAGTAATTATGGTAATACAAGATAAAATAGAAGATAGAATAAACAATTAAAATTAGGTACATAAACAATGAAATGATCATAATAAATAATTTCAATTTGAATAAGACATAAATATGGGAAACCACCATCCCATATACATATATTGTATTATACATAATATATTAGTGGTATATATTTAGTTACTATAGGGACTAGGGACTCTTTGCAGAGACAGTCTGCCTGGGAAACCTTTGTCAGTTATTCCACCACCAAGCATAAATGTGCAAACATCACTATGTTCCGATTTGAAGGGTAATGTTTCCAGTGAAATTAGAGAGCTTAGAGATAAAACATCTTTATCTCTGGGTGACAAGCACAGTGCAGTGCTAGGTAATGATTTGGTGTCTTCATATTGGTTTTAAACTTTCGCGATTTGAACACATAATGTTTATAATGTACAGTAGGGATGGGCCGAATGTGGTTTGAACCGAATACGAACTTCGGCCGAACATTCGGTAAAAATGAAAAATTCGGCCGAACTTCGGTTTAATTTCGCCGCGCTTTTTTGTGTTGTGACTTGTTTACGCACTTGTTGCAAATATTGCTAGATGTCCCCCGCCCGCACTCCACGCTTCCCCGCGGGGCCGTTAGCCAGCTAGTGATTTGTAAAGACGTCACTAGCTTGTCACGTACTGTTGTTTACATTATGCAAATTAAATTAATTGATTTTACGTGATTTTTGTTGGTTTTTAAAAAGACCAATTTAAGTTTTTTGTTTGTCACGTATGATTACTTTTTCTAATTCAAAGAAATGACTATAAGTAGGTATATCAGACTTATTTTATTTCACTGTTACTACAGATATTATGTTTTTTCATTAATTTCTATTATGATAATGCAAGTATATTTAGTGCAGAATGTTCGGCATTTTAACCGAAATTCGGCCGAATGACGAAGTTCGGTTCAAGCTGCCGAAGTTCGGTTCAAGCTGCCGAAGTTCGGTTAAACCGAATGTAAAACGAATTTCGGCCCATCCCTAATGTTCAGGACTTATTCACGATTTAATTCATTGTTTAAATTCCTCGACGTTTCTCATGGTCTCCTCGTGACCATGGTGGTTGTAATGTTAAAAAATTTTAAGGTATTTAACCAATGATTAACTTTTAAACTTAAACTCTTTTAAGAACAAACTTGACAAATGGATAGTAAAAGACAAATCATTTTAACAGACAATTACCTATAATTTGT
Source organism: Ectropis grisescens (assembly GCA_017562165.1). NCBI lineage: Eukaryota > Metazoa > Arthropoda > Insecta > Lepidoptera > Geometridae > Ectropis > Ectropis grisescens. The sequence continues at coordinate 1,558,105 of CM029780.1, forward strand.
TATTTCAACACTGAGATATAGGCATATTAGCTAAAGCTGCTCGCCTATTATTCAATAAATAAATAAATTTAAATCGTGTCGTAAAAGTCTTGTATATTATTGGTGTCTTTTTGTTCCAACGCTGCATGTCACTGTGCTGTTATGTGGCAGGCATGTTGCTTACTATTAGGCACATGTCTTGCTCATTACATCACTCTATACTAATAAATAAATAAATAAATATTGGTGGACAATTCACACACAACACCATCTGACCCCAAACTAAGCAAAGCTTGTGGTATGGCGGGCAGATAGCTGATATAATACATATATAGTTTTAAATACATACTTATTATAAATAGAAACATACTATAAAAACATATAGCTAGGTTTATAACTTTAGTTCTACTTATATGTAAAGAGCATAGGCCCCCATGATCATGGAGAAAACATTAGAAAAATAGAACATGTAAATGAATCTTTAAAAGTATTTTACCTGCATGAGATATCATTATTAGAGACAGTAACTTGAGTTAATTTAACTTTATTGGATTCCAGTTTTTTTGCATCTCTCTTTTATACTTATTATTTCAAGATTCTGAAAAATTACACATCGAAGTTATTGTGGGACTTTTGGGAATATACAATATTTCATTAGTTAAATTCAGTATTAATACAAGGTATTTCAAAATGGAGTAAAACTGCACCTTAAAATCTAATTGTGTCTTCAAATCATGCATCTGGCTGTTAGCAGCTGCTAATTTTTCTGTCCATTCCATCTGCACCTTCTCTTGAGCCTTTATCTTCTCCAACCTGGCATTGTCCACCGACACCTGAGAAGTCTTCAGCTGCGTCCGCAGTATAGAAGCTTCTCCTTCTTTTGTCACACATTTTTCTAGTAATTTTCCATTCTCAGACTTCAATTTCGCATTTTCCTCTTGCAACTGTAAAAGCTGCCGGTATATGTAGTCAGAGTCTTGACCTTTGAACACATTGTCGTTGAATATCAAGTCATCTGATAGGTTTACAGGTTCATTTGCTTTTGATACAGCATTGGCTGTAATACCAGGCAATGGTGAGGATATTCTATTACATTTTTCACGAAGGTTGGTTGATATGGCTGTGGGAGCGTTGACTGAGGGTTTCTTAAAAGAAAAATCAGTTTTTGATGTGCTAGGACCAGCAGAAGAGTGTAGTTGAGTGCTGGTGGTCCCCGGTTGCATGCATATGCTGTAGTCTGGTAAGAGGCTGATGTCGTTGGCATTGTAGCTCGCTTCGCAGGCCTGACTGGCCAGGAGAAGGATTTCGTCGTCATTGTCGTCACCCCAGGTGTCCACTTCAGCCGGTTCTGTGAAACATATTGATAGTTCTAACCTAGAAACCGTTAAATTAAGTGGTGCAATGAGGAAACATGTGAGCTGCTTCTAAGAATTTATAACATTTATAACAGATTCAATGCTTTATTTACCTTTGTTTTGACTCAAAGGGAAATTGTGATCAGATATGCTAATATCGAGTTTAGCTCTTTTTCTATCTCCCAGATGCTGAGGGAATGATCTTTTAGACATTATGTTTAGTATTTACGACGTAAAGTAAACAAACGTAGGTAACTAAAATTCATGAAACATTAGCTAAAAGCTAAAACATTGAATTATTCAATTTTTAGCGGATTTCAAGATTAAGATTTGACAACTAATGTGACAAATGCATTCATTTGACATTGAGAATGACTTAGTAAAATATACCAATAAAAAAGCAAAGTTGTCTTTGTATCCTGAGTGTGGACGGACCTCTATATGCACACATCGGAATGTTACGGTTTTTCTTATTTTGACAGCAGGAAATGACATTGACGTCTTAAATGTTTCTACTATGCTCGCTTTCTTCTTTCTCTCTGGTTTAGTTATTCTTGAAATTCTGTTGCTGGTGGTTGTGTATCATGTCTGATCCTTTTAAACTTGGTGATTTAGTTTGGTATGTATTGAAAAATAGTGTTAATAGTTACTAATAAAGTCTAGTGACTAACTAAAAAAATTATAACTTTGGTTGTGTTTGTTACAGGGCTAAAATGAAGGGTTTCAGCCCATGGCCCGGCCGGGTAAGACGCTTCTTATTTCTTTTACTGTCGTAAAAACGATAAAGAAACGGTTACTTTCAACTGTTTATTGAAGTTTTCGTGAATAGATGATTTTCAGTGCATACAATCAAAATATTAATCTTTACAATTGTTAAACAAACTGGGCGGGAAAAGTCTTATAATTAGGCGTCTCGATGTTGATGACGCCAAGTAAAAACAGCTAGCATCATCAAAATTCATCACTAACAACCTAAAAAGATTCTGTTACCTTTAGTGGGGTCATAGAGTCCAAGTCGCACTTTCTTAGGAGTTCTAACCAGGATCAAAAATATCATCAAAATAATAACCTAATTGGTGATAATTACTATTTTCAGGTAGCTGTACCAACTCCTGAATTGAAGCTGCCTAAGAAGGCACAGAATGTACAATGCATCTACTTTTTTGGGACCAATAACTAGTAAGTAATATACTCCTACAAATGAGCTACTAGTACTGCAAGGTATGTTTCCTAGTATTTAATGTATGCAAATAAATTAATTCCTGTGGAATTAGGCCTTAATTATTGCAACGATGATCAGAACTAGAACTGAGTACAGGCCTATGTACAGGTTAGTGTTGGAAATAAAATAATAAAGAAACCTAGCCATTTCAATTGTAAAAACAAATAAAGTGGCTCATCCAGTTATGATGAGAGTTATTGATAATTCTCTGATTCCTCTTGAGAAAGATATTGTCTGTTGTAAAATAATATGCATTTTTTTTTAAATATTGACTTAATCTTTCTAGGTTTACAAATATTGTTCTTGCATGTAGTATTGGTTCCAGTTATATAGAATAGCATAAGTTACAACACAATAGTATTGTAACTTCTTCATAGGGGACTTAAAAGATAATAATATAAACTAAAATACCTCATTTAATGATTAGTGAATTGCATTGACTAATTGATGAAATTTAATTTGTTAATTGAATGAAATGAAATAATGACAAGTGATCACTTTGAATTGTTTGGCAGTATAAAAATTTAAATTGGCTTTCTGTGCACTTTGGTTTATACTGTAATAAGGTTGCCATCGGTCCAGGTTTCCCTGAATTAGTCCTAGTTTAGAGGGTGTCTGCGGAGACTCTGGGCTTGACTTCATTTGTCATCCAGGTTTAAAAGCTTAAAGTCTTGGGCCGCATTCAAGTGACACACTAGGCTTGCATGCCGCAATTAACTGACAAACCGACCAACCAAAAAAACTAAATGTAATTTTTAAAGGTCTAAAAATTCTTAAAAAGATGATTTATTATTTTTTATACATATAGTTTTAATACACTGATTACTATGTTTAACCTGTTGACAAAACCGGGTTCTGCTCTCTAAAATCCGGGGCTGTCATGAGTCTTGCACTGGTTGCAAAACTTTAGATATGCCAATCCTATAATGTAAGCACAGCAGCCAGCTAAATTAAAAAAAAAGTATGTGAACTTAACACAAGAAGTTATAATTCATAGATTTTTTGAAATATAACTAACTCAAATGTGGAACTAATGTCCCTGCTGCGCTAGCCCAAAGTAGGCTAATGCAGTAGAATCCTCTTCAGCCTAATAGGGATGCGGACTGGCTAAAGAAAGAGACAATCTTCTTAGCATTCCATGGATTCACTGTGCGGGTGCTGGGTCCATCATGTGGGAGAGAGAGAAATCCCAAGTAGATCCCGAGACTTGTGACACGGGTGGAGGTTTAAGGACCCCTTTCTGACGTACATCAACACTCACCTTCACTACTCGTGTTTCTCTCCCTGCCCAGCCAAATCTGATATGAGCCTACTAGTGCAGCTTTAGATACTAGTTCTAGTATTGAACTTATTGCACTTCTGGACAAGCCAAGGTTTTTGAGCAGGTTATAGAGAGATTTTGCTGATATACCTCTTGCTCCCACTTCTACACCGTACATAGCCGGAATTGAAAAAGATATTGAAAACAAATCTTTTTTATTTGCCATCTCGAAGAAACGTCATAACATAAGCAGCCTACTAAATGTTCCCACTGCTGAGACTCGGGGCCTTCTCTTGGTATGACAGGGTTAAGGCCATAATCCACATTTCTGGCCCAATACGGATTGATGGATGACGTACGACTGTGAAACAGACTACAGGCATGTGAACAAAATGTATGCGTCATATTACGCCAGGAGACTTATGTAGGATGATAGAAGGGTATAAAATAATAAGATTCAGCATTATAATTCAGCATTTGTAAGCTGTCCAACTGCGTGCAAGTTGAAGAGGAAGGTTGCAACCCTAGATCATTTCTCCTTGATGCATGATTTTTGTACGGCGTTGCCGAATAATGGATTAGACTCACTATCTCGTTTGAGCATCTCGGCTAACATAGTCTGCAGTGAGAGGTCCACCCTCACAACCGTGGCTATAGTAGCGGTTCAGCTTACGTTGCCGCGATGCCCACAAAATAACATCGCGGCCTCGTCTTGACGACAACTTACAGGCGCCTTGTCCTTACACTGAGCACTTTGCTAATCAGAGTGCTAACGGAGAACCCTCTTCTGGGTAGTGAAGCGGAATAGAATATTCTTTATTATCATGGAAGTAACATTCACATATACTATAATTACAAAAATTAAGTTTTATGAACCCCACTACACAGACTCGTCACATTATTACAATTTTATTTGATGTACAAGATATATTCATATTTATTTATTTATAAAAGATAATTTTCACGTCAATTCAAAAAATCAATGAAATACATTACTGTACTTATCATATAAATCATTGTCATAATTAATAAAAATAGTAAAATAATCAAAATAAATAGAACATTATGTAATAGTCTAAGTATTAGAGTTTTAGTGTCATTACAACTCAAAAATAACCATAAAAACAACAAAAAATAAATAAATCAAGAAATCCAGAAGCAATAAATTAGAAAACCTTGGGAGCATATTCGTCTATTCTATAAAAAGCTTCTTTCATCAACCTCTTATGTTTGTACCTACTTAGATCCGTTGAAATAGGTACCTACTGCTTTTATAAATTCTTAGTAAAAAATAAAAAATGGTGGCAGGTGGATACCGCCTTAGCAATACCCACCTTCCACCTCCTTCTACTACATACATGTTTATGATAAAAATAATTTAATTTTACTGATTTTAGTAATAGACAACTTGTGCTGTATGCGGGCTTTGTCTAAAACCTTATTCTGACATAAAACAAGTCAATTGAAATTGCAATTAAAAATAAGAATTGCATGTTTATATAAATTAAGAATAATATTATAATATCTTTCAGATTTCTTTCAAATGCTGTGTCTAAATAAAATTACCGCCAATACATTAAATAGAATAACATAACATTACAGAGTATTTATTACCTGTATGATATCTCAGACTACCTTCCATGCAAGAAAGCGAAAGCGACAATAACACCTCAATGTAATTCGTCAAATTTACAGCAAAAAACAAAATCAGTAATCACACCTCTTAGAAATTGTGAAACTTGTGACAATAGTGTTGTCATGGAGCTACATTTACATTATTTCACTAACTTTATTTATATAGTTACACACAAAAGATGCACAATAGGCAAGGTGTAGGTAATTCAAAATTCAATTTCGTTTTATTTAGTGTCCATACAAACACAAACTATTTCGCATTCCGATGATCTAAAGTTTACAAGCAAAGTATTATATGACTGTACATTACTATATTTAAGACATACCCCAGTATCAATATATACAAAGATGTGAATGTCTATTGTATGTTGACACTGCTAAAATGTTTAACGTTTAATTATGATGTAATTTGATTGACATTTTTTATTTAATTTACTCAATTCTTTGAATAGGAGTATGAGTATTATTAATTATTATTTGTAAAAATTGACATGGAACTTATAATTCTTTATTACTTTATCATTATTTGTAAAAATTGACATGTAACTTATATTGTTATCAATAAAATACTATGACTATGACTAATACAATTGCAGCTCCATTACAAGACATTACTCAACAAAATTACTAAAACTGAGCCAGGTTATCATTTAGGAACTTAACTTGGTCTATAAGAATATCAGCCGAGTAACCTTCCCAAGTTTGTCCAGCCCAGTGTTCCGAACATCTAACCGTTCCAAGACCGAGGATTGTGAATAGAAGTTTCCTCCCGTCAGGATTAGCAATCAGACATAAAAACCCACTGGGGATTGCGAAGTTGTGGTGAGATGCCCAGGGTGCACCCTGTGAATTTACTCCCTATAACATCAGCCATCTGACAGCCAAATTACTGATAGTTACGTCAAACGTTTGTTCTTGAAGTGAAAAGTTCTTTTGGCGCACCGCACGCCGATTTTTTCGTAGGCTGTGAATGAGGCTTGATTGTCATGCTCAAAAGTGAAAGGCTCGGTCGGGTGAACTCGGGACCGCCGAGTGGAGCGAGAAAGATACAGTTTTAACATAAATTTCTGACTTGTTTCTTATTTATCCTATTAAAACGATCCATTTTTACTGTAATAGGTTCGCACTTGACCGCCATCTCGCCTGATGTTAAGCGATGATGCGATCTACGATGGAGCGTGCTTACCTAGAAGAAACCGATTCACTCTCGATTTGAAGACACCAAGATTGTAACTATCGGGGAAAACCCACTCGGGCAACGCATTCCACAACCTAGACGTTCTTATCACAAACGTGGAGTCAAATCTCTTCGTTCGTGTTTTTGGAAAATCAACCATGAAACGATGTCGCTTTTTTGAGATACGAGAAGTCACACTCACTGAAAGATCAGTTGCACACTCTCTGAAGCGTATCCGATAAAAACCGATAAACTAGCAATTTTGCGGCGATGATCAAGACCTTAAAGTAAAAGACTTCAATGAAGACTACAGTGTTTTATTTAACCCTACTACACGGACTACGCCACGATATCTGAAAGACTGCTTTACGTTCTGGAGTACCGCACACTCACGTCATCTTAAATCTACCTATAATTTGTCCCTGCAAATGCCCTCTGCACGTTGCGAAACTTTCTACGGAAAATCTTTTGCATTGCAAGCAGTTCAGTTGTGGAATGCCTTGCCTGTGGGAATAAGACAAGCTCCGTCACTTTCCGTATTTAAGGTACAAGTCAAAAAACATTATTTGTCGATCGAAGGCCTGCTGAAGTCTGATTGAAGATGATATATATGTATTTTGGATTCATTGCATTTGTATTAGTATATGTAATAAGGTTATTTATGTATTAGCATGTATTGTTATTACAATGTATGTCTATTTTATTTTAGTCAATGATTAGTATCTTAATTAACTTTTTATATATATTAAGGTATCAAATAACTCTTTATTTGATTACTCCCGTATTTCTATACTTTAACTTCTTTTCCATCCCATGGTTGCCTGGAAGAGATCGCTTTTAGCGATAAGGTTGCCATTTGCTACTATACTTTAAGATTGTTTTTTAAGTTGTTTGTTTTGTTGAGTGCAATAAAGAGGTTATCTATCTATCAATCAAGGAAGGAAAAAGACGCACACGAGTGTCATTGCCTATGAGCCTTTTGGCACGTCTTTCAATCGATTCCAGAGTCTCCAGCTGATACTTAGCCGATCCATCCCAAAGGTGCGAAAAGGTGCGGTACAGGAGCGAATCTGTGCTTTATTATTTTCTCTTACCATATAAATTACGATTGCCGATTACGGTTTAACTGCTGGCTTGTGTACTACTTCTGCACTTTTTTTTGTATGCTATGCTATACGATAGCTCCACCGATTGTGAACCAATTTTGATTGTTTCATATTTGTTACGTAGATAATAGTTCAGAAGTGCTCCCATATGAGTTTTATCGAAATCGGTGATGTGCTTCATCGTTTGATTGAGATTCAGCGTTTTCACACTGCGGCGATATCCAGCGGGCCTGCAGGTCTACTACGAAGTCCGATAAACGATATATCGGTCGAAGTTATGGACGTTTTATACCACGAAACACAATCAGTTGGTTGATCTGATCGGGCGTTTCGTTCATCCCGACCGACGCTGATTTGACAGTTTTTGTGTCATCAACCGATTGCTCGTAGTTTGAAAAAGCGACCACGTTTCGTGATTAACGATCAAAAGATTGAACGAGGAGATATTCCTACTAGAGGAGCACTCTTCTTTCCTGATAAGACGGTCCAGACTGTAGATTTGCAAATGAATGCGTTGAGGGGTTTTCCTGATGGATACGTAGATAGATTAACTCTTTGTTGCACTTCACAAGTAAACAAAGTTACAAAAATACACAAAAACTAAAAAAACTAATAAAATGACAATTGGCGACCTTATCGCTAAAAGCGATCTCTTCCAGGCAACCAAGACAAAACGATACAGCCTTGGTGCCTTCAAATTGAGACACAATCGGTGTTATTCTAGGTAAGCACGGTCCATCGTAGACCGCATCGTTGTTTAACGTTAGACGAGAGGGAAGTCAAAGTGCAAAGCTATTATTGTTAAAAAAAATGTCAGTCGTAAGAACTGCCGATAGAAATGTAAACTTATTACTCAGAACTTGATGGCTTACTTTGGAAACTACGCGGGTGAATGAAACCGGAGGGCGTGGCCATGGCCCCGAGTTTACCCGAAGATTTCCGAGCGTGACGCTAAAATCTATTCACAGCCCACGAAAAATCTGTTTGTATCGCGCCTAAACCAGTTTTCACTTGAAAAATTGCAGTCTTAACTTAGAATTTTAGTGTTAAACATCAGTAATGTTGCACAATACGTCAGATTTAGGTATAGGCACAGATTTACTGTTTTTACTCGGACGCGAAGTCGCGAACTCACAAAACTTCATCCATCCACAAATCGTCTAACGTCATCATCCCGCTTCACAATGCGGTTCACAGAATACATCTACATACCAAGTTTCAACAGTATAGTTCTTATAGATTCAGAAAAAAGTGGCTGTGACATACGCACGGACAGACAGACAGACATAACGAATCTATTAGGAGTTCCGTTCTACGGTACCCTAAAAATTGGCAGTCATAGGGACTGCTGATAGAAGTTAAAACTTAGAATTTGATAGCTCACTTTGTAATCTACGCGGGCGAAACCGGTGAAAGCTGCTAGTCTGGAATAAATCTTCAAAGCATGGCCATCTAGACTAAATGGCCGTGATTTTGACGCTGTAAATTGTAATGCATATCTAGATGGCGATGATCCCGAGTTCACTCGAAGATTGAACTTCGAAATTGAATTCTTTCATTAGGGGGTACCGTACCCAAAGTGTAAAAACGGGACTCTATTAGTGAGACTTCGCTGTTCGTCCGTCCGTCTGTCACCAGGCTGCATCTCAAGAACGGTATTAGCTAGACAGTTGAAATTTTGCACAGATGATGCATGTCTATTGCCACTATAACAAATACTAAAAAAAAAAAAAATTGGTTGCCTGTAAAGTCGGTATACGGGCGAAAGTTTTACGTGACAACGACTTTGAGTGGTAAAATAATTTTACGGAAGGGACGCGTGCCTTTCACTTTTTATGTCTGTCTCTCTCGCTCTTAGGCGGGCTAACCATGCCCGAGTGGAAGGGACGCGTGCCTCTCACTCGCTCTCGTTGTGAGCGCATAACGTGAGCGGAGCGTAACGCAGTTTCTTGAAGTGTCACCCGGCAAACCAATTTATAAGACGTTGTCACGTCAAAAAATATTTAAGGGCGGCTCCCATACAACAAACTTGATTTTTCTACAGTTTCTTGCTCGATAGTAATAAAGGTGACAGGTAGACGCTTTAACTATTCACAGAATGTTTTTATGTTTTCTTTAAATATAATTAATTAATATCACTACATACAATAAAAGATGTTTTCGCCGTTTATTTGCTAATGGTACGGAACCCTACGTGCGCGAGTCCCACTCGCACTTGGCTTTTTTTTTGTTTTTGTACTGGTAGGACTCTTTGCACAGTCCGTCTGTGGAAGTACCTCACCTTTGCCAGTTATTCTACCGCTAAGGGGTAATGTGCATGTGCAACATTACTGTGTTTCGGTTTGAAGGGCAATGTTTCAATGTTTTTGTGAAATTACAGGGCATAGAGATAAAAGATCAGACCAGATTTATATCTCTAGGTGACAAGTGCAGTGCAGTTTTAGGTAATGATTTGAATTCTCCATGTTCCAATAGCTGCGTGTCACTGTGCTGCTATGTGGCAGGCATATTGCTAACCATCAGACACATATCCTGGTCGCCTCGTCACTATAAAACTGAAACAAAAACGCTCGTAAGAAAACTAATGGTTATTACACATTTTAAATAAATACAAGGGTAACTCACGTTTTATATAGTTCAGTGCTAAACGAGCTGCGAACACGCGCACGCACTCTCCTTGAAAAAGATCGCCGAACGCGATCGAAACTTGAGTCGGACTGGACGGACTATGTAAAACGTGAGTTACCCGTCTATTTATTTAAAACCGCTCGTATTTGCTCACCTTGAGATCTATTCAAAAAAGTGTGTGTGGTGCGCCAAAAGGAGTTTTCAATTAAAAAATTACGATACAGTGCTTAGAAGTATCGAGTGACGTCACGTTATGGTACAATTTTTAGGATAGAGTGACGTCACAACCACAAATTGTCCCATATTTTTCCATAACCTACCTGACGAAGTAATTGGAATGGTAAATTTTTTACATGCCGTCATCTCAATTTACTTCATATGGAAAACCACAACTACAAAAAATATTGGCAGTCATAGGAACTGCCGATAGAAGTGAAAACTTGTAACTCAGAATTGGATAGCTCACTTCGGAAACTATGCGGGTGAAACCGGAGGGCGTGGCCATGAGCATGGCCATCTAGAAATACTGACGCATTGCTAGATAGCCAATGGCATAGATGGCATATGGCCATGGTCCCGAGTTTACCCGAAGATTTGTTATCAATCCCGAGCGTGACGCTAGAATTCATTTCACAGTCCACGAAAAATCTGTCTGTAGCTCGCCAAACGAAATTTTCACTTAAAAATATTGTATCGGCTATCTGGCCACCATAGTACAAGCTTTGCTTAGTTTGGGGGGGTTAAATGTGTGTGAATTGTCCACCAATATTGTATCTAGCGCGGGTCAAACCTGTATTCGATTACCTGGCACAGGACCGAGGCAGATGACAAAGTAAGAGGCCTATACCCAGCAGTTCCCTCTGTAGTGTAGATAAGGTTGTAGGTAGATGATGATGATGATGATGATGATTCAAAGCTACAGTGTATTTATTTGTTACTAACAGTGCGTGGATAGAAGACAGCAACATCAAGCCGTACGCTGACTTCAAGGAACAGCTGATCAAGTCTTGTAAGACTGCAGCCTTCAAAGAGGCAGTCAATCAGATTGAAGAGTTCATCGTCAATCCTGAGGTAAGTAGGCTTTAACATAGCATAACAGCGTAAACATCCCACTAAATGTTCCCACTGCTGGGACTCGAAGCCTTCTCTCGCAAGGAGAGAGTCAACGTCGTAATCCACCACGCTGGCCCAGTGCGGGTAGGTGAATGACACACCCTCTCGAAAGATTGTAGGTACATGTCGGTTTCCTCACGATGTTTTCCTTCGCCGTTTTAAGTTAGCGGCATTACGCACATGACTTCGAAAAGACAGTGGCTTTGAACCCGGGGTCTCCGGATCGGCAGGTGCCGTTCTCCCGACTAGACCAGCCGTAACTTATGAGGGATAGAGATCATCCCCTTTACCCTACATACTAAAATAGAATAAAACGGAGAATTAATTTCATTTGTCAATAGACTTAATAAGGAGCTGATGATGATTTCGGATAGTTTCGGTAACGAATATTAGATTGAATGTAGTTGAATATTGACAAAATTAAGCAAATGAAGATCATATTTAACAAAAATAAATTTTGCAGCCTTATCACATGAAAATCGATTCTGTCCGAATCTTATGAAACGGATACGGTAACGGAGTTACGGATATATTTCTATTTCGGATATCCGATAGCTTCGGTTAGTTACGGAGCTCCATAACATCCCTGGTTTGTAGGTACGAGGGGTGATCCAAAAGTAATGATAATCAGTTATTTCTAGTGCACACAAAAATACAAAAAAATTACAGTCACTTGCTCAATTACCCACTAGTTCAGGAAAAAAAAATCATATAAATAGGCCACGATTCCCGGGAGCTACATTCATTTGAATACGGACTGTCAAGGAGTGAACATCAAAATGGAAAAACACGAAATCAGAGCTGTCATTAAATACCTCTGCTTGAAAAAAATGTCTACCAAAGACATACACAGCGACTTGGTGGAAACATTAGGGGACTGTTCTCCTCCATATTCCACAGTTGCACGCTGGGCTAAGGAGTTTAAGCTGGGAAGAACATCGACGGAAGACGAACACCGCGAAGGGCGCCCATCGACGTCCCTCACTGGAGAAAATGTGAAAAAGTTGAAGAAGTTGTATTGGAAGATCGAAGAGTGACTATCAGGCATGTAGCTGAGGTCACAGGGATCTCATATGGCAGCATTCAAAGAATCCTTGTGAACGAATTGCATATGAGAAAGGTCTCCGCGCGTTGGGTACCGAAAATGTTAAACGACGAGCAAAAGAAGAAACGAGTCGACATGTCAAGAGCAAATCTCGAAAAGTTCCAGGCAGACAAGGATAATTTTTTTTGTCACGTTTTGTGACCATGGACGAAACCTGGATCCACCATTTTGATCCTGAAACAAAACAACAATCGATGACATGGAAACGATCCGATGAACCGACGCCGAAGAAATTCAAAGTGTCAAGCTCAGCAGGGAAGGTTATGGCGTCTGTTTTTGGGACGCTGAAGGAATAATCATGGTGGACTACTTGGAAAAGGGGCCACTATTACAGGCTCCTACTATGCAGAACAAATAAGAAGATTGCGGGAGGCTATTAAGGAGAAAAGGCGAGGCAAACTGCGGGCTGGAGTGCTGTTCCATCAAGACAACGCACCGGTTCACAAAGCTGCAATTGCCATGGCTGCCATTCAGGAAGCGGGCTTTGAGCTGGTGGAACACCCCCTATTCACCAGATCTAGCCCCAGTGACTTCTATCTCTTTCCACGACTCAAGGAACACCTCCGGGGCAAGAAATTTGACGATGATAGCGACGTGATGGCCGCGGTTGAGGACTTTTTTTTGAGAGTCAAGATAAAGATTTTTTTTCTAAGGGAATTTTAGGTTTAGAAAAGAGATGGACTAAATGTATAGACTTGCTAGGAGACTAAGTTGAGAAATAAATTTAGTTTTTGATTTTATTCATTGTGTTTATTATTGATTATCATTACTTTTGGATCACCCCTCGTATATGTGTAGATTTGTTACTGTTTCGAGCAAAGACTACTGAAGGGATATAGATTTTATACATAGATAATAATACATGGAATAACACACACATAGGCTATTTATATATCCAGGATATACATATATAACGGTTCCTAGATCGGGAGCAACAATGGCATGTTACTAGTAATATAGTTCAATAGTGGAGCGAGTCCCCAAAATTTGGACGCAGTTTCATATACAAACAATGCTTATACTGTTGTGCGGTATCTGTGTAGAAAATATATAGAAAAATATTGTGTTTTCACGGGGCAGGCATTGTCTTTGTGCGATATAAGCTACTAAAAATAAAATAAAAAAGATTAAAAAAAAATATTTAAATGTTCACGAGTAAAGTTACGAATGAGACAAATATCCCGTTATGAATAACACTATAGTTTATTTTTTAAACAAAGAGACTTTGTTTCTTCTGTTCTTTGAAAGAGTACTAAATATGTCTTTCGCACATTTCCGATATTGAGAGATAGGCTATTGGTAGGGTTGGAGCCAACGCCTTGTTTTTTGTTTTTAACCCCCGACCAAAAAGAGGGGTGTTATAAGTTTGACGTCGATGTCTGTCTCCCTGTGTGTGTCTGTCTGTGGCACCGTAGAGCTCAAACGGATGGACCGATTTTAATGCGGTATTTTTTATTTGAAAGCTAGTTTCCGTGCGGTGGTTCTTAGCTATGTTTGGTTAATATTCAAGATTATTATTATTATAGTATTGATTCAAGATAGCGGCCTACACAAAATGGCGGATAAAATATTTTTTCACAACCTCCCTCAATATGAGTATCAAAAGAAAGGGCTTGACTAGTAGAATAATAAACACTAACAAATTTCTAAATCAAGAGGGCCGCCACCACAAAATGGCGAGTTACATTTACTTTTTCACTACTTCCTCAACATGGGTATCAAAGGTAGTCGAGGGTAAATCATATTTTTAACTATGTTCTTGTTCTTTTTTTTTTTTTATTTAAATTAGCCACTCCACAGACTCCGGGGTCCGTGATCTTTGTCATTACAATTATCGTTTTTTACACATATCTTGGATAAGGAGAAGAAGAGGAAAATAGGAGGGAGTTGGGTACATTTAAAATCTAATTCTAGTGCTTGTCTGTAGAGCCGATCACTACCGGTTGGGATTCCGCTAGTAATCGACTCGACATCGAGTGTTTGCCTAATTGCCTTTTGCCATTTGCCTAAGCTGCCTCCTCCCGGCCCAGAGCCTCCAGGGTAAATCATATTTTTAACTTTGTTCTTGTTCTAATCTTTAAACCCTATCATTGAATACTGTAGAGAACAAAGGTTTCAAAATTTTACAGTGACATATTTATGTACGATACAAACATATTATAAAGGGGCACTCTGGTTTCTACCAAACGAATAGTCTCAAGATAACTTTTAAACTTCAATTTGTTTCCCCTTCTTCTCCTAATCCAAGAAATATGTAAAAAAGAAATGTAATTGTAATGACAAAGGTCGCGGACCCCGGAGTCTGTGGAGTAGCTAAAATTAATAATAAAAATAACTTCAATTTGAAATGTTTTTGAAAATATTACACAGGACTTAATTGCAGTCTAAATTAGCTTTAACGCAGTGTAACTCGCGGCTCACCAGTTTTTCTCTATAATTTAGAGGTATTTTCGCTAAATACGATTCAGAATGTTGATTACATTTTATCCAATCAATAGCCTAAAAATAAGTTTTAAACTTCTAACTTCACAAATGACGAAACTTCCATACAAACTTTCATCTCCTATTTAAACAGAAAACAAGCCTTTAAACCCTTTTTTCGCTTTAAAAAGTTTTATTCAGGCTGTCGCTGCACCAACTTGTGTAGAAATGAAACATATTATATTTCTGGGTGACGAGCGCAGCGCAGTGCTAAGTATAATAATTTCGACTCCTCATGTTCCGATAGCTGCGTGTCACTGTGCTGTTATGGGCAGGCATGTTGCTTACCATCAGGCACATGCCCCATAATATATTAAAACTAGCGGCCCGTTCCGGCTTCGCTTGGATATTGTTATATAAAAACAAATAATCGGAATTAAAACTATCCTCTTTCAAGTTGGATCAAACTGCACACGGTGTACAAGTTTTATTGAAATCGGTTGAATCGTTTCGGAGTCCATCGCGGACAAACAACGTGACACGTATTTTATATATACAGTAGAACCTCGATAAATTAAGTCCCTGGGAATGGAAACGAGCACGTTTGTCACCTGGATCGTCTTGCCTGCTCAATGGGAGTACCGCAAAAGTCACAATGAAGCGGAAAACCTACGACACCATGCCGGTGTGCGAGGTAGACGGCCACCGATTTCGGTTGGTGCGATCGAAAAACAAAACGATTGCACTAATAGAGTACTCGGAAGGTCGGACGCCTTTCACACAGGCAAGTGCGCTGCTCGCACATCTGAGCAGAAATGCAGGTGAAACACCCCGGGTGATAAGCGTGGATGCGATGGCAATCGAATATTCAAGAGCGAGAGTCGCAGACCGGCTGGGTTGCATTGAGGCCTCTAAACATCATGAGGTTGTCGTATACGAAGACAGGGGAGAAAATCTGAGCTTCCTCAGAACCCCTTCGCACGACCATTTGTTTGGTCGTGCGAAGCGTCGTGCAACTGACAGCTGGGGACATCCTGTTCCTAGTTCGACCATTCAAACCGGCTCCGAAAGAGTACAGCAGAGGGCAGCCGCGGAAAAAGCCTCAGCCAATCTAACTGGCAGCCTAGGCACCAACACGGCGTTCGTGACTGCTTTCAACGCAGCAGCAAGGAGCGTACTCCGAATCACATCCCATTCATCACCCCCCTCGACGTCAAAGACCCCCAAAGCTGCTTCATAGCAACAAACAGCCCGAACGAGAGCCGACATGGCACAGGTTGAGCCGCCCCGCTATGTCACGGCTTCGGAGCCGCGGAGCCATGCACGTAACGCCTTCATCGAATTCATAACCACACTGAGCGCGACACGACAAGTCAACCTCAAGACCTGCGAAAACATCATGCAGTCCTATAGGCTAGGAAGTGAAAGCCTTTTAAAGGCGAAACTCGAGGAGGCCGAAGCAGCCATTTACAATAATGTCACTTCCCGGGTCATCAAGGGAACCATGACAGGACAGTATATGGCAGCTTACAGTGCAGAAAATGGCTTCGCGACACTGAACGAGAGAGAGACAGAGCGCGCGGGAGTGCCTTTTTATGCGACACTACCAAACGACCCAATTGTAGTTACTGCCCGATGCACCAAGATTATGCTGGACGATAAGATCCTAGAGATGGCCAATACCATCGAAGGGAACGGAAACGTCAAAGCAGATTGGGAAAATTGGGAGGTACCGAGATGCGGAAAAACAACATGGGTGATTAGACACTTCGACGTCGACAAGGACGCCATCATCACTACAACAACTGAGGCAGCAAAAGATCTAAGAGAAAAGCTATCGCACCGAACCGGAAACCTGGTCAAAACCAGAGTGCGAACCATGGCTTCTGCTCTGGTAAATGGTTTCGGTAGAGAAAGTTTCAGTCGTCTCATGGTGGACGAAGCTCTCATGAACCATTTTGGAGCCATTGTGATGGCTTCTAGATGGATGTCTAGTGTTGGTGAAATTGTCCTCATTGGAGACGTCAATTAGTTGCCTAATATCGACAGGGAAAATCTCTTCGAAATGAGGTATCATCGCCCGAACCTGGTAACAAAGATCAGCCAGGAGTTACTTTGCACACATCGAAACCCAATGGACGTCGCATATGCACTGAGGGAAATATACTCCGGTATGTACTCCTCAGCGTCCCGTATAAAGTCCCTAGAGCAGAGAAGAAATAAGGGAGCGCAAATACCCAACACCCAACCAAACACCCTCTTCTTAGTTCACACTCAAGAGGAGAAGGAGACCCTGACAAACCAGGGTTATGGGTCAGGCACCGGGTCACGCATCCTTACCATCCATGAAGCTCAGGGACTAACATACAAGTCGGTAATCGTAATCAAGAGGTAGAGGTTAAAAATAAATTTTAATTTTATATTAAAATATTCTGAAGATGACCGAGGATTCTGATTCTCATGCCCAGCTGTAGATTTGGTATGGGCGAAAGATATTGTATCTATGTAAGTGCTACTTACTTCGAACATTGTTTTTAATTTGGCATAATAAGCTGGACGTGCATTGCATTATAATGTAATCCACCGCTAAATAGTTCTATATTATCTTATACCTTTAAACGAGCAATTCTTGTAGGTATATATGTATATATATATAGAATCTGAATCTCGGAAACGGCTCGAACGATTTTCATGAAATTATGTATACAGGGGGTTTCGGGGATGAGAAATCGATCTAGCTAGATTTTGTTTAAAAAAACGCCGTTTTATGCGCGTTTTTAGACAATGAAAAACTGTTACATAAAGATTAGAATGCGACGGTAAATTTCGCGACGCCGCGCGACAGTATATTAGCTCAATCGGGAAGATGGGTGGTTATAATATGGTAGATCCCGGTTCGGATCCATCCTGCCACCTTACTTTTTTCAAGTATTTTTTTTTGTTGTTGAGAAAATCAGAATGTATCTAAGAACCGAGCAAAGTTCGGTCACCCAGGTACTATTATTTTAATGACTTCAATTACTATTGTAATGTATTTAGTTATGCATTCATTATCTAATTATTTTGCTAGTTATTAAGTTCGTAATGGATTTTGGTTAGTGAGTTAGTGTTAGTAAGCGATCGATATTCAGTTTAAAAATTTCTGGTGTGAACCTTTAGATTGTTAGACGTAAAGAGAACAGAGGATGTATCTAACTAAGGTGAGCTGCATTTGACAAGTTTAATAGCGTGATATATAGGTTCTAAAATGTTGTGTTGGCAGTGGTATATTTATGTCCAAGCAACCCCAGTTTTAGTCCATTTATTTCAAAAGGGACGAGGTTCTCATTTTTACTATTTTTTTATAATTCTTGAATGAATTTTGATAATTCCTTATTTCATTATTATCTTCCTTTTCACCTCATTGGGGTAGGCTTGGAACCGGTCTCGAGGATGATCCTCTTCACCGGGGTCGGGCTCTTAAGTTCACTGACCCAGGGCCTGGTGATCTGCGTCGTAGCTTCTACGCGGTGGTCGCTTCAGGGCTCGGTGACACTTGTTTTATCGGTTTCCTCATTCTTCAGAAGTGTTCACTGTAATTTTTAGTACCACAATAAAGAGTTTTCTATTTATCTATCTGCGCCTTCGTCACTTGTCCGGAGAAGGTATCTTGGGAGGGCACGGCAGAATTGCAAAGTCAAAGTTTTTTTGTTCGGTAACAACCGGTCTGTAGCCGTGGTGCTCTAATGACTAGACTGTCCAATTTAACAATCATGAAGTTGTACGTAGGTAGAACTTCGTGGCCCTGCTAGTCTTATGTATAAAAATGGATCTTCGAAATGTATGTACGCTCATAACTTTGAATATCTGCATCAAATGGGATGATTCTTTGTTTTATGTATTCGTGTCGGGACAGTGTTTGTATGACAGAAATATAAAAAAGTTGACGGAAATAATTTGGTGGTACGAAGTTCAACAACTAGTTTATTATGTAAGTGTCATTTGTACTGCGCCGAATTTGCGGTATTTTTTTATCGGTTATTGGTCCACGTTTTACCACCTCGCCTGATGGTAAAAGCGACGGTGTGGTGGAAGATAACGCACGCTGGCCTAGAAAGTACCCATTGCCTTTGATCTTGAAAAGTTCTAGATTGTATCTCTCAGGGAACAAGGAGGCCGGCTTATTCCACTCTAAAGCTGTATATGAGGAAAGTGGATTCAAACTCATCTTTGTGTGTGTTTTTTTTACTATTAATTAGAAATTCGGTGATCTGGACGACCACACCCGCAACGCGGAGGAAGAGTTCGACAAGCTGAAGGATGTGCTGGAGGGAGAGGACAGCGAGGAGAAGCCCGAGCCGGAGGAGGAAGCCTCGCCCGAGGCCGCCAAGAAGAAGGGCACTCCTAAGGTGAGGACTCATACGCGCTGCTGCTAAGCTTCAACCACTGTGTTTTTAAACCTGTGCTTTAAAAACAGGTGTTATAAGCTTGACGTCGATGTCTGTCTGTCTCTCTCTCTGTGTGTACGTCTGGTATCGTTGCTCTCAAACGGATGGCTCGATTTCGATGCATTATTTCATTTGAATGCCTGTTTCCTATGAATGGTTCTTAGTTATGTTTAGTTAATATCGATTAAAGATGGCCGCCACAAGATAGCGGAAAAAATATTTTTCACAACTACCTCAATATGGGTATTAAATGAAAGAGTTTGACTAGTAGAAAATACTACACACTATATTCAATTTCATATCCAAGATGACCGCCATCATGTAATGGCGAATTACATTTTTGTTATTGACAACTTCAGCTGCGGCCGATAGATAGATAGTGATACGCTTTATTGAAGACACCAAATAAAAATAATTTACAAGTACATTACATTTTATAATATTAAAACTACTGCGACCATCGGTGATGACGGCCATTTTCAATGCATCTTGTGCAATGCACCTTTGCTCGTTTGGCCGAAACTTACCTGACTAGACTGACTATAGAAAACATGAATTACCCGTGTATTCATTTAAAATGTGTAATAACCACGTTAGTTTTCATACTAAAATCAGGTATTCTCTATGTACATTAGTAAGATTAGTAGGGCTCTGCCCTTTCTGCGACAATGTTTGGGATGCAGTTGACGCCATCTGAGGCCGATTGCCATTCAGAAGCAGCCCATTTTATGTTTCCACAGTTGGTACTGTGGTATTCTCTCAATAGGAGAGAGTCAAGGCCTTAATCCACTATGCTGGCCGAATGTTAGCTTGAGTGAAATGTGGAGTGGAGTATATAAAACTGTTGCGTGAAATTAGGAACACCGATAGATTATAGTCTGGAATAGCCATGGCATAGCATAGCATAAGCTACTTTTATCACAGGAAAACTACGGGAATGGTAAATGGCGTACGGAAACTACGCGGGTAAATCCGCTGATGAGATTCGCTGCTAGTCGTAGTTTGAAATATTAGTAGAATATTTGTTTATTAATAGCTTTTTTATAGCATAGAGTGACGAGATGAGCAGGAAATGTGCCTGATGGTAAACTACATATTTGCCACATAACAGCACAGGAACACGCAGCTATTGGAACATGAAACGTCCAAATCATTACCTAGCACTGCACTGCGCTCGTCACCCAGAGATTTAAGATGTAATATCTCTAAGCCCTGTAAAGCCCTGGAAACATTGCCCTTCAAACCGGAACACAGTAATATATTAAGCTTCAAAACTTTCTCAGTGTATCACTCTGTATGCTAGATGTATGTAGCCTCAAATAGTCCCATTTCCACTGAACAGATTCGTTTGGGTTCTAAGGTGAAACCAATAAAGCGAGCCTCGTCTGCCAGCGCGAAACCCACGCCGAAGAAGAAGCGGAAGAGCTCTCTGTCTCGCTCCCTCACGGAGACGAACGACAAATCGACGATGTTGAACCATTCCTTCTCCAAGCAGTCCAGCCTGCTGAATCGGCCCTCCAATATATTGAGACCAGTAAGTAGAGCAAGTTATTGAATAAGCATAATTTTTAACCGTTTTATGTTCTTGCCGCTGTTTAAAAATAACGTCTTATGAGTCTGTGGAGACTTTATAAATTAAAAACATTTTTAGATGAGTAGAGCACTTTTTGGTGGAACAAAAATCATGGAACTTGCGTCATCGTCACCTAACGCTTTCTGATTTGGGTGAACTAAAGTGATGGACTCGCGTCATCGTGACGCTTTCCGAAAATATTTTTTTCTTTTATCTGTAATAACCTGTGTTCTATTTTCGGTTTTAACAAAGAACGTAAAGTGAGCTATCATATTCTATGCTTTCACTTCTATCGGCAGTCCCTTTGACTGCCTTTTTTAACCGACTTCCAAAAAGGAGGAGGTTATCAATTCGACCCCTATGTTTTTTTATGTATGTTACAATAGCCAAGTCTAACAGGTAGTGGATATGCCTACCTACCACGTGCCTACATAGTATTTTTGGCCTGACTGTCACCGACTTCGAATAAATGAGGGAGTAGCAGTTGTAATAATGATATTATTTAATTTATTTTTTGATTTTGAGCGCCTATTTGTGGTTTTGAAGTCGGTTTAATTTTTTGTACGAAAATAGTTTACTTATTAGTTAAACAGTTTAGAATGATGAGATGAACTCCACATGTGCCTGGATTGCAAACAAATAGGTCTGCCCATAACAGCAGAGTGACATGAACTCCAATATTTAAGATAGCTACATAGCTCTGCATTGCGCTCGTCACTTACCGAGATATAAGGTGATTTATCTTTTAACCTTGTACTTTTTCTGAAAGCGTTGTTCTTCAAACCGGAACACAGTAATGTACAATGACGGTACAGCTGGCACAAGTGTAAATAATTCTTTAAGCGGACTCTGTAAAAAGTGCTACCACTCATCATCATATCACCCGAATGAGTGCTGCTGTACGAAGGCTTTCCCCAAAAATCTCCACAAAGACCGGTCCTACCACTACCAAACAGAAATTTAGTAGAAAACGTAAAAACAGGGTATTTGATCTAACCACCCCGCTCATTCCAGGATACGCCTCCTCTCGACCTGGAGAACGTATCAGAGACGCTCCTCGAGAAGAACATAAAGGCGAGCGGCATGAAGTTCGGATTCCTGGGACTCGGCATCATGGGCGGCGGCATCGTGAAGAATCTGCTCAACTCGGGACACAAGGTCGTCGTGTGGAACCGCACCGCTGCCAAGGTAGGTCTAACTAACTACCTGCTCAAAAATAGATGATAGGTTTGGGTGCAAATTCAATTTACCTACGATAATGAGTTCTTGGAAGTATCCCTAAGATAGTGATAGTTCGAGGGTAGCTGTGAAAAATCTGTTTTTACTAATCTAAACTTACTGTACTCAAAGAGTACTACATCGCGTAAGACGACCAGGGCACCAGGGCAAGGCAAGACCTTGGAGCGTACGATTTCGGCTTGATCTGCCGCTGATAGGGAAGTTCAAGGACCCGCACCTCAGCCACGGTAGGTCTAAGAAAGTGCTGTTTTGAGGGTAGCTGTGAAAAATCTGTCCACTACGGAACGTTCGACTAGCGCAGAAGGCGCAAGGCCATACTAATCTAATCTTACCGTACTCAAGTACTACATCACGTACGACGACTAGCGCGAGGGTACCTCGGACGGTACGGACGGACGGGAAGTGAAGTGTAGATAGTGCTAGTTTGCGGGTAGCTGTGAAAAATCTGTATCTGTGATATTCAACTTCAACTCTTGATTAATGTCGATTAGCCTCACAATTCCAGAGTGTCTAAGACGTTAATAGTACTGAAAAGATATCTGCGCAATCTTTATGGAGCCAAGACTTGTTGCTAAAATATTTTAACTCAGCTAATGATACACCTTATAGTTGATAGATTTGAGTGCAAATTAGATGTACCCACAATACTGAGAATATATATACCTAGAAGTATGTCTAAGATGGTGCTAGTTAGAAGGTAGCTGTAAAAAATCTGTCTCCATGATGTCAACAGTGCTTACAGGAAGATGATGTATGCGCAATTTTGTGTTCAAAACTTGTTGCTAAAAACTTTTATAACTCATGACATGATACAACTTACTGTTTCATAGATTTGTGCGCAAATCGCATGTACCCACAGGACTGGGTACTTAAAAGTATGTCTAAGATAGTGCTTGTAGAAAAGGGATGTGTGCATAATGTGTATGGACTCAGGACTTGCTAAGAGCTTTCTAGCTCAACACATACAACTCGTAGAATAGCTTTATGTGCAAATTGCATGTACCCATAGAACTGGATACTGGGAATGTGTCTTAAGTTAGTGCCAATTTGAGGGTAGGTCTGAATAATCCTTGCAGGAAAGGGGGAATGTGTGCTCAATTTTGTAACCAAGATTTGTTGCTAAAAGCTGGCTAGTGCGTCCACAATCCACTATACTACTTCTAAATGATATGTTTGTGTGCAAATTGTAAGTACCCACAGTATTTGAAATAATATTAAAAGTCCTTATATAGATAGGCCTAAAGTTCTCCACTTACATGTTTTGAACAGTTATGTTCTTCTAAAATGTCTAAATTAGTTAGCTATTTAGTTAAACACATTGCTGGAGATTATGAAGCTTATTCTTGAGCGGAAGATTTGTCTTTTGACATCCATCTTCTCATCTGGCTAGTATTACCGTATAAAAAGCATAAAGCCGAACAAGGCCATCACTTGACTATATTGTGTGGGGTGTCTTACGTATGAGAATACTGTGACCACATCGCGGCTAACGTATGTTGAAGATAATCTTCCGCGTTACAGCGTGTTTTTGTATTATGTTTTAATGTTCTGGCTTCCACTACACTGCCCATCGTGCCTAGTGTGAACATGTGCCTAGATTAATTAACGTGATGTGTAAACATTGTTCTTTAAACATTGAAATTAAATCATGGTGTCTTCAAATCGAGAGTGAATCGGTTTCTTCTAGGTAAGCACGCTCTATCGTATATCGCATCATCGCTTAAGATCAGGCGAGATGGTGGTCAAGTGCGAACCTATTCTAGTTAAAAAAAAAAAAAGGCATAGAGATAAAACATTTTATATCTCTGGGTGACGAGCGCAGTGCCGTCATGTTCCAATAGCTGTGTGGCAGGGATGTTGCTTACCATCAGGCTCATGTCCTGCTCGTCTTGTCTTTTTTATATAAAAATTTATTCAATTATGTTTTTCTGGAATCTCGTTACAGTTGGTCTGTTCTTGACAATAAAAAATGGTATTGTGTTCTTTGGCGCCACTTTTACCGGAATCATAGTTTTCATCACAAATATTGGATAACAACAGCTCTGGACAGAATTAAATGGAGGGAGGGTAGAGACGCTTTTGCACTGCAGTGGTACAGTCATTCATGGCTTATCTTTCTTAATATATTATTATATAAATCTCGTGTCATAATGTTTGTCCTCAATGGACTTCTAAACCACTTAACCGATTATAATAAAATTCGCACACCATGTGCAGTTCGATCCAACTTAAAAGATAGGATAGTTTTTATTTCGATTATTGAGCTTTATGTGACAACATCCGAGCGAAGCCGGAACGGGCCGCTAGTATATATAATAGAGGTATAATCGTTTTCGGAATTGCGTATAAACTGCCTACCACTGTATAACGTATAACACGGATGTTCTATTACACTGCGCCATTCAACTTTAACTTTGTACTGTTACACACCATTTAAGAAATTATAGTCCAATATCCCAGAGCCGCCAGACGTCCCGTATTTTCTGATGAACGAAATGTGGACGATTGAGTAGAGTTAGTACGTAGTAAGAACACATGCTTACCCGCTAACTTGCTTCGACGGACAATTTTGAAATATGGGGTCCAGAAGGTAAAACATTACTGACTTCACGTATTTTCTAATCACTGATTTTCACGTATGTTGTAGGCAATATTTTTAAAAATAAGGCCCCAATACTCCCAGGTACTTTCCGTCGGCCGTTTTGCTTAACAGACGCTTTACAATTACTTAACTTCACTTAAATTCTCATACTCCATTTGTATACATGTTTATCAGACAACTAATATTTTAAAGGCTTTTCCAAAAAGACTGACCGATCTAAGGGGCCAATCATCTCCCAAACTCAATTTGAAGTCAATATTTCCTGATACATGTCTCACTCAGCCTCGCGCTCTTACCCTTAGAGGCATTAAAATCGAGTTGAGGGGATGATTCTATCATATCTTACTCTATCGTAATAGGAATATGAAGAGGATGATCAAGAGTGTTAAGTTGTTGAATAATAACAGGAAGAGCACGACATGTTGAGTGTTAAGGTCTTTGTTCGTGTCTCTCAGATATCTACTCCACGTAAATATTATAAAAT
The DNA here is from genome assembly GCA_017562165.1 of Ectropis grisescens. NCBI lineage: Eukaryota > Metazoa > Arthropoda > Insecta > Lepidoptera > Geometridae > Ectropis > Ectropis grisescens. The sequence continues at coordinate 1,583,432 of CM029780.1, forward strand.
AAATAAGATGCTCTGTAGATATTTAAAACAATGTATGATAAACGAAAAACAAAACTCAATCAAAACGAAAGTCAATTTTGATGCCTTTCGTCTTCTAGGCACGCCCAAAGGAACCTTCGATGGGTGTAGTAAACCCCCCATTCCATAAACGGAAGGTGAAACAGTAAACCACGCATTAACATGGAGTTTGCTCCTATGCTCTAAGTCTGCTCTCAGTCTAAAAGAAAACACAAGGGCTATTGTTGAGAGAGTCAATTAATCAGTAAGCATACTACTATGACATAGGCATAGAATTTTTCAATGAAATGGTGACACGATACCTATAATCAGTTATATTTTAAACGTTATTTTGCTACTATGTTATTATCAGAGATGTACAAAATGGTTTTAAAAAAGCATTTAAATACAAATACAAATACAAATACAAAAATCTTTATTGCTGTTTGCAGGTAAGATAAGATGATACAAAACATTTAAATAATTGACCCATACAAACTGGCCTCTTCTTCTAGAGGCATGCAATATGTCTGGCAACGCAGTTTCCATTGGTCTGAATTTATACAATGATAATAATAGTCAGCTGATAGTCTTCTTACAATACAAAATGCAAAATACTTTTCAGATTTACTATTTTAAATGCAAAATACCAAATAGTTTTGAGTTTTGTATTTCAAATGCTAAATGCAAAATAGGTATTTTCAAAATACTTTTGCAAAATAAAATACCTTTTGAACAAATCTCAGATATTTATTTTTATTTTAGGTATTTATCATGAGAAATAGAGACACAATGCCGAACCGAACAAAAACGTCTAATAACATGGCATCTTATGCATGACATTTTGGTCATGGAGGTATAAAAAAGTAGTGAGAATGAGATAAAATATAGTTACTATTGATAACTTAATAATTTATTTTTCATCCCACCAGCTCGGAAAGAGTACTTTTGCTCCTCGATATCAGGGCGCAAAAGTCGTTTTTACCCTCTTGAGGTTAAAGTAAATTTGAATTTAGAACATCGTGTGTACTGAGGTTTTGAATTCAAAACATAATTCAACCTATTTATTTCTACCTCCTTGGTGCCGAATGCATCATACATTTTTTTTGAATATGTTAAAAACTCAGACTCGGAACCTCCTTGTTGTACTTACTTTTTAATTTGCTTAGCGCGAAAACATTCAAAATTTGCATTTAGTCATTTCCTCGCTGAGGTGGAATGAAAAGTTACGTGTTGCACTCGAGTGCAAAGATTTTTCACCTTGTGCTCTTTTGATTCCCTTGCTACGCTCAGGATTCTAATTTTGAATCACTCGCTGCGCTCGTGATTCAATTTTAGAATCCTTCGCTTGCTCGGTCATCAAAATTGAGCACGCGGTTAAAAATAAACTTTGCACTCTTGTATAACAAATAACTATTTCTACATAGTCTCAGAGTCTTTCTACACACCGAGTCCAGAAAAACTAGACTAACGAAAAGAGAGTTATGTCTCCATTTTGTGAATTGTATGGCCATTTATTTCGGTTGGTGGTGTAACTTGTTTTATTATTATTGCACTTTTCTTAATAACAACTGGATCCTGGACTGTCTACATTGACATTGTCTGACACTAGTCAGACATAAGGCGCTCACTCTGACCAAAGAAGAAAAATGAACGAAATTAAAAAATATATATTTATTTTACTGTACAACATTCTACTAGTCAAGCCCTTTCTTTTGCTACCCATATTGTGGGAGTAATGAAAAAATAGATGTTTCGCCATTTTGGATTTGAAATTCGTCATAGCGTATAATAGTATTCTACTAGTCAAGCCCTTTCATTAGGCAACCATATTGAGGAAGGTTGTGAAGAAATATTTTGTTAGCCATTTTGTGAAGGGGGCCATCTTGAATCGATATCAACTTATCAACCAAGCATAGCTAAAAATCATCGCACAAAAATTAACCTTCAATAAAAAAAGCGCATCGCAATCGGTAAATCCGTTTGAGCTCTACGGTGCCAGACAGACATCGACGTCAAACTTATAACATCCCTATTTTTGGTCGGGGGTTAAAAAAGGGCGCGCATAGCTAGCAGGCGCTCTATCGAACAAATTCGGTGATACAAGCGTTATCCGTTTCGTTTCAAATTTTTTTGGCTAAACTTAATGACAAAGTATTTTGTATTTTGAAATGAATATTAAAATGCAAAATACGTCTCGAAAGGTATTTCAAATAAAATACAAAATGCTTTGTACTAAAATGCATTTAAATGCAAAATACAAAATAGGTATTTTGCATTTTGTATTTGCATTTTAAATAGAAGTATTTCAAATAAATCGCATCTCTGGTTATTATTAACTAGTCTCAGACAAAATAATGGCTAATTAGCCAATGATTTGTCTCTACAAATCTGTCTTGACAAATTAATGGCTTTATATTAATTTGTCAAAAAATAAATAGTAACAAAATAACGATTAAAATATGAGAGAGTCTAGTTATCATGTCACCATTTCATTGACATATTCCTTGCCTATGTCATAGTACGCTTAGCTGATAAATTGACTCTCTTTTAACAATTAAAGTTGACTAGTATCTGCTCACGACTTCGTCCGCGTTACTTATAAAGGAGCTGCCTATTTTTTGCAATAAAGAGTAGATCCTGTGCTATTTCAGAGTAGAATTCATGTTGTGTTATGAGTTCCTAATTTCTGTTTCATTCGTTCAGTTTTTAAATATTAGTAGCATTCATTGTAATTTAAATATCGATACCTTAATTTGCAAAACGAATAACTCCATAGTAGCAAATTTCGCAGGGGCCACTAAAAACTTAATATAAAAAAAAAATTAAGCATCAAAAGAAAATAAACCAACATCCCTTTGGAAATTGTGTTTCTTATTAACTAATAAACACTTAAAATAATGAAAATACCAGTTACATCATAGATTTTAGTGGTGATTTAGTGTGACCCCTGTGAAATTAGCTACTATGGAGTTATTCGTTTTGCAAATTAAGGTATCGATATCTGCGGCGTCTTGCGTCATTATATAATTGACCTTTTTATGTAAATGCCAATTGTAATGATATGGCATAACTAGGTATGGTAGTTTTTCTACGAGGTTTACGTATTTTGTAGATATAAAATACTAAATGAAGACCAAGAAATATGTGTGCATAGTAAGTATGTCCGAGCAACGAGGGCAGTGTTTGTTTGATAACAAGGCAAAACGACGATCGGTGGTCAGTCTCGCTTTTAACCAACTTTGAATAGGTAATTGTAATGTGCAAACATTACTGTGTTCCGGTTTGAAGGGCAATGTTTCCAGAGAAATTACAGGGCTTAGAGATATAACATCTTAGATCTGTGGGTGATGAGTGCAGTGCAGTGCTAGGTAATGATTTGGACTCTTTATGTTCCATTAGCTGCGTGTCACTGTGCTGCTATGTGGCAGGCATGTTGCTTGTCATCAGGCACATGACCGTCTCGTCTCGTCGCTCTTTATTTAATAAAAAAATAATAAAATTGAACACAAGTATATGCTCACGACTTGGACCGCACAGAATTTATAAAAGGACTGAAGGAAGGACGGCCCGTTGCGGCTTCACTCGGGTATCTTCACATAAAATCCATTATTCGAAATAAAAACTATCTTATATTAAAGTTGGACTAAATTACACATGAATGCCAACTTTCGTGAATATCGGCTGTGTAGTATCGGTGAAGAGTTTTCTGGGAACAAACATGACACTAGATTTTTATATAAAAAGATTGGTACCATGGGAGGTTATCGATCATCTTATATCTTTGAGTGAAGATTGCAGTGCTAAGCAGTAGTTTGAACTCTTCATATTCAAACAACTTGTGTGAATAGCTACAAAGCGTGATACTTTGTTATTGGCAGGAGTGTTGCTACCATCAGGCACGTGGGTTGCGCGTCTTGTCTCTTATTATCCTACTTCCTTCTAATATGTTTAATGCGAAAGTTTGGATGTTTGTTGCTCAGTCACGTCGGAATGTCTGAAAGACTCGGGTTCAAATTTGAAACACAGATTAATGTCGGGAATAATAGCACATGCTACTTTTTATCTTTGAAACATTATAGGAACTACTCGCTTAGTTTCCGTTTCTGTATTATCACTAGAAAAAAATATTTATTAAGTCACATTGAAACATTTTTTCACCATATTATTGTCGTCTCATGATTAATTCATATACTATATTGATTTTTTACTTCATTCGTTCAACAAAAATAGAAAACCCCTGTCCACGGCCGACCGGACTTTTCTTGAAGGACTGTTATCTTTGTAAACAAAGGCCGCTGTGACGATGTAATAGAAGCTTTTAAACTTTCGAAACCAACTCATATTGAAAACAAGATAGGACTTCAATTAGATCGTGGTTTAGACTTTAACGTCTTCAACATCGTCGCAAAGTTGCTAGCTTATCGGTTTTTTATGTGATTGAAAAACTAGCCTCGTGTAGCTCGGCCAAGAAAGATGGCGGTCAAGCCTATTATCGAAAAAATAAAAACAAATTGAAAAAAGAATTGGCAGTCATAGGGACTGTCGATAGAAGTGAAAACTTGTAACTCAGAATTTGATAGCTCACTTTGGAAACTACACGGCCGAAACCGGAGGGCGCTCCTTGTCTGGATCTTCAAAGCATTGCCGTCTAGATCATATCTTCTAAGCATGGCCATCTAGATTAGTATTACAAGCATGGCCATCTAGATTAGTCTCTTAAACATGGTCATTTAGAAATGTGTTATTGGTCCCGAATTCACCCAAACATTTCTTTCATTTACGAGCGTGACGATGAGCTTCATTCGCAGTCCACGAAAAATCTGTGTGGAGTGCGAAAAATAAGTTTTCACTTTAAAAAAAACTGCAAAATTTTCAGACCGTCAATACCTAGATTGGCTCCATTCCAAATTAAAAATGCCAGGTGCTCTAGCTACTTTGAGTTTCGCATGGTTCCTCAAGTTGTAGAACATTCTACCGATTAGTGGGTACTCGAGAAGGAAAATGAGCACCCGGGGAACCGATGCGGGTGGGATTTTATGTAGGTATCAGCTTACAATGTCGATACGGACTCGGCGCCGCACTGCGCCTAGCGCTAACAAAGTAGAACAGGTGGCTGATATTAACTTACATTATACTAGCTGTTTCCCGCTAACCCGTTTTTCGCGACAATTTATCTTTGCCAAATATATTCACGCAAAATATTTTTATCCTAACATTACTCTGTTCCCTTTATTATTTGTTAATACTGTTCCTCAATCACGTAACGTGATTATAATTTATTTTCATTTTAACAACACGGGGGACATTTTGTATGACCTCCTCTAAAATTTGAAGCTGCGACCGTGCCTGGGGGAAACTGGCGACTTCCTAGACAAGAACAAAATTAAACATTTTTATTAACCCCCGACTACCTCAGATTTGTTATCTGCACAACATTCTAGTAGTCATGCCTTTTCATTTGATACCCATATTAAGGGAGTTGTGAAAAAATATATGTATTTCGCCATTTTGTGGAAGCGGCCATCTTGGATTTGAAATTTGTCATAGTGACATGTATTCTACTAGTGAAGCCCTTTCGTTTGATACCCATATTGAGGTAGTAGTGAAAAAATAATGTAATTCGCCATTTTGTGGTGGCGGCCATCTTGGATTTCAAATTTGTCATAGTGACATGTATTCTACTAGTCAAGCCCTTTTATTTGATACCCATATTGAGGTAGGTTGTGAAGAAATATAAATAAAGTCCAAAACAATATACGCGGCCTGAATCGATATTAACCAAACAGAGCTAAGAACATCCGCACAGATATTAAACTTCAAATAAAAAAACCCGCATCGAAATCGGCCCATCCGTTTGAGCTCTACGATGCCACAGACAGACAGACATCGACGTCAAACTTATAACACCCCTTTTTTGGTCGGGGGTTAAACATATAATCGAGCAACAAACTTCTAAACAACAATTTTTTTTACATTGATAATTTCACTAGAATTTTAATACGAGTATCCCATTAAACTACTCACTTTAAATACAGACCAGCTGCGAAACACAATTAAATTCAGTTTGAAAAAATACAGAAGTTGTAACAGTTTTTAATTTTATGTTAGACAGAGATGAACTACATATTTTGCATAGGTTGTTTTGGACTTTATTTATATTGGGTGATCGAGGACACCGTAATTATCATGCGATCATCACATCATATAAATAAATGAATAAATATTGGTGGACAATTCACACACAACACCATCTGACTACTGACTACTGAAAAGCAAAGCTTGTTTTATGGCGGCTAGATAGTTGATATAATACTTATATAGTTTTTGAAATGCAAACTTATTATACATAGAAACACCTAGACAAACAAACAGACACAGTACAAATATTTGAATTCATCACACAAATATTTGCACTGAGTGGGAATCGAACCCACGACTCTCGACTTCGCAGGCAGAGTTATATAGATACACTCCGCGAGGCATAAGCTGAGCTTTGCATTTGTGTGAGTGTACATGGATAGTGTAGGTGTGACAACCGGCCTTAGGCGCGGCGCCATTCTGTCTCGCCGCGCTCCTGCCTGATTGGTGATCACTCACACTAATGCAAAGCTCAGCTTATACCTCGCGGAGTGTACTATGTTTAATGGGCGTCTATTTTCATTTCTCTATAAATCTAACAAGCTGAACTAGGGAATATTTATATGTACCTTACCATATAAATAGTATTCAAGCTTCTTAGCTTAAAAAATTACGAAACTTCTTCGCAAAGCTCCGTCCTCTTTTTCAATGTCTTACACAGATTTTCGCATTAAATAGTTGCTCAAGCTATTTCTTAAACTATAGACTAACTCTGATCCAATTTTCATTTAAATCAGTTCAGTAGTTTCGGCGTGAAATCGTAACAGATAGACAAACAGTTAGTTTCGCATTTTATAATATTGATAGGGATATTGGTAGGGCCTTTCAGGAGATGCAAGAACAATGATTAAAACCTGACATATAGTCCCGAGGATAAAGCGATTGAACAATCCAAATATTCTATAATTATGTATGCATAAAAATTTACTTATCTTTAAAATATCTAACTTGGCTCGATGACCCAAAGTCTCACGAAAAGACTCTCCCTGTAGGAATCCTTTTCCTACCATGGGTTTGGAGCTCTCCATGCTCTCCTAGGACTTGTTGCACACAATCTTATAAAATATCTATTTGGGGAATATTCATCTGTATCTTTCTGTAATCTAGATACTTCAAAGTAGCTTGTGGTCGAAAGTAAACACGTCATAAAATCTAAATTGTGAATTACTTTATATGTATTTTTAGAAAGTGAAACTATTATGTCATAGTATAAAGTTTCATATTATTTATTTAATTTTTTCCATCTTGAAAAATAAAGGCATTTTCTAGTATTCCAAGTGTTTTATTTGTGTTGATATAGGATTACTTCAATGATATGGTTCAACACAATTTAGTAGTCGCTAGTAAATTAATAAAATTTTAATGTTTAGGAAAATACACCACATTACATGTTATTACTAGGCTGGGCATTATAGAGATAGAACCTTCTGTATTTTTTTTAAGCTGAGCAGCATAGGATAGTTTGAAAATAATACAAAGCAGTACATTGAAAAATAATTTATTCTCCTTGATTAGCGGTTTTCTCTTGTTTAAATATTTAGAAAACTTTCAACAATATTTGTATATTTTATAATTTTAAGAAACGTTATAAATAATCATTGCTGGATTGTATTATTTGGCATATCACTGCAAGACTCATTTCTTAAACATTATGTTCCAACAGTGTCAAAAATATATATCTGTATCTACCCACGACAGTTAAAAGTATTCGTCAGTTTATAGTAGAGGCGAATGCATCGGGAGACCCGGGCGGGCCGCGGACGGCTCGGCGACGCTCGCGCGCACCACCGTACTCTAGTTCGAGTCGAACGATTACAAAACGCCTAAGAGTACACCCTAACAATACATCAAAATGGAAAACATGATTGAAACGAACGGACACTATTTACAAGTCTACGTTGCCACGATATAACTTAACCACCATAGTACTTCGATTCACTACGCGAAACAGATCGTTTTCTCTCTTAAAACCTACACTAGACAAATTAAATTTCACTAAGCGTCAAATTCGGAGCTAGTGTATCACAGCGGGCGCCGCCGCCGCCGCTCACACGAAGCGCGGCGGCGGGCGCAGGCGCAGGCGCGCGGCGCGGCCCGACGCGTCGTACACGTGCAGCACGCGCGTCGCCAGCCGGTACTACAAGCGCGCGCCGTCCGCGCAGTCGCACGCCGGCCGCAGCTCCGCCGCCAGCAGCGCGCGCGCGCGCCCGTGCAGCGCCGCGCGCGCCAGCTCCGGCTCGCTGGCGCTCGACGCCAGCAGCGGCTCGCTGGCCGGCGCGAAGCTCGCCGGGAACGGCTTGGACGGCCCGGCGGCCGGCGGCTCGTCCGGCGCCGGCGCCTGGAACGGCCGCACGGCCGCCAGCAGCCGCACGGGCGGCGGCGGCCCGCGCTCGATCATGTTGATGTGGATCCCGGGCGGCAGCGGCACCGGCGAGTTCCGCCGCGAGCTGACCGACCGCTCCGTGGGCGTGTAGTACACCGACATCTTGCTCTCGTCCCCGTCGCCGTCGTCGGCCAGCGTCGGCAGCGTCGCCAGCGCCTCGATCTTCGTCTTGAGATACATGTCGATCACCTCCACGTCGGGGTCGAGCGCCGTGGAGTCGCTCTGGCCGCACGAGCCGCTGCGGCAGTTGTCGAAGTACAGGCTCGGCAGGTTCTCCAGCACCTTGTTCAGCGTCTGCTGCTGGTACTTGTAGGACTCGCGCAGGCGCAGGATCTGGTGCGCGCTGAACTTGCGGATTTTGTTCCGCTGGAACACGTAGTTCTCTCGCACCCAATTGAGCTGGCTCGTCGAGTACTCGCGTACCCGCTTCACCTGCATGTGGACGACAATCTGTTAGGAACGGTACTAACGAAGTGTTCGGCGAGGGGGAGGGAACCGTGCCGGGAATGTGAAATACGAACCTGGTCGTAGTACTGGTCCTTCATCGCGGTCAGGTGGTTGGTGCCGATGTCTCGGATGTTGCGGAGGTGGCTCGCTTGCGACGAGTAGCTGTTCTGTATCCACTCCATTTGTTGCGAACAGTTCTCTTTTATTCGGTGCACCTATAATATACCTTCGTATTAGCACAACGCATTTTGTGTAGTTCGATCGCTCCCCTACCGGGTAACAAAAGTACTCCACACATCGAGCATTTTCGCTCGGCACATGTTGGCAACACCATGAACTGATTTACCTGAACTGCGTAGTTCTCTCTCAGTTTCTCGAGTTGTTGTCTCTTGTATGTCTCGATGTTGTCCAGCATTCCGATGATTTGCCTCGAGCGCGGCGCGTCGCGGTTCACACATGCGCAACAACTGCAACACGTTTCCAACAGACGGAACCTGGAATGTACATCGATGTACATGTATTACAACAAAATAATAGACATGTTGAAAAGCAGAACTGGTATAGGTAAGAGACAAGCATGGCTTACAACTACCACGATTTAATTATTTTGAAAAGATCGATTGATAGGATAACTCTTTATTGTGACACAAAAACAGGAAAGTTACAGTAAAACACTTATGAACTAGAGCCACACAAGAGTTTTTGTTATTGATTAGCTAGCTATTTTTGTTTATTTTTTGTCTTAGAAACAAAATTTAGTAATAACCTGTAGAATATGAATCTCAAGGCCTGCACCAGCAAAGTGAGGCCGAGAAAGGCCGCGGCGCAGATCGCCCCGCACAGCAAACTATACATCTTGATCTCGAACATGGTCATGGGGTCGATATTGATCACTACTGAGACGGTCACGTTGGCTGAAGGGTTTGACGCGAAGCATAGATAGGTCCCGCAGTCCTCCCGATGGATGTCTCCGACGAACAGCGACCCGTCCTCTTGCACCCGCAGCCTAGACTTTGACAAGTCGATGTTTTTGTAAAACTGGTCGTGCGCCAAACCATGCTTGTGGAATATATCCGGCGTCTGAGAGTCCGGGTTCCAGTGGAACACTTCCCTCGTCGGCGTTATCCACGTTAGCGACGGCTTGGGGTTTCCGTCGAACTTGCATTCTAATAGCGCGTCGCTTCGCAGTCGGTATAGCGCCAATGGACTGCTCGAAATCAGATCCGGCGGTTTGCAATTCGTGTGGTTCAGAATTGTTATCATGTCGCCCGGGTACGTGAAGCGACAGCTGAGATCTTCCGGCTGGATGTTTATGGTGCTCGCCCGTTTCTCCACCCAGCTCGCGAACCAGGCCATGCGGCAATCGCAAGCCCAAGGATTTTTCCTTATCCTCAACTCCCGTAGATTGTCCAACATTTTGAGCGACTGTGGCAGGAACGTTAATGCGTTCGCGCTAATGTCCAAATTGATCAACGAAGGAGTGTCTTGAAACACGAATGGTTCTATCTCTCGTAATAAGTCGTTATTCCTAATGTAAAGTCGCTGTAGATTATCCAAGCCTTTAAAATTAGTGTTCTGTATGACGGATATTTCCGTCCTCTCGAGGTAGATTGTGTCGAGACGTTCGTTGTGCTGGAACAGTAAGGGCGGCAACGCTCGCATCCTGTTCCCGCCGATATCGAGCTGCTCTAGGTTCTTTAGATTTTTGAACGCGTCGTGCGATATGTTCTGGTACGAGTTGTGGCTCAGATTCAACAACCTGAGACGGTCGAAGGAATCGAATATTTGTTTCGGTATATAATCTAATTTGTTGCTCGACAAATCTAGAATCTCCAACTCTCTCAGGTTGACTAGAGCGTTAGGCGTAATCTTGACTAGGTTATTGTTATTCAGGAACAGCTTCTTGATAAGTCTATTGGGGTGGAAATAGAAGTCCAGGAAGGTCGCTATCTGGTTGTGCGATATGTCCAAGTGTCGGAGATTGGTCATAGGGCCGAATATTTGGAAGGGTATCGCTCGCAGCCTGTTGTGCGATATGTCGAGAACTTCGAGACTCTCTAGGTCCGCGAACGTGAAGCGCGGGATGTCATCGATGCGGTTGTTGGAGATGTTGAGGTACTTGAGGCTGGCGAGGCGGGCGAATTGGCCGTGCTCGGTGCGTTGGATGTCGTTGCGACTGAGGTCGATGTACTCGAGGTGGACGAGGCCGGCGAAGAGGTCGACGTCGAGGGCCGTGAGGTGCGCGTCGGTCCAGGAGAGCTCGCGCAGGGCGGCGCGGCCGGCCAGCTCGGCGCGCGCCAGGCGGCCGGCCGGCAGCGCCGCGCCGCACGCGAGCCGCGCGGGCTCGCACGCGCAGCCGGCGCGGCACGCCGGCGCGCCGCCGTCCGCGCACACCACGGCTGACCAAATTATTGCCAGCGACAGGGTTCTCAGCAGGCGCCGCATTATATTGCAACCCGCATAGTCTTATTTCCTGGAACAATAGAGGGATGTTGTTACTTCCACGGTTTTGACTTCCTATTTCCAAAACTGTATTCAGGGAAGCACGGTATCACATTGTCGCTTCTACCTAACAAGGCCCTTATTTTGTTGATTCATTACATTGCAACCCATATAGTCTTATTTGTTGGAACAATAGAGAGGGCTGTTGTTACCCTAACTATTCGAATCGAAGCACAATATCACGTTGTCGCTTTTACCTAACAAGGCCCTAATTTCGTTTATTCATTTTATTGCAACCCGTACACTCTTATTTGCTGAAACAAAAGAGAGGGTTGTTACTTCGACTGTTTCGATATTTAACTATTCGAAGCACTATATCGCGTTGTCAGTTCTATCTAAAAACTTCCTGATTTCATTGATTCATTTCATCGACACGAATTTAGCGCCGCATAGTAAAATTAAGTTTCAATTATATTTTCCGCTTTGATGGTTATTATTTTTACTAATAACGTAACCCACTGTGTTGTTTGTAAGAGTAACTAAACATTGAAGTAGATATGCTGGATACTGATATTGATTTTAATTAAAATTCCGATATCACAAATGTAAATACGTGTGACGTTTTGGTATAATATTATTTTAGCGCAGTTTATGATATTAGTCAAAAGTTACTAACTACTAATATCGTAGGCGATGAAACCGTTTTACTACTCATTGTTTTTTTTAATAAGCTCTGTATCGTTAACTAATACCTTTGATCGTATACGGAACAATGCCGGTGAATTGTTTGACTCATTTACTTAGGACTAGGAGCATGCGATGTACCAATTTCGCGGATGACTTTGCAAATCTATTTAGTGATCATAAACGTAACTATTTTATTACGATTGCAATGCTATTGCGACAATGTAGAAATATGTCCGGACTCTTATATCTTATTTGTATTTATAAAGTGAGTGAGAGTCGTATCGGTCAGTGGAGGGTGGGACGTCTTTTGACCAGATCAAAGACATTATCTACGGTTAGCTCAATATAAGTAAATAACTTTCGCGATTTAACTTATTCGAAACATTACTCATTTTATATCGCGATTATGTCCTGTGTAAAAAGTCAAATCAAGAAAACAATTTAATTCTTTTCAATATAAAGATTTGTTCTAGGTTACCAAACCATTCATACAGGTTCTAATGAAACTAATAAAATCTAAACGTAGTTTAGAAGGATTCGGAAGTTGTGATCGGTAAAAGTCGACTAGTTTGTGGATAGACAGACACATTGAAAAAATACCAAGTCGCCGTAAATTGCGCTTGTTAATTTGTCATTACTGAAAGTGGGATTAGTATGTAGGACATTCTTCTCATAGGTATTGTGTCAGCGATTAGGCGTCATATTCATATACAAGCCGACTATGCTTGATATGAACAACTAGCTGTGACCGCGTTTTAAGGTTTTTTTTCCCAAGCACGAGTAGCCTAAGTTATGGATTAGAACTTCCGCTATATATTAGTGAAAGCCCCGTCATAATCGGTCCAGCCGTTTCGAAGATAGCCGGAATAAACAGACAGACAGACAAACAAAAATGGTAAAAAAATATGTTTTGGTAAATGTTATGTTAATATTACAAACAGATACTTCAATTATATTTCATTGCATAAATATAGGTGAATGCTGACTCCGCGATGCTGTATAGGTACTGCACGCGAGTGGCGCTTGCCTAGACCTAGTTACCAAGGTTCTTCTTGTATCATAACTTGGGTTTACTGCCTATTTTCATATGTTTGGTTTATGTGTAAGCCTAGTTTTGTTTGATCAGCTGACGCTTACCATTGGGCAGCATGCTTATTTGTTACCTTGTTCAGTTGTCTAGATAAATTTATTATAGACGATGTTTTTCTACAAGAAAATCATCTTTTGTAGGTCAACTTGTTTTACTAATTTTGATGTGAGACATGTAAATTCGTATTTTCACCTTCACAGAATCAAATTGCTACATCATATCGTTGAATTTTATACGGTTACAGTACCGTATGAAATTAGAATGAATTAAAAATCATTACTTCAATACTGCGGTACATCATGTACATAACTTTATCTGGAAATATTTCGAGAAAGTCCCAACACAGTAATTTGTTAATTTTAATTTTATGTACTAGGTACATTCCAAATTAGTATTTATGTTATTCACTTTGTGGTACTTTTCCGTTGTTAGGTAGAAAACTCACGACTAGTTCGCGTTCATTAGTTGGTCTATCGGTACAGCCGGACCGTTGTATTGCAATGTGAAGTGATTCTACTGCACTAAATGTTTGCCTGCGAGCTATTCATCTCGCGCGAAGTGCTCTGTTGCATACCTTACACCGAACGACATTATAGATTCACTATTCTACTCCACACAATACCCAAAGCACATAAACTACGCCAAAAACATCCGTTTCGCCTTCCAAACCATACAGAGACGTGGAATTTACCTAACAATCGTCCACATTTTACTCCAACTTGCATAATCCACGTTATTTTCTGTTGACAAGGGACGCGACGGAGGCACGCATGCCTCGCCGCTTAATATCACACGTTCACCTTAATAACTCTCTCATTGCACTATCACATAACACGACACATGAAAACACGAGCGAGCGTATGATTTTGTAAAATAATTTCACAATTAAAAACGATAAAGCTCCGCGGCGTGCGATAAAAGACACTGTCACGGCGACAGGGGCCGAGCGACTAGATAGAAGTAAATGGCGGCCGGTTGAGTTGCGCGGCGCGTCGCCTCGCTCGCGCGCGCGGCAACCGCGCAGTGTGTCTCGCTCCCGCACTGGCCCAGTCAGCTGTGGGGCGCGGAGAGAGCCGAAGGCGCCCGATCGTAGGCGAAAGTGGTTTCCTAAACCCGCGGCGTATTCGAACCGCACACCAACGCATTCTTGTTTCTTTTGATCGGCGCGACGACTCCGAGGGGATCCCGTCTATTCATTAGGGCTCCGTCGCCGTTCTAGTGAAAAAAACGATAGCATGCGAACGGCCACGGTACCGAAGGCGCCTACGATTTGCTACATTTCAACCTTTTCAATCTGACCTTGTAATGTAAGCGCGGCTAGCGAGGTTCGGACACGTTAATCGCAATTTCCCTTGAAATGGAAAACTTCCACACTGGATCCGGGATCGCTCAGATGAAACTTAACGCTAAGGTGATCCGTTCACTTATTTATCTTTGGTTTATTTTCGGAACGTGATTTTTTCCCGTGAGTCATTGAGTAGCGTGAAACACGCAGACGAAACAGACGAGTCTTCGGTCAATGAATATCAAAAAAAATATTAAAAATCATTTCCTATCAAAACACGAGCAATTACGCTTACAGAGAGAGGAACAGCAAAGCTTGATAAGATACACCGTTATGAAAGATCATACTAGATAATAACGATACTTCATTTTTTAAATCTTATCAATATACGGCGAGAAGGTTCCGTTATCACTGTTATGTATTCCGTATTGCCGGTTTCGGATATTGCGAGATGTCTCATTAATTCAGAGGCTGCGACTCGAATATAAACGATATCGACGGGCTGTTGATTAAAACATCCAGTTTTAGAACAAAACAAGTCAAGGGGAACTGGTCTCAAAACTAGAACGAGATAAAGCTGAAGCCTTTGATATTATAACCGTATCGCCATCACTTATCTTTCAGAGTTATTAATTCGTCTATGTCAGTTTTATAGAACGTCGGTTCCAACATTCATTTTTTTTTCGGGCAGACCCTTTATTAACCAAACTAAAATACAATGATAACTACACTACAAACCTACCTAACTACTTACACTAAGCACACCTGAATTACAAAGACCACTGTAGGTATACAGATAATCAAGATGTTCACTAACATTCATTTGACTTTATTCTTTTATATGTGGCTTGTAAGTTAGCTACTGAAACGCGTATTTTTTTGTAGTTCGACGTTAGGTTGTAGGCGGTAATCCTACCTGAGGCCAATTTTATAGTGGCATGAGTCTTTGCCAGTTATTCAACCGCCAAGCAGTAATGTGAAAACATCACTATTTACCGGTTGGAAAGGCAATGTTTCCAGATAAGTTACAGGGATTATTTAGGTTATAAAATAACTTATATCTCTGGGTGACGAGCGCAGTGAAGTGCTAGGTAATAATTTGGACTCTTTATGTTCTAATAGCTGCAAGACACTGTGTTAAAATGGGCAGGCATGTTGTTTAGTAGTGATAGGACTCTTGACAGAGTCTGCCTGGGGATGTACCACACCTTTTCCAGTTGTTATACCACCAAGCAGTAATGTGGATACATTACTGACGAGCGCAGTGTAGTGCTAGGTAATGATTTTGACTCTTCATGTTCTAATAGGTGCATGCCACTGTGCTGTTATGTGGCAGGCATGGTGCTTACCATCAGGCAAGTGTCCTGCACGTCTCCTCACTAAAAAAAACATTTTCATGGTAAGGGTTTTACTTAAAATTTAAACATTTCCCTCAGAACTGTGATTTTTTTGCATTCGTCGGTAGATGTCCAGTGTAGGGTTGCGTCTTTAGTGCTAGCACGACGAAAACTAGCCCAAAGTTTGGTGAGCAGTACAATACCATCTAAGACAAATAAAAAATGCTTCGCGACTTATCCAAACATATATTATATCAAGCCAACGATATAAACCACTAGATGTGCCCTTACAAAATCAAAATTCGTTGTCAACAACAGTAAAATAAGTAGAAACTACAGCATATCTCGCCGCTGGGGATTCTAGGGGTCAAATAGATTGGTTGTGTTTAAAGATTTACGCTACACACAGAAACGCAGTTTATTACCAATGTCAAGGTCCTCAAGGCATATCCATTGGTTTATATCGATGTATATTAGATTTATTGTGTAGTACTTGTGTTTTCTGCAACAAGTTAGTCAATGTTGACAAAATGTCAAATTAAATATTTGTTACGTAAAATAATGAAATGTCAAGGTCAAATTAGGACGTAGGACTCCGAAGGGGTACGCTTGAAACTCATTAGGTAAATTGGGGCTGTTGTGAAATATCGTTAATCAAGTTTGTCCCAAAACAGTTGTCCATTTGGACCGTTTTTGTGCTCCATATTGCCCTAATTTCCGTCGGACCCTTGGGGACTTTCATTCATCACGGCGTCTCTTTGTCAGATATTAAATAAAGCTGCTCCAAAAATATCTTCTTGCGAGGAAGGATTTAGGTTTTGTGACGTATCTGTGGGTTTTTTGTAATTCCTCAAATGTGCGCACGTTTTAACTGTGTGCAAGATAAGCATATTGGAATGCTATATCTGTTTCCTTTCAGCTGTGATTGTTTAGGATTTTGCCGTCATGTCGCCTGACGTTTTTTAAATATAATTTTCCAAACACGGGTAAAGTTAAGTTCTAGGCCAAGGACTTAAGAAAACAAATTTATGTGTCCGTATAATTCTTCATTCAACATAAACGTAATAAACCTTTGTAAGGTTTGTTACTTAGTTTGATATGCTCCTTGGAGAATAGTCATGTCTTAAATTATATGCGGACAAAGTCGCCGGCAGATACTAGTATATTATACGTAAAGTTCGCCTACCCTATAATCCAGGCTCTGTTTGGTCTAGTTCCATTTTACGACTAAATTATACTTGTGCAATCTACCCACTATGTTATATGAGGGCGATACGACCAGCTCAGCTCTATTTTCGGACCATTATTATGGTGTACTTATCTAGGTAAGGGTTGGTAGTTGATAATGAAGGATAGAGGTATAGTAACTGTAGTTTATACTGTGGACGTGGTGATTACGCCATTTTCCTTTACGGCTGTCGACGTCCCTCGTTAAAATCTTTGTTGGCTTGACTTACCTTTTACCGGAGACGTCACGAGTCGGTTCATTCACACTTATGTCGCTGAAAACAGTGTACAGTAATACCTCGGAGATACGCGATAGGCGGGAGGGACCAAGCGATAGTCGTGTAAGTCGAATTCGCGTAAGTCGGGGTTCAATTTTTTTGTTATTAACATACATAAAGTTTGTGTAGCTGGACTCATTTTTGTTTTTTGGACGACTTAATTAAAGATGCGTCGATGTGCACTGCACACGTATAATAATCCCACGAGCAATAAATACACGTAAACCGACCTTATCGTAAACAGAACACCGACAGTGCGGAGACTGCGGAGTGTGCAAATGAAAAATCGCGTGTTGCCTAATTCGCGTAAAACGGGGTAGTGTACGTTACTGTACAAGTTGTACGCTTGTGATATTTTCAATCCAGCCCGACTTAAGTTTTAGCCGAATTTTCAGGTGCGCGTGCGGGAGAGTGCACTAACTTAAGTCGGACTGGACTGACTATTATATACGATGATAATTTAACTGGTAATGTTTCAATATAGACTAAATAAATAACCTTTTCTTTTATGTCAATATGCTTTATTATTAACTTTTAATCCAAGCTTTCATCCTCTATTTAAACTCTTCAAGCATTTATTTTATGATTAAATAAAAAGTAGCCTATGTTCTTTCTCAGGCTTTTAGACTATTTCTGTACCACATTTCTATTTACAGTAGCACAATAGTTCAGGTGTGAAAGCGTATTAAACAGGCAGATAAGAGGTACTTTTTTATAGTGTCAATAAGAATCCCTATCCTTACTGATATTCAATCTTAATTTATAGACTACTACAGGCCCGTGAACAAAATTTATGGGTTATATGATACAGCAGGAGACCTATGTAGGATGATAGAAGGGTATAAAATAATAGGATTCAGCACTTGAAAGCTGCATTTGAAAGCTGTCCAACTGAAAGCAAATTGAAGAGGGAGAAATGTATGGGTCATATGATACAGCAGGAGACCTGTGATATATATGATATGAAATATATTTACATATAAAATACTTTTCATCAAATAAACAGCTCGGTGAAGGTCGTTGTATAGCGGGATCTCCTACTATAAGCCTGCAAAAAAAAAACACAATGTCATTGTTCAACATGTTGCAAAAACATGAATCTGTATAGGATCATTGTTGTTCGTCTTACAATGTTAAGATAGGTAAGTACTGGAGAATTGGAAACTTCGCGATAGGTCACGTCGACTTTATCAAAGGAACAATACGATGTCCAATTGTGATATAAATACGAAGTTTGAGAACCTCCAGCTCATTGTTGCCAACCCGGATTTAGTAAAAAGTTTATACGACGCCGACGTTAGAAAAATACATCATTGCTTACATAAATTAGAGTGAAAAATATTTTCTTAATTTTACTTTGTTTGGTAATATTGAACAAAAACACTGTTTTTAAATTGAAGTAACATGAAGCAAAATTTTGACGTGACAACGTCTTATAAATTGGTTTGCCGGGTGACACTTCAAGAAACTGCGTTACGCTCCGCTCACGTTATGCGCTCACAACGAGAGCGAGTGAGAGGCACGCGTCCCTTCCACTCGGGCATGGTTAGCCCGCCTAAGAGCGAGAGAGACAGACATAAAAAGTGAAAGGCACGCGTCCCTTCCGTAAAATTATTTTACCACTCAAAGTCGTTGTCACGTAAAACTTTCGCCCGTATACCGACTTTACAGGCAACCAATTTTTTTTTAGTTAAAGTTTTCATTAAAAAAAGTGTAATTCATCATTTCACTACTATGATTTTTGTGCAAACTAGACTAATAATAAAATAGGTGAGTAGTAGAAGGCCAGAATTTGAAACTTTGACAATCGTACAAATTTTAACCTCAAACGTAATCTAAAAGATGGCTTTGCAGCGATTGGATTAGTGTTATATCATCATCATCATCAGCCCGCGTTCGTCCACTGCTGGACATAGGCCTCTCCTATAATACGCCATTCCACTCAAAATTTATACCTACGTAAATTTTATCATAGAAAAATATACGTAAATTTTGAGTCGGAGATTCAGAAAGGTCTAAAATACTTAGATCTACATCAAAATACGTAGAGTTGGCAACGCTGCTCCCGCCTTTTGGTCCGGCTCAATGTTTGAAACTTCCAGTTCAAGTGACGATTACGATTGAACAAAAGGTTTTATATTTAACACCGTTAAGTCATAATATAGCGAGAGAATAATAGAAATACGTCTAACGGAACGGTCTCTGAAGCAAGCGTAAACTTGTAACTTGTAACCTCATTAACGTAATACTGGTTCTAGTTTTGTATTTTCCACTGACTTCAAAAAAGGAGGAGCTCAACTCGTCTAAATATTTTTTTAATGTGTGTTACTTCAGAACTTATAAATGATTATTTTTTAGTTACTGGGATGTTTAAGTATTATGTAACGTGATTTCTAAAGTTTTTTATAAAACCTTGCGTTAGATTTTAAAAAATCCTAAATAGAAATTTGAAATACTTGAACGCTCCATGATGCAAAGCGACGATGTGGAGTGCGTCTACCAACTAAGCAACAAAACACGTCAAAATATTTACGAATACTAATCATACTAGCTGCGCCATGTTTGCGGCTCACAACTGGTCAGTTGGCACATCTATTTTATCATCACATTGCAAACAATACAATGCACGAAGGCATCGGAATCTCACTTGCAAAACATATAGAAACTTTATAAACGCAGAAACACTTACCCGTATACCGTGAAGGGCGTTGGGGCGACGGCGCATCGTTACTACAGCAAATGCAGCCAGTTTACTGCGGAATCTCCTTGTAGGGGATTATTCGGCTCTATTCACTTGGTTACCTTATTAAATAAAATAAATATTGATGAACATTTCACACACACCACCGTTTATAACCCCGAAATAAGTAAAGTTTGTACTATGAAAGCTAGGCTAGCTAGAATAATAATAATCATATGTATAGTTGTAACTAGCTGTTCGCCCCGGCATCGCTCTTGGTACCTATATAGTCTATAACACTCACATACCACATACATATCCAACGATGAGAGATTTTTTGAAATCGGTCCAGCTGTTTCTGAGTTTAGCGCGTTCAAACAAACAAGCTCTTCAGCTTTATAATATTTATAGTTGTAATATAGCATCGCAGTTTTTACTACAGTTTTCATGGGTTGGCTATTCTTTAAACTCAATATTTTCAAATTCAATTGCTTAGAAAATAAATAGATTTTCCTTTTACTTGTTGCAGGTATTCTCAAATTCTTTTCACGGCCAAAGTAAATATTAGTACTATTATGAAAAATAATTTACATCTGTATACAAAGGCTCATTTGTTTGTATTGTTTTCCAATATCAGTGGTTTTGTCATCGGCTGCCCTTGCCGACCTCATCATTCCACGACACAAACATACCTCTCACAACAAAACCTTTGTTCTCTCTACACAAGACATACCGGTAGCTTGACCTAAAACAATAACCACACATCAGACGGCGGCCTAAAATTCGGTTGACCTGTATGTAAACGAATTTCCACTCAGAAAATATTTACTAAAATAAAATAAAATAAAATAAATACTCAGTTATTTGTCCTTGTCATCAATTTTATTTCCAACTGCGCCCCACGGTTTTACCGACGTTGACGGGTTCTCGTTATTTTCACGCGATAAAAAATAGCCTATATGCTATTCCAGATTATAATCTGTGTTCTAATTTTCACCCCGATCCGTACAGCCGTTCCGAGGTGATTTAGGAGAAAAACATCCATCATCATCATGATCATAGGCCTGTCTTAGCCCACTGATATGGATGTAGCCCGGTCCCATGATTCGGTATTCAGCCCTAGCCCATGCGCGGTCTGAAGGGGGGGGGGGGTCACAGGGGACATTTTTTTACTCGGTTTATTGTATTTCTACTGGCGACCCCCAGAATCTGAGGCTACATACTGGTGACCCCTTCAAAATTCGAGGCTGGGACCGCGCCTGCTCAGCTTTACGTCTCCATCGTATCCGTCCGTAAAGAACGTCCAAACTTTAACATTTATAACATTAGTGAGAGAGAAGTCAATAGTGGTAGTGGTAAAATAATAAATAAAATAGTAGTGGTATGCTGCTAGTATTAGCCCGCTTAGTTCCCGTTCCAGTATTTTTTGCGCAACAAAAAATGGGCTAAATAACACTAAATATCATCTCTCTTCGTCGCATCGTTTTCGTAGCTTCGTCGCTTCAGTAGTTTTTGTTTGACAGAGGAAAAAACATCCATACATTCGTACAAACTTTCGCATGTAGTGTAGAATATTTTTTTACAACCATAAATTTTACAATAAGTCTTAACGCTTATCGGCTTATAGCACTCATCGGGATCCCGTACATATCCAACGGTGAAAGAATGACTGAAATCGGTTCACTCATTCCTGAGAATATCGATTTCAAACAAAAAACCTCTTCAGCAACCTGCTACGCCACCTGTCGGGAATTGGTCGTACCAACTCAGATTTAGAAAAAAAAATAGCAAAGGTTTATATTCAAGGCACAGATTACTGAAATTCAATGACGCAATCTTTGACACATGCTGTCATGTGTCATGTCAAAGCATGAAACGTACGAAAACTCTCAAAAGGGGAATATTTTTTCCCGATTTTGTTACATTCTTGTTTCATGCTCCGCTTCAATTAATAGTAGAGTTATTTTCTATAGCCTAAAGCCTTCCTCGATAAATGGACTATCCAATAGAAAAATAATCTTTCAATTCGGACCAGTACTTCCCGAGATCCTAGCGTTCAAGCAAACAAACAAACAAACTCTTCAGCTTTATAATATTTATTAATTATAAATGATTCTAAAGAAAACGCGAATCGTGCCGGCTGTATTTATACGTGTAAGGTAACGAAACCACTGCACTAATATCAATGAATTGTTTTTTTAAGTATAGTATAGTATATATTTTAAGTGACGAGAAAAGCAGAACATGTGCCCGATGGTAAGCAACATGCCTGCTCATAACAGCACAGTGACAATCAGCTATTGGAACATGAAGAGTCTAAATCATTAAATAGCGCTGAGTGCAGCGGTACAACTTACAATGTTATACGAGTATATCGTAACGAGTGCAGCGGCGCTCGTTACCCTGATATATGACATTGTTCTCCATTTGACGAGTAGAGTTCTCCAACGAAGAGTTTCTGAACCCAGCCGGGATTGATCTCGACACGGAATCAAACTGCTCGGTCTTTGTTTTATCTGTTTAGAACATCGATTTAGAACTCGATCTTCCGCGCAAGCACGAAAGGGAAAGTAGCCTTAGCTAAAAAATTTTTTTCAAATCTTTCTGTCATTTCTTGCGGTAGGGGAAAGTTGCACACTAGCGCAAAGCCGTACTATTACATACAAAACATACCTGTACCGATCCATTGCCGATCATACTCACACAGCCAAATCCCTAACACATGAAAAATAAAGCACCATTCACAAAACTAGCCCCGCCCTCAGCCACAGTATATTATCAAACTCCATAGTCCACGCGGACTTGTACTTTGACAGAGGGGAAACGCTGTGTATGCCTACTCCTTTCCGTGTTGCTCGATGGTTTAGAATGACAGAGACAAGGATTGTCATTCCGAATTTGAGTCGTTCGGATTGCGTTCAGAATCAGTACTCAGATGATGAGACGCTAGGTATAGTTGATAGCATAAATACAAATTAGCCAAACGTTATTACGAAGTCGGGACGGCCCGATGGTGATTAATAAAACGGTCATAAAGTTTAATAATAAAATTCCGAATTGTACTATTACTTTCAAATTAAACGTGGCTAATAATAGTAATAGCTATTACCTACACGGAAAATTCTACGAAGTATCGTGTCAAACGTTATAACCGAAACTAATTCCAAGTAAAGACTTCGGAACGTTCTGGAAAAGTTTTTGCGGACTCATTTCCATTCGTTCCTTAGCACATTTCTATGTTCACAAGATACAATATGAATCTTATTGAAGTAATTTAGTCTATGTCTCGACCGGGGAAGGTTGAAAATACGATGTTTTGATTGTCTAGTGTGTTTGCGAATTTGTAGGCTTTTTCATTAATCAAAATGAACGTCATCAGCATAATTTAGGGGGGTAGCGTGTCTGGGCGATCATAAATTGTGGTCAATGGATCGTTCGACGCAATCATGGCGAGTGAAGCGGTTCGTTCGCGGCCTTGTTGACGACAGGCCTCACGCGGGCCTTACGCAACAGTTTTGCCAACAAGAACAAAATTAAAAATTTTGACTAACCCCCGACTACCTCGGATTTGTAATTTGTACAACATTCTACTAGTCAAGCCCTTTCATTTGATACCCATATTGAAGGAGTAGTAAAAAAATAAATGTACTTCGCCATTTTGTGGTGGCGGCCATCTTGGATTTGAAAATCGTCATAGTGCATAGTATTCTACCAGTTAAGCCCTTTCATTTGATACCCATGTTGAGGTAGTAATGAAAAAAATAATGTAATTCGCCATTTTGTGGTGGCGGCCATCTTGGATTTGAAATTTGTTATACTGTATAGTATTCTACTAGTTAAGCCCTTTCATTTGATACCCATATTGAGGTAGGTTGTGAAAAAATATTTTACCCGCCATTTTGTGGAGGCGGCCATCTTTAATCGATATTAGCCAAACATACAGCTAAGAACATCCGCACGGTAATTAACATTCAAATAAAAAAAACCGCATCGAAATCGGCCCATCCGTTTGAGCTCTACGGTGACACAGACAGACAGACATCGACGGCAAACTTATAACACCCCTTTTTTTGGTCGGGGGTGTTAAAAAGAACGTCTATGGAATCCTTTGCCAGGCTGGGTTGGTCCCGATGGATACAGCAGATAGAGATTCTTTGAAGTAAACATAGAATACGCAATGAGCACCGCACCGTAGTTCAACATCAGATGGCGGTCTATAATGCAAACCTATTATTAACTTTAAAGTCCTATAGTAGTTGATGTACATGGTAATTCTACTCACATTATAAATGCTAGAGTTTGGCTGTTTGTTGCTCAATCACGTCGGAACGTCTGAACGGATTGGGTTGAACTTTGGAACATAGATATCTGAAATAGTACATAGGTTTTTTTTTATCCCGAGAAAATAGCGGGACGGGATCTGCGCAGGTAAAACCGCGGGGCGTTGCTGGTTTAAGAAATAAGAACGTATATGAAAGCTTTGGCCCGAGTGCGTTGCTCCCGATGGATACAGTCTTGTTGTCTTCGAGTCGATAATGTAACTCTTTCTTCCAAGTAAACACTCTAAACATAAAGTAAGTGACATCGTAGACAGCATCATCACTCAACATCAGACGACGGTCTATTGCATATATATTACTAAGTAGATATCGTTAAAATCCTGGGCTTTAGGCATTCTCTCATAATGAGAGTGAACACGGACATAGGCGAAACGTTGCACACACATTCGCCATGGAAGCAGACAGTTTCTGTTAAGAGGCAGCCGTTCTATATAAAGAACATAGAACGTTGGCGGACCAACGTGCACATTCTATAAATGTGAATGTAACTATGCACGAGACGGCGGTCACAGCCAAACAGTCAGTGGACAGTGTAACGCGCGATCGAGCCATGCACACATAGACATCGCTTACGGACGGGATATCTCGGAACAGTTTTTTTTTTTTTAAATAAAGAGTGACGACACGATCAGGACATGTGCCTGATGGTAAGCAACATGCCTGACACATAACAGCACAGTGACACGCAGCTATTGGAACATGAAGAGTCCAAATCATTACCTAGCACTGCACTGCGTTCGTCACCCAGAGATCTAAGATCTTATATCTCTAAGCCCTGTAATTCCTCTGGAAACATTGCCCTTCAAACCGGAACACAGTAATGTTTGCACATTACTGCTTGGCGGTAGAATAACTGGCAAAGGTGTGGTACTTCCCCAGGCGGACTCTGCCAACTCTGTTGGGAACATTGCGAAAGCAAATGCCATCCGTTTCAGATATGCCTATCGATGCTTTTTGTGCAAATATAGAGGAATAGAAAAAAGAGTTAATTTTCTGTGACAATTTTGTAATCTTAATTTACAAAATATTGGTGGACATTTCACACACAACACCATCTAACCCCAAAGATTGTACTATAAAAATTCCAATGTCATGAGGTTTGTTCCCAGTCAACTATTCACCACGTCAACCGATATTCATGACAGGTGACATTTATGTGTAAATTTATATTTCCAACTTTAGAGATAGGATAGTTTTTGCTTCAATTAATTGTCTTTATATACGAGCGAAGCTAGAACGGCCGCTAGTAGCTACATAAAAAAAAAAACTATTTTAATTTTATGTTTTTTTATATTCTTCTCCTTTTATTCTCATACGATATTTTTTCACATAAGCGAGAGTTATCCTTCACACAAGTAAGAGTTGTCGGCTTTAGCGCGGCCGCCGACCGTAGGTATATATGAAAAGTGAGCATCACACATGAGCTTGTGTACTGTACTCTGATTATTTTGTGCCCGGAATCTATACTAAGTGCAATCACGCTATCCTCGTCACCCCCATATTGAGTGAAAGGGACGGCGTGACTGGCCCTTCGTCGTTCTAGTTCAAGAAACGTAGTAATGCTCTTGGCCTTGTCACCTGAAGGGTTTCACCCTCGCCCAGGATCAAATTATTTTGCACGTATAACGGAATGAGTGCTGTTATTGTACTATTTTTAACCGACAACAAAGACGGAGGAGTTTCTCAATTCGAATGTATGTTTTTTTATGTATCTATATTACGCGATAGCTCCGAAATCGGGAAACAATAAGGGTTAATGATTGCACGACAAAATATTCATTTATCTTGATATGTTTTTTGTAAAACAATTAACCGACTTTCAAAGATAAAGATATATTTATTTGCGTACAACATGAGTGAGTCCTGTACAAAAGATGTGCACATGTAGGTGTTATAATAAATTGTGTAGCCATGTCATGCTGTGCCGGTTAGGCGTACAAATGTCAGGTAGGTAGCAGTCTGCTCATACAAAAAAAAAAAATGTTAAATTAACAAAATTAAAAGACAGATACAAGTCACAGCAACATTAAAATATTACTCAATATTCAAAATAGACGCTTAATAAATTCCACTTTTCTGTTCATTTCACAAAAATATTTGTGTTATAGCCCTTATGACCAAGTCAGTGGGACCACGAGCGACTGCATTACGTTGACTGATGGTCCCACCAAACAGTGGGACCACGAGCCCATTAAATCGACACACTGTCCCACCAGTGGGTCAAACTAGTGGGAACACGAGTCATTGATCGCTTATAATTATGCAAAATGCAAGAACAGCGGTCCGCGGTTTTACCGGAACAGTTCTGGTTCCCGTTATTTTAGCCAATGTACTCCAGACTAACCCAACTATGTTCCTAATTTCAACACGATCTGTTCAGACGTTCCGACGTGACTGAGCAACAAACCAAATTTTCGCACTGATAATATTAGTAGGATTTCATATAATACCGCTACTTTTTTTTTTTTTTTTTTTTAAATTAGCCACTCCACAGACTCTGGGGTCCGTGACCTTTGTCATTACAATTATCTTTTTTTTTTACAAATTTCTTGGATTAGGAGAAGAAAAGGAAAATAGGGGGGGTGTTGTGAACATTTGATTCTAGTACTAGTCCGATTTCGTCTGTTGAGCCGATCACTACCGGTTGGGATTCCGACAGTAATCGACTCGACATCGTCTTTTGCTTAAGCCGCCTCCTCCCGGCGCAGAGCCTCCACTATTGCCGCGTTTCTGTCTTTTTCTGTCTTTTATACCGCTACTCGAGTTTGTTTGAAGTTTTTAGTGTTACAAGTAGGTAGCTACCGGTTGAACAATGGACGCGCATGAGAACTTGGGAATCTTCACATTTGACTCTTGTTTAAGTTTAATTGAACAGGTAGAGTTGCTGTTAAGTACTGGTTTTTATTACGCGACTGCTTAAGAGGAAAAAATAAAACAATGGTGGCTGTGAGTTTCCAAATGTAGATGCACAAGTTTGTACCTACTATAAAAGGAATTCTATGTATAATAAATATGCATTTTAAAAAATATATAAGTATAATATCAGCTATCTGGCTTCCATAGTACAAGCTTTGTTTAGTGGGGCATATGGTGTTGTGTGTGAAATGCTTTGATTATCGGCGAAGTAAACGCAAATTTTCGTCTCTATAATATAACTAGTAGCGCCCTGCGGGATACCACGCGTAGTTGCCGTCCCCGTTATTATTGTGCGATGAAAAGTGCCGATGTGGTATTCCAGACTAATCTATCTGTGTTCCAAATATCAACCCGATCTGTTTAGACGTTCCGACGTTATTGCACGACATACATACAACCTTTCGTATTTATAATGTTAGCAGAATTAAATGTGATGTATCGCCCGCGTACTTACTTCTAATAACAGCATTTTAAATCAACGACGCCGGAGAAAAATATTGTAGAAACCTTATTTGTATATTGTTCCTAAACGAATGTTCGAAAAACGTGACAAATTTACGTGACCACTGCGAAGCGTGCACAAGAAACGGTCTAAAATTTTGATGAAATATAAACGATAATTGCGAACTGTTTTACATAAAAGAAAATAATTGATTTTGAATCTAGGTAGATATATTTATGAATCTCGTGCCACGGTGTTCATACCTACTCCGAAATAGATCGACAGATTTTCATGAAACGTCTCATAAAAATGTATTACTTAGATAGGTTTGAGATAGGTAGTATTTCAACCTCCTGCCTCTAAACTTCAATTTTTATCGCTAGTTTATTACTTTATTTTTGTATGAATCTATTTACATTATGTGCCGCGACATTTTGACATTACGTCCGATTTTGTTTGATAAATAATTTGCATGATAGAACGTTTCCGCAGGTCAGCGATAATATTTTATGTTTATGGAACCTCACGGAACCCAATCTATAACAAATAAAAGCCAAACAAAATCTTAATCTGAATGTTGGTATTACGGTTATTACGAGTTTCATTTTCAAATATTACCTTTTGAATATTGTTGACGTAAGTGGCCAGTTCCGGATACATAAATAGGAGCCCTCGTATGGGAAACAGACAGCTGATATAGTCCTATTAATATTATACATAAATGTAGATGTGAAAGTCTGTTGCTCCGTTGCTTCACCAGCATGATTCCCATTATTTTGTCGCGTTAAAAAGTAGCCTATGTGTTATTATAGACAGTACTCTATGCTCTATGTGTGTTCCAAATTTCACCCTAATACGTTCAGATTCTTCAGATGTTCCTACGTGATTGGCCAGCAAACAACCAAACTATGTCAACCAAATAATTACATATTATGTATAAGTTCCCTTTAGAAATAGTCGTTGTTTGGAGTTACGCCAGAACCGGGCATGTAGTTTCCTTGTACGCCGCTGTTACGTGGCAATTTAGTAATTTCGAGTGATGCCACGCTGGCTAGCCGGGCGGGTGATCGCCCTTCCCCTGACATTTGCAGACGGGAGTGGATCCATCGAGTGAAGTTAAACATATCGCTTATGGTATCAGTTACATTGTACCTTTGTACCCCATTGTTCATTACAGTAATGAACTTATTTTTAACAATGCGGTACAATAACGCTATGTCGTACCACAAAAACAAGTCTGGAACGTTATAACCAGAAAACGATATCGCGTTTTCGAGCTAGTAGCCAGGTAGAGTAGAGGACATCAAGATATTAGATCAATTGGACACTTTCCGAAAAGTATCCGATGAAGTCGAATAAAACTTTGAAGCCCTTTGACACGTCTTAAGATTGAATCCAAAGGCTACGCCGATATTTAACCGACCCAAAACTTACTACCAACTACCAACTAACCCCCGAGACTAGTCATTAGTGTACACACTGCGGTTTGAAGCCAAACTATTATGTGACGCCTTACTCATCTTGTTTTGAGTAACGAGTGGATGTACTTAATCATACTCAATACGAAACGCGTCTCTAATACATTCAATGAATAATAACTTTCACACAATAGTATTGAGTTTAACAAACCGAAGGATAATGTTATCGGGCACAATGCGGACAAGTGCACACCCACACGCAAACTACAGCCCACACAGGGGCAAGTGTCTCGTTTAAACAATGGTTTGTGTCGAGTGGGCGGGAATCCATAGAAAATACAAATTTAACAAGGCCGTTGGGGTTTTCATGCTAACTTATTATGATAGTATTTACTTACGAATAATGCTATCTATTTTTGTAATGCAAATACATTTGGCAAATGAGCAATTGTTCGTAATGCCAAAGACTTGGTAAAGTAGTATTAGTCATTTAGGCGTGTTATTATTTATTTCTTCGGAATGCGCTTGGCCCCGATTTCATGGGTATGGGTCAGAGTGACTTATACTCCTGGTATTTAGTATCTTTTATTGCGCTTAAGAAATCAATAAATAGCAATAGAACGTACAAAAATACAGTAGCTAAGGCGACCTTATGAATATCTATCTCTTCCAAGCAACCGAAACGAGAGATGGAAAGAAATCTCTTACAGCGATTAAGCCGCCAGTTTTTTCATGGCTCTTACTTCTCTCTATTTTATATGTATCATTTCAAGGTGTGAACAAAAAAGGATTTTCATTCATTCACACCTTAACACATACAAAAATTCGCCTTTATAACATTAGTGTGATAGAATAGGCAAGAACAGCAGACCTTAATGTCCGACAGTAAAAAAAAAAAGCAAGTAATTACTATATGTGTAATTGAGTAAGTAGAAAAGTAATTAAAAGCATTGCATGTTGGACAAATAATCCGACGTCACAGACGAAGTCGTAAAACTCCAAAGTCTCGTAAATTATTCGTAAGGCATTCGTGTTTTCTGAATGCTTAATGTCTCTTCGTGTTTATTTCAGGACATGTCGTTTAATATGTGAAAAATACTGGATATTACTGACAAACTCCACTTTGCTGTTTTACTGGCATTATCGTTATCTACCTCTACAGCAGGTTCCCAAACTTATTTTGGCTGCTGCCCATTTTGAGAATAAATTATCTTTTTAACCCCCGACAAAAAAAAGGGGTGTTATAAGTTTGACGTCGATGTCTGTCTGTCTGTCTGTCTGTCGGTCTGTCTGTCTGTCTGTCTGTCTGTCTGTCTGTGTGTGTGTCTGTCTGTGTGTGTGTCTGTCTGTGGCACCGTAGAGCTCAAACGGATGGGCCGATTTCGATGCGGTTTTTTTTATTTGAAAGTTAATATCCGTGCGGGTGTTCTTAGCTATGTTTGGTTAATATCGATTCAAAATGGCCGCCTCCACAAAATGGCGGACAAAATATTTCTTCACAACCTACCTCAATATGGGTATCAAATGAAAGGGCTTGACTAGTAGAGTACTAAACGCTATAACAAATTTCAAATTCAAGATGGCCGCCACCACAAAATGGCGAATTATATAATATTTTTCACTACTACCTCAATATGGGTATCAAATGAAAGGGCTTGATTAGTAGAATACTTTGCACTATGACAAATTTCAAATCCAAGATGGCCGCTACCACAAAATGGCGAATTACATTTTCTTTTTCACAATTCCCTTAATATGGGTATCAAATGAAAGGGCTTGACTAGTAGAATGTTGTACAGATAACAAATCTAAGGTAGTCGGGGGTTAATCAAAATTTTAATTTTGTTCTTGTAGCATTTATTCACAAATTTAAAAACCACTATAACTTCAAATTAGCAATTTTAAGCTATATTCGCGGAGATTAAACATTCATTTTAAACGAGACTTTTACTATAACCCGCCAGAGTTAACTTAAGACCTGAGCCTAGTACACAACGGACTCCAAGCCTCTACATAACACCCCCAATTTTTTCTGGGTCTTTTACCCTTTTGGTTTCCAGCGCCCACAGTGGGCGATAACGTCCCCTGCGTTATTGCCCACTTTGGGAAATGATGCTCTACAGCCTGTTTGTTCGGCTTTTGGGCCCTCTTTTTTTGCCATCCATATTCACCGTCCATTCTCCACCTACCTCGCTACGCTTTTCTTCTAGCTCGGTCCATTTTCCTTCCGTCGTGAATCATTTTCATTCTACTGCGGTCTTATTTCTCTTCTACCTCAATATAGGGCAATGTTTTCAATGAAATTACATATACTCGGTTGTTGATTTCTCAGCAATATTTGACCGCTTAATTGACAGCAATATTTTATCTCTATAAATATGGGGATAAAATATTTCATATCTCTAGGTGGCGACCACAGTACAGTGCTAGGTAATGATTTGGACTCTTTCATGTTCCAATAGCTGCGTGTCACTGTGCTGTCATGGGCAGGCATGTTGCTAACTATCAGGTGCATGACCTGCTCGTCTGGTCACTCTATATATATTTTAAAAAAACTCCGGCGTAGGCTCTGCGTTGCCGGTAGTGAGGTGGAACACCTTCTGATGCGCGTCGCGTCGAGGATAATCGCATTTTGCCAAAACGCACCACAACTACCCAATCGTCGAGCGGAAGCCACTTAAGATGATAGTTGAGGTTAAATTAACAATTTAATTTTAGTTTCATTAATTTATACTCGAAGTCTGAATAATCGGTTGTTAATTACTCTGCAATAGTTAATAGATAGGCACATGAACGACGGGGAGAACAAGACTATTACCAGTAAATGCCACAATTAGCTGTTAGTATTACGATGTCTATACTAATATTATAAAGAGGAAAGATTTGTTTGTTTGTTTATTTGTAATGAATAGGCTCCGAAACTACTGGACCGATTTCAAAAATTCTTTCACCTTTGGAAAGGTACATTATCCCCGAGTAACATAG
Source organism: Ectropis grisescens (assembly GCA_017562165.1). Taxonomy (NCBI): domain Eukaryota; kingdom Metazoa; phylum Arthropoda; class Insecta; order Lepidoptera; family Geometridae; genus Ectropis; species Ectropis grisescens. The sequence goes on from CM029780.1 coordinate 1,615,527, forward strand.
GCTATATTATATTTAAAAAAAATTAGGAATCCTTACTAAAACTCCAATAATGTAACATAAGGTGTAAAAAAAAGACCTGAAAAATTTCTTACGTCGCGTGCGCTGCGAAAACTATTGATGATAGAACAAAATCATTTACTACGACTTTGCAGAACTCATCATTATCTACAAAAAGTGTCGCGACAGCATATGTCTAAATATTATAGTTATTATGTCACAGTAAGCAGTTTTTTATTCTAAAATTCATTTGTACCTTGGTATTAATCCTTATCAAAATAAATTACTTTATATTCAAGACGGCTTTAATACCTTTTTATAGTTTTTTACATTTCATTCGGAAGATATCACGAGTTTAAAAATGCAAGTATTATAAAAAAGTCGCGTTGTTGTCGTTCACCGCGCTCAGCTAGCCAGCATGCGATGTAGGCTCCATGTAAGCGTCACTGGGGTACGGGGGGGGGGGAGTCAATGTAATAAAATAAAGTGCCGCGCGGCTCACTCGATTTTTGAATTTTGAATTCGTTTCGTAAGTAAATATAAGTATATGATAATAAATATTATATTTTAATGTAACTATTCAAACTGCTTATAGTAGTATTTTATGGGTATTCCTGTTCAAAATTTCAGCAAAAATTTAGTAAAAGGTAGTTTTCTAAGCCCATATTTTTAATTTTCTTTCAATAAGTACCTACTACTTACCTGATAATAAATATTATATTTTAATTATTCAAACAGCTTAGTACTTCATATAGTTCAATAAGCAAAAAATTAGTAAAAGCCTGTTTAATTGTTTATTTCCTTCTATTTTTCATTTTATAATGCCCAAAAATGCCAAAATATCAAGATCTCAACTTTCTAAACATAGTTCCCAGGCGAGGGCAATAAAAATACGGCGTAATGAGGAATCTTCATCAGAAACTGAAAATCGCCTTGCAAGTCGGAGAGAATACGCGTCGTCGCAATCGCGTGCTAGAGAGTCAAGTATCGAGCGTTCGCAGCGGCTTGCTGAACAAAATTTTATCACTGGCCCAGCAGCTGGTCAACTAGCTCATATACCGAGGATACCGATGATTCCAACTGATCTGCCAATCCCTTTTAAACGACTTCAGTTTCCGGTGAAATCATCTTTCGCGTTAACTATTAACAAGTCCCAGGGCCAAACCTTCGAATTATTAGGGATCGACCTACGAAAAGAATGTTTCACTCATGGCCAACTGTATGTTGGTCTATCACGTGTCGGAGCTCCTGAAAATCAATTTATTTTGCTGCCACAAAATAAAACTACTTCAAATATCGTTTACAGGGAAGCTCTGACTCGCTAAAACTAATGGCTTTTGTTTTGTAAATAATATTATATATGTATAAAATTTTAAAATAAAAAAATACAAAAAAACATTAATAAAAAAAATTCATAAAAAAAATTCTAACTTCCTTTATAATTTAACTTTTTTTTTTAAACCCGATACAAAAAAAAGGGTGTATGTGTGTGTGTATGTACCCGTGCGAAGCCGGGGCGGGCCGCTAGTTGAATATAATTTAATTAACTATTCTCTACTAGGCTTCTCGGTTTTTATCGGTGCTCAACAATTGTACAACCTCATTCTCTCTACTTTAATCTACAATCCTACTCTCAGACGAACCAAACCCAAACGACATAGTTACATTGGTCATATACGTAAGATAAAACATTTTATATCTCTGGGTGACGAGCGCAGTGCAGCGCTAGGTAATGATTTGGACTCTTCATATTCCAATAGCTGTGTGTCACTGTTGTTATGAGCAGGCATTGATGTCGCTTACCATCAAGCATGTGAATTGCTCGTCTTGTCACGATATGCTATTAAAATATATATTAAGAAAATACTACGTAACCTTGTATTAAATGTTGATCTTCACTCGTCAACGTTCCGGTGTGATTCAATAATGTTGAACTAGAAAAATGTTTACAGTAAGCAGGAATGAAATAATGACATTGCATCATTGAGCCGCGGCGTAACATTCGGATTCCATAACAATTAATGGAGGCCAGCGAGGGTAGTAGGGCATCACCGCGTTACACATATGAACCTAGATACCCATGCTGTAACTCAAGCGGTGCTACTTCTGCGCTTCAAGCTGTGCTGGATTAGTGGTTGGTTTGGTTGGTGGTCACAGGTTCAAATCCCGCTTTTTACCATTGGCTTTAACGACGAGGGAAGTGTGAGGATTCCAATAAATTTCGAGACAGATATTTTTTAAGAGCATGCTCGATCTTCCAATCCGCGTTTGGCCGCCGGCGTTGTGTATTCTGCCGTAGGCTATATTCATGTGAGAGCAGGCCCCGAGTCCCACTTGTGGGAACATGAAGTGGGCTGCTTATGTTTTAAGTTTGACGTGTCTGTGTGTTGGGGGGTTAGTAGATTCTGGACATTCCAGGCAGGATATTGCTCAATCAATTCTTGTTTGTTTGCTACTAGAGTATCTAGTAAAAACTAGACAAACTTTAAAATTACGGAACCATCTTTCCTACTCAAATCTTGATGATTGATTAACCTTAATTTGTTGTTAGTGGAAGAAATGAAATATAAGGTAAAGAAACTCATTATCGCTTAAAAATCCAACGAAAAATAGGAAAGTTATCCTACAAATGTCGAGCTTATTTCCAAAAAAATCTCTTCCAGGAAATCGTGGGATGGACATAAACGTTTATATTTCTGAAGCATAACACAGCCAACATTATTATGTCAATTTGCTCTTATGAATTGAGACAATTACGTTGTCGAGTATTAATCAAGGTTAAATAGAATGTCGTGGATTAATTTCTAATACGATATTAATTGCCGTTTACATAATACGTACAAGGTTCGAAGTTGTAGGTCATTGGGCTAACTAATTTTACAAGTATTCAAGATTCAGCCGAAAACATTATTTATTGTAATACGAGGGGTGATCCAAAAGTAATGATAATCAATAATAAACACAATGAATAAAATCAAAAACTAAATTTATTTCTCAACATAGTCTCCTAGCAAGTCTATACATTTAGTCCATCTCTTTTCTAAACCTAAAATTCCCTTAGAAAAAAAATCTTTATCTTGACTCTCAAAAAAGTCCTCAACCGCGGCCATCACGTCGCTATCATCGTCAAATTTCTTGCCCCGGAGGTGTTCCTTGAGTCGTGGAAAGAGATAGAAGTCACTGGGGGCTAGATCTGGTGAATAGGGGGGGTGTTCCACCAGCTCAAAGCCCGCTTCCTGAATGGCAGCCATGGCAATTGCAGCTTTGTGAACCGGTGCGTTGTCTTGATGGAACAGCACTCCAGCCCGCAGTTTGCCTCGCCTTTTCTCCTTAATAGCCTCCCGCAATCTTCTTATTTGTTCTGCATAGTAGGAGCCTGTAATAGTGGCCCCTTTTTCCAAGTAGTCCACCATGATTATTCCTTCAGCGTCCCAAAAAACAGACGCCATAACTTTCCCTGCTGAGCTTGACACTTTGAATTTCTTCGGCGTCGGTTCATCGGATCGTTTCCATGTCATCGATTGTTGTTTTGTTTCAGGATCAAAATGGTGAATCCAGGTTTCGTCCATGGTCAGAAAACGTGACAAAAAATTATCTTTGTCTGCCTGGAATTTTTCGAGATTTGCTCTTGACATGTCGACTCGTTTCTTCTTTTGCTCGTCGTTTAACATTTTCGGTACCCAACGCGCGGAGACCTTTCTCATATGCAATTCGTTCACAAGGATTCTTTGAATTTCTGCCATATGAGATCCCTGTGACCTCAGCTACATGCCTGATAGTCACTCTTCGATCTTCCAATACAACTTCTTCAACTTTTTTCACATTTTCTCCAGTGAGGGACGTCGATGGGCGCCCTTCGCGGTGTTCGTCTTCCGTCGATGTTCTTCCCAGCTTAAACTCCTTAGCCCAGCGTGCAACTGTGGAATATGGAGGAGAACAGTCCCCTAATGTTTCCACCAAGTCGCTGTGTATGTCTTTGGTAGACATTTTTTTCAAGCAGAGGTATTTAATGACAGCTCTGATTTCGTGTTTTTCCATTTTGATGTTCACTCCTTGACAGTCCGTATTCAAATGAATGTAGCTCCCGGGAATCGTGGCCTATTTATATGATTTTTTTTCCTGAACTAGTGGGTAATTGAGCAAGTGACTGTAATTTTTTTGTATTTTTGTGTGCACTAGAAATAACTGATTATCATTACTTTTGGATCACCCCTCGTAACATAAGCGGCTCTTTTTGTGTTCCCACTGCTGGGATTCGGGGCTTTCTTTAAGAAACAAGTCAAAAAAATTCAAATACAGTTAACCAATCTGCGTAGTGCGAGTTGGAGAATAACACATCTTCTCATCTAACAGTCTTCGAAAGATGTATGTCCTGGTATTTGTTGGTCTCCTCTAGGTGCTAGTCATCACCGTTAAAACCAGTGACTATGACAAACTTCTACATCTGCATTGTGTGTGAAATGTCCACCAATATTTCATTACGGCTTCAGTTATCTATTATTTCACTATTAGTTTGTGTTAGAGGTTTGTCCAAGCCTTCATTTGTGTTGAATTTAGAACAGAACTGTTTCAGAACAGGACTTTGTTTGTGTAGAGTATAGAACAAATGAAATGAAATGAAATTTATTCCATATAAAATAGAGTCCAATATTAAGATGTTTAAAAAGTTTAATTAAGCGATCATTCTATTTTGCCAAGATCTCTGGCATATGGAATTATAAAAATAGCTTTTAAGTAAATTATATGTCAGTGGAAAAATTATACATAGGTAATAAAGATTTTTTCATCCCACCAGCTCGGAAAGAGTACTTTTGCTCCTCGATATCAGGGCGCAAAAGTCGTTTTTACCCTCTAGAGGTTAAAGTAAATTTGAATTTAGAACATCGTATTTACTGAGGTTTTGAATTCAAAACATAATTCAACCTATTTATTTCTACCTCATTGGTGCCGAATGCATCATACATTTTTTTTTAATATGTTAAAAACTCAGACTCGGAACCTCCTTGGTGTACGTACGTACTTTTTTTTAATTTGCTTAGCGCGAAAACATTTAAAAATTTCCATTTAGTCATTTCCTCGCTGAGGTGGAATGAAAAGTTACGTGTTGCACTCGAGTGCAAAGATTTTTCACCTTGTGCTCTTTTGATTCCCTTGCTACGCTCAGGATTCTAATTTTTAATCACTCGCTGCGCTCGTGATTCAATTTTAGAATCCTTCGCTTGCTCGGTCATCAAAATTGAGCACGCGGTTAAAAATCAACTTTGCACTCTTGTATAACAAATAACTATTTTTAAATGTATCATACAACATTATCAAATACAACATTTTTGATAGCTTTTTTTTAACATGGCGTCACCTGCAAGACAAGTCAAAAAGGTTTGAGGTTAATTATTTTTTTCAAAGTTAATACAAATGGCATGCCTATGGAATTATATCATAAATGTTGTTGTAGAATAAATTATAAATGTCTGATATAAAATTATATGTCTAATACAAATTATCCATAGGTAATAAAGAATATTTTTTAACATTAATAAAAAAATAATACATTTCCATTGCTAGAACAAGACTTCGTGTAGAATTTAGAACAGGACTTAAGCCGTTTTCGCTCCCCTCTCCGAAGTCTTGGAATAAATACTCGTATTTTTAAAACGGCGGTAAGCATTCCAGATTAATAGTCCCGAATGACTATTGACCACGGCAAAATGTAGCCTATCTCGTTTACATTGAACAATATAGCTTTCTAATGGCTACATAATGATCAGAATCAAACGCTGTCATAAGTTGTCAACTACCGACCCAGAGTTGTTGATTAGGTAACATCGTGCCGTGCCCTAATGAACTTTAGATTAACAATGTGGCACTTGGCAGCTGTCGGCGCCGCCGGCGGCTATCGAGGGCGCTGGTTCTACGCTTACCGCTTGTAACCGTCTCAAATAACGTTCGATACGTTTAAAAATTATGCACTCGAAAGAACTATGACACATTTTTTCTTAGGGTGTAGGAAACGATGTATTGAACGTATAATATAATATTAATATTGAATTGATGAATTCTCTGAATTAATATTGAAATTTGGCGTAGAGATATTTAAAAGAAGCCTGTGTCCTCTAGGAGGACAGGAGATTCTCAATCCGGTTATATGTTATTCGATAGCTCCGCCAATTGTGAATCAATTTTGATGGATTTTTTTTTGTTTGGTACCTAGAGCCATAGGTCAGAAGTGGTCCTATATAAATAAATAAATAATCGAATAAAATGTGTATCAACACACTTATAAGTATGTAAAATACGTATTCGGTATTCACGAGGTAATGTCGCCGACTTGCTGGGTACGCTTCCGAACGGAAGTGGGTTTCAACGCATACTCACTATATCTGTATCTGTCTACGAATCATTCAGTATTGATAATTGAATCATAATAAATTGTGATTTCGTTTTATAAATCGTATTTCACATTAAACTCATTATCCCTCAAGGCACAATAAGCTCGCGGATTTGTCGTTATCAGCGGCGATGTGACAACATTCCTCGCTGTTTAGTTTATAGCGATAATTAATGTCAACATGGTGCGCGTGCGCAACTTGGCACTGACGCACAGACATCCACAGACACCGATGACGAATTGTTTTGTATAAACTTAAATGTTAACTTGAAACATTTGAAATATACCATTTACCGTGGTCCAGTAAGTGGTAGTTTCTATATATTTCCTTTCTTATATTATTAGGGGTTAGTTTGAGTTCTTCAGAGCTGTTTGTAGTGTTTGAGAATGTCCACATCGGATTTCAATTGTCCTAGATGTTAGATGTTTACAAGATACTGATTTTATTAGTAAATACGAAGATATCGTGACTATTAGGTACTTAGAATTAGTATTATGTCAGCTACATATCTGGCTTCCATAGTACAAGTTTTGCTCAGTTTGGGGTCGGATGGTGTCGTGTGTGAAATGTCCGCCAATATTTACTATTATTGTTATAGTGTCAAAAAAACGTCATATTCAAAACTCAGAACTTCCATCTTATCTTAGTTTATATCGTATGTTTCACATGGTGACGGGGTCACCTTTCCTACTTTTACCCTCCGCTTTGCTTCATGTATGACATCATGATCGGACAGCTCGCATTCTTTCATGTCCGTTTGCACTACAGTCTTCCAGTTGGTTTTGGGTCGGCTTCTGGATCTTCGACCAGGGGCGGAAAATTGCAGATATCTTAGAAGTTAATTTTGAAAAATATTCATGTCGTTTGCAATTTCCCCTTCCTTTGTTTTCTCCAATCTGAACGCTATTCCTATCTAAATTTTAAGTTCAAGGCTTTGGTTGGACTTAGTGTATATGGAGCGAAGCAATAGTTAGCAACACGCCTTCCCACTACAATACTAAACTTTGCACTGCGTTCGTACCTGTTTTTTCTCTGGGCACATTGTTTTGAAGGGTAATGTTATATAGTTACCAGAGTAAAGGTAGTGGTACCGCTTCTGGCTGATTCTGCAAGGAGTCCTACCACTACTGAAATGGATTTCTCAAATCGATACCTTAATTTGCAAAACGAAAACTCTATAACAAATTTCACAGCGGTCACACTAAATCACCACTAAAATCTATAGCGTAACTGGTATTTTCATTATTTTAAGTGTTTATTAGTTAATAAGAAACACAATTTACAAAAGGATGTTTGTTTTTTCTTTGGATGCTTTAGTTTTTTTTATATTAAGTTTTTTAGTGGCCCCTGTGAAATTTGGTACTATGGAGTTATTCGTTTTGCAAATTAAGGTATCGAAATGTGTTTAACTTGCTGTATCTGTGTCAAAATTACATATCGTTGGATCGCAGTGACGCACGCCACATTGCGGTGATGTTTGACATTGCATCTCCCAAATCTGGCCCACTGATACCATGCGTCGTCACGTCGTTAATGTATTAACTGAGACCTGATAACGTTGCTCTACGCAGTTCTAGTCACGCAGACTACACGTTATTTCAGCATTTTAGAAATAATCTCTCTGTCATTACTTATTTAATAACTATGAGAATTTCATATCCATCTCACTTAATCGGATCTTAAATCTTAAAACAACGATATTCCATAGGCTACTCGTAATCAGAACCTTTGGACTCAGAATCTGACGTATTTGAAGTAGTTTTAAGCTTACGCCAGTCAAATAGAGGTTTATGAGATTCTATTCCTGTTCTGAGATGAATTAGAAACGATGATAGTGATTCTTTATTCTATCACCAACATCCTATTCAGCTTATTTCAACCAACTTTAAGTGTAAAAGCATCTCCACCACCATCTTACGCTAACAAAAGATTGACAGAATCGGAAGAAGGATTCTTTGTTAATAATTATGTACGTAAAATAAATCAGTAAAATTAATTGAGTTAGACTGACATGGATCTGCTGATGATGTTGACTATGGTTTTCAAATACATGATGTCGCCTTGACGTGCGTCATAGTATCTTCTAGAATGACTGATATATCTTGGCTTATATTCTCGTAAATGGATGTAATTGTGTGATCTTTATGCCTTTTAATGATGTGTGTGATATATAATTCAATGGCTTACTTTCTACTTCGACGAACGAAGTCGATGGCATGATAAAAGAGAGGCGTATTGGAACATATACAATGGGATAAAGAATGATATCGACCGCAATTTTTCACCTTCCGCCAAAAATACGAAGTGGTAACTGAGGCACCGTCAATTTGACGGATATCGTTCTAACCTTATCGAGTTTATATTTTAACTCATAAAATATAGCAATGTCCACCCGAAGAGCTATTTTTGAAATGCGAAACGAATTATGGACAGTGTTTCCGAAATACATAATGTAATAACAGAAAATGCTGACCTAGTGCAGTTGGGCTCTGATGGCACTACTGCCTATCGATCTTTGGGCTAGCGCTGAAAGCGCAGGACTCTACTCACCATACTTACTAACTAACCATACTTACGTACACACGAAGATTCACTCGCCGTATTCGAAGAATACTACCTCTATTTATAGTAATCGTCCCTCGTCAAGATATATAATATATCTAGGAAACATGAGCGTTATCTTTTCATTGTATAATTTTTGTATAATGATGATGATTTTATAAATGTATGTTGGTTTTGGTTACAATTTCGTAGGACCTAGTCGCGTTTCTCAGATAAGAGTTGTGGCGCCAATGAATCAGTTCATTTAGTCCATTGGTCAACAAGCGACCGCCGCGATTGTTGGCGCTGACGGCCGGCGCTTAACGACGCCCGGCGATATCAGTGATATCACTGTGTGTATTCTAGAACGAGGGATAGACTGGGATACGGGTCCTCAAACTTTAGATCTACATTCTTATGAATCGAAAATAATAATCGTATTCTTTGATGTGTCAAAATTATTGGAATGTCATAAATAAATATAGAAATTAAAAAAGTTGATTGTTATTGCACTTGACCACCTTCGTGCATGATTCTAAAGCGAAGTTGTGGTCTAAGATGGAAATTTGTGATAGGGACGTCTAGGCTGAGTAGGGTTTTCCTGATGGTTACAATCTTGGTATCTTAAAATCGAGAGTAAATCGGTTTCTTTTAGGAAAGCACGCTCCATCGTAGACTGCACCGTCGCTTAACATCAGGCGAGATGACGGTCGGTCAAGTTAAAATAGTTTAAAAAAACTTTGAAGTCTTTCGGACAAAGCAGTCGTTGCCTATGAGCCTTTAGCATATTTACATGTTGACGGAAAAACTTGCTTACATACTTACTAAGTGATTACAAGATATCGCTTCTGACTTGAAGAAACAATTTCTGAAAGTTTTAGTCATAATGGCCGAACTGTATTCGTTTTGGCGTTGATAACTGGCTATGGGTACAAAAAGGAAGCATTGTACTGGCGTAAATAATAAATGGATGAGCATCTCCTTGTGAATTTCCACAATTAAATTAAATTCTGGTGGCATTTTCGCATAATTTCTGTATAAATTCAGATTGTCAGATTCATAATAAATCAGATTCAGATACAAATGCAAATGTTTTTCACCGGTTTCGAAAAATTTGGTTATATGTTTCGGTGTATTTTTTATGTATCTTCCTCTATAATTTCTTTAGTGTGAACTGATTTGGGTTTCTTCGATTATTCGTTCTACTCTACGTTCGCCCCATTTTAATTTGAATAAAATATTCAAACCCTAATGGCAAAAATTAAGGATTGTTTACGTTATTTGTTCGGGTCTGTTGGTTCTCCCCCGCCACGCCGTGCGTTTACCACGTTTTACTGAAAAAAATATAAGAGATTGAAAAAGTTTCGTCAACGAATAAAGGTTGATAGATGTTCATTTATTTTTGATATCGATTAGTGTGGTTTTGATATCATTATTTATATACATGGCTAAAAAAAAAAAAAAAAAAAATTGACAAACTATTATTGTTATAATCGTATCAATTTTGTATGAAAAGTTTTTTTTAAATATTACTACCATACGGAGAATATAATATGTAAGTAGTTTTTCTTATCTTACGCTATACTAACGTTTAGTAAGACTAAATATGGTAAAATGATTTTTTTTCCAAAAAATATTGAAACGGCTCTAAAATACGAAATAGAATCTATTATTATATTCGTTACCAGATAACTTTGAAGTTGTTGCTAACCACATGTCATAGTGAGTGTCAAAGTGTAGCTCAGCACTTAAGTACTTCAAATACAACTACATTATAACGAAATTGATATTATATTTGGAAATCAAATTGGGTTCAAAAGTTATGTGTTTATGTTCGTTTCTCAAATAAAGAAATGTATATTTGTATAATATATAATTCAAAGTTTAAAAAAAGAAGTAGTCATCTGTTGCAAGATTAACTATTCGCTAACAAACTAATGGGGATTTCACTCTACTTTGAGAAACCCTGATCTAGAAAATTGATAGATTGAATTACAAAAGCATTTGTAAACCTACGACGTATCTACATTTATACCTATCATATTGAACCTACTCGTACCTATCATTTGTATATATTTTATAAATTCGCAAATGTTGGCAAATCCAATACTGGGTGGGATTCGCTTGTAAACACTGCTTGAACTTAGCTTGCTAGAGGTGGTCTGTATTGCGCATTGCAGCTGCACTGATTTACAGCTAGGCATTATATCTATTTTTTCGTGGAACTCTAATCACTATCATCAGCCATCTATACTAAATCCACCGTATTTAGACTTGAAAAATTTGGCGAGCATACGATTCATACGGAGCAGTCTATTTTGGAATAGGTGGATAAAATATGTTCAGTAAAACATACAGTGATACAGTTAGTACTTTTGCTAAAAGAAGTCTGAAAAAGAAACTGCTTAAAATATTATTATTATTTGATAATCCTCGAACGTTAACCTTAACTGCTTATTAACTGATAGCTGTAATTAACAGCAAGATTTAAATGCAAAATTGTAATTTAAAACACTGATGTTACTGTGTACGAAATTTTACAATTAATAAAACTGAACTTATCTCTGTTTTTCCAGTTTCTACACCGTAAATGATATCATTTTATTAACAGTCGTCCAGGAAATCTCAGTAAACATGAGTAGCGTCGGCTGAGCTAACGTTTCAGAGCGTTAGGTAAGAGTTACGTAACGGCCTCAGAAGAGACCTAGAAACATCTACCTGTGTCTGTTGTAAACACAACTGCACCTGTGTGATACCTATAATTGCTGAATGTTTAGATTCGGCCAGTTACATTAACAGAACTTTCAGAACTAATTTCATTGAGTTGCATTTTTTAAAAACCGTGGCGCAGTTAAACTATTGCGCGTTCCAAACAACTTTAAAACTAAATTACTATTATTTGGAGCATGTACTATCACAATTATACAAAGTTTATAATTCCCAATTTTATAAAAGGAATAAATACATCGTGAGGAAACCGATATGTACCTAGAATCTATCGAGGTCCTTCCGAGAGAAGGTCTCGAGTCCCAGCAGAAGGAACGTTTAGCAGGCTTGGATGCTGCATATTATGCTTATGGTATGCTATTTGAATCCTGGCACGCAGTGTAGGGAAATAGGCGTGACAACAGCTCCTGCAATTATATTAAATTATTTGATGTAATGACAGTATGTAAATAGAATAAAATATGTACCAATTTTAATTTTGATATTTTTTAGTTTAACTTACTTGATGATCATTTAAAGCTAGATGGGCAAGTCCATTTTAAAAGTACGAAATGATTAGAAAATGTATTTACCGTTGGATAGTCCATGCCAATTTCATGTTACTTTTGTTATGAAACCAGTTTCTTAAACGCAATATTTAATATAGCTACCATACAAACTTTACGGCCGACGCATGGAAAATACGGCACTTTGACGTCACGCTTCTGTAGTGATTTTGTATGAAGCGTTTTTGGGACAGTCCAAATTGTGATTTTAAAATCGTGATATCACGGGAAGTTTTTAAAATAACTAAGTAATTCTTTCACCTATGTTTCAGTTATTGAGTAGCCTTTTGATGGTACATTAAATCAAAAATGAGTCGTCATGCGTATTACACTGGTTCAATCGTTTAGTACGAAGGCTATGAACATACACATACACATCAGACTCGCCACGTGTTAAACTGCTGCTGTCTAGTATTGCCTGTATTTACGTAGCGGTTTATGATTCACTACTGACGCGCGTGTCAATGAGAACGACGATGATGATGATAAGTTGTAGGTAGGCGGGTGAGGCGACCTTTGCAACGGTGAAAGTACGAAACTCATCAGAGTGCGAACTGGAGAAATGTCAAGGACGATGTCATCTCTCACCTACGTTCGATCCATGAGGCGTGGGCGGCGCCGGCGGTGCGGGATCGCCTACTATTCCAAAAGTTTACCACATTTTGGACTGAAAACTTCACCACACATATTTTTCGTAGGTGCTTTGAAATCAAATATACAATACAAATATAACCATACATTATTTATTTGATTTTTTTTAAATTCCCGACGCAAAAACGGCGTGTTATAAATTTGACGTGTCTGAGTGTGGCATCGTAGCTCCTAAACGGTTTTGTTTAAATTATAGATTAGTCGAGACTGTCATGTCAAGTTACGCTTGATGAAAATCAGTCCAAGATGGCTGCCATAACAAAATGGCGTATAACATATTTTGCAAAACTTATCGAATATTGCATGTTACTTAAAATATAGTTATAAAACCGCTAAGGGATTCTAATTCTCTATAAGCAGAATGTTGTTTAAAATTTTGTCGTAAAACCGTAAACACCAAGGACTCTAGAATATTGGATCTACTGGATTTTGTTAAATTTTAGAATTCGATATTGTTGTATCTGGACTGGATGAATAACTGGGTACAAGTAGAGCAACGGTTCCGGTGCGCCTGCCGTCAGACACCGGAGACGGCGCGCTATCACCAACTGCACCACACAATCTTCGCGTTTACTCTCCGTAGATTAACTGCATTTAATTTGTCGACTATTATTTACTAACTTACTGTGGTGTCTGCGGTTATATGCGGATAAACTCTTTATGTTAAATAATTCGTTTCCTCAATCAGACATTTTAAATTTTACTGAGAAATATCGCGTATCAGTTTGATAAAAAAGCATTATTTCGAGTGTTACGTAATTTAATACAACATTTTAGCCGCTTATCTTAACCGCCAAGATAATAAACGTACCTATTTGACGTTTTTGAAATAAAAACTTATTTACCCGTGTTGAGCAGTTTTTGACTAACTATGCTTATATATACGTAGAGTATACCATAAAGCATACATGAAGCATATACGCGTACCTAAAGAAAACATTAATTAAAACGCTCTCTAAAAATCTGAATAGCTTTATTTAACTTAGTTAATAATTTAATTATATCTCCTAAAAATCCGCATCAATTTTAAAAAAATATTAGTTGATATTTCAAACACCGTCACATCAATTTAGATAAAATTGATATGGTGTACCATCTATGTATGTATCTACTATCATCTATGTATATACTACTACCATATATGTATATATCTACTATCTCTGAAGTGTTTTCTACCAAACAAAAAAATATCATCAACTTCTAATCAACAATTAGCGGTGCTATCGCGTCACACACATGCAAAAAAAACATACAACGGAAATGGCAACCGCCTCCTTTTGTACAAATTCGGTTAGAAAATCAATATTAGCGTTTGTCAGCAGATGGAAAACATTGCCAGGGAATCAGCGTGTTCCAAATAAAATAAATGTTGGATTTTCCTCACATCACTAAGCAGCCTCAAATTAATGAAGCTTGTGTTATGGGAGCCATAACAATTAAAATATGAACGATATCTGTTGAGGACATGTATTTTCTTTCTACCAACATTTGGTCAGCGTGGTGGATTAGAGCCTTGACTTTCTCCTTGTTAGAAATGCTCTGAGTCCCAACTGTGGGAACCATACGTTGTGGGAAGTGCGTAGTTTTACTTTCGCTTGAACGCTTGATACAATCTCGCCTGATGACAATCGACGGTATGTTGTACGGTGGACTAATTTAAAGACCCTTATTAAAATATTAGTAAATTAGATTAAGATAGGAAAATGGTTTGACAAAAGAGAGGCCTATTTATACCTAGTATTGTGATAAAAAGGCTGTGGATGATGGTGATTATGATGAAATTAGATTATTTTCAAAACTGTACCAACAGAAGTTTAACAAAATGTCTTATGCAAAATGCGTTAAAAACAAAACATAATACCTGTATATTGGTGTTAAATAGGTTTTGTTTTATCAGCTGCAAAACTGTAAAATGTAATTTGCTCTAGTTAGCATTCAATATCATTAAATGTGTTCCTGACATACTGTTGCTCAGTACGACTGATTCGCGATCTGACCCGGTTTTTGCAAATTGCACACTTGCTACCAAGCGTTCAACTCACGGTTCAAATCATAAAACTAAATTTTTTTAACTTTTTGGTTTGTACATGAAATAGTAGCGCCATTGCTTAGTTTGATATTAAATTGGTAGGTAGCACAGTTCAGGTGCACACTATTTATACCAGCACTAGTTGAGTCAATGTGTTGCGACTGAAATCGTTGTTTTTTGCTTGTTTTGAATCAATACGATCAATAAATAACACTTTTGTGATAAGACTACTTTTTGTTAAGGAAAAAGCTGTTTTTTCTAAACATACATTTGTAGGTATGGGTGTACAAATACTGCCTCAGTTATGTATTTCAGCGGACGTGGTCGCGGGTAAAAGCTAGTATTTTTATAAAAATGTAATGGATGACCTTTAGCAAAGTTGTTGTGCATGGGCCAAAGGTTTCGGAGTTGGTACGACCAATTTTCGACAGGTGGCATAGCAACGCGCACAGGGTACAGCTAGTAGGTATATTATGAAAATGACTAGTAAAATGCGCATTTAACTTTTCTGCAATCTTGACTGCAGTGTTATTTACTTCTACATCCAAAGGGAAAGCGTTGCCAGTTTTTCACTTGTTATAACAAGCTCGAGAGAAACGTCGAAAATAACTTTAGAGCAATTATTTAAATAGGTCGGTGAAAATGTGCTCAGAGCGGTTCGTTTGTTTACTTACTTAGTTTTCCTGTTATTGAGTTAAAAAAGTACTTCAAATTTATCCACAAGATTTTACAAATTAAATTTGTATTTATCCTTGTTCAGAACATTGAAGTTGTAATAACTGCAAATATATTGTTATTATAAGAACTCTTATGTGGGTTCTATGTTCTATAGTACAAGTTTTCGGACAGGGTGTGTTGTGCAATGTTGCGACGCAGTTTTAATGACTTTAAAAATAAACAATATTTTATTTCAAACTATGTCAGTTTATGAAGTAGCCTAGTAAACTGTTTGAATTCGGAACCGGCACAATGAGCAATGAGAAATTTGTAAACCGTTTTGAGAAAATATGCTAAAGATGCAGGTGGGATTTCAACCTATGTCTCAGCTATTGTGAATTTGAACGTTCTAGCCGCTCTAGACTATAGATGCTTCTGGACCCATCATTAGTAATGACGGATTTCATTAAGTCATCAAGTAGCCAGTTTTATATCTGTGGCACATTAGACACTGATATCTCGAGATGCCTTCACTTTCACTTGCCTATACATATCTGTAGATGCAAATAACATTGTAATGTCTGTTTGTAATTCTAAATCAACAGCTTTTACTGATTGCAGTTGGAAGTAAATAAATGTTTACATATAAATAATAAAATTTTCTGACTGTTTGTTTCGTCTAATATCTGGATCGTCTGGACCAATTTTAATCTGTAGTGTTATGTTTAAGTAACATAGGCATTCATAACATAGCTTTGTATAAAAACATGCTATAATTAAGGTAAGCGTAGGTTACATCGCGGGGCGTGTACTATTTTAAAATATATATCATGATAATGAATGTATGCACCAAAACACGCTTCCCATGCGAACGATCACAGCATTACTCCCACGTCTACTGTTCGCTTTCCAACGTTTGCAAACACGAAGGTACATTGCAGTCTTCTGGAAGTTTTCATCTAATCTTAGCGTAGATTGGTCTGCAGTCGCTCCGGATTCGTCTGTGTTTTCACGGTATATATTCGCATATATATTCACGGTATATGTGAGCTCTAGGCTGCAATTTATAAATATTTATATATGTCATAAGTGGTTAAGTGGTCCTTGTTATAAGTCATTGTATTTTTTCTGGTGTGGGTAATAAAGAGTCTGTATGCCATTCCTTACTTTCGACGGGTACTTTATCATATCACATTTAAGGTACTCGTACCTATAACAATTTTTCTTGTGTTAATTGCTCTCTACCGCCTACTGAACTTTGCTGCGTCGCTGTCGCAGAAGAAGTAGCGTCCAACTTAAACTAACTGTACGTACTCATACTTACGTGTATACGCAGTACTCGAGGCGTACCTGAAAGCATTCCGTAGACTTGCCGTACTCCACGACTACAATCTGTTTTTTTGTATGAATAATGCCCAAAAAATGTAACCCTTTCTTTGACCCGGCAAATGTGCCATACGAATTATTATCAAAGAAATCGAAACGGCAAAGTGTCGCGACAATTCAAATAAATGACTATTAAATGGATCGTCCTCCTTGGCGTGTGTCAATGGCGAACCTAGCTAACTTCGTGTGCGCGCACAGAGGACGCTAACTAAAAATGTTGTTGTTGTATTATACGGCGTGCAGTACAACACATCATTGATGTTGTAGGTATATGAAGGCTTCATCGTAACACCTAGATACAGGAACACAGCAATACCTTCACTGTACCCTGTTGTTTTATAGGTAGGTACTTACTTATTAAGAACAATTTTCGTCTGAGATGAGCGAGGAAAGGGGAGCGTTCTCCTCATTTTGAATGTCTTTTGATATAGGATCAACTCTGCAAACGCCAAAAACGGGTGTTCCAATAACATAACAATTGCCAAAATTTCCGTAACACTCGAATTTCAACACCTGACTGGCCTCGTGGGTTAGTTAGCAGCGAGATACATATGCCCACCCGTAGGTCATGGGTTCGGTAACCACCCGGGGTAAAGGTTTGCGCGATGAGTACGGAATTATTTCTGGGTCTTTGTGTTTAGTATTTGTATCACAAGGAATTATTTATGGTTATTTAAGTACTTATTATATCTATCAGCTGTGTGGTTCTTATAGGTAATACAAGCTTTTCATATACTTTGGGGTAATATTGTGTTGTTTGAATCTACGAGTATAATATATTTTTGGTTTCCATAGTTGATTCCGTGGTAAAAATGTATGAGTGTAATGTGGCCTTTTATTGCGTATAACCGTTTACAATATATGTAGTTGACCGCGCTCGTAAAACTTACAGTATGATCACATTAGCACCGGAGTGTTGGGTATCGTGAAGGACGTCGCAGTAGCACTCGAATGTATTTGTCAATGTCGCGTTATTTCCGATTCCCGAGCTGCGCCGGCGCCGGATGTTTGCCAAAATCTCGGATTAATCCATTCTAGCGCTAACCGCTGTTGAGAACGCGCCCGCACTATGTGACCCGTGTTTAACTTTTTCTTTGACATCTCCACCTCGGTCTTTCCGATCATGGTATATATGTATCAATCACACTCTCCCTGTAATTTTGACGTAGAAATTCAGATTTTTATGGCTTTAAGTACATTTTCACTGGCATCGACAATTTATTGTGGTATTTTTAAAGCCTTTCCCGATCTGAACAAAGTTTCTACCGCCTAACTTAACTACTGGCTTAGGGTTTGCTACTGATATCTCTATAATTTCAAATGAAAAATAAAAAGGGTACAATATAAAAGCTATGACAGTTTTAGCTAGGTGATAGACCCTCAGGTCTTATATAGGTCAGTTCCCTTAATTGTAACCAAGAGTGGATCGGCGTAGCTCATAACTGTGAGCTAGTGATTGATCGGGGCTGTATTCATCGTTGGCATCAATCATTTGGTATTTATTTATATGGTTCGACGGCGATAAGAGATGAATGATTGGTTGATCGGGTCCCGCTCCTCTGCCCCCTAACTAATACTAATAAAACTATTTATGACGCAATAAAACGTATTGAGTATGAAATTGCTAATATCCTTGCTATTGTTATCTCTTTAATTTATAGCGATATTAAAGTTAATGATTTAAATTAACTACTAACGAAACGAAATGACGTGGCAACGTCTAGTAAATCGATGAACGCCGGCTGCATGCACGAAAAAGTGTCCCGTTATGTCCCGTTACGCTCATTGTACGCTTGCGCCGCATCTATCAATGTTTTGTGATGACGTTTTCTCGTTAAAATATCGTCCGTAAGCCAAACGACTTTACACACAACCTATTTTTTTTATTGAATTAATATATTACAAATAGTTCTCAATGTCAAGGAGACTCCCATGTGGGTACAGTGAGTCCTTGGTTTACATCAATAACAGAAATCTATTCTGTCAACCTTTCAGCTACGACCTTTTATGGGTAAGGTTCTACTATTGATGAGGGGCGATAAAAGGTCTAGTTAGTAAATCGCTTGCCTGTTACGTAAAGTACATTGTAGATATTAATTTTTTTTTTGTATAAGAAGGACGGGTAGAACAAAACATGCTTGATGGTAAAAAAGGTGGGATGCGTGTCTGTCTGTGGATCATATCTCACTGTGTTTAGATATGCTTTGCATCGTTGGTTAACTAAGTGCACTTGTCATGAATAATTTTTTTTCTGCTTATTGGTAATTTTGAACGTAGAAGTACCTCAGTGATTATATGTCGTACATTTTTCTAATTGTACCTATTTTTTGCGTATAAGTAGGCTAAAGATATCATGTTGAATTTTTAACACACCTTTGCACACGTTAGAAAAAGATTACATGTAAACAGTTTAGATCTACAGATTATGTGTTATTTAATTATCTCGGCCAATTGGAGTAAGTAAAAATAAAGCCCAATATATAAAAGCACGGAGTCCGTGGAGGTTATGATAACGAGAAAAAAAAACCGATAATTTTCATCATTATCAATATCGTCTACTATTGAGAATAGGCCACTTTACATGGTACTTACTTTTTATGGCATACGCCATTTACCATCATGCGCTAATATCATCTTGCGTGAGCCGCAATCGCGAATGTCGTCGACCCATATTAGCGGCGCGGCGGATGGCATTTACTTTACTTTTGATTTGTTATTCAGTAGTTTAATAGACCGAATTTGAATGTACAGATCACTGTGCCTCTCCCCCTCTTGACATGTCGACCTTTCTCCTTTCACGAGCACTGAACGCTTCCACAACAAACGAGAAGTGTTCTCTAATTGTTTACCATTCAACTCTGTCTCGACTTCTGTAGTTGGTTCGTGTTTACGAGTATCTAATTAGGTAGAATATGTATTTGCTCTTTTTGGAGGTCGTCGTCATTTACAAAGCAAGCGATCGCACCCACCTATGTTTTTTAAAGTTGCTATCTCTTGTAACAGAATTGGTGGTATTTTGGGTATTAGGATTTGCATAATATGCATTCTTATAAGATAATATCTTTGTAATTGTAACATTAGACCAACGGAAATGTGAAGACGGATTGTGTATGTTACGAAATAACTACCCAAGAGTGATTTAAGCTATTGGTGGACAATTCACACACAACACAATCTGACCCAAAACTAAGCAAAGCTTGTAATCGTAATATGGCGGCCAGATAGCTGATATAATACTTATATAATTGTAATTACTGTTGTTCGCTACATTATACTGCATGGTTATATAGCGAGTTCCCGATATATCGGCGCAGTTTCATGCATCATATTCAGGGTTAAACTGAACTAGGGGTTGTTTATCCCCTAGGTAGCTGTACCATTTGATCTTGGTGAGCACCCGAAATTAGTTTTGATTGTTTTCTAGTGTAAGTAATTATTTATGTATAGACCAGAATAAGACAGTACAGAGTAAACAATTTGTGTTGATTTGTATAGTATATCTCTGAGCTTTGATGAGTCGATTGATCGTTGATTCCTCAAACGGTAGACTGGAACGCCTCCAGTCACTGCACCTGTCTCCGTGCGAACAAATTACTCCATCCAAATGGACTTGCGCCAAATATCTTGATACTCGACTCGCCGTCCCAGACTGTGTCGTTTATGATTTCGGTGCGTCATTCATGTTTTATTATTCCGTCCATTGGTCGTCACGTGACGCACTATCGTGTTTAGACGGCCATCGAATGCCGTATTCATTAGTAAAATTGCTACGTCTATCGTCTCGCCCCAGTTTCGACCGCTGACTGTTGTAAAAAAATAAATTAATATGTATTGTACCGCTGAAAAAGCAATCTGCGCGAAAAATCAAATCGTTTCGACAGAACGCCGTCACCGTCCGAAATCGGCCGATGAGCCAGATTGATTGGTTTAGCCTGATAAGTACGGACACGTGAGCCGGCGATCACGTTTACCGCTTTTTTCGCCGTTCGTAGCTAAAGGTCGACTAATATCGGGCGTACAGCGAACACTACAATCTCTGTTGTGGCCTTCGCGTAATGCCTACCAAATTGCAATCAAATTTAAACTCTAAAACGTGGGGGTTAAAGCAGAAGTTCTGCTGTCAATCTTCGAGTGCACGACTAATTAGTAATTTGTTTCATTTCTTTTAAACTTGTAAATAGGCTTCGAGTGTCGGCGAAAATGTCCGTAAAGTAGGAAGTCCTTAAGCAGATATAAAATTCAAACTGACTCAGTTTTAAAACTCGCCGACATTGCAGTTCCACTTGAAGTTCGCGCCGAGTTTAGTCGATAAGGTTTGCGAGGTTTGCGAAAGCATTTCGCACGTTATGTAAGCTGAACGGTGAACGCCAAGTCGTCCGTAGTCCGTGCAATCGTCGCGGTTCCATTGTCTATCGGCCTCGCACCGGTGAAAGAACACATGACCTATATTCGCACACTCGAGTTTGTTTCCTGCATCGTGACTTCAAGTTTGTTTGCCCCGATATGGCTTCTATAGAACTGCATACACGATGCAATCAGAGGGTTTCCAGAGACTAGTCTCATCTTAAACAAGCGCAATTGCTGAACATGGCGAAAATCCATGTATTTAATGTATCTTAAAATGGGCATGTTATAAGAAACTTAAAATTCAAACAATCGTATTTATTTCGTAAACATTTATTTCGTAAGCTTACATAGCTAACAAGGTACACTAAGAATTTAAACCAAACTAAGCTATAACCATTTCAGCTTCGAGGTGTTCACTGAAACCCACACTAGGTTGTCCTGAATCGTGGGTATTTTTTTTAATTGTGTCCACATTTCTACTTATTAAAGTATTTTTGTAAACACAAGCAGCCCACTAAATGTGTCCACGGGACTCTGAATCTTATCTAACAAGGATAGAGTTGTGGGCATAATCCACCGCACTGGGCAAGATTGGATTGACGGAAATCACGTGACCTTGAAAGATATCATTGAAAACGTTTACGATTTTGAAACCGAAGGTTCTAGGCCGTAGGCCGCTGCAAATGGTTGGGTTTAATTGTTTATCGGATTTTGACTTGTCTGCCGATAACGTTATGATTTGATTTCGTGTGTTTATAATTGCACGTACCGTGTTTTTCATTAAAAAGATCCTAATTTAGTTACTTTCATTTTTTATCATTTTGAGTGATCGGTAATACATGAGCCGACTTATCAATGCGTGAATCATTTTCTAGTCTTATGTTATCTTTTTATTGAAATGATACTCGTACCATTAGATTAGTTGTGATGTTTCATACTGTTAAAAATGTATTGGGCAAGGTTAAGGAGGTTAAGGTGAGAATAGTAAAACTATAACATATGATACCAATATGGTTATGTGGTATAAGAATAGCATAAGTCATTAATTGACTGACCTAGTAGCTTAGTTGGTAGTAGCTCTGCCTGCGAAGCCGAGGGTCGTGGGTTCGATCCCCACCCAGTGCAAATATTTGTGTGATGAATTCAAATGTTTGCACTGTGTCTGGGTGTTTCTATGTATAATAAGTATGTATTTAAAAACTATATAAGTATTATATCAGCTATCTGGCTGCCATCACACAAGCTTTGCTTAGTTTGGGGTCAGATGGTGTTGTGTGTCCACCAATATTTATTTATTTAATTTATATTGTGGTTAGTGGTTAGTTAATGTCACGTGAGGAATGTCCACAAGATTATTATTATTATTGCTTCAAAACGAGCACTGAAAAAAATAATTATACATAGATACGAGGGTCAAACTGAAAGTTCTTAGAAAATCAAAAACTGATTACATTAGCCAGTTATTAGTTTTATTATATCTTTTCAAAATATTGTCCATTCACGTCAATACACCGCTGCATGCGATGGAACCACTGGGAAAAGCACTTTGCCCACTCGTCCTTAGGGGTCTCTTCAATGGCATCGCGATACGCAGCCACCGCTTCTTCAGCATTCATAAACCGCTTTCCTTTAAGTTTTTCTTTAATTTTTGAAAATAAATAAAAATCACAAGGCGCGAGGTCGGGGCTATACGGCGGGTGACCCAGTAATTCAACGTTTGATGTCGCCAAATAGTCGATCGTTCGCTTGGCGGTGTGCGATGAGGCGTTGTCGTGGTGAAGGAGGATCCTACTGCAAGGTCGTTTCTCTCGAATTTTTTCCAAGACAAGTGGCAAACAATTGGTAGTGTACCGTTCTGCAGAAACTGTTTTTTGATCCTCTAACACAATTGTTGCGAAATGACATATCCTTCCAAAGAACGAGGCCACCATTTTTTTCCCCGCACTTCGATCTCTCTTCACTTTAGTTGGCAACTCCTCGAAAGGAAACACCCACTGAGCAGATTGTCTTTTGGTTTCAGGATCATAACAGTAAATCCAGCTTTCGTCCTGTTGTTAGTATGTCGAACACAGCATTTGAGTCACCTCCGTTAAATCTTTCAATCATTTTACGGCACCAATCCACACGATGGAGTTTTTTAGCCTCAGTCAAATTATGAGGTATCCACCGGGCGCAAAGCTTCTTGACCGCTAAATGTTCGTGTAGGATTTTGTGCACTTGACTCATACCGATGCCTAAGCTTGTCCGAATCTGCTGATAGGTCACTCTTTTGTCAGTCTCTATCATACGCCGCACAACACAGATGTTATCTTCAGTCGTCGCCGTAGAAGGCCGTCCCTCACGTAAATCATCAGTGAGATTAGTGCGACCACGTTTAAACTCATTAAACCAGTTGTAAACAGTCGCACGAGATGGGGCTTCATCGTGAAAGGCCAATCGTAGTCTATCATAACTTTCTTGTTGATTTAAATGACATCGAAAGTCATAAAAAAAATCTGGTTGCCTGTAAAGTCGGTTTTACGGGCGAAGATTTTACGTGACAACGTCTTTTTCTCGGTAGAATATTTATTGATATGAATATAATTAAATTGCACAATAGGAACAAGGAATTGAATGAAAATAAGAATTGCACAAATTTTAACTATAGAAATATATTTTGTTTACTAAAACATTGTACATGTAAACTTAAACTTAACTAATTCCTATTTGAGTGATTTTGTTGAGGATAGGACGATGATAGGAGAAATATGAAATGAAAGGAAGTGTTTCTGCTGTAATGTGTCTTGCGAAAGTCAAGTCGATAGTTGTTCCTTTTAACGTAGTTGACTTAGAAACGTTTGATACGCAATCAAGATTATACGTATTTTTCATGAAATTAAGAAATTAATCAATCAATCATAGTTTACGATAATGAAATATCAGTGTACAATTATTTACCTTTATTGTTGTAGTTGTTGTAAATGACGAATCTAAGCACTCCACATTTTCACTACAGACACAGCTGACGATACTTTAACCACACGTGTGAACTTGTATTATGACGCTTTCTTGTTTTTCCAACGCCAAGAACGTTCGAGAAAGACAAAGACAGAGACACAAGCATGCGCCGATTCAATGCGCCTAATTCTCTAGTGCTGCGCGCGCGGCAGACCGATCATAGTTGAGTGGGAGAGAGACGCAAGGCATTCGGCGGGCTCTCTCTCGTTCGGTGACTCATCGTAACGTTACCGAGCGTTACACTTTTTCATAAGTGACTCCCAGCCGCAACCTAATTTAAGACGTTGTCACGTCAAAATCATTGCACGAAAATTTTCTCGTGTTAAATTCATGTTGACGTGACACACAATTTTCAATTTGCCGCCAAATCGTAAAACAAATGACAAATGAATGAAGTATATACTCAGTAATATTGGCAAAGAGTTCTATTTTAAAATTATAGAATTATTTTTTTATTATATTGTTTATAAGTGGCCAGTTCTAAGAACTTTCAGTTTGACCCTCGTATATAGGTACGTAGATAAATAAATAAATATATAAAAATACATATACCTAAATATATATCCAACCCGAATAGTTTCCACATACATTCTGATCGTAGTGCTAGTGTCCTGACCATGGTCGAATTGATAAGTGGACTAGACGAGCGGAAAACTACCGTCGCTGTAGTAGTACCAGGAAGTCGCGTGAACTTGTCGCGGGACATGGAAACAACGGCCACGGGGTCACGGCTACGCCATGCCGCTAGCGGTGACGACGTGTTACACCTTTATATCTTATATCTCTGGGTGACGAGCGCAGTGCTGTGCTCGGTAATGATTTGAACTCTTCCTTTTCCAATAGCAGCGTTTCAATGAGCTGTTATGGGAAGGCCTGTTGCTTATCATCGGGAAGATGTCCTGCTCCTCTAGTCAATAAAAATAAACCTATGGTTTTATTAGAGTGAATCCTTTATTTGGCATTTTATGAGATGCCAATCAATAAGATATGCGCTAGCGTGTTGCTTAACGTGAAGCTCTCGACCAGCTCGTCTCGTCACTCACTAAAAAACTTAAAATAGAACTTAAATTTATTAGCATCGGAGTCGGAGTAGCCGGTCCCGAAATAAAAACAAAATTAGTCAAACGAAAAATGTGTCGCAACTTGTCTGATGGAAAGCGATGACGTGGTCTAAAATATCGCATCCTTGTCCACGAGTTACCTACGTAGTCACTCAATTTCTATTAATACACCATTAGGCGTTATTGTCGCAGAACGACCACCGAGTAAGGGTCGGAATTTACGGCCTGTGGTTAGACAGAATCGCCGTCTTCGTTAATTAACACATCGTTTACGACTTGGTTACACCGATAAAACGTCGTGAGGGGAGAATAACTAAGACACATACGCATAATGTATTAATTATGATCATTGACGTCATCCGAACATCAACTGAAACCTGCGTAAAACGAAGGAAGTGGTAAAATTGTTTGTAAACTAACAGGGTTTTTTCAATTTCCGATGAACGAGAAAAAAATGTAGGAGGTAGGTGTTGAAAATGACAGGTGTTACGGATAGCCGTATTTAATAGGAGTCTAGTAGCGAGAACATCCATTTTCACAATAGTAACGCCCAAGGCACAGATCAGAAAATAGTTACTTCGTAACAGATGCATCACTGCCGTACAAAAGCGCAAATACCGACACGATAATAACCTAAACTTTCGTAAACTACTTATCTACTGTTACTTGCAAGCAAAAATACACCTTTGTACAAGCACGCAGAGTTGAGAATACCGTGCGCCCCATGTGACTTGTCGTCTGCTTACGTCACTGACCAAACGTGCTAGGGTTGTACGAAATATGATAAGATGATAAAAACACTAAACTGCAAATTGTAATTTTTTTTATTGTTTTTTTTTAAATGGAATGAAAATGAAAAAAAAATGTTTATTATCTCAATAACGAAAACCAAATCACAAGAAAAGCTACAAAACCTAGCGTCTACCGCCTCAAAGTTATTAAAAACAGTTTCACGCGCTCCCGGATGTTAAATACAAAGCGACAATAAATACAAAGAATACATATATGTCAAATCAAATCAAATTTATCCAACTAAAATAACAAATAAGCATAAGAAGTACAGAGATATCTTACCTATTAGTTCAGTACAAAATGCCCATAATTTCAAAAACACCCACACTAAGCTAAGCTTGTCCTGTGGGTAGTTTTAATTTTAGCTTCACTTGAGGTTCGTACTGACGGCACACGAGTGATTTATGTGACAATGAATAGGTACAAATAATGAATACTTAACATGTTTTGCTAGTGTGAACTAGATCCCACACTATGGTGACCTGTTTTGTGGGATCCAGACTAATTTTATGCAAGTAAAAAATAGACTGAGACGACTCTAAAAAAATAGATATTTTTATTTTATTTACAAACAATTAAATTTTCTCCGAAAAAACAAACTTTCAGATACTCGAATTCTAGAATTTTATAATTTTGGCTAAGTTTATCATCACGTCATATAGATATATTAAATGTATATATATATATACTTATGCTTTACATACCATTGCAATTTTTCCAACATACAACCGAATTGAGAACCTCCTCCTTTTATGTCAATTAAAATTATTAAAATAAAACTTCATTAGGTAAATGATTACTCTTTACTAGAACGCTAATCGCAGCAAACACTGATCGGCTAAAAACTTGAGTGGTATTTAACCCGCATCTTTTGAAAATTGTTCGGTCGAATATGTTTGTCGGTCACCTTTGGTATGCGCTTTAAATTCTTTTCTTTTTGTTTCTCGTATAATTGTTCTACGTATGTCCAGGTTATTCGGTTGCCATCTAATATGAAATAGTTAGTGAGAAGGTTGTTTTTTATGCATTTTATCAAGGGCGGCACGTCAAAAATGTAGTAAAGTTTTCTTTCTTGAAACAAAAAATAAGGTTTTTTGCTGTAATTTTTTCACTTCTTTTGCATACTTGTCAAAATTTGAGCCTTGGTCCGAAACAATCGCCTGTATTTCTAATCCTATGTTTGATAATTTAAAAATAATTTCGCCTACCCACTTTTCTATCGCCTTGAAATGTTTCGGTGTTGATAATAACGAATAAACTATGGGTTGTTTCCAATTTACCACTATTCCTCGAAGCATTATCACACAGGCATTCGATGCTATTTCGGATGTTTGTTCACCGTTAATGTTATGTAACCCAACCAGTTCATCTCTTTTAGTATTGTAATAAAAGTGTCTTTTCAGCGCCATTTCATCAATGCATAAAGTGCAATATTTTGCATTTGTCGGTAATGACTTTAGTTTTGATGACAAAAACTTTAAAATACGGTCTTCGAAATTTGGAGGAATGGCCATATTGAATCTTTGGAGGGTTGACTCACTTGGGAGGTGTAAAAAAGTCTTAAGGCATCTGTACGTTTGAGGACTAGAAAAGTATAAATTTAAAGCAAAAAGCTTGTACTGTGCATCGTAGCGGTTTCCTTTCGACTTGTTTTTTAATTTGCTTTGCCATTTGAGAAGTATGATGATAAATCTTTTTGTAACTTCATCTTCACTGTGAAAACTGAAGGTTTCATAGCCTTCTGACTCCTTAGACTGTACTTATTTTCTTAATTTATTCAATTCATGCTCTAGCTTTTTTCATTTTTTTTTCAGATTCTGTGTATTCACCGCGTAGCTTACGTTTTCTTGGTGTATCAGATGAAATGTCTTGTGTGGTTTGCGCAGTTTTATTGTGGCTATTGTGGGATTCTGTCTGTACACATGAAGATTCTGTGTCAGGACCCTTCATCGTTATTGCTGGCAAAATATTTACTTTGGTTTCTTTTGTTTGAGTTGATACATTTTTGTATTCTGTGTCAGTATTTGAGGTACTTGGCCCGATCGGAAGTGATTTTGTAGGAACTGCGTCAGAATTTAGTTGTGGTATGTATTTAATTGCAGACTTGTCAAAATGCAACGAGCATACAACATGCCATTGCGCTTTTGAATTGAATAATTCAGGTCTGTTAATTGCTGCAAGCCATTCTTTGCGTCTGAAAAGAGGATACAACTAGACATGAATCACACCTTTTAGACATGAATAAACCCGTAAAACAAAGTTACCGGATACGCAATTTCATTAAAACTGAACAAAGGTTTCACAATTTATATTACTGTACAATGTTTTTGAGGAGCGATTTGATACATATACCGTTCGCTTGTCACGAAATTGAGTTACCGCTATCTTGGTTTTTATAAATTAATCAACGTGTGCGAGTGAAAGAGGAAGTGTTTGAAATAGTCGGAAAATTGTCTCATTCAGAGCTCAAGCTCTACGGTACCACAGATAGACAAAGACAAACAGGGGGACAGACAGACAAACATCGACGTCAAACTTATAACACCCCGCTATATTATATTGAGTTAGTACCTAGTGAAAAAAAAATGTTAGTTACCATTTTGTAGTGACGGCCATCTTGGAATTGAAATTTATCATAGTGTTCCACTAGACAAGCCCTTTCATTTGATATCCATATCGAGGTAGGTTGTGAAGAAATATTTTGTCCGCAATTTTGTGGAGGGGACCATGAATCGATATTCTCCAAACATATCTAAGAACCACCGCACGAAAATAAACTTTTATAAAAAACACATCGAAATCGGTCCGTTTGAGCTCTACGGTGCTACAGACAGACACACACACACAGACAGACATCGACGTCAAACTTATAACATCCCTTTTTTGGTCGGAGGTTAAAAATTAAGTCACAATTAGCTGAGCTATCACGAAACAAACTTATTACATACTAAAAAAATTAAAACCAGAACCTCCTCCTTCTTTGAATCCGGTTAAAAATTCTATAGCTTTTCAGGTAGGTACGTATGTATGTATAGTTCATTGATGCCGAAGTATATTTTAGTTATACAATGTAGGTAGTTGTAAATTGTTACAAATTAGTATCATTTAGTATGTACATGAATATTCAAATAAAACCGGCCAAGTGCGAGTGGGACTCCCGCACGAAGGGTTCCGTACCATCCCACTAATATTATAAATGTGAAAGTATATGTTTGGATGTTTGGATGTTTGTTGCTCAATCACGCCGTAACGTATGAACGGATCGGGCTGAAATTTGGAATACAGTTAGATTATAGTCTGAAAGAACACCCAGGCTTTTTATCCTGGGAAAATTACGGGAACGACGGGAACGGGAACTACGCGGGTAAAACCGCGGGGCACTGCTAGTTAGCAAATAAACGGCGAAAACCTCTTTGGCATTATACGAAATTTCTTTTTCATCGCAATTTTCGCAGACAGGCTAAAATATTTTCAGAATATTGACTTTTACCTCATGATTATCACAATGAAGTCTACATCGCGATCTATTTTTACTAGAGGCGCCATCTAGTTTATTTTCGACGGACTAATCGAGCAAAACCCTTTATTTACATTTTGGGTACGGAACGCTAATAAAAAAGTATGTCTTCAAAAACTCATTTAAATTTAATGAGACAATAAAGATGGGATAAAAAGGTATTTTGTATCTATTCTAAATAGATATTACCTAAGTATACAAAACACATATTACACACTACTGTTTCCATATTCTGTGCCATTGAAACCTACCAAAATGATGCTCAAAAATAAATATTAACAATAAAAACACTTACCTTCCTTCCTGTTTCGGCAATTTGAAAAAAGATAAATCACTACATTTTAGTGTATTGCTATTGCAGCCATCCACAATACAATAACGCCGCGACATTATTTATGCGCGCACTCGGCGTTCGTACGCACGTCAGCTCGGGCAAGCGGCCGGCGCCCCTGTGATTTTAGAACACCCGGGTGGACCCGAACGAGTAGGTTAACATCTCGCGCCGTATAGCGAGTGGTGAGGGGTGTGCCCAAGGTTCGAGCTCCGTCTATATCTTTTGAGTTAAATTCTAGGGCAGATTTATAAGTGTTATTATGACTGGTTTTAACTGTAAAGGAGGACATCTCAAAGAAATCACCATCTATAGGCAAGGTAGACGTCTTTCTGGAACATGCGTCCTTCGCCAACTCGCACTTGGTTGCACGTAGGCCGTGGGTCTACTCTTGTGTCTAGTGAACGGATATCAAGGTTTCCTGCTGTGTGATGTAGTGGGCTGCTTATCCTTATGGTGCTTAAGAGTACCTGCCTAAAGTATATCTACCTATACTACCTTCGTAAACTCGTGTATGCTTTGTAAAATTATTGTTTTATTATTAATGGGCTCCTCTGCGGACCTGAGTAAGGATAACAAAGAACGGACATCACCAAAAATTCATAAGATGTTCTTTGGGAAAAGCCCGCGGAAGTTTGTGAATTCGTAACACCGCAACCGTTTCAAATCTTCTTATTCCGGGCTACGCGAATTAAACTGCTTCTGAAATAACGAGCTGGTTAACATATGCTGGCCTTGGCCCAGAAACCATAGTTCCTAAAATCGAACCAATTCACACGAATGTTGATTGGGTGGTGTTCGTCAGGCCAGTTTCAAGCGTGAAAGCCATTATCAGAACTACACTAATATTTGCCTCCTGTGTATTTATCGCACTGGATAACGTCACCGTTATTTTACACAACTTCCTACTCTATTATTGAAGCAGCAGGGCTTAAAATTGAGGGTTTTATTTATGGATGAATTCCAATATTGTAGAATGTCGATATTACAAAGTAGCGTTATACTGCTGAGCTGTACAAAACTGAACCTTATTTGTTGATTAAGTTTGCCCTAGATGGTCTCTACTGTCTACCAAAATTTAGACTTAACTGACATAAACTTACTATAATTGTGTAGTTACACACATACGTAAAGCATTCATGAAGAATACCTAAAAGCACCTTTGTTAAGCGTCTTATGAATGAGACAGTGACTGTAGCGCACCTTTAAGATAGCACATTGTTGTAAGTAGTGGCACCTGTGTCCTGTATCGATTTCAACTAAAACTTTTAGTACAAGTCTCTTTGCGAGTATGACGCTATTCTCAGTCGCTTTTGTGAATGCATTTTCATTTTTAAATGAAAGTGGAACATACGTATTAGATAAGCGCGCTGCATTGTCGTTTAATATCAGACGAGATGGTGGTCAAGTGCAAACGTATCATTGTTATTGAAAAGGAAGCTAAATGGAGTCATTACTGCTTTTATTCACAGGGAAATAACAAATAGTGACCGAATCGCTGAAAGCGTTGTCTTCTAGGCCTTGCGATGGTATGGAAAAGGAATTACAACAAAGGATGGTAGCATTCAAACAATGAGCAAATAATATGGTGTGAAACATTTCACAGTACTTAGACCATATGTGCCTGTCTTTCCGAAATCAAGTTAAATGTAAGGAAGTATTAATGCGGCTTGACCCACCGCTCCCACAGTCAAAAGGTCGACTTA
Organism: Ectropis grisescens; assembly: GCA_017562165.1. NCBI lineage: Eukaryota > Metazoa > Arthropoda > Insecta > Lepidoptera > Geometridae > Ectropis > Ectropis grisescens. The sequence goes on from CM029780.1 coordinate 1,647,197, forward strand.
TTTCCATTTGAATGGCGCCATACCACAGCGATGTCCATTCACTTCGGACTGATACATAATCAGCCAGGTTTATGAAAGGTTCCGCCACTTTGCACTCAATTTGTTTACTTGCCTCGATAAATATCGCTTGCAGTGCGGATATTAAATATCCAGTGTTTCATAGTATTTTGGGCTGCTCGTGGGCGGTGGCTTCCTATTCTATCTTGTGAAGATTGCACACGTTATAAGTATGGTTAGTTAATAAAATGCAACACCAGCGACACTGACTGATTTTAATTACGATTGTACTGTCCGTTTTTACCTTTAGTATATGTATTGAAAAGTATGTGATCATCTGGATCGTTATCACACTCGTGTGGCATCTCATCGGTACAATACGTATGTACCTACGTTTTCTCCATTCCACTATCACCACCTACACATCCAGCCCTTTGTGGTCATAGCCTCATTCACACAGTTCATCCATACCTTCCTTGGTGTTCTTCTACCAATCGTATGCTATGAAATAATAAAATATTGGTGTTAGTTATTGACAGTTTAAGGTATTTTTGTGATAAATGAAATCGTAGAGAAATTTTATTTCGGTATAAATTTACTTTTACTCACGGTTTGAATTATTTTAGTTCTTGTCTATCAAATCTAAATCCTCTGACTTACGGAGGTTAGAGGATTTAAACATGATAGTCTTATTTAGGCTTTGATTTTTGATTGTCAGCAAGTTGGGCAGTCGGTTAGGATAACCTTTTGTAGATACGCATTAGGAAATATCTTGCTCAGTATATATCTACTCTCTCTGAATGGGGACATAGGAAGATGATTCGTTATTTTGTATTCCCAAATAGTTTATTTAAAGAACTACGAACTTCGGTATATTCGTTGACCTTGTCTCCAAATATTGAAATCGTCTGAAACAGCGTAATAATTTCCAACTTGTAACGAGTTCAAAACTTGTCCGTGGTTTCAATCGAAATGTTAGTTTGTAAGTTTAGGTTGTCAGTATTATGTGGATTGTTCGGAATATCGGAGCCGTAAGTCATGACGGCATCTGTGCAAACACCGACAATGACCTTCGGCGCCCGACGATGTTTGTCGCGAATTTCTCAATACTGGTTTATTATCAACAGCGTTTGATGAGGTCGTAAACGGAGCCGGAAGGTTGCGTCGGTCGTGCCGTGCTCCAGCGTTTGCTGCGTGCGTTTGATGTTCAAACTATTCACTGGTGGATGCCATTTCAGCAGACACCTGGACGAAACGTAATCAATGGCGAATACCAAGAAGCTTGCCTGGCTTACAAAATACTCAACGCCTTATAAGGATTAACACAAAGGATTAACTGCAGAAGCCGTAATAGCTGTGGCATTCGATGTACCAACTATGCCTTTTTCCTTTGTTCAATAACGGTTCCACCATGCGTCATGTTATACAATAGTTCAGACATCGTTTTTGTTAATTGGGACATTGCTCTGAACCGAACCAAGTTCATGAACTTTGTGGCTCTTATAAACAGAAGCGGGATCTCGGCGTTTCATTGAATCAACCATATCAAACGGCGAATGATGCCAACTTGTTGCCTCTAATGACGGAAATTTAACACTTCAATAACGAGCTGTAGGCCATTGAAATAAGACACGTATTGCGTTGCTGCGCATCATGTGGAGATGTGAACCCACGGGTCGTTTAAAACTGAAACGCTGCATGTTCCATTATCTGTTGACTTAATTTTGACTTTTCTGCTTTAATGAAATTGATGATTCTTTGATTAAATTGAATCGCAGTATAGGCGCTCAGCGTTTTGACCAAACATAAATATTGATGTTCCGGCATTTAGCTGTGCCATTCTAAAAATGTGCTGAGGCAGGTGCGACCTTATTTAGATTGAGAGCATTGAACCGCGGGAGGCTGTCCCGATCCGAAATAGGATCTAAATAATGCGACATTTGAACAAATTGAAATGGAATAGGTACAATCTCTCCAAGGGAGTGATGTGTACCTACATTTTATAAGTTCTACTTATACACGTCCTCGATGTATTTAGTCTGATAATTCATCGGTTTCCAATAATTCACGTCCTACAAGGTTAGACAAATTGTTACTAAGTAGGTACGGAAATATCTTCGCTACTTCTTCGATGTTCTATTCGGTGCAGACGATTCAGTAGAAACTAACATTGTCGCTAATATGTCTGAAATGCATAGCGACTGGCCAGGTGCATCCGGCGCATTCCTTCTACGACACGGAGTCTTTGTTATATAGAGGGTTTGAAGTCGCGTGCCGGCACAGCGGTCGAGCGGCGCGGAGCGTTCGTCGAGATACGAGCCGTTATCAAAATGGCGGCGCGTGGCGCGCGGTCGTTGACGCGAGACGCGGCCGCCCTGCGCTTGGATCGATCGGCGGCGACGAGGTCGCGACTAGCAACGCGCGCCGCCATCTAGCAAACCACACGGGAAACTACGTTTTACACTGTACAACATAGATGGCGCTAATATCAACTTACTGGACTAAAATAAAACCTCCAGTCCCTATGGGTTCTGATGTTGTAAATCAGTAAATAAATGTTTATATTATAATGAAGTAAACTGATTATTACATCGTTAGAAAAGAAAACAAATTAGAAATATAAAAACTATCCGGAGATGCTTTTAATTGGCGGTTTTATAGCGTAGCAGAATCTCTGTCAAATTTAGCAAAATGTAATAACCCTTTTAAATCATTTAATAAATTGCAAAAACGAATTATAAAATCCTAATAAAGAAACGAACACTGAAATTTATTTTAGAACGTTCAACTTTACGTAAATCAACTAGCTTCACCTGTTAACTTAGTTGGGACCAACTTAGCATAAGTGGGGTAAGTATGTATTAATTTTATTTTTAAATAGTTTTGATTTGCCGCAAATACCTCTATTCTCTAATTTCAATCGTCTCTATCGAGAACAAGCTTGAATAACACTATTTTTTAGTAGCAGAAACATCAGAATCTTCACCTTATATCAAATAAGGTGAAGATTCTGATGTTTCTGCCGGTTCAAACAGCTAGTGGGAAACTAGCACTGAATATGATGCATATTGGTGATTCTACAAAACTCACCAACCAATAGATACGAAGTATTATTATATTTCATTAATATGACATTTTTTTTTAAAACCATTAAACGTTCTTTATTTAGCCACCCAATTTCTGCTCTTTATTTTAAATGCAAGTTAGTAAAAAACACAATGAATCCTTAAAACGTCAGTCCTTTGGCATGTTTGTCACAGTTCCGAAAACCAGCAATCAAGTGACTGTATATTAAACAGTATCGTCGATTTATTAAAACTTACTGATCCAATCCAATCTGTGACGTACATATTGACATATACTATAAATATCAATAATGAAATATTCTCCATTATATTAAAAAATATGTAATCAGAAACTTTGTGTTTAGTTTCGTTCGTCAGTCCGTTGTGTGTTGTTAAAATTGGAAATTCGCGCCAAATATCACCGGTTTAAAATCAAATTCCTCTATACTTTTAAAGTTGGTAAATAAATTAGTAGCGGACCCACACCAGTTGATGGCCGCAATTGCTGTACCGGCGTTACATTTGTTTTTGCCTTACATACACTTGCTGATCCAGTCAAAAATTCAGTCCCTTGGTGAGTCGTTATTTTCTTGTTAACCTGAGGTTGATTTTTATTTATACATAGTTAACTATGATATGTCAAACCGTAGCTTATCGATAGACGAAATTATAAAAAAAAAACATTAGTTTCAATAATAATCTCAAATGTTTGCGTTTTCGTCAGTCCGTTGACATCAGTCCTTTGTCAAGTATGGCGGTAGAGTAGTAACCAGAGTACTAACTTGACAACAAACTACCAAAAAGTGACGGGCCTGATTGGGGACAAGATATTCATAAGATTAGCTATCATAAACATCCGAATTTGTAGACATTTGATTTAATAACAATAGTAAACAAAATATCATTAAAAGCTACCCAATTTTTGTAGAATCACCCATATAAACATCCAACAAATGAATTGTCCATTGTCCGCAGTGCAAAGACTTCGAGAAGGTGGGCGCGACCATCGCGGTGACCCCGTGCGACGTGGTGGAGGAGGCCGACATCACCTTCTCTTGCGTCGCCGACCCGCAGGCTGCGAAAGAGGTACGTCCACCTATAATAAGCTGCTTCGTCAATGTTCTTTTTGTCTACTTAAATAATCATCACGGACTCTGGGGTCTATACCCATTTTTAACCCCCGACTAAAAAAAGGGGTGTTATAAGTTTGACGTCGACGTCTGTCTGTCTGTCTGTCTGTCTGTCTGTCTGTCTGTCTGTCTGTCTGTCTGTCTGTGTGTGTGTCTGTCTGTGGCACCGTAGAGCTCAAACGGATGGGCCGATTTCGATGCGGTTTTTTTTATTTGAAAGTTAATATCCGTGCGGGTGTTCTTAGCTATGTTTTGTTAATATCGATTCAAAATGGCCGCCTCCACAAAATGGCGGACAAAATATTTCTTCACAACCTACCTCAATATGGGTATCAAATGAAAGGGCTTGACTAGCAGAGTACTAAACGCTATAAAAAATTTCAAATTCAAGATGGCCGCCACCACAAAATGGCGAATTATATAATATTTTTCACTACTACCTCAATATGGGTATCAAATGAAAGGGCTTGATTAGTAGAATACTTTGCACTATGACAAATTTCAAATCCAAGATGGCCGCTACCACAAAATGGCGAATTACATTTCCTTTTTCACAATTCCCTTAATATGGGTATCAAATGAAAGGGCTTGACTAGTAGAATGTTGTACAGATAACAAATCTAAGGTAGTCGGGGGTTAATCAAAATTTTTAATTTTGTTCTTGTATGTTAAGCTTTCATTGGTTTTGATAGCATTTGTCGTGCAGGTAGATATGAATGTTACATCGGTTTAAGACTGGTGTCACCATATTATGTAAGAAAATTTTGCAGAAGACTTAATTTACCTGACCATTAGCAGTTGATTTTAGACGGCTTCTAACTGCTGAGGGTACTTTGGGCTAACGTAGCCTCTTACTAAAACTATAGTTACACACACGTAGAAGTAGACCATGCTTGAAAGTATGCTCGAAGAAGAATCGATCGAATACCTCAATTCTAAACCGTGGCCGCAGAATTTCGGTGAAATGTACCTAATCATTTTTACATGAGTTGCCAGGAAGACCATGAGTGTATGACCAATTTAAATAAAGCCATTATACTGCCAATGAACTCCATTATATAGGTAACCAACATAACTGACTTTAAAGGCCAACTATGATTGTGCGAAAAGAGGTCACCTGTACAATAAGCGGAACCGCAATATCTCGCCGGTCGGATAACTTTTATGTTGTTTATCTTTGTAATAGCGGGAATAAACCCACTCATGGCGGCTTTCAATGTTTTATAGACGTACTAAGTTATTCTCATTACCCATTATATACATACAGTGACGTGTGATTAACGTAATGTTTCATAAATACCAATTTGGTCCCCGTGGTGTATCCGAAAATCATTTTGAATTAATGGAGTCCCGAAACTTAACGATTCCACTGCTGGGATTCGGGCCTTCTCTTGCAATGAGAGCCAAGGCATAGAGATAACGTTGCTTGGTCATGTCTCTGGAAATACTGCACGTTCTGACATTTTCAATGTCATTCTAGTGTAGTGGTAGGACTCTTGGCAGAGTCCGCCTGGGGAAGTTCCACACCTTTGCCAGTTATTCTACCGCCAAACAGTAATGCACAAATATTGCTGTGTTCCGGTTTGAAGGGCAATGTTTCCAGAGAAATTACAGGCATTATATTCAGAGATATAACATCTTAGATCTCTGGTTGACGAGCGCAGTGCAGTGCTAGGTAATTATTTGGACTCTTCATGTTCCAATAACTGCGTGTCACTGTGCTGTTATGTGGCAGGTATGTTGCTTACCATCAGGCACATGTCCTGCACGTCTCGACACTCAAATTTTTTTTTTTAATTTTGAGTGTCGAGACGTGCAGGACATGTGCCTGAGCAATGTTGGTGTCACCGTAAAAGTTCAATCATCATCAGTTTACAATATGACGCATAAGATTATAATATCTCACGGTTGGATAGATTAGGTTATAATCTAACGTCGCGCGTCATTAGATCGTAATTTGTAACATAACGGTTTTAACAATTTCACGGAAACATAATTGGTATTACAGCTTGGCGGTAGAATGGCTGGCTAAGCTAACTGGCTAAGGCGTGGTACTCCCCCTAGGCGGACTATGCAAAGAGTCCTACATTATTTCCGACTTTTTCTTTTCACAGATCTAGGTTTACGTGTATATGATAATGAAATAACCGCTGTCAGGCCACACCTGGTGCCATTTATTCGAACCGTAGATATAGACAGACAGCCTGCATTAGTTTCCCTCGGTTGTAGGGCGGGTTATTTCCGTGGCACTATTGACGAAGGTCGCCAGATTGAAAGGTCAGACAACATTACCGATATTAGAAGCTAGACTATGATATTTATTTTACTTATGATCGGTAACTGTGACGCGGCTTGGCATTATGGGCACTTAAAAGTGAATTATTAGGTACCTAATTCAAAAAAAATTATATAGCTTAAGAGCTTCACTTCGGAGAGTGTGCCGCCGATCTGCATAATTTAATACCATCTTGCACATTTGTAACGGACAGATTGTAGCTCGAAAAAAAAAAACGACATTTATTCATTTTCAAGGATCGAACGTGGGGGTTAACTCCATTTTCGCAAAGTGGAATGCGATGCCTGAGTAGGGGTTTTCCGATGGTTACATTTTTGGTGTCTTCAATACGCGAGGAATCGGTGTCTTCTAGGTATGCACGCTCCATCGTAGACCGCATCGTCGCTTAACATCAGGCGCGATGGAGGTTAAGTGCAAACCCATTATTGTTAAAAAAAACTAAACGAAAATTCCGCAGTTTTTAAACCTTTTATTAGCTCACACTTGACCGCCGCGACGATGCGGTCCACGATGGAGCGTGTTTACCTAGAAGAAACAGATTCATTCTCGATTTGAAGACACAAAGAACGAAGACGATTTGTAACCATCGGGGAAAACCCACTGAGGCAACGTATTCCACAGCCTAGACGTTCTTATCACAAAAGTACATTATGAGTACAGCCGTAGATTGTCTCTTGATAAAGTTGATAAACACGACTTCACTGGTTTAGGCTAAAATCCGACGACGTCTGCTTCCAAATGTAGACGTGACGAATGGGCATATTAGCGTAATGTGTCCGGACGTTATGAGATATTCAGATCTGCGCTGATTATTCAGAATTTCTAAAGATTTGTAGGTGGCGTGGCGCCGTGACCGACGCGGCGTGCTAAAACTATTCGTGTCGCAAATATGCACGGCGGGTTTGCACTTGACATTACACGACTTTAGTGCCATAGTTATTATTTAACTCTGAAAAACCACACAATCGACTACAAATAAAACATAAAGTTACACACATATAAGTTTGTTGAAAATTGTGAAACGAACTAGTAATTCATTGTCGTTACTGCTTTTTAGGGTTCCGTAGCCAAATGGCAAGATACGGGACCCTTGTTGATTCGTCATGTCTATCTGTCTGTCCGTCCGTATGTCACAGCCATTTTTCTCCGAAACTATAAGAACTATACCATTGAAACTTGGTAAATAGATGTATTCTGTGAACATTTAGATTTTCATACAAAAAAAACAGTAAATTGTAGGGGTGTTTTTTTTCTAAATTGAATAGTTTGCGCGAGAGACTCTTCCAAAGTGGTAAAATGTTTCCTGTCCCCCTTACAAAAAGACATTTTAGATAAGGCGATAACTGTGTAACTACGCCCATAGTTGGCTTGCTTAGTCTATATCTTGGACAAATAAATGCTCTAAGGTCTAAAGATACAAATACGAGTATAATCCATCTCGCTTGCTACCAACAAACTTATATTGTTTGATAGCACTACGACTAGAGGAACAACACGTTCGCCTGATTGCAAGCAACACGCTTGTTCATAACTGTACAGTGCCATATGTTTGTTACACAGTTATTTGAGTGTAGAGCTTTCCAACCATTGCCTAGCACTACACTGCTCATCACCCTAAAATATAAGACTTGAATCTCTTTGACCTGTAATTACTTTGGAAACTTTTCCTTTCAAAGCCGAACAAAATAACGTTTGCACATTGCTACTGGCCGGTAAAATTATTGGCAAAGGCGCGACCTCAGGCAAACTACAAATGGTCCGTCCAAACATACAAAAAATCTGATCCAGTTTTAGTGACCACATATCACAGTATTTGTTAAGGACACGATTACATTACGCTTTTTCTACAAAACTACTTACATTGACGATTCACGTTAAACCCGCAAATATGATGTAATACATTTCAGATGGTGTTCGGTAACTGCGGCGTGCTGCACTGCCCGTCGCTGGAGTCGAAGGGATACGTGGAGATGACGTCGGTGGACGCTGACACGTCGCACGACATCGTGGAGGCCATCGGCGGCAAGGGAGGCCGCTACCTCGAGGCGCAGGTCTGTTTTTTACTCGTTTTTTTATGTAGAGAAATGCTTACGCATGCCCATCATGCAGGGGCATGGTTGGGAATGTCGGCCTCGACGTCATGGATGGACATGGTGCCCCTTACCGATTAAAACCTCCACAGGTTTCTCCGGCGTAGCCAGAGGTTTGAGTATCTGACCCACGTGCCACTGCCCTTGCGGGCCCGCTTTCGGAGAAAATCTTACTAACATTCGTATTCGCTATTTCCAGATCCAAGGTTCCAAGACGCAAGCAGAGGAGGGCACGCTGATCATCCTCGCGGCGGGCGACCGCTCGCTGTTCGACGACTGCCAGTCCTGCTTCAAGGCGATGAGCAAGAACTCCTTCTACCTCGGTAGTAGTCATCTACTCCGGTTGCGGGCCCACGAAACTTGGACGTTGACGTCTCGCGTAGCGCGGTTAGGGGGCCGTTTGGCAGCGAACGAGTTGGGGGACCTTGCGATTGGGATCACGGCTAGGCCAAAAATGACTACCAAACTCTCGAGGCCCCGTGTGACCTCGAGCCCAACGCCAGCAAAGAGATTCAACCTCGACCTGATTGCCCACCTTCCCCATTGGGGAAAAGGAAGAACTCTAACCGGAATAGGTCAAAAATATACCATTCTAATTAGTTACGGCTGGTCTAGTTAGGGACGGCTGATCTAATCGGGAGAACGGCAACTGCCGATCTGGAGCCCCGGGTTCAAATCTCATACGCACCGCTGTCACGAAGTCATGTGTGGAATGAAAACTTAAATATGGCTATGTTAAACATCGTGAGGTAACCAACATGTTCCTTGAATATTTCGAGGTCACGTGTCATCCACCAACCCGCACTTGGTCAGCGTGCTGGATTATGAGCTTGACTTTCCTTGCGATAGAGAACTGTTATTATTAATTAGTTCGTCACTCAAAACTTCGTCATTTTTAGGGAAACAAAAGAAAAAATACCTGTAATGCGAAAGTTTCGATACTACTTTTTATAAGATCCTGATGGGAATGGGAACTACGTGAGTAAAACCACGGGGCACTACTAGTAGGTCCTGAGTCCCAGTAAGAACAGCCGAGAAGTGAACTATTATTATATTATTGTTTAAACTAGGTGTTATGTACGTTTTAATCATAATCCCAGATATTTTATAATCCTGCAAGGTATTGGTCCCGTCGGAGACGCTGCCAAACAGTGAACCTGTTGCATGGTGTGTTTCTAGCTTCATTCTCCCCAACTCCTATTTTAGTTCTCATTTATTTGGCACTGCTTTGTTATTCTTATTTTGAGACGTCAACGACCAAATCGGAAAGCCGATAGAATAAGGCATGTTTTTGCTTAGTTTCTTTTACAATTTATAGTCACTGATAGATTTTTCGTATGGGTTTATGTTTGAAATGTTTGTTTTTGAAACTTGTTCACTTAATTTTTTGTAGATTTTAGAGGGATTAGCATGTCTGCTTTGTAGTTTTTTTGCTAAGCTTATGCTTATTGTTTCTTCGAGATTGAATACAATATGCTAGTATATTTGCTCTGCTATGAAAAACGCTGGTTAGGAAAATGCAAAAGGTTGTACTTAAGTTTTATTTTATGCCTATAATTTACCTAATAAAAAGTTGTCCTTGTTGCAAGTGGTGATATGACCTTGTGGCTATGCAAGGTATAATGGGGATGTCATGGGTCTATGATTGAATGAAACGGACAAACATGGGCACCACATGAAAGATGCATTAGATTCTGAAAGTGATTTGGGATCTTTACGTTTAAATATAAGCGTGGGACTGCTGTTTGGCAGGATGTTGCTTACCATCAGGCACGTATCTTGCTCGTCCCTCTGTTAAGTCATGGCCTGTAACATAATTTCAATTAAAGGAGTGTTATATTGAATGTGTATCGATGAGACTAGCTCAGGTTAGAGACAAGTGGTGTACACGAAAAGAGGCCTATGCTCAGCAGTCTTCAGTCTTGCATGCCTTTCGAAGAGGCCACTTTGTATGGATCAACTCTTAAAATGTTTAATCTTATCTTACCTGCAGACAACAATTAAGTTTTTTTTGGTTTTGCAGTGGACGATAACGGGCTAAAAATTATGTTGCATGAGGGTAGTATTTCATTGTTTGGGCTTAGTTGCCCGTCGACGATGCTAGACTAGTGGGAGTAACATGTTAAGAAGGTGTATACTAAGTTACAACGAGTTCCATGCAAAACGACCCGCGCGCGCACAGCTTTGTATGGAACCGCGCGGATGACCGCGTCACACAGTTTCGAGCCTTAAAATCTCCGGTTAATTTTAAATTAAATAACGAAAAAATACGGGCCACACTCCTCACTTTTCTGAAATTGAAATAACAACAAAACATAACTTCCAGTTTTACCTCCGAGTAGTACTTTTCCATGTTTAGTTTAGAAGAAGGGGCGTCGCTGATACGACTTTGTCCATGCGACGCCACTGGTTACGGGAGGTATTTGCTTGGATGAGGGTATGTTAGGGCTGCCCACGTGCATAATAATCCATGCGACGCCTCTGGCTACTTGAGAGGTGTCTAGTCGGACCAGGGTACCATAGATGACCGTTACACGTCGCGGCTCGTTCGCAGGCGACATCGGGAACGCGTCCAAGATGAACTCCGTGCTGCAAGTCGTGGGCGGCGTCTCCCTGGCGGCGCTGGCCGAGGGGCTGGCGCTGGCCGACCGCGCGGGCCTCAGCCAGGCCGACCTGCTCGACGTGCTCGCCCTCACGCCGCTCGCATCGCCGCACCTCATACTCAAGGGACGAGGTAAACGAGAACATTTCATTTATAGTTTGGTTTTAGGGAGCGTTTAATAGTATACGTCTTACATAACGCAATCTTTAAAGATTTTATGCACTCCCACCTAGTGATGAAAGAGACTTAGTTTTTTAAGGTCTATTAAAAAGACTAGACAGATTTTTAAAGCCTTACGACTAGATTAGTCTTATAACCCTTAAGTCTTTAGTCATAAGACCACAAACTGACGACTAATTTAATTCGTAGTCTGTAACCTTATATAACATACAAGGCTTAAAAGTCTAAGAGGACTAAAAGGACTCGACTCTAAAATAAAGACTATAGGTTCGAGTTTTTATTATAAGACTTACTCGTTGTGTTAAAAACACGTAAGAAAACGTAATTGATCAGGAAACAATAGCATTAGGACATCAGGGCGTGAATGATTTTCCTTTTTTTTTTGATAAATAATTCTTTCAGAACATATTTATTATTACCTATGTTCATTTATAAGACTCAGGCACGAGACTCCTTTAAAATCAGTTTTAGCCGTTTAGTCTTTTAGTTTTTTGAAAACAACTCTAGTCGTTTAAGATGCTTAGTCTGTCTTACATTAATACTTAATACAATGATTAGTAAAAACTCGAACTATTAGTCTTAATTTTATAGTCGAGTCCTGTAAGATGGACACTAGTCTTTTTAATAGGCCTTAAAAGACTAAGTCTCTTTCATCAGTCCCACCTCCTTGTAACGGCGGCGGCGGTAATGTGTGTTTTCGCCGGCAGCCATGATCGAGTCGTCGTACTCGACGCACCAGCCGCTCAGCCACATGCAGAAGGACCTGAAGCTGGCGCTGGCGCTGGGCGACGCGCTCGAGCAGTCGCTGCCGCTCACCGCCACCACCAACGAGATCTTCAAGCACGCCAAGCGGCTCGGGTACGCCAACCACGACGTGGCCGCCGTCTACATCCGCGCGAGGTTCTAACGTCTCGACAGCGGCTTGGCCGCCAATACGTCGGGTGCGGATCTCACGTCCCGAACGTAGTTTGGCTGCCAAGACGTCGGGGCGCGGATCTAACGTCCCGACCACGATGTGGCCACTGTTTACAACTGGGCGCGGTTCTAACCTCCTGACCACGGCTTGGCTGCCAAGACTTCTAGGGGTGGTTCTAACCACTCGACCACGACGAGGCTGCCAAGAAGTCCGGGCGTGGTTATAACTTCTCGACCACAGCTTGATAGCCAAGATATCCGCGCACGGTTCCAACATCTCGACCATGGCTTGGCTGGCAAGACGTTCGGGCACGGTTATAACCTTCCGATCACGACTTTGCCGCTAAGATGTTCGGGCGCTGTTCTAACCGCCCGACCACGATGTGACCGCCAATCATCCACGCGCGGTTATAACATCTCGACCACGGCTTGGCCTTCTACATCCGGAGAATATCCAAACTTTTAATCCATGCTACCGAAAACTTATATAACTATGGTAGTTCGATTCAAATGATGTTCAACGATTATGCAACGCGACCGTAAACCTTACCGCCCGGTGAATAAGTTCGCCGCAGAAGTAACGAAATATTGAACGTCAATTGGTTCGGGACATCATCAAAATACGAGCTCGCGGTATGGACTCTGAACACTCTATAACTATCAATTCACTCTAACTAATCTAACTAAATCTATTTGAGGTGTTCTGGGTCTGAGTTTGGATTTTACGGAGTACAGCTGTGCCGTGGTATATTGCGCCTGACTGCTTCACTTAATGGATTATGTATTTGACGTTGATCCCTCTTCTTTTTCTTCAAATTAAAAAGAGATCAATTACAAAGCCATAATAACTATTTTGGTTTGGCGGAGGTGGTCACTGCAAATGGACGTATTGTTTTGGGGTTGTTTACCTTTTGAAAGGCATGAAGAGCTCTGAACAAAAATGCGTTCGTATCGCTGAAGCAATAAATGTACTAACTCTGATAGAGAGGCAAGCTATTTCTATTTAACGATATCAGTTTATTTAAGGGAAATCTCAGGTGATAATTGTTGGCGTTCTCAACTTCAGGGGATTGAGACGGTTGCTTTGTGACTCACGGCAATTAGATCTTTATGATAGTTGTAGTAGTGGTTAACTTTGTTTGGTTCATTTGACAGATGATTCTTCATCGTAACAGCCTTGTATATCCTACTTTTGGGAATAAACCTATCCACGCTCTCAATAACGTATTACTAATTAAACTAACATCAAACTACTCGGGAACGATCACAAATTACACAGAGATATAACCGGTTTCCTAAAATTTTAACGTCTCACAAATATGTATATTAGTTAAGTCTTTCATACAAAGTCTAGTGTAAATCTCGATTTGACGTATCAGAGTTTATATCACCGAGTTGCCTTTCCAGGCATTTGCACTGTGTTGAGCTGAGTGTTCACGTGACATGTGCGAGGAAACTGTGCGGTGCGGGGATGGTTACCGCGGCTGGGGAACTGCGTAGCTGAGCGATGCTAGGATGGATCGCAAACTCTTTTGAAAGCAATAAAATTATATACTTAAGGATTTATTGCGTACAGATAGATATTATCCCTTATTGTACACACCAAAACATAAATAATACAACAGAAGTGAAACAATGAAAATTATAATCGGCTGCCTTATCGCTAAAGGTTATTTTTATCAACCGAACGTAAAGGCAGTACAATCAAAATGATTAGAATTTTGAAAAACTTACTTAATCATTCGCAATGCAATTCAAACTATCACCAATCGTCCGTTACACTAGTATTATTAATCACAAGGGTTAACTGTTATAGTATGTTGCGTCTAATCTCCGTTATTTCGATGCAGTTTCATGAGCCATTCTCCTGGGTATTATGGTGTGTAACTAGTTCACTATTCAGTTTCCTCGCCCATCTTGGTGGGACGCCCAGCTTCTTGAAACTTCCAATAATATTAAGATTCTGGTGAATTACAAAATGTTATTTCATATTCGATCAAGGTAAGGTACATTTAAAAATCATTGTGATTATTTTAACTTCTATTTGCTTTTATCATTATACAAATGTGAATAAGAGAATAAGTAATTTATATCAAAATAGGCAAGTCATCTCAAAATACGAAAGCGAAATATTGTAATTACCTCGATTTTAGACAAATATTTTAGAATAATTATATGTTTCAGAAGCAATACAATAAAATGACGTTATAGAATCACAATCGTTTTCCCTCTTTCATTAGGTTTGAAGTACATTCTAGTTATATTGTTTTCTCAACGTTTTAACTAGCAAGTTTCATTATATACGTTACATTTTTCAACGCGACAGATCTAAGGAAATTAATTAAGTAAATAAATCAATTAAAGTTGAATGACTCCCGCCACGGGATTTTGAATAAGTAATATTAAGCGCTACTCAGGAGTGAAGTATATTTTGACGTAATTTTAAGTTCATAGAGAGAAGATTGAAATCTGTGCATTTTGTAACTGTAGCTTAAGGTGTGTGAGCACTCATGTTGGTCGATTCTGCTCAACTAAATCATTAGAATAATTAAAAAATATTTTGCAACGAGATACCTTATAGTTTAAAAATCAATCTAAACCATGTGTTCCTGTTTAAAAAGCAATATCTTCACATAAATAACTGAATAAAGATAAATCACATTATATTGGTGAGTGAGGATAATCTTAGGTACTAGTTTTAACTCTTCATGTTCAAATAACTGCGTGACACATCGCTGCTGTAAAGGCGAACATCTTGATCACCATCAGGCTCATTTCTTGCTTGTAGTAGACGGGACGCCATTTATAAAATTAATTATAAAATTAAAGTACGTGACAAGTGGAACCGGGGTTTGTGCGCCGTCGCGTCGCCTATAAATGGCAAAAAAGGTGAAGCTCGAAATAAATAAAACACAATAAACCGTTAATTCGAAATGTGTGGTATACTGTATTTTAAATAGTCTATTACGGGGGTAAAAGAATAATAACAATATTTTTTCGTAAACTATGAAATAAAATTTAAAACATGCTAAATTTGTATAGTTGAGTTGGAGCAATATCGGAACGCTTTCATGATCTTTTACACAAAAAAACACGTCATTATTTCATATCCAATGATTTGATACGATCACCTTTGAATTACTACTGTCATTGCATTATGTCTATAGTTGCCGGCAAACAAGTTGACCCAATGAAGTTAGCTGCGCATGGCTGCGCAGAAACGTTTTTAAAGTCTCTTTGGTGGAAGTGCACATGCGCGAACTTTCCCCTTCCACGTCACTTTTGGGTCAACTTGTTTGCCGGCCACTATATCTAAGACTTAAATCAAAAGCGTTGCAGCAGATTCGACCCGAAGTTTGGTATCGGTTGAGATGCACTCAATGTATTTAGTTGTTAAGTTTGAGCGTGTCCGGAGTTTGTTGGATTTCTCTGCCCTATTTCATTTGTAATCTAAATAAATCCTATAGTTAAAGTTTTGTTTGATTAATTCTTACGAATCGAATGTGGTTTGGTAAATTTTTTATCGTTTTAAAATACTTTAACTTTTATTACATACTCTTTTTTTATTTGTTGTTTCACATTTGTTTTAACAATAATCAATTAAATAACAAACAACCAGTGGTATAATCTTATGTTAAGTATAGTTACCGGCAGACATATTGACTTCGACATTCTTATATAAATTGTTTTTATTTTTATTTTAGTGCGTTTTTGTAGTAGGTAAGTAGGTGCATGTTGGACCGCCATCTCGCTGATGTTAAGCAACGATGTGGCCCACAATGGGGCCCGTTTATCGAAAAGAAACAGATGCGCTCTCCATTTGAAGACACTTACGTAGATAGATATAAGAAAGACTCGTTATTGATACACCAAAAACCGACATACAAAAAATTCAACATACATTGCAGTTGTAAACAAGTGCGGTCGTTGGGCGTCTTATCATTGAACACGATCTTATCAGGGCCTTCTTCCAGAGTTTATATTCAATGGGAATCGAGAAATGCTCTCCGCAATTGGCGTGCTTGCTCAATCCTATCTCCAAATTCCCTTAAAACTCGATTACGTCGTTTGATCACGCAGTTTGCCGGCAATATATACGATGCTCGTTCTACAATAATGTTTTGTCATTTCTTTTAACTTCTTGTTGAATTTTATGTTATTCTGTAATGTACTTTTTACGGTCATATTCTTCTTTATATTAGAACTCTATATTAACAATGTTAACTTTTACATCAAACATACTGTTCGTTTCAAAGATAAAGTAATAATTGGATAAGAATACAAAAAGAAGAATAAAAAACGAGGCGCTTTCAAATTGTGTTCTCACAAGAAAATAATCTTATCAAAAATAGTTTTCAGAAGCGTCACAGGTGGCGTTCTAATTTCATTTTGTTTGTGAAATTTTATAGGTAACGTACATACGTAACGTAACGTTTATCATTTGACATATGTTTTCAGCTCTCTGTCAGTCTTTTCTGTCATTTTGAAAACGCCACAATGTCCAGACGCGTGTCCTTGGAATAGAGAATTAGAATTTGAAAAATTACTCGTTTGTCGAACGTTGCATTTGAAGCTTTGAAATCGAACTTGTACAATATCTTCGTACTGATCAAATATGTAATTATTGATAACATTAAGGATAAAGTATTTTTGTGTAGGATAAGTGTTAAGATCAGTGTCGCGTCGGCAACTACTGGCCGCTTGTAAATCCGCTGCAAATGTCGCTACGTGTAAATGACTGACGTGTTCAGGGAATACATGGATATTGTAATTTATTATATCTTGTTTTATTGCTCTCCTCGTCGCTGCATTGTTAGTTGTTCGAGGTAGGACTCTTTGTAGAACTAATACCACTACAAAACTAGAAGTAGTAGATGAAAGTTTGTCCGCCTGGTGAAGTACCACACCTTCGCCAGTTATTATATCATCAAGCAGTAATGAGAAAACATCACTGTTCCAGGTTGAAGGGCAATGTTGCCAGTGAAATTACTGGGCATAGAGATGAAGCACTGCGCTCGACACTCAGAGATATAACATGATTTGTATCTTTGTACTGTAATTTCTTTGAAAACATTATATTTCAAACCGGAATATTGGCTGTAGAATAGCTGGAAAAGGCGTGGTATTGTCCCAGGGGGATTCTGCAAAAAGTACTACCATTACAGAAAAGACCTACCAATACAGAAGATAGTCCTACCACTACATGTTTACCAACACATCTTTTCGAGGATATTTATGTCGCTAAATATTATGTCGGAAGTGCGACACTGTTACTTGTGCAAAAATGAGTTGGATTTGTAATACTAATTGTTCTAAAGCATCTCTACTGTACTTGGAGCGATAGTGTTTTTAATACTTTTAAAAACACTATCGCTCTAATACTTTTTACTTTTAGGCCGGTGGAAGCCCAAGCTGACGTCGTACTGTCTGAGGTGCCTTTTGCACTAGTCCTATATACTCTGTTAGTGGGTTTGTGAGATTAGGTTAGTAGGGCTCTGCGCCTTCAGCGCTTGCTCAAAGTGCGAACTGCCATTGGTCTTTATAATAAAAAAGGGTATTTTTGTAGTATACACAGGTGCCGTAAGAGGGCGTTAGGCATGAATCTGCGTTACGTGGACGCCCGTGCGGTTCCATGCAAAACTGTTCGCGCGGACACGCGAAGCGAGCGTCCGCGTCATGTATTTGCAAGCCTTACGCCCGACTACACGAGGCTAGTTTTTCAAGCTAGGACAGCAAGGTTGTATTAGTAATCTAGCTAGCTAGTACCTACTTCTAGCTTACTAACTCTACCTTGCTGTCCTAGCTTGAAAAACTAGCCTCGTGTAGCTCTGGCATAAGTGTCATAGCGGGGATGGCGCGAAAATGTTTAATGGGTATTTTAGATGCTTCTGGAAAGTTGCATTCTGGCAAGTTACAACAATCGCTTAGGGGGTATGTCACTTCTCACTTCTGTAACCATGGCAGGACAGTATATGGCAGCTTACAGTGGATTAAGTACACAAGTACACCCTCTTTTTGTTTACACTCAAGAAGACAAAGAGATCATGACAAACCAGGGTTATGAGACAGACACCGGGTCACGCATCCTTACCTACCATCCTACTAGCTGCACGAGAGCGTGCCCCATGCGGGGTTGTTGCAATCTCACGGCACACGGGGACCTTCACATACCACGCTGACGACAACGAGGACGACATCGGTCGGTTCGTGCGGCGAGCGTTGGCTGCGTCACCAAAGGCCATCCGAGAGTTCAAACTACAAATGGCCCTCAGGGAAAGAAATGCGGCCGTAGTGGAGGCTCTGGACCGAGAGGATGCGGCTTAGGTAAATGAGAAAAGGCAAAAGGCATGACGACTCATTTTAGATTTAATGTGCCATCAAAAGGCTTCTCAATAATATTATTCACATATTGACGTGTACATTGTATTCATGAATAAAGTACACTGAATTTGAAGGAATAAATAAATAATAATTACAGCTGGTCTAGTCAGGAGCACGTCAACAGCCGACGCAACGCGGCTTAACATCATGTTGGATCTTGCCGGATTACGGGGTCCCACTTTGCTAGATTGCAATCCCTAGGCCCGAGTCTCAGTAGTTGGAACGTAAAGAGGGCTACGTATGGTACTGGAGCCCCGATGGACGTGTAGAACATGTGAAGAGGCGAGGTAGCCTGCAGTGCGGAGTGCACCGCGCCTGCGACCCCGGCGGTTTACGGCCGTCTATAAATACAGGCCAGATTTATACGACGCGGTCACGACATCGCGCATAAAAATTGGATAGAAAACTCGGTAATAATAATCAAAGGGGTTCACAACATTTTCTTCCATTTTGTGGAGAAATTATTTGTTGGAACGAGTCCCCAGTATTTCAATGCAATTCCATAGAGGTACTATATTCACTTTTTATGTTTACCGGACTACTACTAGGAAGTAGTAGTAAAGGTGAACCTGGTGGAGGGCTCAGAGGGCACCATGTCTATCCGAGGTGTCGAGTCTGACAGCCCGGCCGTCTCCTCCAGGCGGAAGAGTTTGCGTAAATGCATTTCCTACGTTATATTATTTACGTAATTACTTAGTAGTGGCGTAGGATTAAGAATTTTTTTACTCGTTTATTATCAACATTGGTAAGTGTCAGTAATATTATTGAAAGCATAATTATTACCATAAGTAATTACTTATTATGTACATAATAAATCAAAATGTGCGTCAAACGTCAGCCCCGAACAGGGGGGTCTACCTCCGAACGAAAAATGTCTTAGCTTTGATATATCTCTCTCTTTCCTTCCCGCTTGAAATGATAGAGATCGCAATAGAAAAGCGAAAGCCGATTTAGTTAAGTGGTAGAAGCAGGCGCGGTCCCAGCCTCGGATTTTAGAAGGGGTCACCAGTAGAAATATAATAAATCGAGTAAAAAATACTTTACTAGTAGCGCCCCACGATTTTACCCGCGTAGTTCCCGTTTCAGTTGTTTTCCCGCGTTAAAAATATGGTCTATGTATTAATAGACATACATATTTTAATTTTTTTTATCTTCTTTTTTTTAATCATTACCTATTTAGTCACTATACGCATCGACTATCGCTATATCGAAGTGTTGAAGTGTATTTACAGCAAAGCCACAATATCTGTCCGATTACAGGACCGGTACACAAAACATATCCAGCTGCAGAAAGGCGTGAGACAGGGAGATGTTATATCTCCGAAACTGTTTACTGCCGCGCTGGAAGATGTTTTTTAAGCTACTGGACTGGAACGGATATGGCATCAATATCAACGGCGAATGCATCACTCACTTCGGTTTGCCGACGACATAGTCATTGTGGCGGAGTCGCTGGAGGACCTCGGTGCTATGCTCGAAGTTGTTGACGAATACGTCTACCTGGGTCAAAAGATCCAATTAGGTAGATCCAACTTCGACAAAGAGGTCCAGCGAAGGATCCAACTCGGATGGGCAGCGTTCGGGAAACTTCGGCACATCTTTGAGTCCAAAATACCCCAATGCCTAAAGACGTAAGTCTTTAACCAGTGCGTGTTGCCAGTGATGTCTTATGGAACTGAGACGTGGTCCTTCACTGTGGGCCTCATAACGAAACTCAAAGTCACACAGCGAGCTATGGAGAGACCTATGCTCGGAGTCTCTTTGCGCGACAGAATCCGTAATGAGGATATTCGCAAAAGAACTAAAGTGGCCGACATAGCTCAAAGAGTAAGCAAGCTGAAGTGGCAATGGGCAGGCCACATCGCTCGCAGAACTGACAACAGATGGGGAAGAAAGGTTCTCGAGTGGCGACCACGAACCGGAAGACGCAGTGTTGGACAGCCTCCTACTAGATGGACAGATGACCTAACAAAGGTCGCTGGAAACCGCTGGTTGCAGGTTGCGCAGGACCGTTCGTTGTGGAAATCTAGGGGGGAAGCCTATGTTCAGCAGTGGACGTCTTGCGGCGGATGATGATGATGATGACCTACTTAGTCCTAAATGGATGAGTTAATACGACTTGCATCATTAGATTCAGGACTGGTTAATAACACATTACAGGATCCAATATCTCTGATACTAGGTACTTCTTTCAAAGCACAGTCTTCTGAAACTATCGTTCCGAACACATTCCATCAATAAGTGCATAGTATCATCGAGAAATGCTATTATTGTAGTATTATGTTGTAATTTACAGCCTACAGCTCGACACCGTCAACATTACGTATTCATACGTATTAGGTACCTATAAAGTTTATCTTTAACTCTACCCTCCATACTATAGACATCTCCGTCTGCGTTATACTTGGAATTGATGCTGACAAAATTATAGCTAGACGAAAGAATACATTTTGGTTTAAGAAGTTTTTGAATGGTTAAAATCACCATACCGTAACTATATATTGAATGAAATATGATGATAAAAGTGTGATATTTTACCAAATAGATGATACAACTTAAGAGACACGAGATCGGTTTGAGTGATTTTATTATCATTAAGTATCATTTTCAGCCCGTTATCGCAAACTGTTGCGCTTAGGATTCTCTTCGTTTGCCCCGCTTGTAAAAATACTGTTGGAATATATGTTAAAACTTTGAAATATGTTTATCTGACTCTGGGAGGCATTTCGCACGTTTTATTTCAACATTTAAATACTAAAGTGCTAAAACGAAAGGCAAATGTTCGTGTAAAAGCACCATTTTTAACACTATTCAATCTTGTTTGTTATTTTTCACAAAATTTCGAAATAAACGGCTTGTGAAACTGTTAAGAAAGCTATTAAAACTGTAATTATATTTGATACAAATAATATGCCGTATTTCAAGTGTTGATATGTTTACGATCCGGGTTTATAGCGGAAAATGTTGACGACACCGTTAAAAGTATCGCATGACATGAAAAACCACAATAACTCGAGCGGTATTACCGAAGCAACTTAGAAAGAAGAATTATTTGCTACCAGTCGATTAGGGGCATAGGCTGCTTGGGTAGGAACGCATTACTTCGACGACACTGTTAAGGGGCTTTCGAAAGAGTTCGCATCGAATTTTTAATAGTTCCAAAGTGTTTTCAAAGCAGTTTCTCGGTTTATAAAAACCATCCTACTCTGAAGGTAGGTATCGTTTTAAAATAAATAGTAATTATGATCAAGATCCCAGTAATTTTTGGGTTAGGTATTCTTAATAATGCATAGGTATATTTTATTTGATTGACATCAACTGTTGGTGATATTTTTATTGTGACATCATTATAATATCTTCCTTAGTTGTGGACTGACGAAACATTATTTTAATGAAATAATACAATTTTAAATCTCTACACGAATAACTCCCGTGTGCCTACTCAGCATAGTCAATCCAGAAATTAAGAATTCAGTTAAATTAAAATGTGCGTGCGTAGTTTTGTGATGTTATGGATGAGCGCTATCAGGCGCATATCTTACTCGTCTCGCCTTTATAAAATCCTAAAATATATTTTTAACTCGAACGCGGTTGGTGGGTTTTTGCTATTATATGTAAACTCTTTGGTTTTGGCATAGACCAATATAGGTATCCTCAATGGTATCCTCACATGGAAATAATGGCACGTGGCCCAAAATAGGAACAACCAGGGTTGCCGATGCCCGATTTCCCTGATTTCCCGATATCCACGCGCTCCTGACGATGTCATCCAAGTGCCATTATTTCGTGGTACAACCTATAAGTTTATTGAAATAGGTTTATAAATAGAATAAGTAAGAGTAATAATAATAGAGTAATTTAGGTCAGCTTTTTAATTTCAATTTATGCCTTCAGAGTAGGTATGGGATTATTGTTACCATGTAATTATGAAATCGCAAAAATCAATACAACGAAAGAATGTAGTGTAGTGAATGTAACCTGTAATTATATTTTTAACCATTCGTATTAGGTATCTATCTACTTACAAAACCTTTTCCGTGATCTTAAGAAAATCTTATTTAGACGTTGAATGATTTGATAATTAATCATTTTAACATTGAATATTTTGATAATAATATTATAATTTTTAATAAACATATTTATTTATCGTTTTGTGTTTTTTTGTAGGAAATTCTGTGTTGTGAATTATGTCTTTCTTAACGGAATATTTTGATGAATTTCGGCAACACCCTATCCGGAAAACCAAAATGTAAGTACCATTGTAATTATTGTTATTTTCAGCTGTGGAATGTGGTTGTACAATATTTTAACTATTTTTAAATTAGTAGAGTTGTGCGTCAAAATCCTAAAGCCTGTAGTGGCCAGAATTGGGCTACCAAATGTTCGTAAGTACGATTAGTTAGGTCAATAAGTACAGTTAGTATGTTAAAGTTGTTCTCGCGCAAAATCCCAAAGTTCGTTAGGCAGTAGAGGCCATCTGTGGCTGACTGCCACAGTTCTCTTTATAACAGAGGGTCCTAGGTCCTCTTCTGTAGCTCTATGTTCGGTAGACAGTAGGCTGCCAAAGATCAAACTACTTACGTTCCTTATTAAAGGCTATCTCGTATAAATCCATGAAAATTTTAAATACAACTGTAGGTATATAATTCAACTGCTATAATTCAGCTTGTTAATACGCTAAGCTATGCCAATGACTTTAGTTCTCTGACGGAGTATTCCTCTCATATTGGGCAGTATCAATGACATATAGCTCAGGTTTAAGAGTGTTACAGTAAACTATAACTGTTTGTTTATCGATTCCGTAGATGTCGACCGGAAAACCGATGGGCGAGATTAGAAGGAAAATGGTTAGACCCCAAGAAAGGAACAGAAGATGTAAGTACTCACTTAGCATAAAACTCTTCATTATTTTGATGTAGAAAACTTCTTAAATACATTACTGTACAGTAGTTCCGACGTCCCGAATGTTCGTTTTTCGTTGGATCTAGGGTTTTCGGATACAATCTTAGAATCGGATGCCAAGCATAGATATTTCCATCGGTCTCTGTGCTACTCTGATGTCCTGTATAGCTTCCTGTGTGGCTGTGTGAGTATTATCTTAAACATAAATGGGTAAAATTTTCGATTTAATCTGCAGAAAGTATGGACGGAAGAAGAAATAGAGAGTTTTATACAAAAGACAATGAAAAGTTTGCGTGGACAGTCGACATACTACAACAACCACTGCGCGCATCTCTCGCAAGGTATGTACCGTGCTGGCTTGATAAGGATTGTTTGCAGTGTACTAACAATTGCGGTGATAACCAGGTCAAAAATATTACATTCTAACATGGACGTAAAAAAAAATCGGACGTAGTCTCGCTAAAATAACAACTGTGTCCATCGAGTCGGCCACAGAAAATACGCGTGTGCGCTGTCACATACAGACTTACACACATCAGTGGGTCAGTACACGCGCTACTTGCGTATATATTGTGCGCGTGTCAGCCTGTCAGTGACAAACTGACAACGCACACGTGCAAATGTGGCCAACTCTAGTGACACATTTTTTGTCTTAGCGAGACTACGTCCGACTTTTTTATACGTCTACCACCACCTTGCCCTTTTTTCTATCGGAATGCTCGTAGCTCGTAAAAGCGACATCGTTTCATGGTTGTTGTTCCAAAGACACGAACGAAGAGATTTGACTCTACTTTTGTGATGAGAACGTCTGAGCTGTGGAATGCGTTGCCTGATTGGGTTTCCCCGATGTTTACAAACTTTGTGTCTTCAAATCGAGAGTGAATCGATTTATTCTAGGTAAACACGCTCCATCGTGGACCGCATCGTCGCTTAACATCAGGCGAGATGGCGGTCAAGTGTAAACCTACAAAAGTAAAAAAAAAAGTCTATGCATTCTAATTAGTCCGTCAGGTAGATTATAGAATAATACGGAACACGTATTTTTTGTTTTATCAAATAACTAGCAGTGCTCCGTGGTTTTACCTGCATAGTTCCCATTCCTGTTATTTTCCCGATACTTTTTATCCCCTATGTATTCTTCTAAACCATAACCTTGCTGTGTGTCAAATTTCAACTGGATCCGTTCTACGTTACGACGTGATTGAGCAACAAACATTCAAATATTTGATATACCTACCTATAAAAATACCTACAGACATAATATTAGTAGGATAGGATTAATAATCGTCAAAGACATTTAAACTTCCGGAGTGGTGGGTTGTGACATCACGTCTTCCTAAAAATCATACAATGAAGTGACGTCACTCAAAACTTCTAAGCACTGTATCTTCGTCATATTTTGTTTGTGAAAAAAAAGGAAAAATACGTGTACCTACAATGTTTTTTAATATATAATCTAACTGACTGACTAATCAGTTTTGTTTCAGTCACCATGCCTGTTATTACCAAACTTTGAATAAAATATCTTCAGTCTAACTACATACATTTGAAATCATCTCCAGAGTTCAAAACACGCCCGTTCGTCCCGCGGCCGAAGAAGAAGATGCCTTGTAAGCAGGAGGAGGCAAAGGAAGAAGATGAAGTGGAACAGCCCGCCACAGCCCCGAAGCTCGCCCTCAAAGACACCGAGGTCATGAAGATGGCCAAGGACTTGTATGAGCAGGATTTGGACAAGCCGACGTTGGAGCCGCTGATGACGCATTTCAGGAGTTAGTTGATTTTTGTACACGTTATCATATTATTAGTTAGTGAACGGATTAGGTACTTACGCGTGTTTCCGTCGATCACATCTTACTTAAGTTTCAACCGCATTCGGCGGTCTTTTTTAATAGTGTCACGCAGAGTATAAATCCGAAAGCTTAGCGTGGGGCATAGCTTAAAAAGAGAGCATTTTACAAAACTATTTAAAAAAATAATGAATAGAGTATTGATTCATAGGCGAGGCCGAGATTATTACTCTTTAAAGCTGTTAGACCCTCACTTGAAAAAAGCTTCCAGAACTGTTTAATGCCGTCCTATTTAGTGGGAGGATTCCAGAAGCGTGTCGTTGAAGCGTAGTCGTCTTCTTTATTAAAAAGGGTAACAAAATTCTTTTGAAGACCAAAATCTCTTCTGTCTATAAATAAGTTATCTTCGAGAGTAATCATGAACCGTCTGGCCCGAAGAATTCAGTGAATTCAGCCTCCTAAACTATCCCATATATCACATTCACACAGTGCGCGAGATTATACAGCAGATAAAGGAATACACTTTAATTAGCGTTTGTGGACTATGAGAAGGCGTTTGACTTCATCGAAACTTGGGTACAGCGATGTCAAATTCATTCAAGAGCCTGAGTTTTAAGTTACGGCTGGTCTAGTCGGGTGAACGGCGGCTGCCGATCCAGAACTCCTGGTTCGGATCCCACGCGTACCATTGTATTTTCGAAGTCATGTGCGTAATGGCGCTAACTTTAAAACGGTGACGGAAAACATCGTGAGGAAACCGACATGTACCAGGAATCATTCGAAGTCATGTGTCATCAACCAACTCGCATATTTACTTAATTATTTAATTTTAAATAATTGTAGTAGGTGATTGTGTTTTCGGTGGAAATTATATTTTATAAATGTTACAAATTAACAAATGTTTGGATTTGTTTCGCACCGGCGGCCGGCAGTGACGCCCAGCGCAGTGAGTACCCATACTCTATACTTACAGACACAGAACAATCACAGGACAGAAGTCAAACTTATGCATGTACCTCATTTTTCATACAGCATAGACGTGACGTAGACGTACACCCGGCGGTTATCGTAGTGTTAGGAAACGTTTGACTCGTTCTGACTTTTTATTTGTATTTTTTTTTTACTAATTGATTAACAGTAGCTGGCTTGGGTGAGCCCCTACTACCTATCTGACTATTGAGTTAGCGCCTCTGGCGCTGGACTCAAAATAACCTATCCTGACATTCCTAACATATTTACGAATCTGACCTGTAAGAAAAATCGAACTAACTAGGAGAGAAGTATCTCACTCATACATACATACCGAAATAAGCACTCTAGCCGAGTGCTATCGGATCGAGTTCGCCCGTATACCGCATGTCGCGGAGGGCAGTGACGCCAGTACGGTGACTAACTTACTCACGCGAGGGCGCCTCAGACTGCACGGCCTCAGCCACGCCACTTAGTGTTGTTGTAGAACGACCTTTGTCAGCTGACTGATTTCTATATGGGAATTAACTTGTTGTCTCCTGACTGATTATTATTCATAATTCAGAGAGTGTCTTCGGACTGATTAAGCCCGCACTCGGTAATAACCCTATTTTTAATTTACTACGTCAAAACTAGAAAATGTTTATGTATGCAGTTTGACTTCTGTCCCGTGCTTGTTCTGTGTTTTAACACCGCTATATTGTTTTGAATTACGCAAATCTAACGCGCCCGCATTAATCATAATATTATTCTTGAGGTTCGTACACGCTGATGCATGTATTTTGTTTCATTTGACAATCGTATTCTAGTACGTGTGTCAAGTACCTATGTATTTTATGTACGAGTATGTAATTGGCTGAACTAACTTAAAATGGAGAAAAATGCTTAGACCCTATGGAAATATGTTTGTAACTCTTTCACGCAAAAACTACTGAAGAAATTTGAATGAAATTTTGTACATAAATAAATAATGATGTAGAATAACAACAAATGAATATTTTTTATCCCGGGAACATAACGAAATCGCGAACTACGCGGGTACGACCGCGGGCGCTGCTAGTCTCATAATAAAAACGATTCCTATGGAATAACAAATGAAATATGACACGTAACTTCTTACTCGTCATCAATAATATGAGTATGAGCAGGTACCTATGAAATTCTAGAGCTAGAAATTTCGGAGCTTTACAATTTAACGCAGCAACGGAATCATTCTAAACATACGGAAATTAATAACATAAACAATACAAAATCAACAATGACTTGCAATGAAATTTATTTACTTTGTAGAAGTTTGCTGGAATTAATTACATTGAATCTGTAGATCCACTGTAAAGATTATGTGCTTGTTTGTAAATCTTCTTGTAGTTAGATTTTATCTTCAACGAGGTTATTTATAATCTATACTATATAAATAAAATTGGAGTGTCTGAATGTAATGTCAAAGTAACAGGTTTTTACTAAGTTCAAATGAAAGTATACACGATGCCTATTTCTAAAACACATTTATATTTTTTGTCTGTCTGTTTGTTCCGGCTAATCTCCGCAACGGCTGAACCGATTTTGACGGGACTTTCACTACAAGATAGCTGGTCTTCTAAGGCATAACATAGCCTACTCATAACTTGAAGAAAATAATTAGGACTCTGTGAAAAAAAGATAATCCTTGCAACGATTTTTGAAGATTAAATTTTTTGGCGCGTTAAGGTGCAAGTTCGCGCTGAGACCGCGACAGGCACTTGACACTATACGACATATGTCTTGCGACACGTGCCACGGTCTCGTGTCGCGGTCTCGGCGCGAACTGGCGCACATACAATTCCATAGTGTCAAGTGCCTGTCGCGGTCTCCGGTCACGGTCTCCTGTCGCGGTCTCGTGTCGCGGTCTCCGTGCGAACCGCTACCTTTAGGGAAAAATGATAGGAGTAGATTTTCATGATGCGCATCCTCACGAAAAACCGATACCTTGAAGTTAGCTGATCAATATTTCAGTAAGCATTGTAACTTTAGGTTATATAATTCTTGTGTTGAAGACACTATCTATTCTATGTTCATTGCACAAGGTATAAGAGTAGAAGTATTAACTTATTGCGTGTGTACACGTACCTACACACACAGACACACTTTTGTTTTAAAAGTCACTTCAATTTTTTTCTGGTTTTGTGTCACTAAATAGTGACTCAATCATCGGTGATGCTAATGATTTATAGCTATGATTTCGGGATCCGTGCTTATTTTATGTTATTGAACATCCGATTTCACAAGCATTAAGGAAGTTCGAATCTCGCCTACACTCTGATTAAGTATTTTTAAAGTGCATTAGGTACGAGTTTGTCACCAGTCACCACTACACTGGTTACTACGGGTTAATATCACGTTGTGGAATGATTGCATAAATATATCACGAGCAGTCCAAGTTTTTTCCTTTTTGTAAGCCTTTACTTTTCTGTAACTTAAAACCCTTGTCATTCTATTTCCTTATACCTAATGTATAGATTTTTACGCCCAACCAGCACTGCATGATATGGAAACACAATTTAATATGTATTATTACACTTATGTGCACATATTTTATACAAAACTTACTCATGTAGTATTTTTTATACTATAAAGTACACAAGACGAGCAGAAAATTTACGTGATGGTAAGCTACATATCCATAACAGCACAGTGACACGACATGATGAACATGAAGAGTCCAAATACCCTACCTATCACGTCTCCCAGAGATTTAAGAGGTTTTATCCCTATGCTCTGTAATTTCTCTAGAAACGCGCTAAATCAGAACACAGTGATATTTTTACATTACTGTTTTTTTTTTACTATAATCTCGCCTGATGTTAAGCGATGATGCGATCTACGATGGTTGATGGGTGGGACGATAACTAGTAGTACTTCCCTACAAAGAGTCTTACCACAACAAATAATCATATCTTTATCCTTCCCAGTTCTGGGCTACGCTCGGCCCCGTCGGTTCAAGACTGGTATCTCTGACTACCAGGGCGGCATAGCTCGCCTGGCGTTCGAGCTGATTCGTGATGACCGCCTGCCGCGGTTCCACGCGCACAACGGCTGCCGGCCGCGGTGGGGGCTCCCGCCGGAGGAGCCTCGACAGCCCATGCTCGACGGGATACCGCTCGACGGGGAGAGACTCTTCTAGACATGCAGCGAGAACAAAACAATACTTCCCTACTGAAGCATGGAGGGCAGACCGATAGAGGTTGAGAAGGATCTGCTAGACACAATAGACATTGGACATCAAGGCTACAGTAAACTAATTAGTCACTAATTATTAAAAAGTTACTAATAAAGACACATATTTTTGTCTTCAATTTCTGACGGACTAATTAGAATGGTATATATTTTGCTCAGTCTCGTCCCTAATTGGGATCTTTCGATGGATTGGATCCCTAAGTACTACAAATCTGACCTGTCAGTCGGTTTACTTGAAAGAACAAATATGTTTAACCCAAAGTGACATTATTATCATTCAAAGCGCTTACGAACAAATGCGTATAGGAAAGTTTTTTTGAAAGTTTAAAAAGAAGATAATTGAAAGTTGGTTTTTTCAGGTTTTTGTGAAAAGGACGCAGAAATTTGCAAAATGCAACTGCCCGAGACCGACTTGGAATTCATATGGTATTCGTTATTTCATACACCAATAATGTTCTTGTGATAAACAGTGTAGTGTGATCGTCTGATCGTTATACATTATTTTATAAATGTATGGGCAACATACATGTGATATTGTCAGAGCTAACTTACGTTTCAACCCCATTCTGCGGCCTTTTTTTAACAAAAAGATTCACTAATAATATAGTAACAATTGCTGCGTATGAACTTTTAGTATCCATCTAACACCCAGAACTGATCCGTAACAAATTTAATAAAAGGATTAAACTCCAAAATCATATTACACTAGTTGGTTAAATATTATTAACAATTGGGTTTCCGAAGCTTTCTATACAACGAACTGATGATACTCGGGACTATTTACACACCAACCGCGATTTCCGGCTGACAGAAAGCAGATGATCAGTGATAGATGGATGAGACAGGTGCGCCGCCCACGCTATCGTTTTTCCTACTCAATGCCATGAAACGTAAACTGTACCTTCGGCCAAGTACAAGTGTCTCCAAAAACGCTAGAAAATGTAGGTATGTAAGGAGAGTACCTACTTAAGAACCTTTCACGCTTGTTAGTAATGTTCTTCTGTTTTTTATTAACTCACTAGTGTTTACGCGAGTTTAAATATATATGTTATACTACACATGACTGTTATAATGTGAAAAAGTGTCCATCAATATCAGCTCATGTTGACTCGCTGTTGGGTATTAATTAGATTCTTCCTTGCGCCATGGATGTCTCTCGATGAGTTTGATGCTCTGATGGCATCGTTCCACCTGGCTATAGGTTTGCCAACGGAACGCTTGTTGGAGATTACTACTACTAATTATATGATAATTGGAGATTACTACTACTAATTACATAATACAGTTACGGAGGCAACTTTAGTCCTTCGTCGATTTCCGCATTCGTAACTCGTACTTTTTGTGAATAGTTTTTTAAGTCGACGTCCATGCTTTGAAATCATAAGTCGTCGTATAAACGAAATACCTACAATTTGTTTAAAGTGATTGTAAATTTGGTTTGTCTGTCTGGAATTTATGTAAATTAACACATCCATAATTTAATTATAAAAAATATTCAGTTAGAATAATAAATCATCAACTATTTCATTGTTGTTTTTAGTTGATACCCTAACTTATTTGTAAAATAAACTTACCGAGTGTCGAGGGTGTCGATTTGCTACGACTGCGTAGAGCCCTGGCACTTACCTACTACGAGTACGAACGGCGCCTGCGCCGGCGCATGCTACGTCTAACTTAAATGTCAAATACAGCGAAGATACGAGTATTATACATGGTGACAAAAAATTTGCACGTGGTCGCTTCTCATACATCGAACTATGCTGTCGTGTCTCTTTAATTTTGCTCAAAATGAAAGAGACGGTGCCGTCGTAACAAGACGGTAGTCTTTCTGGGTTTTTAAGAACTCTTATATATGGATAATATCAGATATCTAAAAATGTGAATATGTGACTTCTACAACCAACGTCATCTTTAAAGCGTTGCTAAATAGTTGATCCAGATGACTGAGCTGAGTTAGATGACTTTCCTACTAATATTATAAATGCGAAAGTTCGGATGTTGAAATGTTTGGATGATAAGATAAGATAAGATAAGAAAACTCTTTATTAAAAGCCACATAAATACAAAAATAAAACAAATCACAAAAGAAACTTAAGAATAACTTATGCTACACATTTTAATTGGCTGTTTGTTGCACAATCATATTGGTGGATATTTCACACACAACACTATCTGACCCCACACTAATCATGTCGGAACGTCTGAATGGATCGGCTTGAAATTTGGAGCACCGTTAGATTATAGTCTGGAATGCCGTGTTAAACCGCTCGGCAATACTCATCATCATCAGCCGCAAGACGTCCACTGCTGAACACAGGCCTCCCCCCTAGATTTCAACAACAAACGGTCCTGCGCAACCTGCAACCAGCGGTTTCCAGCGACTTTTGTGAGGTCATCTGTCCATCTAGTAGGAGGCCGTCCAACACTGCGTCTTCCGGTTCGTGGTCGCCACTCGAGAACCTTTCTTCCCCATCGGTCGTCAGTTCTGCGAGCGATGTGGCCTGCCCATTGCCACTTCAGCTTGCTCACTCTTTGAGGTATGTCGGCCACTTTCGTTCTTTTGCGAATATCCTCATTACGGATTCTGTCGCGCAAAGAGACTCCGAGCATAGCTCTCTCTATAGCTCGCTGTGTGACTTTGAGCTTCGTCATGAGGCCCACAGTTACTATACGGCAATACTAGTGCATTACTAGTTGTTCACGTTTATCACATCAAACAAAAACTCAGAGAGAAAAATACTAAACTCAGCTGAACAGCTGCCGCGAGACGCAGCGGAATCCCGTGGTTTTACCTATGTACTAAAGTAGCCGATGTTCAACGTGCTATTCCAGACTGAAATAACCTGTGTTACAAAAGCATGTTATTTACCATCCTTTGTAGACTCTTGAGCATTTAACGATTCTGATTGTGCTATATCTGTGTAGAATGTGTGCCGCACACAGCGGCAGCGCCCAATTGGCAAATCCAATCTGTCCGAATTCGAAAACAGCGTTTCTTTGATTCCCGATTTACGCGGTCTATTTATACATCGCCGATATTAACCCGTGTGTATTTTGATAATGAACTGCCAGCGAATTGTTTTAAAATGTGCGAAAAGTGTGCCGGATATAGTTGAATTTTCTGTGAGAATGAGACAGCTATTAAATATACGAGGGATTTTAACAACTGTTTATGTGGGGCTAGAAGCTAGTAGATCTAATGCTCAAGAAATGCTTTTCACGGATGACGCTTTACACGGTTGTCCCAAAGGAAATTATCTATAGATTAAATTTAGGTACGTGTAAATAACTCACCATACAATTTAAAAATCCGTTAGATTTCAATCTAACGACGCTAGATTACAAACTTGTATTCTACCCTGGGTTTATTACCTCATGCGTTTTGTTGTACCTAAACTGACGAAGCTTGCAAGGTTGATAGGTCCACAGCCGGGCATATCAGGTTTTTTTTGTTAAATAATGAGTGACGAGACAAGCTAGACATGTGCCTGATGGTAAGCAACATGCCTGCAACATAACAGCACAGCGACACGCAGCTATTGCAACATGAATAGTCCAAATCATTACCTAGCGCTGCACTGCGCTCATCACCCAGAGGTCTAAGACGTTATATATCTAAGCCCCGTAACTTCTCTAGAAACATAGCCCTTCAAACCGGAACACAGTAATGCACATTACTCCTTGGTGGTAGAATAATTAAAACCTCCAATCACAGGTTATCCCAGCACCGGTAATGCGACAAAGTCGCGCGGGAGACAACCTCGCATTTGCCATCAGCGACGCGCCGGAATCCAGTAACTTGTCATTTTATTCGGGAAGGCCTGTCCTTATGTGAATACTTTTCAGTTTAATTGGATAACTGGACACTCACGTATATACGGTCGGTCAATCCGACTCGAGTTTCGACCGTATATACGTGAGTGTCCCGTTATCCAATTAAATATGTGTAACAACCACGTTAATTTTAATACTAAAATACTTTTCAGTATTTTTCCAAATGTAGGTGTAATTACTGCTGCTGCTACGGCTGAAGGAAAACGCCGTGAAGAAACTGGCATATTTCTAGAAAGACATCCATCAAGGTCGTGTACCTGTAATCCTGCACTAGCTCATCGTGGAGGATTTCGACCTCCTCGTGCGAGAAGTTCTACAATCCCAGTTGTGGGAACGAAAAATTTGCTGCTCATGCTGAGATAGATACCTAGAAAGAAACTCTTTATTGTCCACAATACAAAAGTAAATAAATAAAGAACATCTTCTTAAAATTAGTGAAACAATGGCGACCTTATCCAGAGCCATCACTTCCAGACAATCGAAGAAAGTTTAGACTTGCGGAATGCTCTTTTGTCAAGTTATCACCTATACATTGTAAGTTCTAAAGCGATCTGAAAATTGGCTGATCTGCATTTTGTTTCTGGCGTACAAATGTCTGCAATAATGCAGCTGCAGCCGTGTTCTGCGTCATCGTACATTAAGTTGGCTATTTCTGTACAATTACAACCAGAATCGTTAATACGCGTTACATTACTGAGCATTAATGTAGGCAGCGAGTTAATCGGTAGGATTTGTAACATTTCAACAGGGAATACGCCCAAGTCCACGGTACATACCTACTACGGCTTCGGGAGATTAATAGTTTTATTTCGAACTTCTACATTTGCTTTTGTCTAGATAGCAATGCGGTGCTATGGTGGAGGCTATAGAAGACAACGCGAAATTACGCAAACTAAAATAAATAAATAAAATAAATATTGGTGGGCAATTCACACACAACACCATCTGACCCCAAACTAAGCAAAGCTTGTGGTATGGCGGCCAGATAGCTGATATAATACTTATTTAGTTTTAAATACATACTTATTATACATACTTATTATACATAAATACTTAAAAAGTTTTATTAAGGTAGAGATAGCAGATAAAAGATACATATTTTCGACGTTTGTGATGCCAAATAGGAGCTTATATTATGCTTTCGCAAAATTTCATGCCTTTGAGTGGAATTTACAGCCACACCTTACCTAAGTATAACTACCCTCGTTCTTGTCTGCCACGGGCTCATGAGATGTGGAATAATGTCCTTCTAAAACTCACATTTCAAAAACGCAAGGACGTACCTAGGTTCAAACACCGTCTACACTTATGAGTATTTGACAAAGTGTAGATGTAAAAGTTAGGTACGGCTGGTCTAGTCGGGAGAATGGCGCCTGCCGATTCGGAGACCTCGGGTTCAAACCCCACACGCACCACTGTCTTTTCGAAGTCATGTGCGTAATGCCGCTAACTTAAGACGGTGAAGGAAAACATCTTGAGGAAATCGACATGTAGGTACCTAGAATCTTTCGATGTCATGTGTTATCTACCAAACCCGCTCTGGGCCAGCGGCCAGCGTGGTGGATTAAAGCCTTAACTCTTTCCTTGCGAGAGAAGTCCCCGAGTCCCAGGAGAGCGAACATTTAGTGGGCTCTTGACGATTGATAAGATGTAAAAGTGTCATCACCTATATTTGACGGTGAAGGAAGACATTGAGTTACATTGCAATCCGTTTACGCCCGCCACTGAACCGGCATGTGCTGAGAAAGATATCTTTCGAGGAAATCTCCGCCAACTTGTCCTTGAAAAACATGATGTTTAATGGTCTTGAAAAAGTCCTGAATTCCAGCAGTGGGAAAAAGAACGGAGCTGCTTATGAAAATTCGCTGTAACACTAGTTCTAAAATAACTATACAAAAAAGTAACATATATACGGTCGAATTGAGAAACCTCCTTTTTTGAAGTCGGTTAAAAATAGTAGTATCATCCCGCGGCTGCAGCCACCGCGGTTTCTGATATTGTTATTTTCCCTGGTTAAAAAATAATCTTATACCTTTAAACGAGCAATTCTTGTAACTATGTATATATATCTATATCTATATCTATACTAATACTAATAATATTATAAAGAGGAAAGATTTGTTTGTTTGTTTGTTTATTTGTAATGAATAGGCTCCGAAACTACTGGACCGATTTCAAAAATTCTTTCATCTTTGGAAAGCTACATTATCCCCGAGTAACATAGGCTATATTATATTTTTTAAAAAATTAGGAATCCTTACTAAAACTCCGATAATGTAACATAAGGTGTAAAAAAAAGACCTGAAAAATTCCTTACGTCGCGTGCGCTGCGAAAACTATTGGTGATAGAACAAAATCATTTACTACGACTTTGCAGAACTCATCATTTTCTACAAAAAGTGTCGCGAGTCAATGTAATAAAATAAAGTGCCGCGCGGCTCAATTGCGCGATCGGCTCCCTACGCAGCGGTCGTGTGCGTGATCGTATGATTTTAGCTTGAAAATTTTTTGAATTCGCTTTAAATTCGTTTCGTAGGTAAATAAGTATATGATAATAAATATTATATTTTAATGTAACTTTTCAAACTGCTTATAGTAGTATTTTATGGGTATTCAATCCTGTTCAAAATTTAAGCAAAAATTTAGTAAAAGGTAGTTTTCTACGCCCATATTTTTAATTTTCTTTCAATAAGTACCTACTACTTACCTGATAATAAATATTATATTTTAATTATTCAAACAGCTTAGTACTTCATATAGATAGTTCAATAAGCAAAAATTTTGTAAAAGCCTGTTTAATTATTTATTTCCTTCTATTTTTCATTTTATAATGCCCTAAAATGCCAAAAAGATCAAGATATCAACTTTCTAAACATAGTTCCCAGGCGAGGGCAATAAAAATACGGCGTAATGAGGAATCTTCATCAGAAACTGAAAATCGCCTTGCAAGTCGGAGAGAATACGCGTCGCAATCGCGTGCTAGAGAGTCAAGTATCGAGCGTTCGCAGCGGCTTGCTGAACAAAATTGTATCACTGGCCCAGCAGCTGGTCAACTAGCTCATATACCGAGGATACCGATGATTCCAACTGATCTGCCAATCCCTTTTAAACGACTTCAGTTTCCGGTGAAATCATCTTTCGCGTTAACTATGAACAAGTCCCAGGGCCAAACCTTCGAATTATTAGGGATCGACCTACGAAAAGAATGTTTCACTCATGACCAACTGTATGTTGGCCCACGTGTCGGAGCTCCTGAAAATCAATTTATTTTGCTGGCACAAAATAAAACTACTTCAAATATCGTTTACAGGGAAGCTCTGACTCACTAAAACTAATGGCTTTTTTTTGTAAATAATATTATATATGTATAAAATTTTAAAATAAAAAATACAAAAAAACATTAATAAAAAAAATCATAAAAAAAATCAAACTCCCTTTATAATTTTACTTTTTTTAAACCCGATACAAAAAAGGGTGTGTGTGTGTGTATGTACCCGTGCGAAGCCGGGGCGGGCCGCTAGTATATATATATATAGAATCTGAATCTCGGAAACGGCTCGAACGATTGTCATGATTATGTATACAGAGGGTTTCGGGGACGATAAATCGATCTAGCCAGGTTTTATTTAAAAAAAACGCCGTTTTATGCGCGTTTTTAGTCAATGAAAATCTGTTACATAGAGATTAGAATCTTACGGTAAATTTCGCGACGTCGCGTGACAATATAATTAGCTCAGTCGGTAAGATGGGCGGTCATAATATGGTAGGTCCGGATTCGAATCCAACCGGCCGCCTTTCTTTTTTCATGTTATTTTTTTTTTTTATTGTATGTATCTAATTAACCGAGCAAAGCTTGGTCACCCAGGTACTCTGTATATTATTTCAGACTATTAATATTGATTACCGTCAACTGATGAGTTGAATTCCTGAAGGATCAGCGGCAGCGGTACTAAGGCTGTAACAGTTGATGATGACTAGCGTAATAAACATGCAAGTATGTATAATGTGGAGGTATAATGCAAACATGTAAAGGTATTTATACCTCTTTAAGCTTTCATAAAGATGAGAAACATTTCGTGTCGCATCTTTCAAAGGAAAAATAACAAAGAAACAAAATGAGGATTGTGGTTAATTTCACGCATTTACCGAGAACAAGCCTATCCGTCAGCGCGTCACGGGAGGTTAGGAGAAGACGGCTCACGCCGCGGCCGGTGACAGGGATACGAGGAAGCTGTTACGTCTTAGGGCAGCGTCTGACTGGAGATCAGCATACACACACTCGAAAAAAAAATGTTTTTTTGTAGTATAGAGTGATAACACGAGCAGGATATGTGTCTGATAGTAAGCAACATGCCTGCCACATAACACCACAGTGATATTGATATTGGAGCATGAAGAGTCCAAATTATTACCTACCTAGCACTGTACTGCGCTCGTCACCTAGAGGTATAAGATGTTTTATCTCTACGCCCTGTAATTTTACTGGAGACATTGCCCTTCAAACTGGAACACAGTAATATTTGCACATAGCTGCTATTGCTGTCTGTTGTGGCAGAATAACTGGCAAAGGTGTGGTACTTCCCCAGGCCGAGTCTTTGCAACGTCCTACCACTACAAAATCTTTGTTTTGAGCACAGTAATTTTTTTTACAAAAAATAAATAAATATTTTGAGTACTGAGTCCCAAAGCCAAACTTGTCGGTGGCGGTGAATTAACAAAACATTTAATCATGTTATTTTATATCGGACTACCTTGTCATTTTATATTGGACTGCTGGTAGGAAAAACAGACATCGTCTCATAGTTGGCGTTGCAAACACAGACGTTTGACTCTACTATCGCAATAAAAACGTGGAATACGTTCCCTGAGTGGCTTTTCTCGATGTTTTTTCATCTTTTTGTCTTCAAGTCAAGAGTGAATCGGTCTTCTAGTAAGGTCGCAACGTAGATCGCATCGTCGCTTGCCAGATGGCAGTCAATGCCAATGAATTTCTCGTTAAAACTGCGTTTTTAAGCCTTCGTTGTGTTAAAGTCCTTACTGTATAGGATCCATATCTCCGAGGCTGAACAAGGAGCGACAAAGGGCCACACACGGCTGAGCCCTGACAGCCGAACTGGCTCGCCGCCAGGCTTCAAACCACAATCTTTTCCTGCCCGTTGTCCAAAAGTAAAGCTAACGATGATAATATGGATCGTCAACATAATGCGACAGTAACGACCTCATCTAAGGAGTAATTTATACTTTTGAAGTACCATTGTCACACGTTGATGGGTTAATTGTTCGCTGTCGGATCGTTCGGGCAACTTTGTAGCGTTTCGGATAAATCACTTAGTATGATGTGTTAAGGCAACGAACACCGATTTGGGGGCTTCTGTGTTGGCACGTTCTGTCTTCCTCTTATTGGTAGTTAGTATTTCCAGTTTATTGCTCTCAAGCTGAAGCGGTTTTGTCAAGTTTTATACAGTACCTATATTTTTGGAAAGAAGTTCTTTATCACGCGATACACGCAATGAGCGGATGAGAGCGTGATCAAAAAATACATATAACCCATAAAATACATATAATACTTACTAGTATAAAAATACGTACTGGTATATAAGGCCTAACGTAATTAAACTCTAGTGACAACGAATAAGATTGAATTCTACTTACGTTACGTTAAGCTGGTTTTGTTTTAACACAGATTAAATAA
The DNA here is from genome assembly GCA_017562165.1 of Ectropis grisescens. Lineage (NCBI taxonomy): Eukaryota > Metazoa > Arthropoda > Insecta > Lepidoptera > Geometridae > Ectropis > Ectropis grisescens. Next base: position 1,686,250 of record CM029780.1, read on the forward strand.
AAACTACGACTGCGGTTATAATATACGATGTGGTTATAGTTATATATCGCATCCAACTACCTAAATCAGTTGTTCAATCAACAGTCTGCTCATTTCTTTGACAGACAAACAAAAAATAATCATAAAAAACAAGAAAAATACACGATATACTACGATTGGCGTTCAAATCGCCAATTAAGAATCGTATCATATAATCGTATCGTATCATACAAAGAAAAACGAGTATTTTGACAAATTTTTGTTTTCTATCATAAAATCGGCGAAAAAAGACCAACACATTGTTAACACGTTTATTGCCAACCTGGAATAGCTGGATTTCATGAGATGGCCGAACTGTTATTTTTTTCTGCACGGTTTCTTTGTGTCAATCGTTAGCAGATGACGTGCATACTTTCAATGGCAACAGAGTGATGTGCCGCGACAAAAGTATGACATTTCCACAAGGCAAGAGAGATGCTACCCGTGCTTTCGTTGTAAAGAGTTTGTGCCAACTCTAGTAGTATATGTAAACTCTTTGGTAGGTATAGACTCTCTTCAGTTTTGAAGTTGTGTCATTAGGTTTAATAAGATGTAAATATTTACCACGCGATAACGCGTGATTGGCCATACTTAAGCTCCTTGACGTGTCTCGTCACCAAAATATGTAAACTTTTTGCTCGTCACCGCCTGCCGTAGACTTGCTTCCACCCGTGAGTCACGCCGCAGCTATCCCGTCCCCCTGTCGGGTTGCACATTACTAATCAAAGTTCGGGGGTTGCGGTTGACGCACTATACAAATATTCTTGGATAACACTTCATTTCATGAGTAAGTGCTGTTAGGTTCTCTCTATGACTGAAACATGGTTTGCTGAATGGCGATAGAGTGACACTTCTCAGTTTAGTTATCTGGATCTTTGAAGTTATTTACGGAAGCCGTGTCATCGTAGACCAAATCTTTGCTTGATTTTAAGCTAAGGCGAGGTGCAATCAAGTGTAATCTTTTCACCAAAAAAAAGTTTTCATTTCAAAATGGTGTAATTGAGTGATGGTAATAAGTGATGGTATAATTGCAATTAAATATAATTTGCAATAGGTTTGCACTTGACTATCATCTTGTCTTACGTTACGTTACGTCTTGTCTTGTCTTGTATTACGAAAAACGTAATATTAAAATGACCTCGCGACTTTCCTACTCCGGTTTTACTTATAAATACAAATACAAAAATCTTTATTGCTGTTTGTAGGTAAGATAAGATGATACAAAACATTTTAAAAGTTGCCCCATACAAACTGGCCTCTGCGAGAGGCATGCAATATGTCTGGCAAGACAATTTGTTAGTCTTAATTTATAAATAAAAAAAATTAAATAATAGTCAGCTGATTCAAGTCTTCTTCTTCCTCATCTTCTATTAATTTCTGGTTTTTATTTATGTCATCTGATTCTTCATCTTAGATTAATTTCTGGCTTCTATTTGGTTGTGATATATATTTGTGTGAGATAAATGTTTGGTGAGCACAATTTCGCCAACGTCTTGTGTTTCATCAGGATATTGTCTTGTGTTTTTTGAGTTTGATCAATATGTCCATCCAGGGTCTTCGTTTCGTCCGATCGAACATTGTTTGACGTTTAAATGTTCTAAGCCTGCTTACTCTAATTAGAGTAAGTTAAATATTTAAACGGGTAGGAAGGTCGCGCGTTTATTTTAATTTTACGTTTGTCGTAGAAAGAAAGTAGTCTACTCACATCACCTGCGCTTTCTTCACCCGTGTAGTTTCTGTCTTCGTAATTTTCCAGCGACGAAAAGGTGATAACTACGGACGGATGATATTCTAGAGTTTTGGCTATAATTTTGTACAGTATACTTTTACTAATAAATAAATATTGGTGGACAATTCACACACAACACCATCTGACCCCAAACTAAGCAAAGCTTGTAATATGGCGGCCACATACCTAGTTGATGTAATACTTATATAATTGTAAATACATACTTATTATACATAGAAACACCCAGACACAGTGCAAATATTTGTGTGATGAATTAAAATATTTGCACTGTTGTTGTATGTGTGTTAATGTTTAGTTTGTGTTTATTACATTCTGTTTTGTGTGCTCATTGGATGAATAAATAAATCTGTGTTCAACATTTCAATCCGATCCGTACAGGCGTCCCGACGTGAATGATCAGCGTACATCCAACGTACGTACAACAGATATCCAAACTTTCACATTAATTTTATCAGACCTTACCTTTGTCGACAGATGATTTATCTCCACACTCAGTATTTTTTCTGGAAATATTGCCCTTACAACTAGGATACAGTAGTATTTTTTCACATCATTATTTTCCGGCAGAATAACTGATACAGGTGTGGTACTTCCTCAGGCGAACTATGCAGAGAGTCAAACCACAACAAAAAAAAATAGCATTTTTTTTCCTTTTGATTTTGTTTCCTTTGAAAAACTTTGCGCACGAAATCTTTCTAAATCAGGGTTCCCTGGTAAGCCGTGAGTACATTTCTTCGAACCCGCTCTGTTCCGGCTCACCTTGTTCCCGGAACACTCTAAATCATTATTTGAACTTATTTCACGAAGATTTGTTACATTGCTCCGTTGAAACGCTACTGAGAAAGGATAAATCATTGCAAATTAGAGTTCGCCACAATTTGGCACGACAGGGCCATTTCAAGTTCATTGACAATTTCAAGGAAGTTCAGTGTTCAGGGAAGGATGAGCTAATTTCGATTTTACATCTGAAATCTGGTGAACATAGATGAGGAAAATGTTTTGGGATTCTTAGAATAAGTCATTTCATGACCAATGTATTACTTCAGATTATGACATCGATGCTGCGTGCGGTATTTTAGCTTAAATATGTCACCTTAAAATTATAAATCATTATAATATTATAGTCATTATGATATTACAATGAAACGCGTGGGGTATAAACCCACGGTAGATTAGTTTAAGATAGTTTGTAATCTCTAACACAACGCAACATTGCTAAATTTTCTGTTTCGAAAAAAAAAACAGTAATTAATTGAAGATATTAAAACATAATTTATTTTATCCGAAAAAACAAAAACCGACTTCAATTAAAAATTTGGTAAATTTCAATTGAATTCAATTTAAAGATTTAATTTAATTTTATATGGAACAATAAACTTATGTTTTCCAAAAATAAACATAAATTGAAAAAAGGTTAAAAGACGTCTACATGAATGAAAGCCATTTTTTTGGTGATATATCTAAAATTGCTACACCGATTTCGATTTCGATTAAATTTATATGGGACCACCTCTGAACTCTGATGACCTACCGAACAAAAAAGAACCAACGAATATAACTCACAATAGGCGGACCTATCGCGTAACGTATACGAATGCAGTGAAATATAATATTGGTCGCTGTGCTTAATGGTGTCATTTTCATTTTTCAAAGAAAATTATAAAAAAAAATTTGCGTAAACCGACCGACATTTAGTCTCCGTCGATGTTCTCATATATACTTATGAAATGTAAAGTGTATATTATACATGTTGACCCGTGATATTTTTCAGTTGCAAAACAATCTGTCGTTAATATTTTGTACCTACATATCTTCTTCGGTGACAATCCGCTCTATTTTAAGCCTACGCGAGCCAAGATGTTAAATTTTTTGAGTCAAGTTGAATTGATGTTCAAATTTTGACGGTTGTAACATGATACAACCTCAGACATTGTTTTACTAATGTTTTTAAATACGTTAGAAGATATGTATTAAAATGTCGGAAACCGCGAGTGAGCAACTAACGCACATCGCCCCATTAAGCAGAAAAATTAAAATTTTAACGACGTGTCGCGGAAAATTATGAATTATGCGTCCAAGAATGATATGAATTATCCGGGTCAGCTTACAGTTCCCGGTAATCCTATTCTAGGCCCAGGCGGCCCAACCTACCTGCCGCTTTGATGTACACATCACATTGCGTTAAAAGTAGTTCAATAATAACAGCGAAAAATACAATAAAATGTTCCGTTTTGAAACCAGGATGTCTGACTCATAGGAATCAGGGCCGCGAATCTGAACACATAAAATTATGTCACTTCTTTTCATAGAAGAGGAATCGCAGACGACAGGCGTGTCAACCGAAATACCTACGACAGCGAGCGGTGGACGCAACGAAGAATTATATATGAATCTCGGCTTCATTATAAACCACCAGAACTATATGAAATTGAATTGCTCGATGAAAATTCGGAATCAGTTACGCGTTTTGACGCGTAATTGTTGTTGCTGAATTAAATAGGTGATGATACATTTATTTCCGAATATAAGAACAATTTTAAATGAACTTATAGCCATCTGTTACAGAATAGAATAATGATTTTGGCAGCGTTCAAGCTCATAGGATATCTTAGTTATACACTCAAACATACTAATCTAATCAATCTGATGAAGAAGCGTATCCAAAATTAGTTCACATGCGGTGAAGAAATAGGCAACATATCGATTCGTACCTACAGGTACGAACCTACTGATTCGTACCATGAAACTTAGGTGATTTTTTGGAGAGCGTTTTCTTTTACAGCGTAAATGTCGTTTCGGTGTTTAAAAGTGTAGAGTGTTTTTCCTACATTAGCCTTTTTAATGAGCTTCTTTAATTTAATATATTTTCCTTAATTAGTTCAAAGAAAAGAGATAAAAATTTAAAGAATATTGTACAAGGCATACTTTTATTTTGATTACCATCAAATCTATGTACAAAATAAAGCAATGGTTTACGTGTCGACGAAGCGAGCGGGCCGACGTTGTGGACTGTGTCGTCACGCCGCGGCGACAACGCGATAGGCTGTCCTGTAGCTGCAATGTAAACAAATGAGTGTATATCGAAATCGCTCGTCGGGAAGTGGTCGGGCTTGGCGGGCGTCGAGTGACGTCACGGAGCCACCGCTGGCACGCACCCGCCAGTTTCAGTGGCAAGATCGCGAGCGCAGCACCGCCCTCCGCGCCGGCCGCCCGACCGCAAGTGACACTTCAACGTTTGGGAACGCGCGCGCCGAATTTTGAATTTAGAATTCGATATTCGAATTGTATTTAATTTAAAAACTGAAAGTGCATTAAAAAAGTGTTGTGTCGATGGTTTGAATCGATTGTGACTCGGATACTGGCTGTTTGTTTTGGTTAGTGTCCTGTTACTCGGAGACACGAGGAGGATTGCGACGGAGCCGTGGTAATGATAATGATATTATAGTTTTTTTTGTTGTCTCTCCTTACTCTATTTGTCCGATGGTATCAGATACTTTCAAATTGTAAAACACATTTTAGTGGTACAGGCTGAATGAGGTCAACTGCCATAAAAAGCGTGATTACATTTATTGTTCAAATTTAAGAATTGTCTATTCTGTGAGACTGAAAATTTAATTGAGAAATAGCTATTAAATGTAGCAAAAGATCGGCGATTATTTAGTCAACTCTCTATTTTTATGTATATGATATATGACTTCATTCTGATTCATAAACTCGAATGATGAATTGTCGATTACTTGCATACATATAAAACTGAGACGAACCAGTGGATCGATACACACTGAAGTCTTTAAATGTTAAATAAGTTGGCCGAGTGGTGGTCGCAGCCGCGCAGGCGTGTTACTGACCATCAGGCACATGTCTTGCTCGGCCCACTGCATTCGCTTGAATTACTTATGTTATATATAAAAATGAATATAAATAAATTAATTGCGATTGGTTTGATTCACGAAAACTCGAGAATGGCTGTACAAATTTGACTAATTAATAATTTTGGTTTTGGATTATTTGTAAAAGTACAAAGACGGTTTAAAAGGACACAAAACATATTCAAAGAAAGTAATACAAAGAAAAGTTGCCGCATAAAACTCTTCTCACATGTCAAACAAGAAAAAGCTTTTGTTAGCTGTTAGTCGAAAAATAAGCTGACATAAATTAGATTTGAAAAGAAATAAATAGCTCAAGAATTTTTTTCACTTCTTTCACTTCTGCCTTGTCTACTACTGCACTTTTTTAGGATTCCTTAGACAAATGGCAAAATACGGGACCCTTATTGATTCGTCAGGTCTGTCTGTCCGTCCTTATGTCACAGCCATTTTATTCTGAAACTATAAGAACTATACTATTGAAACTTGGTAAGTAGATGTAATCTGTAAACCACATTAAGATTTTCATACAAAAAAATAGAAAAAAACAATAAATTTTGGGGGTGTCCCATACTTGGAAATGAAACTCAATTTTTTCCATCAATACCATACGTGGGTGTTATCTATGGTCTATGGATAAGTTTTTAAAAATGACATTGAGGTGTCTAACATATTTTTTTTTCTAAACTGAATAGTTTGCGCGAGATACTCTTCCAAAATGGTAAAATGTGTGTGTCCCCGTAACTTCTAAGATAAGAGAATGACAAAACTAAAAACATGTATGATGTACTTACATTACCATGTAAACCTTCAACGAAAATTGTTTTGAATGAGACCTAGAAAGTAGTTTTATTTTAATACATCAAAAATATTTTTAAAACACTGATTAAAGTAACAACGAACTACAAGAACTTTTATATTATGTTACTTGCTGCTACGGAAGCCTTCATGGGTGAGTCCGACTCGCACTTGACCACTTTTATTTCTAAGTCATATACCTAATACGTATACTTTATTATATAGGTTACAGGAACCTTGTGAAATCTTAGTAACAGCAAATTTTTGTTGCGTATAAATATTTTTATTAGTTTTCCGGTCCGTCTTCATTACAGAGATATATTTGCGTCACGGAACCGTTGCACCGTTATTGTTTATCTCTATTTGAATCTATTTGCAATTCTAAGTTTATGACAGACGGGAACATTGGCTAGCGTTACACCGGCGCACTCTCAAAATTCGCTCAAGGCTAACGCGATCCGAAGACTGACAAATTTTTAAGTCGATACAAATTTTACTTGTCTTACTAATTATAAAAATGCTACTTTTGAAGCTTGTTGCGCATTCACGTCGGAACGCCTGAAAGGATTGGGTTGCATTGGGAACAAAGATTAAGTAGTTAGGAACACAAGTAGACTTTTTTTTTAATTAAAGAGTGACAAGCAGGACATGTTCCTGACGGTAAGCAACATGCCTGCCACATAACAGCACAGTGACACGCAACTATTGGAACATGAAGAGTCCAAATCATAACCTAGCACTGCACTGCGCTCGTCACCGAGAGATCTAATATGTTGTACCTCTAAGCCCTGTAAGTTATCTGGAAACATTGCCCTTCAAACCGGAACACAGTAATGTTTGCACATTACTGCTTGGCGGTAGAGTAACTGGCAAAGGTGTTGTACTTCCCCAGGCGGACTCTGCCAAGAGTCCTACCACTACAATAATCGGTTATAAATTGTTGACGTTGATGACGTCAAACGTACACAGAGAGCTACGAATGCAAGAACAAAATTAAAAATTTTGACCAACCCCCGACTACTCCGGATTTGTAATTTGTACAACATTCTACTAGTCAAGCCCTTTCATTTGATACCCATATTGAGCGAGTTGTGAAAAAAGAAATCTAAATCGCCAATTTGTGGTGGCGGCCATCTTGAATTTGAAAATTGTCATAGTGCATAGTATTCTACCAGTTAAGCCCTTTCATTTGATACCCATATTGATGTAGTAGTGAAAAAAATATTGTAATTAGCCATTTTGTGATCGCGGCCATCTTGGATTTGAAATTTGTTACACTGTATAGTATTTTACTAGTCAAGCCCTTTCATTTGATACCCATATTGAGGTAGGTTGTGAAGAAATATTTTATCCGCCATTTTGTGGAGGCGGCCCTCTTGAATCGATATTTACCAAACATAGCTAAGAACATCCGCACGGTAATTAACATTCAAATAAAAAAAACCGCATCGAAATCGGCCCATTCGTTTGAGCTCTACGGTGCCACAGACAGACACACACACGACAGACAGACAGACAGACAGACATCGACGTCAAACTTATAACACCCATTTTTTTGGTCGGGGGTTAAAAACTAAGCTCAAATTAAGTTTGGTATTTCCATAGTCAAAAGTAAAAATCCCGGTTTCGCTCATGGTGCCTACATAATATTATTTATATTGCTCAGCTATCACGAACTATTCAAGCAGTGAAATAATTTTTGAAATTGGTCCAGTAGTTTAGTGTAGTTTAGTGTTTGAACGCGCTAATCTCAGGAAGATTAGCGCGTTCAAACAAAAACCCTCTCCAGCTTTATAATATTAGTATAGGTCTATGGCAAATGTCATCAGATGGCCTCTACTGCAGCACTACGAGTTAGTGCGAGCTTTGGGTTTATTATCTACTAGCTGAACCCGCTACTTCGTTCGCGTAAGCAGATGTTACTGACTTATAAATTAATTGGAAGTATCGTACGTCAAATATTTGGATAAGTAGTCATCGAAAAACCTTTGAGTTTGAGTGAATTTGTTTTTCCACACAAAAATTTATTTAATTTTATCATCTTTAATTTTCTTTTTTTAAACAAAATCAAACATACTTAGTAAGGTTTCGTAGTATCGAACATAGCCGCAAGTGTTAAATTTGTAGGATTTTTATAGGATACATTATGAAAAGTCTGAAGCTAATGTGCATGATCTGATACCTACTTACCTATTTCTTTTTATCCGCAAGCTGTTTTCTAGCTGTTACCCGCGACTTCGCCGGCGTAAAATTTTGAACGAAGCCTGTGTGGAATCAAAATAATAAAAATTTTGAGTTTTAATGATATTCAAGCAAGTTGAACACGTAAATCTAAGCCAAGTCCTAGTGAAATGTTAATGTATGAATTTAATTGTAGGAATGTGTATGAATTTAATAACACAGAAATAAATCAAGAACGAAAGAATCCAAGTTTGGCATCATAATCCTTTTAGCAGCAAAAACTTATTAGTACAATTTAGAATACCAGTAACGCCACCTAGTGATGAAAGAAAAAATACATACCACAATAGCAAAACATCGATTTAAATGGCCTTTAGTGCTTTTAGATTTAAACTGGCATTAGCGCCGTCTAATGAGAATATTATGTTGCTTGTTATTTTGATTGTGAACGCAAATCACCTATATTATCTACGCCAAAACGGGTGCATTTATTTTTCATTTTTGGCTTTTACCTTGCCATCACATCAAGTTCCTTACGAAAATATATGCTTATATTAATATGGAGTTTAATGAAAATGTAGACTTATTAGCCCATGTGAAATTTTAGACTAAACTATCTGTGTTTCGTATGTCAACCCATATCGTTGTGCCGTTTTGACGTGATAGTTAATATTTGTTTCCTTAGAGCCCATGCTTCTACTCAGGTTGATAGGTAATAAATACATAAATGTGGTATTTCAGACTATAAGTTATCTCTGTTTCAATTTTCTACCAAATTTGCTTAGTCTTTCCTACGTCACAGTAACCTATAAGTAACCGACTTGCTATTTCTGAGTTCAAACTACGTGTGTTTCGAATTCCATCCAAATATATTCAGCCGTTACAACGTTGTCCTATAAATATTATGAATGTCACTGTTCGGATGTTTGTTACGTAATACATAGAGTACTTATACATAGGCAATGTTTAGCCTATGTGTTCTTCAAGACTGTAATCTAATTATATTTCAAATTTCAACCCGATCACTTGATAAGTTCCGCCATGATTAAAGCGGCAATAGAAATACATCATCTGCGAAAATTTCAACTGTCTAGCTATCACCGTTCTTGAGATACCGCCTGGTGACAGACGGACAGATGGACGGACGGACAACGAAGTCTCAGTAATAGGGTCCCGTTTTTACCCTTTGTGTACGGAACCCTAACAACGGTCTGCTTCGGTCACCGAAGCTTGTTGAACACTACCTTTAAATTTTAAACAGTATTTGGATTGAAATAATACGTTTTCTAATAAGTTACGGCTGGTCTAGTAAGTTACAGCTGACCTAGTCGGGAGAACGGCGACTGTCGATCCGGAGACCCAGGGTTCAAAACCACGCACACCACTATCTTTTCAGAGTCATGTTCGTAATGCCGGTAATTAAAACGGTGAAGGAAAACACCGTGAAGAAATCGAAATCTACCTATAATCTAAGTTCTAAGTCATATGTCATATGTCATCCACCAACCGACACTGGGCCAGCGTGGTTGATTATAGCCTTGTCTCTCTCCTTGCGAGAGAAGGCCCCGACGCCCAGCAGTGGGAACATTTAATGGGTTGTTTATGCTGCTACTTGTTATGCTGATATGTTTTCTCCAAAATACAAAAATCTACTTCAATGACAGGTAATTTAATTCTGTCATTCGACTAAATTTTATTAGAAGGTATAACTATGTCGTACAGATAAATCTAAGCTGTTTTTAGTTTTTTGTTGATATTTGAAAAACTATATACTGATATTTCGATATCTAAGATCACCTCTGAAGTATTTTCTACTAAACAAAAAAGGAATTATCAAAATCAACTAACAATTAGCGGAGTTATCGCGTAAAATAAAACCAAATAAAAAAAAATGCAACCCGATTGAGAACATCCTCCTTGTTTGAAGTCGATTATAACCGAATGATGTTTGTTTTCCACACAAAATATATATTTTGACAATTATTTTGTCATCCATGACGACGTGACGCGATCACGTGGGCACTTTCTAGAATCTAGATATTCTGTGGATCGTCTGTGATACACAGAATACTTAGAAGTTAGGTACGGAACGCGCCGCGCGTGTGGTTATTATTTAATGTTTGTGTAATTTCCGAACCAACAGACCGATATTGTTCAAATTTTGACGGGACAATATAAAAAATGTGTTCTTTCTAACAAAAAAATAGTTAATGAAATAAAACAACGCAAACATGAGTTACAACTAAATACACATTTTGACTTTCACCCCCTCCCGCAAGAAAACCGATCAGAATTTGGGGATCAAAAGTAGCCTACAGCAATGTCCTTAGTATAAACTAAAATCATGCCTAGTTTCAGCTGAATTGAATCAGTAGTTTCGGCGTGATGCGTGATCCCTATACAGAAAGACAGACAGACAGACAGACAGACATGAAAGAAAAAAAATGCAGTTTCGCCATCAGTATCGACTGTGGAGTGCCCCAAAAAAAAAATTTCAAAATATCTTCAATGTACAGAATTCGACCCGTTACAGTTTTATTATAAGTATAGATTCTATGCTTTGGGCCACCGCAGAAAGCGCAAGGTCCTACTAACCTAACCCCCACTTACTAACAACTTGCTCACCTACGTAGAGCACACTTGAAATCATTTCAAATACTTACCATAGAGTTAAGTTTACTGATACAATGGCACCAATTCTGAAGGTACATTCTACTATTAAAATGTCGGTGAAGCTCAGAGATATTTGCAGCGTTAAGGCTTGTTCGCATTAGGCTAGTAATTTAGCTTAGTGGCGAGTAATTTAGCAACTAAACGTGTATGAACAGTGAAAATTTAGTCGAGTAATTTAGGAAGTGATTTAGTCGAGTCAATCCATTTTGTTCTATTTTCAACGGGCGAGTAGCACCCCCCACCACGCGTTCGTTGGAAGCGGTGCACTCATTGGCTCGCCGACTAAACAGGTTCGAACTTGTCGAATTAGTCTGGAGAGAAAAATAACTTCAAACAATTTTCCAAATACGAAATTGTCTGTGGAATAACTTATTTTATTGATCACACAAATTTCCTCATTCACCTCTTCTAAAATAGCCATTACGATTCGATAAGATTAGCTTATTCATTCATTTATTTTATTGCGTTGTATGATCTTCATGTTGCGAAACGCTACTCACTTGTGAACTGTACTAAAGCACGGTGCGAACGATTTTTGAATAGTAGTGAGTATTTTAGCTACTAAATTACTCTCTACTAGACTAATTTACTAGCCTAATGCGAACAAGCCTTAAGTCTCAATTGCAGTTACAGTCTGATCGTTTTAGTTTCATGGGCCTGCTACGAGATCCTTCCCGTTTCCCGTAAAAAGCTTTTTATCACGGGTAAATCAAGGTACTGAAATGTTTCTCATTTATTTATTAAAAAGCAGTCTGTGTGCTATTCCAGACTGTAATCTGAGTTCTAAATTTCGACCCGACCTGGAGGCTTACCGCCTAACTAAATCGGCTATGGCTTTGCTATAGCTGTCTCTATCATTACAGGCGAGAAAAAAAGAGAGCTATATCAAGCTAAACAAGTTGTAGTAAGGCGGTAGACCCTCTGTTCAGACTTTACGACATGATTGAACTACAAACATACAAATTATAATATTAATTTTGATAGGATAAGTAAGAAATGTATAGTTGTTGTCGAAGTATCACGAAGCGTCCGAGGCACCGTTAGCATCCAAGGACGGCCACTGGGAAATGACAGTTGACGAAAATAGCTCTCGTACTATCGGTAGCAATTCGCTAGATTTTCACGGTTTGCTTCATTTCCTTTGAAATATTCAGAGCCGTAGCCTAATGTCAACAATTTTGCTATAGGTGTTAACGTTAAAGTCTATGATTTTTCGGTGAGGTTACTAAAGTTGTTACTTTTATTTTTTAATTTTTAAGGTTATTTTTGACATTTTTTAATTAACCATTGTTTCAAACCACGTGTCCCCACGAAAAAAACTTTGGCTGTAAACATTATGACGTTCAATAAGATAGGCTGAGAATAAACAAAAATCACTAAATAAATGAAAGCAAATTTTAGGCTTCTGTTAATATTTCAAAAACCACCATGCCGATTTTGATTAAAATTATACCTATGACACCGCCCCTAAAAATATTTTTTATCAGACAAAAAATAATCATCAAAATTGATTCACAGCTATTGCGTAACTTACATAAAAAGACATATCCGTTATATGTTTTGAGTGAATAAGAACCTCCTCCTATTTTGAAGTTAAAAAGACAGGTGTGTTTCATGTTGGAATTTACAAATATGCATACTGGGTCAGTACAGTGAGTCTATCTTCTACTCCTAATTTGTACTCCCCGTCTTCCTATATTCATTCCACTATATTTTCCATTTCCAAGCAAACGTAGATGCTTGGAAACGGTCTAACTGCTAGGGTTTTACTGTTTTATTAAACTTAAATAAAACAAGACTTTTGTAACATTACTTTTCTTTGTAACGAGTGACGAGACGAGCAGGTCAAGTGCTGAATGGTAAGCAACAGGCCTGCACACAACAGAATAGTGACACGCAACTATTGAAACGGAAGAGTCCAAATTATTACCTAGATCTCCACTGCGCTCGTTAACTGAAATAAGTATATGTATGTGTAAGTATAGTATTTGTATGTATGATGTTTTACTTATCTTATACCTTTAAACGAGCAATTCTTGTAGGTATATATATATATACTAGCGGCCCGCCCAGGTTTCGCCCGTGGTACATATATATAACCTACAGCATTCAAGGATTACGTACATGTGAAAGAACGGTCAACGATTTTTTTAAAATCGGTCCAGTAGTTCCCGCGATTAGCGTGTTCAAACTATATATATGCTATAGGCTACTTTTGATCTCCAAATTATCGTGCTGTTTACTGGGTCAGAAGTGACACCTGTAGACATTTGGCGGGACCAGCGGCGGGGAGTTTTCGACCAGAGAGGAAAAAGATTAAATTACTAAAATGACTATTAAAAAATAAGGGTTGATCGTAGAAGAGTGAAAATTGAGGATTGTATGTATTTTTGTATGTTGTATCATAAAAAAATAGAAATTAAAATTTTTGTCTAAAAAATAAAAAAATATATTTTCAATTTCAATTTCAATTTATTTATTCGAACCTTAGGATATTACATCACTTGGTAACGTCACATAAAACAATTATAAAATAGGAATACCATTTACATCATACTAATTAATTTAGGTTCAAACAATTGAATGCGGCTGTAAAAAGGCCTTGTCAATAAGTGCAGCTGTATAGGGGGCATTGTCAGTCAAATTATGTCATTATGTATAAATTATGTCATGAAATACAAAATAATGAAATACAAAAATAAAGAAATACAAAAATAATGTATGAAACATGTCAATACATTTAAATTATAATTTAATAAATATTTATAGTTACTAATAGATTTTTATTCAGTCATTCATTGCAGTTGCATTTCAGTACATATATTTTTGGCCCATTCTTTACGGTCATTAACAAAATCTATGACCGTGTAATAAGCTTTTCTTAATAAATACTTTTTTATGGCAGCCTTGAATTTTGTTTCATTGAGATCCTCTAGCGGTTTAGGAATGACATTGTAGAAACGCACACAATTTCCGACACAAGAACCAATTGTCTTTTGGAGTCTACAGCGTGGAAAAGCAAATTTATTGGTATGTCGTGTATTGGGGTTGTTATCCGACATTTTTTTTAGACTGGATCGATTTTTCCTCGCATACATTATGCACTCATATATGTATAGTGAAGGCAAGGTAAATATATTTATTGTTTTAAAAACCTCCCGCAGTGAACACCTTGTTGGTATGTTATAGAGCCCTCGAATTGCTCTTTTCTGTAAAATAAAAACAGCATCCACGTCAGCTGCCGATCCCCAGAGCAATATTCCGTAGGACATTACGCTGTGAAAGTACCCATAATATACCAACCTAGCTGTCTCAACATCTGCTATCTTTCTTATTTGCCGAACTGCATGTGCTGCCGAGCTAAGTCTGTCAGTCAATTTATTTATATGAGTACCCCACTGCAGCTTTGAGTCCACTGTGATCCCTAAGAATGACGTTACTTCAGTGGGCTGAATTATCTGATCCTTCAGTTTAATGTGAAATTCTACATTTTTTACATTTGGAAGAGAAAATCTGATGCATTTCGTTTTTTTTGGGTTTAGAGCTAAATTGTTAGCATCAAACCACTTGCATACTTTAGTTAGTATGTAATCAATTGCCGAGAAATCCGTGTCACCCCTTTTAGTTTTAAATAGTAGTGATGTGTCATCAGCAAACATAACTATGTCACAATCAACAATTTTTTTAGTCATAAAAGGTAAATCATTTATATAAACTAGAAACAGGAAAGGCCCTAAGATCGATCCCTGTGGTACCCCCATTTTAATAAAAGACCCTTGAGATTGTACTCCATCAATATTTACAGTTTGAAGGTGACCTTTTAAATACGATGATATGAGTGATAAGGCCGTCCCTGAAATTCCATAGAAAGCTAATTTTTTCAATAAAGTGTCATGACTTACGCAATCAAAAGCTTTCGAAAGATCACAAAAAACACCAATCACATCGTGATAATCCTCCCACGCATTTAAGACATATTTAGTGAGACTTACTCCTGCATCTGTGGTTGATCGTCCTTTTGTGAATCCAAACTGTTGTTCATGTAATAGTTTATTAGAATTGAAATAACATAGCAGCTGATTTAATACTAATTTCTCGAATACCTTACTTAAACAAGGTAAAATAGAGACTGGCCTATAGTTGGCAGGGTCAGTTTTTTCACCAGATTTAAATAATGGCAGCACTTTACTGTGTTTCATTAAGTCCGGGAATATACCCCTGCAAACGCTCGAATTAAACAAAGCTGCTAGATACGGTGCTATGTTTCCTAATATGCTCTCAACAACTTTTTAGAGATACCCCACAGATCCTCTGTGGTTTTTTTCTTAATGTCTCTGAATGTTTTAATTATTGTCGCTGCTGTTACTTCATGAAAAATAAAAGAAGAAGTTGGCGTTTTTACATTTTCTTTTAGCAGAGCTTCTGCACGTGAAGTAGAAGATGCTAGGTTTTTAGTTGTTTCTGTGGGTATTCTTGAAAAATAATCTTCAAAGCTATCGGCAATTTGGGATGAATTTGTTATCGTTTTATCGTCAATTTTTATTGTGCTAATTTTGTCGTGTATTTTAGATTTTCCTGTTTCTTTGTTAATAATTTTCCATGCTGTTTTGCTCATATTGTCTGAATTTTTTATTTGATTACGGATAAAATGGACTTTGCCTGTTCACACGCTCTTTTAAAAGTACTCGAATACTTTTTGACATATTGTTTTGTTATATCATCAGTGCAATATGTTTTAAGCCTGTATAAATTATATAGATTGTTCCTACTTACGAACAAGCCTGGTGTAGCCCACTCTGCAAACTTCGTTTTTGCATTCATATTTATTTCTTTGGTTTTGAAAATGTCATTATATTTTTTACTAAGCATACTAAAAAATAACATGTAACTATGATTTGGATTATTAATTATCATGTCAGAAAAATTACATGTTATGTCACAAATTTTATTGTCATTTATTGATATGTCAAAAGAATTAATGTTTACACTGTCAGAAAGATTACTATTTATTATGTTACAATTATTATTTAGTGTCATGTCAGCAGGAAATTTATTAAAATAATTAATTATTTCTTTTTTAAATTGCTCTAAACGGATTTTGGTAATGGGTCTAACAATAACCCTTACTTCTGTTTGTATTACTTCTGAAGGGAGAGTGATGCTTAATCCTTTGTGGTCTGAACGAAGGAAATTTAAGATTTCAGACTGTAAAAACTTGCAATTAATAAATATATTATCAATGCAAGTTGAAGACGTTCCTTTTTTTGTGGTTGCTACTCTCGTTGGTTCGCCAAATACTTCCAAAAGATCGAACGATTTGAATAGGGCAAGTATCTTACTTTTTGTCGAAGACTCTCTTAAAATGTCAGTGTTAAAGTCACCACATACCACAATTCGCTTACTTTTAGCGGATATAATACATAAAGTCTCTTCCATCACCGTCAAGAAAGTCTCAAATTCAGCAGTAGGTGGTTTGTAGACACACAAAATTATATGCGATCCTAATTCTATACAAGCTAACTCGCAGTGATGTTGTACACTTAGTTTTTCAATATCTTTGCGAGATTTATACTTAACATTGTTTTTAACTAAGATTATACATCCTCCCCTAAAGCTTTTTCTACAAAATACACTGCCAATAACATAATTATTTAAACAAAAATTTAGAGTGGTTTTGGAGACCCATGTCTCCGTGAAACAGATGATATCATGATGGCGTGAGGATTCCAAATACATTTCAATTTCGCTTAATTTACCTATCAATCTATTTATATTCTGGTATAATACATTTATAGAATTTCCGTTACATTCTTTATGTTTGGTCTTTTTGTTGCAAGGGGGGCCTTGAGTAGTTCTATGTTTTGTAGTAACATGGTAAGGCCTCCCTATTGTCGGGTTAGTTAGTTTAAACTAATGTCCTTGTTTGTCTCTATCGATATTACTACATTAAGCGAATTTGAACCCTTTTTATCGCCGTCGCTCAGCAAAGAAAATAAAATGAGTTTTGCAATTTTTACCTGAACATGTCGCGCAAGGAATTGTTTTTTATCGGTTAACTTACATCTACTAATGAAATTATTAATATCAAATAATGAAAATTCGTGGTTTCTGTTTGAGAGAAGATTATATAAAGTCATATTTAGTAAATGTATTCTTTGATTTTGTTTTTCACTCAACGACGACGTGTAAGGGAAAGTGCAAAACATAATCTTGTTTACATTTCAGATTTATGCAATTCCATTAAAGAATCAACACATTTTATCAGGACGCGTTTTGTTACACCTAATGTGCTTCCCATCATTACAATAATATTTGTGTTTTTCTTAAAATTCCTGAGCGTTAACCTGTTTATCAGTTGATCAAGTCTTATATTTGGGAAGGACGAGGTAACTATACTTAGATCTTTTGGAGCAAGCATATTCTTGAAAATGTCTCCCAGCCCTACACCTATGCAGTCACAAAACAGTTCTATTTTACCACCATCACCAGATACTTCGCTATTGCCAGTGGCATGTTGAGCTTGCTGAGTTGTGCTATGTTTCTTCTCAGTCTCGTTCAAGGACCCCGTTAAATTAGAGTTGTCATATCCCATATTCTGCTGCGGTTCGCATGTATTAAATATTGGTGCGTCGCTGGTAGTTGCGTTGTGGAGGACTTAAGGTAAGATCATTTAAGCTATTCAGGGCTGTTACTAAATGTTCTATTTCTTTCTGAGCCAAACTATACTTTTGATTCAAGTCTTTTAGGCTATTTTGTAATCTTTGTATTGTTTTCAATTCTTCCTCTTGTTCCTTTTTATAGTTCATAATTAAGATATTTCCTTCTTTTATTGTGTCTCTTAGTGTCATTTTTTCCCTTATTAATTCTAAATTAGCACGATAATGACCTTTCAACTGTTTATTTCGCCTTTGTATCTGTTTAGTTATTTTTAAGTATTTTTTGACATTGTTTCGCCCTGTAATCTTAACTTTATTTTGATTTAAGCTTGAGTTGTTATTTTCTACTGTGAGATCTACTGTATCAATTATCTGAGGATTATTTTTATTTTCAATTAGAGCATTATACAGATCTAAAATATTCTGTGATTCTTTATTGTTTTTGTGAATGTCTAAACTATGCATTAGTGTATGTGTTCGGCTTAGTTCGTATTGTAGGTTTGCTATTTTTATATGTGCATCGTCCAATTCATGTTTCCAATTCTCCTTTAAATTTAATTGCTCTATTAACTTCTCATTATCTGCAAGTAGGTCTGTTATTTTTTCCTCAAAACTAATCATATCATTCTTCAAACTCGAATTTTTCTGTAAAATATTTTTTATCTCTATTTCTCCCTCTTCTCGTTCTTGTAATAATATTTTGTTTTCATTTTTAGCGCTTTGCAAATCATATAATACTTCTTTTAGTTTTTGTTCTAATTCTCGAATGCTATTTTGTCTTGTTTTCATTTTAGTAAATATGTGTAAAAACAAATACTTGTAAAAACGAATACGATAATAAACTGTAGATTGAATAGTTTGTGGCAAATATTTTATGTAGTTATAGCCAAATTAACAAAAAATAGCTTAACTCCGACCACTAACTTTGTATGTTTCGGAACAGTTAGTTCATTCATGTGGACACATTTAAACTGTCACTTGCATAGTCAACTTGTGATTGAGTAAATAATGTGTTTCGGATCGGTATGTTTGATTAGGTTTGATTGGTTTCCAGATACGTCAAATAAGTCATATGTCTGTTTCGCCTGGGTTCTCAGTTGTCAATATGTCATTGACTGGGCTTAATTACAATGAGTTTACCAGTAAAAAGATTAATTTTCTGTTATTACACTTACAGTGATGTAATTAGTGTGTACAGTGAATTCAATAGTGTGTGCGTGCGAGTTTAAAATTCATAACGATGTTTTTCAGATGTTTTATTGTGATTTATAAGTTGATACGTCTCACCAATGCTGTCCAATACCGTCAGTTGATTTGCAGGTTAATTTCACTTTATACTATAACTCATTTATTAATAATGATAGCACTTTTCCAATATTTATAATTAAAAAAACGATTAGAATTCACACTCCAATGCTTTCCTGGCTAGTGTTGCCAGGCGAAAAAAAAGGAAAAATAAAATTTAGGGGTGGACTACCCCTAGCATTTAGGGGGATGAAAAATAGATGTTGGCCGATTCTCATAGATACCGGATAAGCACAAAAAATTTCATCAAAATCAGTCAAGCCGTTTCGGAGGAGTATGGCAACGAAAACTGTGACACGAGAATTTTATATATTAGATATAATCTGAATATCGGAAACGGCTCGAACAATTTTCATGAAATTATGCATACTGGGGGTTTCGGGGACGATAAATCGATCTAGCTAGGTTTTATTTTTTTAAAACATCATTTTATGCGCGTTTTTAGACTATGAAAAACTCCTACAATGCTATTAGAATACGATAACTTATTTCGCCACTGATCTTTAAGTCTAAATGGCTCAGACGGAATATGCTCGCCCTCGGAGCCAACCGGCCCCGGTTCAAATCCTGATGGTAACACTCGGAATTTTTTTTTTGTTCTTTTTTTTTACTGAGAAAATTTTATACTTCGAGCCTTTTATAAAAGCATTTAATTCGTATCTAAGTAGGTCTAAGTAAGTCATCACTACGTAATTCGTACCTGCCTAAATATCATTTAAAAAACCGAGCAAAGCTCGGTCAACCAGGTACTATATATATATGCCCTGTAATTTCACGGGTAAAACGTACAGTAAAGAATTTATTGGTGAAAAATACACAAAAAAACTGTGAAATCCCAACGTGAAAAATGCAGCGGTCTCAGAAACACTAACATTAAACAGCAACATCTTGCAGAAAACGTCTTTTTCCGGCTCCGCCAAATCGCCATTAGGTTTCACAAAAAAGAACACTTCGCCATGGAATAAACACGCGCCGGGATCAAAGAAAATCCGTTATAAAGTTGGTTTGTTTTAGATTTAATGGTCGTTGGCTGAAGACGCGCCGAGTGATTTAGTTTCGAGCGTTTACTATTGTAAATTAATCCCTTTCCGTGAAAAAAATCGTTGCCGGTCTAACCACACTTTGTAATGGCGGAATCGGTTCGGCCCTTAGCCAGACTAACTACAACGTTTTAACTGGATATTGCTCTCTCTTTCATTTCAAAACTAGATAAAGAAAGCAATATTGAAGATCAAGGTCAAGGTCAGCAGTTAAAACCGCGATCGGAAAATTTTCTCATTCAACTTCAGTTATTTCCCAACCAATGTTATATCACCGAAATAACATTTCTCTGGTTTGTGAGAACAGTGACGGAACTAAAAGTTACATATAGAATGGCATTTTCTGTAAAGCAAATCTGCTTGATCGTTGAGATTTTTTTGAGATAGGAATAAACAATTGATCTCAGACACTGTTATTATTACCGACACTTAACTGTACGTATGTATTCAAATTGTGTTTTCAATTTTATTGACGCTCTCGGAGTGCCACTGGTTTTTTACTAACCAAGATTAAAAGTGATGCTTTCTCTTTCCAACCCGTGCTGTGGTAAAATCGGCGTTCCGACTCTATCCAAAATATCAAGTTTGGCACAGTTAGTTCAATTTAACAAAATTTGAATCATATCAAACCCAACTAGACCAAAGTGGTCAAGTTTCGCAACTAGACCAGCCGTAACTTTTTGACTGCAGTGGCGATCTCCCACGGTTCAAATCCCACGCGCACCACTGTCTTTTTGATGCCATGAGCGTAAAGCAGCTAATTGCTCCTGCCCGGTACCGGCGGTACCAGTAAGTGGCCGGTACACGGTGAACAATTCTGAGGAAACTAACATATAGAGTCCATCGAAGTCATGCCAGGGCGACCCGACTGGGCCAGCGCGATATATTATGGATTAGACTCTCTCCTTGAAGATCCGGAGTCCTAGCCATGGGAACATTCAGTGAGCTGCATTTGCTGTAAATTATGACATTATTCTGGAAACCAGCGTTTTATAATTGAACGATTTAGAATAACACCACCGGACACATTTTTTGTGCAGACATGATATGGTTTTGATTTTTGCTTGAATTGATTTCGTTTGTATAAGTGTGGTTTGTGTCTCCTCCGATAAGATCACGAGTATTACGGTCGCTCGGTAGGGGCTTATCCGAATGATCTATTCGCCTCGGAAACTACGCCTACTGGATTTAAATATTGAATGAAAAATGGTTCCAGGGAAAATGGCTTTGAACTGGCAAGTACAGCATATATAAAAACATGAAGTTGTTCTGACTGGGTTAATAATATGGTAAATAACCTTCCGGCCTTTGAGTTCGTCTGACATGAGAATTCGTACCTATGAAAGTAAAAAAATACATGTTTTTTTACTGTCGTAGGTTTACACTTGACCGCTATCTCGCCTGATGTTAACGATAAAGCGCGTTTACCCAGAAGATACCGATTCGCTCACGATTTGATGACACCAAGATTGTTACCATCGGGTAAAACCCACTCAGACAACGCGTTCCACATCCCAGACTATCACCGTTCTGAGCCCAAATATAGAATCAAACCTAAAATAATTCTATATTCTTCTGACATTATTGAAATAATAACAAAATTTAGAAACCGATTCTTTAAAAAAATCTCAGTCTCAGTTAATTTTACCATTTCAAAAACGCATTTCAACCTTTTCTAATCCTCTTCATTTCTACTTACTACATAGTAATGTGTGCACATTAGAATAAGATTTAACACTACCTTTCTTTTTGAAGTCAGTTAAAACTGACCTTTTCATAACAAATATTGTAAATCGTTTCAATTAAAAAGAATGATATGTTTTAGAATATTTTCCTCCATTATTCCTCTACCAAAATGATCTGCCAAAACCTCGTGTAATCCTCAAATCGCTCTATTTCAGCTCGTGCAGCTTGCGCCAATAAATATCAACAAACGGCTAATGGCTGGTATTATGAACTGCTCTGGATCGGGACGGACCTAGGATGACATTTACGGGGGCAATATGTTGAAATTATCATGAACATTTTCATTACTCATAATTCTTTATGAGTCCGCAAATACATGTATACATAGCTCTTAGATAAACAAACGTTCTCTAAATTTCACCTGGTAAGGTATACAGACAACAAAATAAAAAAACATGAAACGAAGTTCTTTACGGCAGGCTTTGACTAAAACTGTAATGCTGGGGCCACACTAACGAGAAATGCCATTATTTATCGCGATAATAGACGTTACCTGTAGGTGTATTTTACACCTACGGTTAACGACCATTAGGTGTATTTTACGCCTACGCTCAACGTCCATCATCGCGATAATTAATAGTATTTCTCGTTAGTGTGGCCCCAGCCAAAGAAAAATATAACGGAAGTGACGCGTTAAAACTGGCCGTGATCAGTATTGCGTACTTTATTTTTCAGATGATCGTACCATAAATAATTAAATTAAAATTTTTTTAGAAAATTGTTTTGCTTTTATAACATCCGAAGGAACTTTGTTCCTGCCTGTTTTGAAATTAGTTACAATATGTGCAACCCCCATGGGGCTAACCGCCCAGAGCTGTGCCGTGCCACCTTAGCTGCGTCCACCCTGTGCATTGCTGTATTTTTCATCATCTGTCATTGATTGGCTAAATTTAGCCGCTGGAGTGTCTAGTATTTCCAGAAACCTGCTTGCACGTCTACTGTGAGAATTACATAAGCTTTCATGCAATAAGACAATAATTTTAAGATGTTCACTTTAGTGCCATATTATATTTTTCTTAAGAGCCATTGGTTCACTTGACTGTCGTTTCGCCTGATGTTAAACGACGATGCGGTTTAATGCGTGTAAAGCGTGTTTAGTAAAAACTAAAAACCCACTCAAGCAAAGTAGCCACAGCCTAGATGTATCAGAAAAGTGGAGTCAAAACTCCTCGTTTTTGGAATATCAACCATAAATCGATTCACTTTTTCGAGCCAAGAACTGTCCGATAGAAAAAAAGGCCAAGCTGGTCATGCAGATCAGTTGCAGATTCTACAAAATTCGTCCGATAAAAAAATTAAAAGCTTGCAGCTACACAAACACACATATTATTACACTCTGATAATGTGATATCGCCTCGTAATTGTAGTACAATTAGTGGTAAGTCAATCTAGACAGAATCTAGACGGGGATGGGAGTTTGATTTCCACCCAAGACAAATATTTGTATGATGAGTGCAAATGTTTGTTCTTTTGTCTGGGGATTTCTAATTAATTACAAGAACAAAATTAAAAATGTTGATTAACCCCCGACTACCTCGTTATGTTCCCGAGAACCTGCATAAGTTGCTGACCTAGCGTTTGCGCCTACGCAGGATCAGGCGACATCACGCCATGCCACCCAGAAATGCATAGTTGCGTCTGGGTTAGATTATAAGTTCTCTTTAAGGCTAATTGTAATAAGCAAAGGCAGTCTCAATATACTCTTCGGCTCATCTAGACGTAGTTAGTTTTATTTAAATTAGTTTTTAAAAACATTTCAACGCGCTCCCGAAAGTTAACTGGCGCAGCCGGTAGGATTACCAGCCGCTGCTATCGCGACCACGTAAAATCCGTGACTAGTGCTTGAAAAGTGTTAGTACCTTCGTGATTGGCAGTGACAGCGGTTTTCCCTAAAATCGGAAGAAGGCCGCAGTGGTAATCCTCGAACCAAAGAAATTTGTTAACCGGAGCCGGACGGAGATGGGCAAGTAAGTTATAGCGAACAGAGTACTCACTGGAGTAAAATCCTTCGTTTCCTCCCATCCTATCCATGAAATACTGTTTAGTTTAAGTTGTAGAACCAGGTGACTAAAACTGCACAGGTCCTCTACATAGGTTAAACTGTGACTAAAACTGCACAATTATTTTATATTTTTAGATTTAAACTGTGACTAGAACTGCACAATTAGATAATTAAATATAATAGGTATACGTACTCGTGATTACGAATGCACAAAAGTACGCTAGGTTATAACATAATTTAAACGGTGACTATAATTGCACTAGTAATTAAGTGAGTAAGTATATAAGTAGTATAACTAGAAACTATTTAACAGCAAAATGACTGAGCTTAACGAAATAGCACCGCCCTTATTGCGCGACATGCTTAAGCTCATCCCTGAATTCAACGGGGACACTAAAATGCTCGCATTATTTCTCAGAAAATGCGAGTATGTAATCAGACAATTTCAAGGCGTTGCTCAACGCAACGAATATATAATGCAGTCAATAACTAGTAGAGTCATAGGTAGAGCCGCCGCCCTTATCAGCGAAAGGGGTGATTTTGAAAGTTATGACGATTTCAAAACACTACTAATTCAGCATTTCGGAGATCATAGAAGCGAAGAGTGTGTAGCCATAGAGTTGGAGTCATTAAAATTAAATCTAATGAGTCATACCTTGATTTTTGTAGCCGCATTCAGGATGTAAGAGCCATTTTGATTTCCAAAATTAACACTAATGTCACTAATTCCAACGAAGTTAAACACGCAAAGGCCATCATCCATAATAATACAGCTCTCAATGTTTTCCTATATAATTTGCCGGAACACCTAGTGAGAATAGTAAGACTAAAGAGCCCTACCAGTTTAGAAGAGGCCCTAAAAACTGTGATGGATGAAGTTAATTTTCACGAGCAGTATCTAATGAGGTCCAGGTTGCTTCACAACCAGGCACCCAAACCACCCATGCTGGATCCGAAGCCTCAAGCCTTTCAGGCAATAATGCAACCCCCAAATAATAACTTCCGACCCCCGTATTTTGGAGTCAGACCGAATGCTATACAACCCATGCTAGCTAGGCCATTAGTGCCACAAAATCAATCCGGGTACAAACCACCTACACCACAACAGCAGTTTGGGTATAGGCCTCCGACCCAACAACCTCTAGGTTTTAGACCACAGCCCGGTCAATTTGGCTATAAGCCAGCAGTTCAGCAGCAATTTGGCTATAAGCATCCTGCCCAACAACAGATGGGCTACAGACCTCCAGTACAAAATCAGTTCGGATTTAGACCACAGCCGGGACAATTCGGTTACAGAGCGCCGCAGCCTCAAGGCTATCGTCATCCTCAACCGTTTTCTAGCGATGTGACGATGAGGACTGCCGCACAACCAGTGCCAAGGCTACCCATAAACGAAATAGTCACCGAGGAATGTGGAACAACAGACGACCCGAACGAGTACGAATACAGCGACAACAACTACCAGGAAGAGCAGAATTATTATTACGCAGACCCAACCCGGGAGTGTCCACAACCTGTTATGGAAGTGCAAGAACCAGTGCAGGAATATGATAATATAAGAGAAGAAACAAATTTGGAAAATTTTCGTGTAGAAGTGACCCAGAGATTTCCGAGGTAATCGAACTAAATTATGATGCCGCCCTCAAACTACCCTATATAAAAATCACGGAAATAGATGGCAAATTCATGTTAGACTCCGGCAGTAGCAGGTGTTTTATCAGCCCAACAAAAGCGGATATGTACTACGCCCAGTACAAAAGATACGAACCGTTTCAAGTAACAAGCACGCACGCGTCTAGCTCTCATACAGAGGTAGCGGACATACCACTCTTTAAGGCCTTCAGCCAGGACATGTATCACAAATTCTTCATCTATGACGTTGACCCCAAGTATGACGGAGTTATTGGCTGGGATTTGTTAGTGAAGCTAAAGGCTAAAATAGACCTGAACGACAAAACTTTAAAAACACAACATGCCAATATCCCGATTTGGAACGACCAGGAATACTTATTTAACCTCCAAGCGCGCACCGAAACTCGTGTAGAGCTGCCTGTAGATCTCGAAAAAGGGACGCTCTCCTAAATTTTTGGAATTCGACTCAAAATCCGAATGCCTACAGCCCTAGTGAAATGTGAAAATTATTATGCGACCACCGTTATACAAAATACTTTGACGCCGACATAACTTTAAAAATAACGAAACCTTTTAAAGTCCAAAAACTCACAGATGAAAATTACATATGTGAAATTAACACGGCAGACTTAACAGACATAGAAGTTGACCAAATACTCACCCAAAATTTGACAAAATTACGACTTAATCACTTACCACCAGAAGAACAAAACGCTATACTAGAACTGTGCACTGAATATAAGGACATACTCTATAGTGAAGAATTACCCTTAACTTTCACCAACCAGGTCAAACACCACATAAGGACGACTAACGACAATCCTATTTATATCAAGCCATATAGACAAGCCCCGGCCCAAGCGGAAGAAATTAGGAACCAAGTTGAAAAGCTGCTCAAAGATAATGTGATACAGGAGTCACATTCACCATGGAGTGCCCCAGTGCATTTAGTCCCGAAGAAGTCGGATGCCTCTGGCCAGGTGAAATATCGCATGGTAATAGACTATAGGCGACTAAATGAAATCACAACTGACGACCGATTCCCACTCCCCAATATTTGCGACCTTTTTGACAAACTGGGTAAAAGCAATTATTTCACGACGCTAGACCTCGCGTCTGGGTACCACCAAATAGAAATAGCAGAAGAAGATAGACAGAAAACTGCCTTCTCCACACAAAACGGGCATTACGAATTCCTCCGAATGCCATTTGGTCTCAAGACAGCTCCGGCAACATTTCAGCGAGCAATGAACAATGTATTAAGAGGCTTACAGGGTATCCATTGCCTTGTGTACCTTGACGATATACTCATCTACTCCAACGGGCTCCGTGAACACCTAGAGAAATTACGCGCCGTCTTCGACAGACTGAGACTTACCAACCTCAAGGTCCAATTAGACAAATCGGAATTTCTTTGCAAGGAAGTCCAATATTTAGGACACACGCTGACGAAAGACGGACTCAGACCAAACAACGACAAGATACAAGTAGTGTTAGACTATCCGATCCCTGAAACACAGACCGAAATTAAAAGATTCTTAGGCTTCATAGGATACTATAGAAGATTCATAAAAGATTTTTCAAGAATTACTCAACCGCTAACCGCTTGTTTAAGAAAAGGCAAAACCGTAGAGAAGACAGAAAAATATATAGAAGCCTTCCAGAAGTGTAAAGAGTTGTTAGTTAATGCACCTATATTACAGTATCCGGACATGAGTAAACCATTTATATTAACCACCGATGCTTCTGAGGTAGCTTTAGGAGCAGTACTTTCTCAAGGGACTATAGGATCTGACTTACCAATCGCTTACGCCAGCAGAACCCTAAGCGAAACAGAAAAGAGATACAGTGCCATAGAGAGAGAATTACTGGCTATAATATGGGCCACTAAACACTTCCGACCGTACCTCTACGGTAGAAAATTTGACATTGTTACCGATCACAAACCTCTACTTTGGTTGTACCAACTTAAAGAGCCAGGGAGCAAACTGACACGATGGCGACTTCGCCTTCAAGAGTACGATTTCAACATAAAGCACAAAATGGCCAACTTAATGCTAACGCGGATGCCCTCTCCCGACTTAGGTTGAATGCACTAACTACCGCCGAGGACAACGACAACAGATCAATGATTGTAAACCCCGAAGAACAAGATCACTCAGATACCATATCAATATCAGATTCTGAGAGAACAGCAACCGACAGCCCTGTTACAATTTCAGACACCGACACCATAGACCAAATCTTGAGAAAGGAGCCTGACTTATTAGTACCTTCAGACACAAGCTCAAGCGCGACAGAAACTATACATTCCGGTAAAGATTTAGAGTCACTAGGCATACCAATTCTAGAAGAAGCCGTAGATACAAAACCAAACCAAATACTTGTGTTCCATAAATTTACTAACGACCTCCAAGTAACTGACATCTCCACCAAGCATCAGAAAATATTAGAAGTTTTCCTTCCTCACGGCAAACCAGATCTAATATGCGAATTTCTAAAGAAATATATTAGACCAAAAATAAAATACTTCATTTATTTTGAAACAACACAACACCGTCGGGAATTCAGTAACGTAGTAATTACCCTTTTCAAGCAAGGCTCAATTAATTTCTACGAATGTACTGAGCGGGTAATCAACATTGAAGATGAAGCAGAACAAAAACTGATTATACAAAAATTACACGAAGGCAAGACTTGCCACCGTGGAATCACCGAAACTGTGAAAAGAATTAAGCGAAATTATTACTGGCCAGATATGCTTGACACGGTCTCCGCCGTTATCAATGCTTGCGACAAATGTAGGACAACCAAATATGACAGGAAACCAATTAAACCAGTACTCCAACTAACAGACACTCAAGACGCGCCCTTTCAGGAAGTATTTATGGACGTCTTTTCAATAGAATCAAAACACTATTTAACCATAGTCGACGCATTTAGTAAATTAGGCCAAGCATTGGAAATACCATCTCGATCTACACCAGAGGTAGTGAGAGCCCTTATTAAATATTTCAGTTTTATGGCATCCCACGCAGAGTAAGTTGTGACCCGGGTTCTGAGTTTAATAACGAACTTCTCAGAGAACTTACAGATTTATACAAAATAAAACTACACATAACAACACCAAATAATCCAAACTCCGTTGGCATTGTAGAACGTTTTCACTCTACTATAATAGAAATCTACAGAATAGCCAAATATGAAGTGAAATATACAGACGCGACAAATAGGATGACCTATGCAATAATGGCATACAACAATACTATACACAGTGCTACAGATTTAACCCCTTTGAAATCGTATTCGGACACACAGAGCTTAACTCTACATTTGACGTGGAATTCGATAAAGCATACAAACAACAGCTATTAAAGGACCACCGAAAACGAACTCAAGAATTGTATAAACACATTGCGGCAAAAATGAAAAGTAAGAAAGAAACGGTGAGAGAAAAACGCGGTGGCGAAATAGGACCACAGTTCCAAGAGGGTCAAACTCTGTACGCAAAGGCGGTTAACAAACGACAATCTAAAGATAAGCCAAAATATCAAAAAGCAATAGTATGTGGTGAGGTGGAACGTAATGTACTACCTATAAAAGTCCGAGATAGAGAAACTAAAGTCCCAGTTAAAATATAAAACGCCCTCCGCAGGTGCGCCCCCTCCTGGCGGTGGTGATATGGGTGATGCAAACCCGAGGGTTCCTGAGCCAGGGCCTACAACTTCAAGAAGTAAATGAAAACCCAGGTCTCCTCCCAGTTAAACAAGGCCGTGCTTTTGTACAGGTCGATAGCTGGTCTATAATAAAACCATAGATCTGAAAGGCATAGCATCCGATCTACAGTTCAATTCGCAACAGTACTCTAAATTTTGTGCCAAAATATCGTCTTCTAAAAATGCTTCTTCTCTTGTCAGTAACTCAAAAGACTTCCAGTCCCAAATAAACTACATCCGCGACGAGGCTGTAGAGAAATTAGGGCAACTAATGCCAACTAAGCGGGTAAAACGTGGCCTTATTGACCCTCTAGGTTCCTTAATTAAAGTAATAACAGGAAATCTAGACAATGACGACGCCATCCATTTCGAACAACTGATAACGGACACTAAAACCCGTGAGCAAGCCATTTCTAGTAAAATTACTATTATTTCTGAAATGCTGGATCACATAGTAAACTCGTCTAAAATGGTAAACGAAAATACAAAAATATTGAACGACAGAGTTAACAAAATAGAACAATTTATAAAATCTAGAGATAATGATGACTTTGTAATTTTCCACATTATAAATGTATTCAATCTTTTTATAAGTAACTTCCGCTCTATTTCGACAAAACTCAGCGATGTACAGACGGCTTTAGCCCTCAGCAAGGTTTCAGTACTACATAAAACTGTAATAGACTCTGTAGAAATCCTAAAGTTGTTGAAAGATATAAGTACATACGGCAACCTCATGTATCCAGTAAATGACCAGAATTTAATTAATTTAGAGGAAACATTTTCTGTCAAAACTTACCTTAAGGATAGTAACATAAGATTTATTATAGATGTACCACTTGTAGAACAGGAATGCTATGTATATTATAAATTGTACCCATTACCCATGCTCAACCACTCTACTACCGATACCTTCACCATTATTCCCCAATATCCTTATTTACTCCAGGATGAGAAAAGATATCGCCCAATTGCCCAAAAATGCAAAGAGATAACTGCCAAGGAATATTTGTGCTCCGAGAACGACATTGCCCCCTACTCCAGAGAAACCTGCGTTGAACAATTGATGCAGTACCAACAACACCCCTCAAAATGTGTTGCACACCGAATTACTACAGAAGATTTAAAGGTCCAGAGAATTTCAGATAACAGCTGGATTATATTCTCCAAATATACAAAAGTATTTTACCAAAAATGTGACGATGACGTCACCCAAGAGCCATTGAGAGGACATACCTCATTACAATCCAAAACCATGTGATGTTATAATTGATGCTCTTCGTTTACGAGCGAACCATTTCCGTGAATTGGGAAATTCGTACAGCCATTTACCTATTGTAAACTTACCTGCCTTACCAGATAATACCACAGAAGAAGCCGAACCTATAGACCTGCAAGATATCAACCTAGACGAAGTGCAGCATCTCAACTACCTTTTAAAAAAGAGTGTGAAAAGTGTTCCAAATTTAAGTGAAGTGAAAAGCCTTGGCATAGCCACAAGTGTTCTCTATTTAGTGTTGTCGTCATGCTTGGCGTACCTCATTTTGGAAAAGTTTATACCACTTGTTCGAAAATTACGTAAAATCAATTCTAATGTAAACGACCCTGAAAATGTGAACGCAAATCCAATTTTACTACATACTTAAATTAAATATAAGCTCGTTGCCTCTACTCACCCTTTTCAAGTATTGGAATTGCGTATTGTAGAGACAACATTAGTATTAAGTTAGAGTATAGTACATATAATAACATAAATAGGATAAGGAAAATGTAGAAGCGAAGTTATATGGAAAATCCTTTTCCAATAACTTCGGGTCTGAGGGGGAAGGCGTTATGTTCCCGAGAACCTGCATAAGTTGCTGACCTAGCGTTTGCGCCTACGCAGGATCAGGCGACATCACGCCATGCCACCCAGAAATGCATAGTTGCGTCTGGGTTAGATTATAAGTTCTCTTTAAGGCTAATTGTAATAAGCAAAGGCAGTCTCAATATACTCTTCGGCTCATCTAGACGTAGTTAGTTTTATTTAAATTAGTTTTTAAAAACATTTCAACGCGCTCCCGAAAGTTAACTACCTCGGATTTGTTATCTGTACAACATTCTACTTGTAAAGCCCTTTCATTTGATACCCATAATAAAGGAGTTGTAGAAAAAGATATGTATTTCGCCATTTTGTGGTAGTGGCCATTTTAGATTTGAAATTTGTCAGAGTGCAAAGTATTCTACTAGTCAAGCCCTTTCGTTTGATACCCATATTGAGGTTGTGAAGAAATATTTTGTCCGCCATTTTGTGAAGGCGGCCACCTTGAATCAATATTAACCAAACGTAGCTAAGGACATTCGCACAAATATTAACCTTCAAGTAAAAAAACCGTATCGAAATCGCCCCATCCGTTTGAGCTCTACGGTGCCACAGACAGACACACAGACAGACAGACATACAGAAATCGACGTCAAACTTATAACACCCCTTTTTTTGGTCGGGGTTTAATTAAAAGTATGTTTTTCAAATTAGATACTCCTTTGTAACAGTTATCTGGCTCCTACAGTATAAGATACTTTCAGTTTAGTATCTACTCCATGGTTTACGTCTAGATGGTGAATTTCCACTAATATAATGTACAATGTTAGTGTTACATCTCTATATATAAAACCGTTATGTTGGTTTGTGTACGCTTCAAAAACTCAAAAAGTTCTGCACCGATCGATCTGAAATTTTAGAATGAGATATGATCCGCATCAAGGATTGTTTTTATCTAATAATTGCATCACAATGTGCCACAGCGAAGCGTGGCACTGCTAGTACTTTATAAAATCTTATTTTGGTTTACATCCTGCGTGTGTAGGTTATTATTTTGTTTCAAATTAATAAATAATAACGGTCGAGAAATCGTAGACTACGAGGTCAGATACAATGTATCGATGAGGGATAGGTATTCATCGTTGCTATCGCAGCGCAGTTCCAATTGCAGTATGTGGCAGCTTGACGCGCCTTTGATCTCACAACTGGAATAACGACGCAAACTGTATGCGGTACAGTTAGCAAAATAAGTAAAAAAGGCAGCGCCACTATCACAAATTCTTTTCAAAATAGCGATTATTGTAACATTTACACCAGAGCAGCTACTAAAAACTCAATTACCAACATCTAGTACGTAGTCTGAAGATCCTATTTCACAGTTGTCATAGGTTTGAATCCCACCTGCGCCTCTGAGTACTTTTCCTAACGCAGTTTGTCACGACTGGTTTTTACGGTGAAGGGAAAGATCGTAAGCAAACCGGAGGGTCTACCGCCTAAAGGTAGCGGTTCGCCCGGAGACCGCGACACGAGACCGCGACGCGAGACCGCGACCGGAGACCGCGACAGGCACTTGACACTATGGAATTGTATGACCGCCAGTTCGCGCCGAGACCGCGACAGGAGACCGAGACACGTGTCGCGGGACATGTGTCGCGGTCTCGGCGCGAACTGGCGCTCATACAATTCTATAGAGTCAAGTGCCTGTCGCGGTCTCCGGGCGAACCACTACCTTAACTAAAACTGTCTTAGCTATGATATCGCCGTGTCTTTTCTTTTCGCTTGAAATGATAGAGACATGAATAGTAAAGCCATAGCCGGTTTAGGCGGTAGAAGGGCGGCGCGTTCCACGAAAGACACTACATTACACTACACAGCTACACACGCTATATGTAGATGGTTTGAAGAAATGTGTCGCCTACCAACCCGCTCTTGGCAGCGGTGATTAATGGTGTTCATCGTTAATCATTATGCGAGAATGAGTTTTAGTTGTGGAAAGAAGAAGCATTGGCCTTTGTACCTACTAGCAGTTCCCCCCAAACTTACTTCAAGTTGAAGAAAGCTTACAGTAAAATGGAATAATAAAAATAAGAATAGTTAATCTCTTTAGTGAATAATAAACATGAAAAGTTTTAGAATTATCGAAGATTCATGAACATCCTACTAATATAATAAATGTCAAAGTTTGGATGTTTGGACATCTGTTGCTCAATCACGTCGCGTCGTTACGTATGAACGGATTGGGTTGAAATTTGGAACACAGGTGATAGTTTTTTTTAATGATAAACTTTTGTTGCGGCAAAAAATTATACAACTTGTCTTACATGCTGTTACTAACTAAATTTCAAGCAATAAGGATGTCAACACTAATCACCAATTAATGTTTTCTAATTCTAAATTTTGTATTCTAATCTAAATTAATTAATTTGTTCCATTGTACTTACAATTACAAACATAAATTTGAGTAAAACTAAGATCAATTCATCTACACTACACTGGTTCAATTTCAAAAGTAATAATCGCGGCAGGCAAACTCTAGGTAGTCTCGGTAAAACAAAAACTGTGTCACTAGAATCGGCCACATTTGCACGTGTGCGTTGTCAGGTGGTCACTGATACGCTGGCACGCAGACTTATACACAAGTAGCGCGTCTAATGACCCACTGATGTGTGCGTGTCAGCCAGTATATGCGCATACGTGCATATTATGAGGCCGACTCGATGGACACAGTTTTTGTTTTCGCGAGACTACGTCCGACTTTTTTATACGTCCATGGCTTACGATTATACTTTTCTAAATTTGATAGCAAATACCAAAATCTGTAGGGTACGGCGATGGCCTAGTCTAAAATGTAACGATTCGTAAATGTGTTGACTCAGTTGGTTAAGCAATAAACATAAGCAGTGAAATGTTCCCACTGCTGGAACTTGGGTTTTCTCCCAAAAGGAGCAAGTAAAGACCATAATCCACTATCACTGTGAGTTGGTGGGTCACGCATGCCTTCGAAATATGTTATGAACATGTTAGTTTCCTCAAGATCTTATTCTTCACCGCTAAAGCCAGAGGCTACGACAAACTTGTAAAACTTGGAAAAATACTGAGAAATGCAGACGGAAATCGAAGTTACAACCTCACGAATGAGAGTGGTCCGTTCCAGCCACTAAGCTAACACGGTTTTTTCTCAATTGTTAAAGTTATTCAAAATTATTAGTAGAACGCCAAAAAAAACAATAAAACCCGTGCCCAAAAATAGATCAATAACAATTAGAAGGTATCTTGATATGAGTGTGTTTGGTCGAAAGGTTTCGTTTCTATAGTGATTAACTTACTACATCATCTACGTCTACTACGTCATCACGGAACTATATACTACATGACATCACTTGTGACGTCATCATGTAGATAGCTTACCAGAACTTACAAATCTAAAACCCACCTAACGGTTCAGTGGTGAAAACGTTTCACTCACAAACTTGAAGTCATCATCATCCACAGCCTTTCTTATCCCACTGCTGGGCCAAAGGACAAAAAGAGAGGGCCTATAGCCCTCTCTTTTTTCATGCCATCATCCTCGGTCCTGTGCCAATCGAGTCCAGTTTCGACCCGCGATAAAGATGATATCGTAGACCCATCTTGCAGCTGGCCGTCCGACGCCCCGCCTACCTTGAAAAAAAAACTTGAGGAAATGTGTTCTAATTCCGCCTGCATCTTTTGTAACGTCAAAGGAAATCAAAGAGGTGGAAATTTTAGGCACTGCATAAACGTAGACACTTTTGATTTTCAGTTACCGACACGGACCACTTTTTCATACATAATGTATAAATTATTTACGTTTGCGCAGGGAGTGGGAGATTTCATACTGGTATTAAAACAAATATTCATCAGCAGTTTTTATCGAACGCAAAACACACAAGTGTCTTTGTACCTTACGGCACATTGTCCCTTACCCCGTCTTTTGCTGTTTAAAATTTTCTCTCCATTCTCCGGTTGCCTGAAAGAGATCGCTCTTAGCGATAAGGCCGCCATTTGTTTCAGTAGATTTAAGAATTTATCTTTTTGTATTCATTTTTTGTTTTTGTGTTGTGAACAATAAAGTGTTTCTATCTATCTATCTATCTAAGTGTCCATGTTTGCGCGTTTTTTCAAACATTTTGTACCGGTCAGTATGAGTAGGCACATACGGCTACAGAGACTACATACTTCCATTCAGCCTCTCCGTATTCGAGTAAAGATTGTTTTTGCTCAAATCTGGTCCTGTTTACGTTACTGCAGCAATAATTCCTGTTTGTTTAGCAGACTGTGTATAAAAGCGAGTTGTAAAGCTCTTTATACTATCAGACCAAGTTATCTTTGAACATGTGGATCACGATGAAAGCAATTTGGTTCAGATCCCTGCCAATTTTACTATGGAAATTCGATGTTGGCGCTGTTATCCACTTTTGTAGAAATGTTGGTTAGTAGTCTCGATGGGTAATGGGTTCACTACACCATGGGTCTGATGAAACTGGGTTTGTTTGGGTGTTGAAATACGCAAATGTGCTATTTTTGTATGTTTTAGGGGCTAGTGCATTATTGCATATGTACTTATTTTTGAAACTACTTATCTTATTATGTTGTTTTAAGCCATTTACGTTGTTTACTTCACTAGCATTCAAGCACTCAGGAGCGCGTATCAGGGTCTTATAAATGTTAAAATACTCGTTTACAAAGAGCTTTAAGAACGAAAAGTTGTGATCAAAAATGTAACTCAATTACGCCGGTAATGAGATGCGGTTATATCTATAAATTTGAAAAGAATATGTCAATGTCACACATTTTTTACATATATTTCTACACCTATTTATCACTCATATTGTGTAAACAATGCAAATATTTGTTATGTGTTTGGTAATTCTATTTTGTCATAAATGTATCATTTGCATGTGCGTGTGTGTATCTGTCTGTGGCAATGTAGCTTCCAAAAATGTACCGATTTGGATTTTTTTAAAGATGTATCAATTGAGAGATTTTTACTTTTTTTTTATTATAGAATGACAAGTCGAGCAGGACATGTGCCTGATAGTAAATAACATGCCTGCCACATAATACATCACAGCGACACGCAGCTATTGGAACATGAAGAGTCCTAATTATTACCTAACACTGCACTGCGCTCGTCACCCAGAGATATAAGATTTCTTATCTCTATACTCTGTAATTTCTCTAGAAACATTGCCCTTCAAGCCAGTACACAGCAATGTTTGCACATTACTGCTTGGCGGTAGAATGACTGGCAAAAGGGTGGTACATCCCCAGACGGACTCTGCAAAGAGTTCTACCACTACGAAATATGTCAATTATGTTTCATCAAAATCGGTTTGGCTGCTTCGTAGTTGCTAGCTGCTGGAGCAATGTACAATACGAGTGCATAATGGGTATTTGCTTTACTTACAAACATACTTACGTGTGACCGAAAGTTGAAAACAATCACTTCGATGACTTTTAATTTTTAAGCTATTGCATAGCTTTTATCGCGGGCCTGGGGACCGAATTTTAGTGATCGTGCATCTCTTTCTTATGTTCACAAGAAAGAGGGATGGAAGACCGTAACGCCGTCCTCCTCACTCGGTCATTCGACTTTGAATCTTATTTGTATTAGCTTTACAGACTAAATGCTCTTAGCAGTGTTGCCAACTTAACGGATTTCCCGTGATATTTTTTAAGGTAAACAAATATCACTCTTCAAAATAAAAGCAATTCCGAAAAATTGTTAACATCACTATGTTGATAAAAATGCATGCAACATGCAATAGCTTTACTGCGGCAGTCCCCGAGTGCCACACTTATTTTTTTTAATTAAAATTTTACTGGTGGTTTTATATTTGATCGTTCACCACATTTCAAATTGAAATTACTAAATAGCTGAAAATTGTGCCAGTGGTGAGGAGAATAACACACAAACAAACGGTATATTTGGTCAATTAGCGCAGCATTGTAACATCAACAAGCCATCAGCGGGCCCGGGCGATGGGATCGACAAGCGACAGCCGAACCGACGTGGCGCCACCAGATGCGGCGTTGAGCCATCTTGGTGATAGCTGCTGTAACTTGCTTGCAATTCCAATCTCTATATACAAACACGCTGTGTTGGTTTGTGTACGCTTCAAAAACTCAAAAAGTTCTGCACCGATCGAGCTGAAATTTTACAATGATATACATATAATCCGCATCAAGGATTGTTTTTATCTAATTTTTTGCATCACAATGTGCCACAGCGAAGCGTGGCCGGGTACAGCTAGTTGTAAATATAATTTTGAGTTGAGCTTTTTGAGAGCGTTAAATGAAAAAAGAATCGGTAGAAGTGCCATCTCATCCGATTTTGTATAATATTGTGTTGTATATTTGATCGTTAATTGTTTTTTGGCCTCCTTTGTTAATTTTTAATCGTGATTTTCAACGATAACCGACGATTTATTATATATTTGACGTGTCTGTGTGTGTGTAAGTTTAACTAGTCAGGAGTGTTCTTTGGTGTCTTTCATCAAAATGGGTTCACCTGTTTCAAAGGTATCAGCAAATTTTTTGCAGCGGTCGGAATCTTAGACGCATAATGGGTAATAATTGTTTTTTTTTAATAGTTTAATTGCAAACATACATATCCTCAAAAAAGGCCACTAATCCTAGATTTTAATTACACAATCGAATTAAAACTGAAAATATGTTTTTGTTAGCACTTTGTCACAAATGTGTTGTCTCAAGTAATATGTTGTTAAAAATATTTTATCCTTGCTGGTGTATAAATATGTATTTACAATTAATTGTTTTCTAACACCTTCAAACGAGTAATTATGGTATATAACGATTTTCATGAAATTTAGTATGCATAGTTAACATTTTTAGAAAGCGTCGCTATCCCCACGTGTTTTCAAACATTGAAAACCAGTGCTTGTTCGGTCATCCGGGTGCAGTAGATATTTTATCTTGCCATTAGTCAATATTTTTAAATTCGTCTGTCAAAAGTACACTGCTTATAAAGTACTTTTTAGCCCAAAAAATATCAAACCCTGTGGGATAGAAATATTGATAGAGCTAGTTTATACAGACAATTCAAAACGAGCTCAGCGGCTGGAGGAATTTCCAGTAGTATGTAAACGAGTAAGTCACGATATCCTTTTCACAGAGACTTGTTAGTTTTACCGTTGTGA
Organism: Ectropis grisescens; assembly: GCA_017562165.1. Lineage (NCBI taxonomy): Eukaryota > Metazoa > Arthropoda > Insecta > Lepidoptera > Geometridae > Ectropis > Ectropis grisescens. Next base: position 1,724,615 of record CM029780.1, read on the forward strand.
AATAAATACGACCTAGTTACGGGATATTTTGCGGTCTTTACGAACGGTGTCTTAATATACCGCCATGTTACAAAATCGGACTTAGAACTTAAATTCAATTTGACTGTTTTACTTTTTTCACCGTCACCGGGCCAAGGATGAACTTACAGGATTGCCCATACCCCCTCATCGCACTTGAACTTACGATGCGGTTTACGATGGAGCATGTTTTTTAAGAATAAACCGATTTACTCTCAACCAGAATATATCACCATTATACTCATCGGGAAAACCCCATTCAGGCGCCACAGCCGTGACGTTCTTATTAGAAAAGTGGGCTCAAATCTCTTGGTTCTAATATCTGGATCGTCAATTATGAAATAATGCCGAATTTTCAAACTGCGAGTAGACCGATCAAAGAGCAAGATTCAGGTGCAATGGCAAGGTGTTATTAGATGATGCATATCAGCTGTTCACTCTCCGAAATGTAACCAAGTCTGGCATGATTCATTGACCAGTTTTAGATAAGAAACACTGAACCCTATCGAAGTATCTAAGTAACAGGTCACCCGATGTCAGTGGTTAGTACGGCTCCGGCGTGGTACCATGTTTTGTAAACACGCGCCTGTCGGCGGTTGGTCCGCTCACTGACCGGCCGCACTTAACCTGCGGTTAACGTGTTCCAATGAAGCCGTGGTAGTCTAGTAGCCTAGAGCCTCCGATTTCATAATCGTGAAGGTCGTTGGTTCGTTCTTTCTAGTGGTTTCGTTCCGCTTGGGAAAGTACCTTTTATAACAAACACCTTTGAATGTTTTTACAGGCTTTTATTTCATTTCACTTACCACGACGTTTGTCATTAAATCCTGCACATTAAATATCAACTGCCCGGTTACCGATTGGGCTGAAACCGATTTCAAATATATCGCGCGACAAAACAATATGATGACATTGTGTTGATCTGATGATGGAGCTTGAAGGTGGCCATAAAACATCGCTATGGAACGACACTACCTCATCGAGTTAGGACACTTGACGAGTACTTCGGTTAGGACCAACCATGGGCTGATGATAGAGCTGAAAAATGGTCATAAACTTTTAGGTTCTTTAGTGTTAGAACTAGTAATAAAATCTTGTTTTTAAAAAGCTTTTCTAACAATAAAGGTTGTAATTCCAAGTTAACTTTACCACTGACTTAGCCCTAGCTCATGGTTCGATTTCCACTTGGGAAAATTTAGTGGTGTGACTAATATATTCATAATCGGGCATGGATAATAAAAATACGGGTGAAATCTCAGATTAAGTATGAACGTTGTCATATTATGTTATTCAGTAATAGTCAAAATAGGATAAATAAGCGATTTCGTTGATAGTCCTAAGCCTGTTATACTATTACAAGGAAAATGTAATCACTACATATTATCTTAAACTTTATGAATAATATTTACCTATATCGTAAGCTATTCAAACGAGCCCCTCATATTATTCTATTAAGACATAGAATTCCAGTAACTTTTGAACATTGCATATCCAGGCATATCAACAGTGACTATTATTTAGTTATTACCCAGTATTAAATACGTCTTAACCTACAATTACACCTTATTCTTCTCAAAGCGATATATTCATATTTAATATGAATATCTGAAACTAATATAACAATAACACCACTATGGGAAATTTTGTGCACATAGTCCATATGTTTGTATGGATAATGTTGCCAGATACTCGTAATTGGGTGGAACGTGCAAAGTGCGGTTAGTCCACGTCACGGCGTCGTCGGCGACTAATTCAGCGCATTGTTTACAGAACCGGCGATGTACCCGCTCCGGATAAATGGAGTCGCGGTTATAGCTCAGGGCTGTCAAATCGTCTTTTCGCTAATTGCAAATGATGACTGACTTAGCATTTTAATTTCTTTTTAAATGAATATTTCACACCATCTAGCCCCGCCCCAAACTAAGAAAAGCTTATGGGATCGAGATAGCTGATAAAATACGTATATATTATATTTTTTTAAATATACATAGAATACACCCAGGCACAGTACACATATTTGTATTCATCACACAAATATTTACACGAGAGATCGAACCCACGATCCACGGCTTTGCAGGCAGAATTACTACCACCAAATCAGCCAGTATTGGTTCTATACATGTATGTAAATCAGTTTTTTATTATTATTATAAATCAACTACCCACACTAGACGGACGCGGCAATCGTCGCAGTACTGCAAGAATATTCAAAATATTTGACATAAAAAATGCAGGGCACATTTGCACATGCACAATCTATATCAATATTAGGTAGGTATCGAATTACAGTGACAAATTTTACTTTGAAAAAGTAACATTACTAAATACGAGTATCAAACAAGCTTCGTGTATATCTCTAAGTAGGATTGAAAAAAAAAAATGAAAATGTAGATGTGTGAGAAAATGTGTGTGATTGAAAAATACAAATTACAAAAAATTTTAATTGGTCCTATACCGAATATACAACAAAAAAATTGAAAACGAATGTGTTCGTTTACATACACAGTTAATTTTTAACAGTTGTTTTTAAAATGTGCAGTAAAATGATCTACATTTAGTACGAGTATCAATTGCTAGGCAGCCCTGCTTATATCCATTGGAAACTAACCGCGCTGTAAATCCGCGTCAATGTTCGCAGCGTTGTTTAGTGTTAGCTTATTGACTTTTATTGACGTCCCTACTGCCAGGATTGCTCTGTGTACAGGAGTACTGAGTAAACCTTTAACAAACGAAACGTAAATAAAGAGGAAGTTTACAACCTGGCACTTTCTTTTCTTTTTTCTTCCCACTTCTCTGTCGCCGAATGAATAAGGCTGGTTTTAGAAATTCATATGTTTCCACTTCTGCAACTCGCTTTCTCGCAAGGACACAGTTAAGGCCATACCTCACCATGCTGGCCCATGGCTGGTGCGTGCAGGTCGTCTAGAAGTTACGGCTAGTCTAGTTGGGAGAACGGCTACTGACGATCTGTAGGTTACTTTACATGAAAAAAATGTAAAAGTTAAATTTTCAAAATTCACAGATTCTCAATTGAATGGTGTTAAATTTGAAAATTTGAATTTCAAGTATATTAAAATTGCAATAAACGTGCAGAAAGAAGATAAGATAAGGATAAGGATAACATTACATGGATTTTTCCATTACACACTTGAAGAAGTTGGGAACGACACGAGAATTTGCTATGTTATTACAATTAGTAAAATTTATTTCGACAAGTACCATACCTTGATCATTTATTTAAACGCCAAGCAGTAATGTGTAAACATTGTTGTATTCCAGTTAGGAAGGCAATTTGCTGTTTGCAATTTGTTTCCTTAGAAATTATAGGACAAACAGATGATCTTACATGACAGGGTCATGAGTACAGTGTAGTGCTAGGCAGTAATTTACATAGTATTAGTTATTCGAACATGTTAATGTTCGAATAACTGCGTGGCACTGTGTTCAAATGGTCAAGTATGAATTTTTTTACCAACATTTACTCCTTCCGCCACTCTGTATAATAATATAAAATATTGGCAGTCATAGGAACTGCTGATAGAAGTGGAAACTTATAAGTCAGAATTAGATAGTTCACTTTTGAAACTACGCGGGCGAAACCGACAAGTATCTTACGTAAGACAAAGGTGAAACAAGTGAAAAAGCGCCCTCCGCTGCTAGTATGAAATAAATCTTTAAAGGTATATTGTGTACATAAGTATTATTTATTTATTTATTTATCAACTACTTGCACACTTACAGTCACGCCAAAACGTGTGTCAAGTTATAACATAGGTAGATTCTTAGTAAATATACATTTATAAATATGTAAATTTTATTATAATAAATTGACAAAGTTTAAATAAAGATATAAGATACTAAATCACTCAATTAAAAATAACATCATAAATTCATCAGTCACATAACCCACCCCTAACGGTACCTGGCACAAAGGTGCCCATTACACTGGCAGCATTACCACGCTGAATAGCTATGGACAATCTTTGTGCCAAGTACAAGCTGGAGCGGGAGTCACCGCCATTATCCCTTATGCGTTGTCTTAACTCTCTAACGAGCTCCCGCGCCTCAGTGCCCCAACTGCCCAGCGTCTCCAATGCAATGGGGATACAATTATAGAGGGGTTCCAAGGACGCGTACTTTTGTCGCTTTTTATTAGCGGCATCTTCAGCTGCAGCTACTGGCGAGCGGATTGAGCGGGCAAGATGACAAGCCGCAACAGTACTAACGCAGATAAGAATATATAAAAAATTATATAAGTCTTTTAATAGCCATATAGACTAGATGAGCAAGGTTAGATTATTAATGGTGTCCATGGTAACAGGTCATGATCATCTAGATATGCGTTAACATTCGGCCATTATCCCGAGTCCACCCGAAGATTTCTTTCATTTACGAACGTGACGCTTGATTTCAATTCACAGCCCACAAAAAATCTGCGTGTGGTGCGCCAAATGAAGTTTTCACTTCGAAAATACTATACAGTTTTGCTAATAAAGGCTCTGCCCACTGTTGCAAACTGTGATCTTACACGGAAACATGGGAAGATGTTCGGATTGTCTAAAATAGCCATTCTCAAATATAGAGTTGGCAATTGGCGTTACTCTTGAAAATTCTCGAGTGCAACTGTGCATCGATTGCATTGATGACATAATCGAACAGTCGTGTTGTGTGTTGTCATCAAACAACAGCTTTGTATTCGTGTGCTTGTATCTTACAATGTAGTTGACAATTACAAAATTGTGAGATTGTTTGCAATTTTTCAGAAAGTATTTAAACATTGACCTATTCGATAAAAAATATATGAAATCAAATTATTTTTTGTTTAGTCCATTAAATGTTGCGTATGTTAGAATATACGAGTATTAAAAGAATACAAAAAAAATCAGTTATTTAAACTGGCAGCTTCATCGATCGACCGATCTAAAAGTGATTTTTTCCGGGTAAGTATACCGTAGACAAAAATCTTGAAAAACTTCTGATCGTAGACAAAAAACCAACAAAGGAAATGAACAGCGGTGCAAAGTTGCAAGCTATTCGGTTTTAAATGGCATGCATTTCGGAGAGTGTGTAACTAATATCTGTATTTTCAAATACCTCCTTCTTTTTCCTACTCTGACTCGGACTCTGCGCAAAGAGTCATACCACTACGTAAAGACTAAATATTCGCTCTTGTATGGAGTTCTGTTCGCACTTTTATCGGCAAAGTATCAGATGGAGGCCTTGGAATAGATTGAAAGACATGCCAAAAGGCTGTGGAATGCGTTGTCTGAGCAGATTTTTCCCGGACAATCTTGGTGTCTTGAAATCGAGAGAGAATCGGTTACTTTCAGGTAAACACGCTCCTTTGTAGACCGCGTCGTCACTTAATATCAAGTGTAAACCAATAAAATCTAAAAATAATAATTGATACTTTAAAAAACTACAAAACACGCTTTTATGGAAAATCCAACTAAAAAGTATTGCATTGTCATTAGTCGGTAATAAGTGTCCAAAGTTTGAAATCAATCCGTTGCTTAGAAAGTAGTGAAAATCTGGAAAAAAGGACCAACCATGGGCTGATGATAGAGCTGACAAATGGTCATAAACTTTTAGGTTCTTTAGTGTTAGACCTAGTAATAAAATCTTGTTTTTAAAAAGCTTTTCTAACAATAAAGGTTGTAATTCCAAGTTAACTTTACCACTGACTTAGCCCTAGCTCATGGTTTGATTTCTACATTGGAAAATTTAGTGGTGTGACTAATATATTCATAATCGGGTATGGATAATAAAAATACGGGTGAAATCTCAGATTAGGTATTATGAACGTTATCATATTATGTTATTCAGTAATAGTCAAAATAGGATAAATAAGAGATTCTGAGATGCTAGTCCTAAGCCTGTTATACTATTACAAGGAAAATGTAATCACTACATATAATCTTAAACTTTATGAATAATATTTACCTATATCGTAAGCTATTCAAACGAGCCCCTCATATTATTCTATTAAGACATAGAATTCCAGTATTTTATTACCCAGTATTAGACACCTCTTAACCTATAATTACACCTTATTCTTCTCAAAGCGATGTATTCATAATAGGAATATGAATATTTCAAACTAATATAACACCACTATGGAAAATCTTGTGCACATTGTCCATATGTTTGTATGGATAATGTTGCCAGATACTCGTAATTGGGTGGAGCGTGCAAAGTGCGGTTAGTCTACGTCACGGCGTCGTCGGAGACTAATTCAGCGCATTGTTTACAGAACCGGCGATGTACCCGCTCCGGATAAATGGAGTCGCGGTTATTGCTCAGGGCTGTCAAATCGTCTTTTTGCTAATTGGAAATGATGACTGACGTAGCATTTTAATTTATATTTAAATGAATATTGGTGGACATTTCACAACATCTAGCCCCGCCCCAAACTAAGAAAAGCTTATGGGATCGAGATAGCTGATAAAATACGTATATATTATATTTTTTTAATATACTTATTATACATAGAATACACCCAGGCACAGTACAAATATTTGTATTCATCACACAAATATTTACACTGGGAGATCGAACCCACGACCCACGGCTTTGCAGGCAGAATTACTACCACAAAATCTGCTTTTCCAGGGCACAATCTATATCAATATTAGGTAGGTATCGAATTATAGTGACAAATTTTACTTTGAAAAAGTAACAGTACTAAATACGAGTATCACACAAGCTTCGTGTATATAGAGATATACACGAAGCTTACTTAGAGAAGTATGATTGAAAAATGAAGATGTAGATGTGTGAGAAAATGTGTGATTGAAAAATACAAATTACAAAAAAAATAATGTCCTATACCGAATATATAACAAAAAATAAAAACGAATGTGTTCGTTTACATACACAGTTAATTTCTAACAGTTGTTTTTAAAATGTGCAGTAAAATGAACTACATTTAGTACGAGTATCAATTGCTAGGCAGCCCTGGTGAAATCCATTGGAAACTAACCGCGCTGTAAATCCGCGTCAACGTTCGCAGCGTTGTTTAGTGTTAGCTTATTGACTTTTATTGACGTCCCTACTGCCAGGATTGCTCTGTGTACAAGGGTACTGAGTAAACCTTTAACAAACGAAACGTAAATAAAGAGGAAGTTTACAACCTGGCACTTTCTTTTCTTTTTTTTCCCCACTTCTCTGTCGCCGAATGAATAAGGCTGGTTCTAGAAATTCAAATGTTTCCACTTCTGAAACTCGCTTTCTCGCAAGGACTCAGTTAATGCCATACCCCACCACGCTGGCCCATGGCTGGTGCTTGCAGGTGGTCTAGAAGTTACGGCTAGTCTAGTTGGGAGAACGGCTACTGACGATCTGTAGGTTACTTACTATACATGTTAAAAAAAGTTAAATCTTCAAAATTGACAGATTCTCAATTGTATGGTGTTAAATTTGAAAATTTGAATTTTAAGCATTTTCAAATTGCAATAAAAGTGCAGAAAGAAGATAAGATAAGAATAATATTATATGGATTTTTCCATTACATTACACACTTGAAGAAGTTTTCTATGTTATTACTATTAGTAAAATTTATTTCGACAAGTACCATACCTTGATCAGTTATTTAAACGCCAAGCAGTAATGTGCAAACATTGTTGTATTCCAGTTAGGAAGGCAATTTGCTGTTTGCAATTTGTTTCCTTAGAAATTATAGGACAAACAGATGATCTTACATGATTGGGTCACGAGTACAGTGTAGTGCTAGGCAGTAATTCACATATTAACATGTTCGAATAACTGCGTGGCACTGTGCTCTAATGGTCAAGTATGATTTGTTTTACCAACATTTACTCCTTCCGCCACTCTGTATAATAATATAAAATATTGGCAGTCATAGGAACTGCTGATAGAAGTGGAAACTTATAAGTCAGAATTAGATAGTTCACTTTTGAAACTACGCGGGCGAAACCGACAAGTATCTTACGTAAGACAAAGGTGAAACAAGTGAAAAAGCGCCCTCCGCTGCTAGTATGAAATAAATCTTTAAAGGTATATTGTGTACATAAGTATTATTTATTTATTTATTTATCAACTACTTGCACACTTACAGTCACGCCAAAACGTGTGTCAAGTTATAACATAGGTAGATTCTTAATAAATATACATTTATAAATATGTAAATTTTATTTTAATAAATTGACAAAGTTTAAATAAAGATATAAGATACTAAATCACACAATTAAAAATAACATCATAAATTCATCAGTCACATAACCCACCCCTAACGGTACCTGGCACAAAGGTGCCCATTACACTGGCAGCATTACCACGCTGAATAGCTATGGACAATCTTTGTGCCAAGTACAAGCTGGAGCGGGAGTCACCGCCATTATCCCTTATGCGTTGTCTTAACTCTCTAACGAGCTCCCGCGCCTCAGTGCCCCAACTGCCCAGCGTCTCCACTGCAATGGGGATACAATTATAGAGGGGTTCCAAGGACGCGTACTTTTGTCGCTTTTTATTAGCGGCATCTTCAGCTGCAGCTGCTGGCGTGCGGATTGAGCGGGCAAGATGACAAGCCGCAAAAGTACTAACGCAGATAAAGATATAATAAATTATATAAGTCTTTTAATGGCCATATAGACTAGAATGACTAGATGAGCAAGGTTAGAGTTGTAAATATGTGTAATGGTGTCCATGGTAACAGGTCATGATCATCTAGATATGCGTTAACATTCGGCCATTATCCCGAGTCCACCCGAAGATTTCTTTCCTTTTATTCACAGCCAACGAAAAATCTGCGTGTGGTGCGCCAAATGAAGTTTTCACTTCGAAAATACTATACAGTTTTGCTAATAAAGGCTCTGCCCACTGTTGCAAACTATGATCTTACACGGAAACATGGGAAGATGTTCGGATTGTCTAAAATAGCCTTTCTCAAATATAGAGTTGGCAATTGGCGTTACTCTTGAAAATTCTCGAGTGCAACTGTGCATCGATTGCATTGATGACATAATCGAACAGTCGTGTTGTGTGTTGTCATCAAACAACAGCTTTGTATTCGTGTGCTTGTATCTTACAATGTAGTTGACAATAGGCATGTCGACTCATTTTTGATTTAATTTGCCCTCAAAAGGGTACTCAATAACTAAAACATATGTGAAAGAATTACTTTGTTGTCTTAAAAACTTCCCGTGATATCACATTTTATTATTTTAAAATCACATTTTTTGACTCTCCCAAAAACGCTTCATACAAATCACTACAGAAACGTGACGTCACATTTCCGTAGTTTCTATGCGTCGCGCGTAAAGTTTGTATGGTAGCTATATTAAATATTGCGTTTAGGAAACTGGTTTCATGACAAAAGTGACTTGAAATTGAATGGGTTATCCAATGGTAAATACATTTTTTAATAATTTCGTACTTTTAAAATGGACTTGCCCATCCATCTTTGAATGATCATAAAGTAAGTTAAACTAAAAAATATCAAAATTAAAATTGGTACACATTTTATTCTATTTAAATACTTTAATATAATTGCAGGACCTGTCGACACGCCTATTACAAAATTGTGAGATTGTTTGCAATTTTTCAGAAAGTATTTAAACATTGACCTATTCGATAAAAAATATATGAAATCAAATTATTTTTTGTTTAGTCCATTAAATGTTGCGTATGATAGAATATACGAGTATTAAAAGAATACAAAACCAGTTATTTAAACTGGCAGCTTCATCGATCGACCGATCTAAAAGTGACTTAATCCAGGTAAGAATACGAGTAGCATGGACAAAAATCTTGAAAAACTTCTGATCGTAGACAACAAACCCATAGAAGAAATGAACAGCGGTGCAAGCTATTCGGTTTTAAATGGCATGCATTTCGGAGAGTTTGTAACTAATATCTGCATTTTCAAATACCTCGTTATTTTTCCTACTCTGACTCGGTCTCTGCGCAAAGAGTCATACCACTACGTAAAGACTAAATATTCGCTATTGTATGGAGTTCTGTTCGCACTTTTATCGGCAAAGTATCAGATGGAGGCCTTGGAATCGGTTGAAAGACATGCCAAAAGGCTGTGGAATGCGTTGCCTGAGCAGATTTTTCCCGGACAATCTTGGTGTCTTGAAATCGAGAGAGAATCGGTTACTTTCAGGTAAACACGCTCCTTTGTAGACCGCGTCGTCACTTAATATCACGTGTAAACCAATAAAAGCTAAAAATAATAATTGATACTTTAAAAAACTACAAAACACGCTTTTATGGAAAATCCAACTAAAAAGTATTGCATTGTCATTAGTCGGTAATAAGTGTCCAAAGCTTGAAATCAATCCGTTGTTTAGAAAGTAGTGAAAATCTGGTTCAAAGATACCGTAACATAGGTTCATAGATACTTTTTTGTATTTGTAGTGGTAGCACTCTTAGCAGAGTCCGCCTGGGGAAGTACCACACCTTTGCTAGTTATTCTACCTCCATGCAGCAATCTGCAAACATTACCGTGTTCCGGTTTGAAGGGCAATGTTTCCTGAGAAATTACAGGGCTTAGATACATCTTAGATCTCTGGGTGACGAGTGCAGTGCAGTGCTAGGTAATGATTTGGATGGACTCTTTATGTTTCAATAACTGCGTGTCACTGTGCTGTTATGTGGCAGGCATGTTGCTTACCATCACGCACATGTCCTGGTCGTCTCGTCACCTTTATTAAAAAAAAACTTAGATACAAACATACCAAGGTAATAAAAGCGTGTTAAAATCCATGTTTGGCTAGTATTTGTGTGACGAGGTGATGAGTGACGCGAGTGACAGCCGTGGCGCTGTGACGCCGGCGCGCGACGTGCCGCGACACGGCATGGTGCGACACGTATCCTAATTATACCCAGCCTTGCGAAGCAGCCAACAGCTGCCTATGGACAGAGTTCCCGAGATGTTTGTAACTGTAGTGGTGGAGATGTAGTAGTAGAATTCTTTGCAGAGTCCGCCAGAGATTACCACACTTTTGCCAGTTTCTGCCACCTAGCAGTATGCAAACATTACTGTGTTCTGATGTTGCTTGTTCTGGTTGTTGATTTAAACTTTTAAACTCTCCATGTTCAGTAGCTGCGTGTAGCTGTGCTGTTGTGGGCAGGCAAGTTGCTTGCACCAGGCACATGTCCTGATCGTCTTGTTATTCTATACCTACTAAGAAAATACTAATTGAAGCTAGGACTGCAGGTCTACTACGAAGTCCGATAAACAATATATCGGCCGAAGTTATGGACGTTTTATACCACGAAACACAATCGGTCGGCTGATCTGATCGGGCGTTTCGTTCATATTGACCGACGCTGATTTGACAGTTTCTGTGTCATCAACCGACAGATTGTGTTTCGTGGTATAAAACGTCCATAACTTCGGCCGATATATCGTTTATCGGACTTTGTAGTAGACCTGCTTGGTCTTCTAGTCGGGAGAAAGGCGACTGCTTATATCATCGAAGGTCTACATATATCGAAGGCCTAGTGGCTTAGTTGGTAATAAGTCTCGCGGCATGGGTTCGATTTTCATGCAGGGTAAATATTTGTGTGATGAAAACATTTGTTCTGTATCTGTATTTATAATCTTATAAGTTTTAAATCAGCTATCTGGTTTCCATAGTATCAGTACAAGCTGTGCTTAGTTTGCGGCTAGATGGTGTTGTCTGAGAAATGTCCACCAATATTTATTTATTATCTATTTGTTTAAAATGTTTCTGTCTGACTGTGCGTTAGTGCAGGTATCCTCAGCGCCCGTGTGGGCACTGACCCCCCCGGCCCTCTCGCATGCGCTAGCGCATGATACGTGCACTATTTCTATCTCCCTCGCTTCTCAGAATCTTACGAGTATTTATATCGGCAGCTAGCTGTCACAGCTCTACGCCAATGTTAGGACGATGATTGATTGATGTGTACATACACAACCAAGCAAAATTATACTCTAATTTGAACTACAAGGGCGCCAAAAAGATTCCAGGTTCATTATTTGTACACTGACCACCGAATAACATTGAACTTATAACATTGTTTCGTAAAAACTGCAAAAGCTCTCTATTCTATGTTCATTGGAGATTATATTATACCGAACAATACTAAATAAATCTTTTTCGTGACTAAATTATAGGTTTTTCATTTATTTACTAGCTCGTATGTAAATAGTTCAGTAGTGGTAGGATTCTTTGTAGAATCAGCCTGGATAAGAACCATACCTTTGCTAGTTTTTCTACGGCCAGACAGTAATGTGATAGCTTTACTAATGTGCCAAAATATAGTCATATGGTTTGCCTCTATGGGCTATTATAGATAGAACACACCGATTAGGGACTTTTTGTATTTAGACTGTTTCATGAGAACACGCATGGAATCATTTAATCTTTACTGTTGTACAAACAAATTCATTTAAATAAATATCATTGAATTACGCGAGCTCCAAATGAATCCCGACGCAGATTCATGTGCGGATGATTCAAGTGCAAACCAAAAGGACAATCGCGGAGACGAGACGAATCAACTCCTGCGCACGATATAAATAACCGCCGCTGCATCTAACGGTACTGGCAAGGGAAAACTCATTCGCGAAGCATTTTCCTCTGCCTTTATCAGCTTTATTTAAAGTCTCCTTTTTAGGACTTGTGATATTTAAAAAAAACACTTTTATTTATTATTTTTGCCATTTGAGACGCTCAGCAGAGTTAACCGCTGCATGAGCCCTATTGTGTATCTCTGGAAGATGTAGCAGTGCTAAAGAATCGGATTTATTATTGTCTTTAAAAAACACAGTAACGAGGTGCTAGAGTTGGTGCTAGGTTGGTATCATACATCTCAAAACCTTCTATGATTTAGTTGCATGACTGAGATAGATGGTTTTGTAAAGCCATGTCATGTCATGGAGTGACCGCAGTCGATAACCCTACTTCCTACTAAAATAACAAATAAAAAAGTTTAGATGGTTGTGTGTTGTGTGATGTTCAATCACGTAGGAACGTCTGAAGGAACTGGGTTGAAATTTAAAACACAGGTTATGGTTTGAGGCTACTTTTTATCACGTATAAGGGGAACTACGCAGGTAAAACAACAGAGCTTGCTTCTATGATAATATCTACATATATCCCGTCGTCCCGTGTTGCTTTGTAGCCGCAAACTCTCGAAAGTTGTTCTTTTACTTGTCACGTTTAGAGAGTGCTTTCCACTTGTCACTCTGAGCGTACTTGCAGGCGATATTCAATTTGGCGTGCTGGCGTCACGGCCGCAGATTTACTCCCGGGACGCTTCGCCGATGTGCTGTGGTACTCACCGACACACGCATACACAAATACAAGGCTATGCAGAAACGACAAGCCGAAAGTGAAGCTTTGTACTAAGCCACTTTAATACTTTTACAAGCCACCCTTATAAGTTTAATTGTAATTTAAAGGTCGCTATTGAGACTAATCAATGTATTTTAGGTAAGTTCTTACGTAAGTTAGAACTAAAAAGCTAGAGATTCTACCACAGTTTTCTCTCCTTTCTCTGCAGGTTCAGTACGATAAGAAAAGAAACACAAACACGAAGTATCTATCGTGATAAAATCTAGATTATGTGTTAAAATTCTACCAAGATTCATAAGATTTAAGCATTAATTAATCCCAAATAACAACAGGCAGGTAACTGCAGCTAGTAATTGCGCGGACACAGTGCTATGGCAAAACGATTCAGTTTGTCAGTTTGCAAATGCAATTTAAAACGTACAAGTTATTAACGTAAGTTATTAAGTAAACGTTTTTGTTTCGAAATAACAGCGTCCCGTAGTTTTAACCGAATGTTTAAAGTTCTCATTATTTTCCCATGACATAAATACTATGTGCTATTCCAAACTATAATCTATCTGTGTTTTAAATTTCACACCGATCAGTTCAGACTTAATTTAGCAACAAGCATACAATACTGACATTAAATACGAGTATATCAGTAAGATTTTTACAGCGATTAATAAATAGTTGATCATCCCTTTCAAGTTAGTTCATCCTTTTTGGCCTGTCTGTAAATTCTGCTACGTTGTCGTACATTTCGATTTGTACCCTGACGTATTTATGTAGCGCCGTCATGTGGCCATGATCCTTGGTTACTTCTATGGTAACGTTCAACAGATGATGAAGTCAATGGCAAGTTCATGGAGTTAAGTTTACCTCTTCAGATTTAATGCCACAAAATGGCGAATATTTTATATCATAGCTCCCTGTCTATCAGCCCAGGATCCCTGGTCCATTTTTGCACTTGATTACTAATATACCGTGAGTAGCGTCATGCATGCATCGCATGGATTATGCATGCTAATATTATAAAGCTGGAAACGTTTTTGAACGCGGTAACCTCAGGAACTGGTGAACCGATTTAATTCTTTCACCATTAGATATAAACATGATCCCTGAGTGCTATGGGCCGGTCGAAGCCAGGGCGGACTACTAGTCACATGAAATAAAAAGAACAAAACTTAATTAAATTTTTAAATAAATTCACGGGTAACCACGTTTGATATAGTCAGAAAATAGAATGTAGAAAATTTTGCCGGACGCGATCGAAACTTGAGTCGGACTGGACTGACTATATCCAACGTGAGTTACCTGTTTATTTTTAATTCTTCGAGCAACTCGATCTTCTGCGCAAGCACGGAAAGGTAGCCTTAGCTAAAAAATATTGCTCAAATCTTTCTGTCATTTCTTGCGGGAGGGGAAAGTTGCACACTAGCGCAAAGCCGCACTATTACATACAAAACATACCTGTACCGATCCATCGCCGATCATACTCACACAGCCAGATCACTAACACATAAAAAATAAAGCGCTAATATTCACAAATCTAGCCCCGCCCTCAGCCACAGTATATCATCAAACTCCATGGTCCACGCGGACTTGAACTTTGACAGAGGGGAAACGCTGTGTATGCCTACTCCCTTTCGTGTTGCTCGCTGATTTATTTAAAATGTGTAATAATAATTGGTTTTCATACTTAATGAAACTGTTTCTGGGCTGGTACTAAGACGATGATTAACTCTCTAGCGTCCAATAGTCCCAATATTCGTAACCCCCTCACGGCCGTATCTCGTCACGGAACATCCGTCTTTCCGCAGAGTTTACACCAGAAATAACGCTGAGCTTACTTACTCGTACCGCGCGCGCGTTGTGCGTGTGCGATTTCTTTCATTCACAACAGTCAATGTTACGATACCATCTCGCTGAATTAATCAAACAAAGAATTTAAGTTCTTTGTTGATTAATTTAACTAAAACTTTGAGCGCGTTTTGGTTTTCTCGCTTTAAAAATCCGGCAGTGGCTCCATTAAAATGTGTATAAGTAAGCCGTGCTCACGTGGGAGTCGTATGTTCTGTTATCAATCAGGAAATGTACTTGAAGTTATGCAACACGTGTGTAGTATTTATAGAGAAAGGCGTTACCGCCTTTCTCTATAAATACTACACACGTGTATAATAAATGTTTCCTATTTACATAGGAAACATTTATTCTAGACTGTAGGTGAAATCTAATATGGTTTAATTTGTAAGCGACATGGCTTCATGGTTTTTAAAGTAACAAAGATTCGAAGATTCGAACGGAGGTTTAAAAGTGATAATAGTGTATACATCCAACTTTTCCTCCTACACTTTTAATAAGCTACTAATCTTGTAAATGTCAAAGTTTGGTGTTTGGATGTTTGTTGCCCAATCACGTCGCCTCACCTGAACGGATCAGATTGAAATTTGGAACATAGTTTTATAGTTTGGGATTTTACATAGGCTAGTTTTTACTAGTAGGTATCATAAATAGAGGCCCTATCATTTAAAGCCATTTCTTCTAGGCAACTAGTTACTAGACTAATACTCTTTTTTATGGTATTGAAACTGCTGTTAGGGTAAAAGCTTCCTCCAACTCGTTTCGGTTAACTCCATCTTATTCTTTTTCATATCCCTCCTTATGTTGCATGCCCGTAGTACCCTAATGGTATACTGTTGGACATCTAGACTATAGACGTATAGTTCTTACCTCTATAATATTAGTATACCTCTAGATTCTAGAGGTATATATATACTAATATTATAAAACTGAAGTGGTTTTTTGTTTGAAAGCGATAACCTCAGGAGCTACTGGGCTGATTTCAAAGATTCTTTCACCATTGGATACGTGCGTGGACCCTGAATGCTATAGCCTACATATTAAGTACCACGGGCAAAGTCGGGTCCGACCGCTAGTTTTTTAATATTTTTAAGACTTATTTTTACACAGTGCGAGCAATGAATAAGTTCTTATTCTAATTTGCATCAGTAAATCTTATATTGGACACCAATCAATAACGTGTACAAAGTTGCCGGAGTGCTGTCGGTAGTTCGAATGTACGCAGCAGTAATCGTTAAACCTGCTCAACGTTTATGTACTGCGGTGGGTTACTGTTCAGCGATGACGTCAAAGGATGTGCCGGTCAAGTGGCGGTGGCTGGTGGGAAACGGGCTTAGTGCATCGCATCTGGGGCACCTCCACTCTGTAGCTACTCTGTGGTGCCACTCACAAACGTCTAGCTAAATGTACTGGTTTCTTTGATGAAGGTGATTGTTAGGAAAATAGATTATTCCTCTTATCTGGTGCTTGTTCAGAAAATGTCTCTATTTTTTATGAACTATTAGAGGTTTGACCGCTATCTCGCCTGATGTCATGTGACGACGGTCTACGATGAAGCGTACTTATCTAGAAGATATCTATTCACTCTAAATCTGAAAACACCAAGCTTGTAGCCATCGCATCGAGTAACACTTACTCCGTCAACGCATTCGAAACCCTAGACCCTAGACGATCTTACCATAAAAGTAGAGTCAAACCTATTCGTTCGCATCTTTCGAAAATCAACCATGAAACGATATCGCTTTTTCGAGCTGCGAACAGCCCGATAGAAGGTGGTATTAGACCACGCAAATCAGTTGCACGCTGTCCGAAGATTTCTTCACAAACTGTATATGAACTTTTTTTCAAGTACAGAGTGACGAAACGTACAGCAGGCATGCCTGCCCATAATAGCACAGTGATACGCAACTATTGGAACATGAGGAGTAAAAATCATTACCTAGCACCGCACTGGGCTCGTCGCCCGGAGATATATAGTGTCTTCTATAATATATAGGTAATCGCTTAACCCAGAGATTTCTCTACAATCATTCCCCTTTAAATCAGAACACAGCAATGTTTGTGCGCCATTGCTTAGCAGCAGAATAACTGCCAAAACTGTGGTACTTTCCCAGGCGGATTCTGCAAAGAGCCCTACCACTACATACATTCATTCATACCATTTGCATCGTAAACCTATTTGCAGTGTTGGTTGTCAGGCCTGCGCTGCATGATGCGCCTGCGCAGACCCTCGCGTTCTCTCTGTTTATCGTCTGTCGACTTCATTACACCCATCCTGATCGCGCGCTTTATGGCCGTCTATTAGCTGGACGTTTGATTCGCTTTTAGATTGCAGATTAAACTCTAGTAAGTAGGAATAAATGCCAAGTTCTGATTGTTTTATTGGGAGTCAGCCGATGTCTGTCTGATGGAACCCATTTGCAGCACAAGACTCTTCTATCATACTGGCAATAAAATCAAATTGGAAATATTACACACTAATTTACGCGTTCCGAATCATTATTTAAATACCTCGACGTTTCGTAGTGGTGTATGTAAGACGTCCGATTTCAGAATTCCGTCTGAGCCTCTGATTTTTTTTTCAAACACCAATGCTAGATGTAGGTACGAGACAATGAGTAGGTAGTTACAAGATTTTTATATGATGACTAACGCGAGGATACCTTAGATATTACGGCCATGGCTTGTGCACCGCTGGTAGGGAAAACAATTTCGGGCTAGGATTAAAATGCTCCACATACGAGTCATATAATCAGAGGAAATGACGGAAAAGTAGTGGGACGGAGACTACATCGCACCATAAATCATCAATCATATCCTACATCGACTAGAGTAGAGACTAGACTCTAGATGGAGTGACGATATTCGAAAGGCAGCTGGTGGCGGTTGGAGACGGAAGACCGAAGATCGGGCTGAGTGGCGTATCTTGGGAGAGGCCTATGTCCAGCAGTGGACAAGTACAGGCTGATGATGATGATGATTATCCTACATCGCCCATATGATTGGTGATTTATGGTGCGATCTAGGCTCCGCCCCACTATTTTTACGTCATTTCCTCTGATTTTAGGGCTCGTGTGTAGAGGGTTTAATGAAAGTATAACTGACTCATTCAACTGTCACAAAACCACAAACGAAGCATGTCATAACTTTAATTCCGTTTCTTAAAATGTATCGTAAACTTCACAAAATCTATAAGAAACCGATTCTCCCTTGAAGACTCCCATATTAAATCCATCAGGATCTTGAGCAAATGTTTGGAACATAGAGGATAGTCGTCTAGAAACATTTTCATTTGTATATTAAATTCAATACTGTAGCTTCAGTACGTACGATGATATCCAGGCTGCCGGCTGATCGTAAATTGGGGAAGCGCTCGTGTTGTGACTTCAAATTGCTATAATTTGTGCGATTGTGTATTTTTGTTCTGTCCACACAAATCTCGTCAATTTTCGGTCTTCTTTTTAAAATTATGGACAATCATTTAGACTATTCAAGGCTAACTAAATATAGCTACAAGCAGTGCCATAAATATAACGAACCCAAGCTGCGCAGGAGTCGGACGCAAATCTCTGAGAGCAAAGATTTGACCAGATTTTCTCAGGGTGAAGAGAACACTGCAGTATCAGACAGAATTTTTCTTCGCGTGTAGATTGAACTGAGATTATTAATTGGAATAACCCCTTTATAAACTACCACACGCCACGTTAACTGCGCGCAGTTCATAATTTTAGCTATTATTTAGACAATCTCTGATCCAAACAAACACACAAACGTTGAATCATAAATGTAGAGATGTAAATACTGAGGAAACTGATAGACGATGTTTGTTTTGAATGCGAATTAACCCATGAGTACAAATTCGATAAAACGTACGATACGTTTTTTATCTATCTAATATTAGAGACGGGACGAGCGGGACGTGTGCCTGATGGTAAGCAACACGCCTACCTATAACTCACGTCAAGCCAAAGTCAAGCTTAGTGTCACGCAGCTATTGGAACATGAAGAGTCCTAAATCATTACCTAGCACTGTACTGCACTCGTCACCCAGATATACAAGGTGATTTATCTCTTACCTACTGTATTTTTCTGGAAACATTGTCTTTCCGCAATACAGTGATGTGCACATTACTGCTTGGCGGTAGAACTAGTAAAAGGGTGGTACTTCCCCAGATGGAGTCCTGGCACTGCAAACTTTAGTTTATGATTTTGAAATTATCTTATTGAATTATTCAATGGAAATTAAATATAACCGAGCATAGCAAATTCACGCTGGTCTGGTCGGGAGAACTGCGACTGCCGATCCGGAGTCCCTAGTTCGTATCACACGCACACCACTGTGCTTTCGATAGATAGGCATGTACGTAATGCCACTGTCTTAAGGAAGGACGATCATGCGCGGTCCGAAGGGGGGGGGGTCCCAGGGGACATGACCCCCCTCCCCCAAAATCGTATATGTTTAACTAAAAATCTAAGAAAATTTAAAATATCTAATAATACATAGACTATTTTTTAATGAGGGAAAACAACTGGAACGGGGACTACGCGGGTTAAATCGTGGGGCAGTACTAGTAAAGTATTTTTTAACTCGATTTATTGTATTTCTACTGGTGACCCTCAAAATCTGAAGCTGCGTACTGGTGGCCCCCTCCAAAATTCGAGGCTGGGACCGCGCCTGAGGAAGACATCGTGAGGATACCGACATGTTCCTAGAATCTTTCTAGGTCATGCGATATTCTTCCACCCGCACTGGACCAGCGTGGTGGATTATAACACTGACACTGACACTCTTCTCTTGAGAGAGGGCTCGGAGTCCCAGCAGTGTGAAAATTTAATGAAGTGTTTCTATTATTCTTGTTAAATGGTAAATACCAAATACATGTTATTTTAATTTCCGTCACTAAACATTCCCAAATTTTGGTTTATATTGTTTAATTTCGGGCTAAATGGTTGTTGTGTGAGGAACGCCCACTATATAATAATACTAGCGGCCCGTTCCGGCTTCGCTCGGATAATAACCCAGATACCAACTGCAGCGCCATCTGCCGGGCTGATTTGTGAATCTAAACCATCCAAGGAATCCTACCCAAACGTAGGTATACAAAAAAAAAAACACTCAAATCCGTCGAGCCGTTTATGAGGAGTTTACTTACAACGAAAAGTGGCATTGATTTTATATATATAGAAAATTATAACATTTATTATAATGATAATGCTATACATAAAACGAAGACACGAATTACTCCAAAGATAACTCATAAATGCACTTACTAACATCAGTCCAGGTCCATTCCAACATTCGAAGGATGCTGTTATGGCAACAGATTCCTGTAGATACACGATAAACCGCAGCAATGGTTATCTAATGGCATTTTAAAATTAAACGCGCGCTGGCATTTGTCCAGGGTATAGCTATTTCGTTATCTGAGCGTTTGCCGACTCGGGCCACGCGTCTGTGACGCCGACCGATGCTGTAGACTCTCTGACATTTGTTGTACTTAATTGTGAATACAAGGAGAAAATCCATCATCAGGGTCAGGCACGGTCACTGCCTTTAATTTTGGAGTGGGTAATAATATAATCATAATGTCTCGACCAACAGATTAAGAGACTGTCGCTAAACGGTTGGATCAAGGGTCAGATGCACGCGGCGGTCATCCTCGACACAGCGCGCATCGTCAGGAGGTTCCTCAGTCTGCAGCCCTAACCACCGGTAGCTTGGGTCCTGCCCTGTTGCTGGCGGCAAACTAGGTTTAGGTTTTTATAACGTTTTTATATTGTTTTGTGATACATTTGTTGATATTGTAAAAACCTAAATTTAAGAACAATGAATAAAATACTGAATAACCATACTAATTTTATAAATGAGAAATGTTTTGACGTTTGGATGTTTGTTGCTCGATCACGTTGAAACGCCTGAACAGATTGCGTTGAAATGTAAAACACTGAAAGATTACTATCAGCATAGGCTACTTTTCACTGTGGAAAAATAAAGGGAACGTCTGAATAAAAAAAACCGAACATCCATTACATGATGTTCCAAACACACGAACGAAGAGGTTAGACTCTACTTTTGTTATAAGAACGTCTAGGCTGTACAATGCGCTGCCTGAGTGGGTTTTCCCCGATAGTTACAATCTTGGTGTCTTCAAATCGAGAGTGAATCGGTTTCTTCCAGGTAAACACATTCCATTGTAGACCGCATTGTCGCTTAACATCAGGCGAGATGGCGGTAAAGTGTTAACCTATAAAAGTTACAAAAAAACACTACAATATTATAAATGTTTGGATGTTTGTTGCTCAATCACGTCGTAACGTATGAACGGTTTTATTCCGCAAAATAACAGGAACGGGAACTACGCGGGTAACACAGCGGGGCGCTGGTAGTTTATAGTAGTTGTAGAATTTTGAAACAAGTCGAAATTTGTCGCGACTCGTTTAGCCGTTTAAAATGTAGTTAGATTATAGTCTAGAATAGGCTACTTTTTATTGTGGGAAAATTAAAAGATCGAAAATAACATGGGTAAACCGTGGGGTGCTGTAAGTGATGAATATGTAGGGGAAGGTAGGTAGGCGTGTATGTTTTTTTTTTAACTATAATAGGTAGCACTTGACCGCCATCTCGCCTGATGAAGCGATGATGAGATCTGTAGGCAAAGGTAGTAATGTCGAATGCTAGGCACTAGTTAAAACAAAACAACAGCAGAATAACTTCTAATTGAAACCAAATGTCTGTTTGAATTTGAATTTCGGCAGGTATTTGTTTCCTGTCGTCACTCCTCAATCCTCATGTTGATCAGACGAGCGAATTGGATTGCACATTGCGTCATCAATACAGGATGTACGTAAGAAAAGTAGTACGTAACTGGATGAAATGTACACAAACATTTGAATCGCGCTCTGAACTCCATTCTAGCAATATAAGCAAAGGAAATGCGATTGTTCATTATTTTATTATAGTATTATGTAAATGAGGATGAAATAATGGCAGCAATGGCAGAGTCCGCGTCTAAACCATATTTCTTAGCGATACGAACTTAGATAGTGTTTACTGAATCAAGGGAATAGAATTTATATTTTATTCGAAACCAAGAGTGGACTGGAGAGTGGAGTAATTTTGTAATGGAAACAAAGCACATAATTTTCATTTTGATTCTTATATCTTTTAACAATAATAAGTTGGCTTCACCACCCTATTGTACTCGTATAAGTATAATGTTAGTCAAAAATGCGGTCTGAGAGTATCGACCCTTGAGAGACTGGACTCCTTCATTAAAAACGATTTGATGCGACGAACAGCCGTCAATAAATACCCGTATGCATCGATTCTATAAGAAATCCGAATATGCAATAAATCTCACTAATAAACTATACTGAAAGCTTACTTATAAGCCATCATAGCAGACCCTATCAAAAACCTTTGAGATGTCTAAAAGAGACTAAAAATTTAGTGCTCCCTCATGCTTCTTGATTACTTCACTCTAGACGTGACTGACGTACGCTGTACGCTAGAATGTCTCCGGTGAACCACTTTTGGTGAAGACCAGTCACTGAGGAGGTCGAACGATTCTGGGTAAGTCAGCCTGTAGTTTAAGACAGGTTCCATAATCCTGCAGAGTGATAACGTGATCGAGACGGATTTATAGTTGGCAGAATTAACACGACTGCTTTTTTGTATACTGGTTGCTATGAGCAACTTAGAAGCTTGCTTGCGCGATTTTAGGACTCATCCAGAAGCTGCAAAAAGAGTCTAAAGAAGGGTGTCAATACAAGGGACTACTCAGTAGCATAGACTTTAATTACTAGAGTAGTAATACCGTCTGGGCCACTACTGGTTTCAATCATTACTAGATTGTGTATTACTTCACGAACTAATAAATAACGACGAATTAATAGATAATTAAAAACTTCTGATTCTCACTTTACAATTAAGCACAAATGATAAGCAAAATTATCATCTCTAGACCTTCATTGATATATTCATAATTCAAATGTAATTAATTATACATGTATGTAGTACAATTTTCTTTGCGTCTCAGTTTTGTTTGTCTACAGCGCACCCACCTGCGTTTATACATTCATTCAAAAACACGAAAATAACAACAGAATACTCCGGACTTCCGTTTCACGTACGCAAAATCATAAAAGAAAGCACTCAAAGATTTTATATCAACGGAATCGTCAATTTTAATGGCAAATCGGTGTTTTGGCCAAGGACCATCGCGAATAGATCGAGGAAGACTCTCTCTTCCTGGTCCCGAATTGTGAAATTTTACGAGAAAACCCTGAAACCGACACGGGCTTTCAGGCTGCGGTGACGTAAGCGGTGACGTCACGCCAGTTGCTGTTGAAACCGTTTTATGAGCAATAGGCTGGGTTTATGGTTGTATCGAAATGATGATACGTTTATTTTGTTGGCAGACATGGTCGCCGCTGCGATGATTTATCTCACTGCAGTATTATGTATTTACTGTTGGATTTACTACCAGATTTAGTTTATGCGCTAAAATATTATGGGACTGGGTTTTTTGGAATCTTTATTTTTAACTCCTTGAACAGTGTACCTACAGTAATAAAAGTAAGCACAGTTATTAACTTGTTTCAATCATAAATTGCTTCAAATGCTGTTGTATATCAGCAAACTATAGCACGAGCAACAATATAGCTCGCTCTTAAAAACTATTGTCCCCTACGCCTGAAACTCGCTCAAGGTTAAAAAGTACGGGACACGCTGGTCTGCCACACCTTTTCATGTCTTTATTATTAAAAGAACAACATCGGTAATCACGTAATTTCAAAATTTTTATCAAAATTAAATACAAAGAGCAGACAACCGCCCAGTATGTAGACGACACAAGGCCAAGTCGGCCCTTCGCGCCGTCTCATGTGCGGCCACGGAAACTGCGTGGCCGGATTACGTGGATAATTAACACTATGGGATACGCTCTGTAGCTCTGATAAGCAAGCTGAAGTGGCAGTGGGCGGGCCACATATGTCGCAGAGCCGATGGACGTTGGGGAAGAAGGGTTCTGGAGTGGAGACCACGTTCGAAACGTCCCGTGGGACGGCCTCCCGCTCGGTGGACCGACGACCTGAAGATAGTGGCGGGAAGCGGATGGATGCGGAGAGCCGAGGACCGGATTTGGTGGCACAATATTGGAAAGGCTTATGTCCAGCAGTGGACGAACAGGGGCTGACGATGATGATACGCTCTGAAGTGTGGCCAGGACTGTGGCATAGTTGCCGTTCATTAGCTAACTGAAACAGCAATGGGCTGATATTTAAACTATTATTGGCTTTCAGTTGACCGGCATCTCGCCTCATGTTAATCAACGATATGGTGCGATGGAGAAACTGATTTGCTCTCGATTGACAGACAAAATTGTAACCATGGGGAAAACTTCACTCAGACAACGCATTCTACAGCATAGACGTTCTTATCACAGTCAAACACATACACACAAGTCAAACGTTTTCGTTCGAGCCCCGTTACGTTAGTTGCAGACCCTTATCTTTGTGGTAGATGGGTTTTGAAGTGGAGACCGCGAATCGGTAAACATACACTCCGCGAGGTATAAGCTGAGCTTTGCATTAGTGTGAGTGATCACCAATCAGGCAGGAGCTTGAAATTTTGTCCGCGAGGTATAGGCTGAGCTTTGCATTAGTGTGAGTGATCACCAATCAGGCAGGAGCGCGGCGAGACAGAATGGCGCCGCGCCTAAGGCCGGTTGTCACACCTACACTATCCATGTACACTCACACAAATGCAAAGCTCAGCTTATGCCTCGCGGAGTGTACCTGAGAGAAATAAAAATTACATCTTTACAAATGGATTTCCCAAAAAAGTTATACGATATGCACAGTATGAATTATAGAACAGAGACATAGAACATCACAATGACATGTATAATGCTGATGTGTGAACTATAGCCCGACATATCAGATGAAAATAGCTAAAGATTCACCTCAGATTAAAATCCGAGGAACATTCCAAGTAAATTACTCATAATCTAGTCTCGTATCAATCTATGCACCGCCCACGCCCACGCGTGGCCTAAGGGCCGTTCGTCACGGTTGATTCATCGATCCACGAACTTCACGTCTGTCCGTGCATAGCGGGCTTTATTTCTGTACTCATCATCACGGGGGAATTGGAACAATTAATTAATGAAAATAACAATGACTACGTAGTAACTATTTACATAACGTAATAGAATCGAGTGGCTAGTGGCTTAGATGGTAGTAAGTCTGCCTGCAGAGTCCAGGATTCGATTCCCATCCAGGGTGAATTTTCGATCCAAATATATGTTCTGTCTGGATGTTTTTATGTAAATAATTATTAAATGAATATTGTTTATTGAATTATATTCATTCATTAGTATTAAATTCAATTATATAAAAATGTATTATTTCAGCTACATAATATTTAGTTCCTATCATCGATATAAACCATTAGATGTGCCCTCCCAAACTTCAGGCTCATGGAATTATGTCATCGTTGAGAAGATGACCTCACTCTTTCAGTTCTATTAGGTTGCAGGAAGCGGTGGTCGCCGGACGTTTTTACCTATCACTATTTATTGTCAACAACTAAAATAAGTAGAACCACAGCATCTAAATAACGCCGATAGCGAAAACACAGCACAGATTCGCTCCTGTACGGAGTACTGTTCGCACCTTTGGGATGGATCGGCTAAGTATCAGCTGGAGACTCTGGAATCTATTGAAAGATGTGTCAAAAGGCTCATAGGCAATGACACTCGTGTGCGTAAAAGACTTCAAAGTCTTGATCATCGCCGCAAAATTGCTAGCTTATCGGTTTTTTTATCGGATACACTTCGGAGAGTGTGCGACTGATCTACATAATCTATTACCACCTTGCCCTTTCTTTTATCGGACTTCTCGTATCTCAAAAAAGCGACATCGTTTCATGGTTGATGTGCCAAAAACACGAACGAAGAGATTTGACTCCATTTTTGTTATAAGAGTAGATTGTGGATTGTGGAATTGTGGTGGAATTTTGGTGGTGTGTCCTAGATTGTGGAATGCGTTGCCTGAGTGGGTTTTCCCCGATAGTTACAATCTTGGTGTCTTCAAATCGAGAGTGAATCGGTTTCTTCTAGGTAAGCACGCTCCATCGTAGATCGCATCATCGCTTAACATCAGGCGAGATGGTGGTCAAGTGCAAACTTATTACAGTAAAAAAAAGCGATTCTGGGGGGTTAAGTATATTAGTGCGGTTTCACAATCGTTGTTCTACGTTCCGTTTTCTCCGTGATAAAAGTAGTCTATATGTTATGCCAGATTATTATCGTTTAACTGTAAGTGTTCCAAATTTCAACTCGATCCATTCAGACGTTACAACGTAATTGAGCAACAAACATCCAAACATCAAAGTTAGGCGTTTATAATATTCTAAACCTGCTTCCTACAAATATGGTCAATGTGTTCTGAGTTCTGAACAACCTACAACTTTATAATACAACTAACTAATACAACCTACACATTTGACGTGTAAATTGTACATTTATGTATAAAGTACCTTGACTTTGACTGTAATATAAAGTAAGTACATGTAGGACCTATCGCGAAAAAATAAATGAACATGAATTATTCAAGTATAATTTTAACAAAAAAGAACCGACTTTCAACGGAAAAACTTATAAAGTAAAAAAGTTTTCCTAGATTTCTCTAGGATGTCATCATCAGATCCTGGTTTCCTTATCATGGTACCACCCTTGGTATATCTTCTTTACAACAAAAAAATTATCATCAAAATCGGTTCATAAACGACGAAGTTATCCGCGAACACAAATAAAAAAAAAAAAAAACATACATACGGTCGAATTGAGAAACCTCCTTTTTTTGAAGCCGATTAAAAACAAAGTAGCATGGCTAGTACGTCATAAATGTAAAAAACAAAATCACCCATAACCAAAGAAATAACGAATAACCTCAGGTGTATTTTTCAACATCTTAATCCATTTCCCGCCACTTTATCTGTCAGACAAACTTCCCAAAAGCCATTCATAATATTATTTCCGAGGTGAAAAGCTCCCGGTGGATTAAAAGATTAACCATAGACAAAATATCTGTTTAATAGTTATAAAGTATCTCTAAATTTCTCGCTTCATGTCCGCTGCGTCAGATCCGAGATAACTGTGGATGCTGGTGTTTAGAGATCAAGGGTGACGAAGCCAGGGCTCTATAGCTGGGGCCAGATCGCAAAAAATAACGTCTTGTAGTTTTACCCATTTTGCGTGTAAAATTCTTACTGCAGCGAATAAAACAGGTGATAACTTTGAAACCGATAAACCTATTTAGATAGGTTACAAAGCTTTACATTAATTAACCTTTTCCAACAAAATAAATCAAACTCAAAACCACAATCGCAGATAGACACGTCAAACTTATTAACACGCCGACATTTTTCGTCGAAGTTTAAAAAGAAATAACTTTAATTTTCAAAAACCCGACTGCAAAAATCTAACATTTTCTGATACAACTTTATACCTACTAGCTAAGGACATTTGGGTGGTTGAAACGAATCTAACGAAATCTTAGTTGTTAAAATCCAGCTCGCCGTTTGGAAGATACGTGGTAATAAAAAAAATTACAAACATACAAGACACGCTCGAAAAACATAACCCTTCTTTCAGTAAAAAGATATTGGATTTAATTAGGTGATACTTGTATGTTCGTGAGGAGAAAACAGATGAAAGTAAAACCTTTATTTGTTCATCTATACAGTACACAGTTCATACAATAAAAGTTAAAAATTGTCAATCCCAAATTATTATTCACTGGTTTTTGGGGCAGAAGCCCCCGTGGAGTTTCTCCTGGCTACAGCCACGCCTCGAATGCCAAGGATGTCGTGGACGCGCCGGAAGGCACGTAACACAGAAACACTATATTCTCGACACGGGATATTTTCAGTATCAGTTCTTTATTTTAAACTAGCAACATTCCGCAGTTTTGCTCACGTATTATTTGCTATTCTAGGCTATATTCGAACTGTGTTCAAATTTCAACCTGATTTGTTCAACCGTTCCGACTTGATGGAGCTACTAACATCTAAATTCATAATATTAGTTGAATAAAAAGTAGCTTATGCATTATTTCAGTCGGATAGTAGGATTAATAGATGACGGATCCGTTACGACTATTCTATGACTACGACGATTTATAATATAAATAGGTAGGATTCAAATAATGTATTAGTACACAACTGTTTTAAACATTTTTTTATAAAATTTCAATATGTTGGGTTGAAGGGACTGCTCTTCACTGGAGCGTGATGACATGAGATGCACCTTGTATCCGTATAGCAAAGTGCATTTAGGTGTTCCGCGTATACAACGTACCCACATTATACGTGTTTGAGTCATTAGCTTAAATTGATTCGTGGAATTTTCTTAATTTGTTTGTAACATCTGATTTATGAGTTGTAATTTCCGGTACATTTTACGTTATTTGATAAACTGAATATTTTATTTACTAAACTGTAAATGTAATAAAAGCAAACGTCGAGCTCAGATTCTCCTAAGATTGGTATAAATCACATGCCATAAATGGAAGTCTTATAGCTGACAGCGAGTTCTGCCAGGTACCCATTAGGTTAGACAAGCGAACACAGAAGATTTTTGTTTTAGAAATGTATTTTGAATAAAAGTATATAAGTTGTGTCTTTATTATTTTGGAATTGATGAAATTGTTTTTTTACGCATAATAAAGAGTTTTGTCTGTGTGTCTATATTCTACGTTTTAGGTTTCAATAACAAAAAAATGTTTCTAAAAATGTAATGAAACCCTCTTGATTTGAAGACACCTAGATTTTATCCATTAAAAGTGCAAGTGGGTCCTACTTGCATATCTAAATCATCTATCATAAATTCCTGAATCTTAATCTATGAATTGGTTTTCATAACCCTATAATCTTTTTTTTCCTCCATCTTGGACCCCGTTTTTATAGAATAGTGTGACGAGACAAGCAGGCTATGTTCCTGGTGGTCAGCAACATGCCTGCCCATAATAGCACAGTACACCCAAAGAGTTTACATATACTACATATAGAGTTGGCATAAACGCTTTACGCCGAATGCACGGGTAGCATCTTTTTTGCCTTGTCGCTCTTGTGGCAGGGTCAACATTTTTACGCGGCACATCACTCTGTGCGATAGAAAGTATGCACGTCATCTGCTTACGATTGACACAAAGGAACCATGCGGAAAATCTAACTCTATACGTAGTATGTGTCAACTTTTTTGACACTATTGGAATATGAAGAGTTCAAATCATTACCTAGCACTGCACTGCGCTCGTTGAAATAACAAGAGAGTCTAGAACTTGGCAATGTATGCTTAATTTAAGTTCAAGGGAGCACTTTATTGTCTTATAAATTACTTAAACATATGTGCTATATTCTGTTATACATGTGTGTCGGTCATTGTCGCGGAACAAAAGGTTCTTTGTTAATGCACATGTAGGGATGTAAACAGTTCAACAAAGATGTGTTTGTTTTGGACACCTCACGAGTGCCGCGCTGCCGCTGCCACGTCGCTCGCTGAAACGTATTTATTGTAAGTAGGTATTGTGACTTGAAAGTTGTCTTAAGTGAATGATAAATTTTCGCTGGTGTTGTCGTAAATATTTGTATTTCTTTTTATGTTCCGTACATTCGTAAATAAGTCGAAAGCTATCAATATTAGTCACAGCCTTTTTTTATTCCTCTGCTAGGTATTATAGGCTTATCTTTTTTAATGCCCTCTGTCTCGGTCCTACACCACTCGAGGTTGGGTTCGACTAGCGACACCGAATGATATCGTGAATCCAACTTGCAGCTGGATACCCTACATTCTCCTTACCTTGAGTGCTAGAGAAGAATAAGTAGTAATAGAGAGTAGAATAAACCTATTTTACTATCATAAATGTGAATTTTTGGATGTTTGTGGCTTTAAATTTTGAAGAAAAAAAACAATCAAATAATCAGTTTGTCTGTCACTTTACGAATGTTTGATATTTAATTAGGAGTTAATAAAACGAGAGTACCTTTAGTCCGGGAACGTCAGAAAAGCATCGGCTTTCCCGACTGCAGCATGCAGACGTCTGGGCTTTCAACCTGTCTACCAAGCGTGTGCGCTTGCGCCGGTGTTTTGCTTTGAGCAGACGTGATCCGAGATACAGTGCACAATATTTGGGAAACCCAAACTAACATACGAAGTTAGTTCTTCTCATTTTCCACGTTTGATATATTCTAATATTATAAAGTTGAAGAGTTTTTTTGTTTAATTGTTTGTTTAAATGCGCAAAACCGTGGAACTATAGGACCGATTAAAAAAAAAAACCGTTGGATTTGATCGTGATCCCTGAGTGCTCTAATAGGCTGTATAATATGTACTACATAGTTATGTCAAGGACATAATCCACCACGCTGGGCCAGTGCGGGTTGGTGGATGACACGTCGAGAGATTCTAAGTACATCTCTGCTCCCTCACGATATATTTCCTTCAACATGTTAATGTTAGCAGCATTACGCTCATGATTTCGAAAAGACAGCGGTGAGCTTTGGATTTAAACCCGGGGCTCTGGATCGGCGGTCGCCGTTCTCTCGACTAGAACAGGCCACTGTCTTTTTTTTGCTGAAAACAGCTCATTAGAATTTATTTACGTACCTCTCAAACACAAACAACAAATTTTACAACATATTGCAAAAAACAATGTAAGATAAACAAACATACGAGTCCCATCTAGACATATAAACCCACTACAGAGCTTGGCAGGTGAATAATTAATTTGCTCCAATAAATAATAGCCGCTGACGTCACGCATCTCGCCAAGTTTATTTTATTTCGATGCGGATTACTCAGAGCAGAAAAAAAGCCCGTGAGTCGACAGAATGTGCGGAAGCGAGCAAGCTGGGTAACGAGCGAGCGAGCTGGGCAGGGAACGAGTGAGCTGGGAAGCAAGTGAATGATTGAGAGGCGTGCCAAAAGGCTCATAGGCAAAGACATTCTAGCGCGAAAAAGCTTATCGGGTTTTTTATCGGATACACTTCGGAGAGTGTGCAACTGATCTACACGATCTGCACCTCCCTTGCCCTTTTTTCTATCGTACTTCTCGTAGCTCGAAGAAGCGGCACCGTTTCATGGTGGATATTCCAAAGACACGGACGAAGAGGTTTGACTCTACGTTTGTGATAAGAACATCTAGGCTGTGGAATGAGTTGTCTGAGTGGGTTTTTCCCGAAGGTTATAATCTTGGTGTCTTCAAATCAAGAGTGGATCGGTTTCTTCTAGGTAAACACGCTCCGTCGTAGACCGCAACGTCGCTTAACATCAGGCAAGATGGCGGTCAAGTGTAAACCTATAAAAGTAAAAAAAAAATGAGCCGGGAAGCTAGGAAGCGACCGACTGAACCGGGAAGGGAACGAGTGACACGGGAAGCGAGCGAATGAACCGGGAAGGGGAACGAGTGACTCGGGAAGCTAACAAGTGCGCCGTGCGACGACCGAGTGAGCTAGGAGACAAGCAAACGAGCCGCGTATCAAGCGAGCGAGCTGGTGCGTGAGTCTAATGAGGTCGGTTTAAATCCCACTTGCTACCTTGTTCTACGTGCCGACATACAAGTTTGTGACAACTGGGTTTCACGATGAAAAAAAAAACATTGTGAGGAAACGAGAGTGTTTCTATGAAATACATATTTCATAAACATTAAGCTCATTTGAATTATCCATAGACCGATGGATGTCTACAGATCATCAAGATGTAATTTTATTCTCTTGATACTAATATGTATAAGTGGCAGAATAACATTTCAAAGGAAAGCTAGGCGAAATAAAATTAATAATTTAAAGATTACATATTTACAGATTATAAAACAAGATTAAATAATTTTTAGTTTACTTGTCCAAGAATCACTCAGATACCAACCAGCATGATCAGCCTGAAGTATAATTTCCTCAATTTCTGATATGAATCTAAAGATGTTTTATAACTGTTATGTCATGTAAAAAGCACGTCGTTATAACAAAATTACTATAAATAATATTAATGTGTTATACTTGTCATATTAAGAGGTCTACAACGCAGATTAGAAAATTATGTAGAGGTATAACTCTGTAAAAACCAAACTGCGGATACGAGACAAAGCTTAAATGTCAGATATCTTTATAAGATTAAATACAAATACAAATAATTTACTGATAACACAAAGTTACAAGTCAAGAAAGTAATTTATGTCACTAGCACACGGTAGTGTGTGTGTGAGAAATGATTTACATAATATATGTACATTATTAATAATTATAAATTAAAAATTACAAGTGTAAATACTCGTCAAAATATTTTAAGCTATAATATTAGTATAGATTGACTTTGTTAGTAGAAAAAGGGTTTTATAGATGAATGCATTTTTTTAATATGGACTTCGCAAATGTGAATATGTGTTTATTTTAAAAACTGATGTTTCATACGTTTCCTACTCAACGCCAGATCACGAGCGTAGCTACGGTCGAGCGAGGATTAAAATCATATTCAAAATATATCACAATTTAACGTCACAAGAAAACGTCGAATGTATCTCTCCGTCTCTTTTATTTGTCTTGGCGATCTCTCATGTTCGCTTCGAATCAAGGACGTTTTAAAAACAATCTGAAGGGTGTACGCTAGGTTCAAAGTTTCGTTCAATAATAATTATATGTTTTCGTCTCGTTCTCACTTCCATTATACTTAGTGACCACACAGTTGAGATATAGCTTTAATTTTCGCAATTTGAAGTAGTACACAGGACTTCTCTTAATTATTTTTATACTCTATCTAAATTCCTATTTTCAGTACCTCCCGTCTACAAGAGAGATCTCGATGGATATACATTTGGTCTTTTAAAATTGCTGGGATGTAACTCTACGACATACAATACTGACCGTTTCTAGACAGCTGAGTCTTATCTATCTTTATTGATAACTACCAGACCACTACAGCGTCTCTCGGAACAAGGCTGTTTGGCCCTCCCATGATTTTAAAAACAAATTTAAACATTGTGGCTTTTAAAAAATTCAATAAAAAAAATTGTAAGTACGAATTCCAGGCTTAAAATTTCTCTGTTTCGAATGTACCTCCCAAGTGAAAATATGAATAATTTATTTGCTTTTTATTATTTTACCATTCTTGAATGAAAGATATCTGAGTTTTATGCTGGCGAGTAAGAGCACTTACAGTTTATGGAGGGAAAAATAATGACGCGACGTTTTTATTTAGATTTCTGTGTAAACGGTTAGTGAAAATTTGTTGGAATAAACATTATCTGACAACTTGGACTTTTTCGTAACAATTATTTGATCGTTGTACACTCATTTTTTGTGTCACTTAAATTCTATTTTTATATGAAAATGGCTACCAAACTTACCTTTCATCTACCCTAAAAATATTATCGAAGTATGACAATGTAAAGTTTATACGAAGAACATAGAGTAAATATCCAAGAGTAACTATTTTGCTATAGAGTAATTATTTAGTAAATCTGCCCGAGTAACGAGAGCCTAGTTATAAGATTCAGTTTCTTTACTGGTAACGACATTCTACTACAGGCCTTCTTCTTCGTGTCGACGATGTTGTCTTACTTATAACGACACCTAGGTACCTAATATTTTTTTATTTAAGTTTTTAATAAATATATATCTTATAAATTTATATTTACAGTTTGTATTTTGAATTTGTGCTGCCCAGTACTCCGAAACTATGATTCCTGGACAACAGGTCACAACATCAATTCTTACAATACCTAAGTCTACCTTTCTACCTGTCCTACCTTTGACCCACGTATTACTTTCTTCCACCCCGCGTCTTCCCCTCACCCCTCCGTTACTAGCCTCGCCTCTAACTCAGGTACTACGCGTGTTCATGTTTGCCGGATTGCATCTACCTACGCCGTAGCTTCATCGTAGACGCACAAGACAGCAACGGCTACAATTGTAGCTTAGCTACCGATGTTCTTTTATTTTCTGTGAAAAGATGTGTTGTTGATACTTTTCCAAAAATATAAAAAAACATTATTTAAGATACCTAAGATATTTATGATACCTAGAAAGATGAAAAGGTATTTGAGATACCAAATCGTCAAATAAATTATAACCCATCGTCAACTTAGACTGCGCAAATTATACGAAAACCTAAGCAATTTAAAAAAACTTTGTAAACAAGTTTATGCAAATTTTATATTTGATAGTATTTGTGTGTAATATGTTTGACAATTAACGAGTTTACGTACCCCAAATAATATTTACACTTGGCAAGATACATGAAAAATTAAATTTCTTAAAAAAATCAGTATAAAATAGTTTGTAAAAGTTCATTTACTCTAGTGTAAAAAGGTAACTAGCAAAAACTCCGACTTGCTTCCTACGCAGCGGTAACAATTACCAATTAAATCGTACTAGAAGTGATTTACGGCGGCGTCTTCAAAGACAGCGGCGAGATAAAACGCGCGGGCCGCCAATCGGAGAACTAGAACTACAGATAATTCATCAAAATTAATTCTATGGTATTAATTATTAATTCTAAATTATTTTTGTAATTTTATATTATATATTTATTATTATATTAATATTAAATATATATTTAATATATTTTTAATTTTTTATAAATTCAGAATAATATCTAAAAAGAGAATAGGATAGGGTATATAATATGCTTTCTTAAATATTGATTTTTATAATTATATCTACATCTCCAAAAAACTTGAAGTCGGTTTTTTGGAGAAGATAAAATTATGATTTGATGATTTGATGATGAGACACTCGTCTGTATTTAGTTTTTTGGTGATATTTTAAAAACCGCCGTACCGATTACGATATGTAATATATATGTCACCACAACTCAAGTGTCAACCCCAAACAAAATAAAGAACAAAATTAAAAATTTTGATTAACCCCCGACTACCTTAGATTTGTTTTATGTACAACATTCTACTAGTCAAGCCCTTTCATTTGATATTAAGGGAGTTGTGAAAAAAGAAATGTAATTCGCCATTTTGTGGTAGCGGCCATCTTGGATTTGAAATTTCTCATAGTACAAAGTATTCTACTAATCAAGCCCTTTCATTTGATACCCATATTGAGGTAGCTTGTGAAGAAATATTTTGTCCGCCATTTTGTGGAGGCGGCCATTTTGAATCGATATTAACCAAACATAGCTAAGAACAAGCACGGATATTAACTTTCAAATAAAAAATACCGCATCGAAATCAGCCCATCCGTTTGAGCTCTACGGTGCCACAGACAGACACACACACACACAGACAGACAGACAGACAGACAGACAGACATTGACGTCAAACTTATAACACTCCTTTTTTGGTCGGGGGTTAAAAAACATCATAATCGATTCACAATTAGCAGAGCTATCGCGTTCAAAACATACAACTGAAACCCTCCTCCTTTTTTGAAGTCAGTTAAAAACCATTGTCGAAATAACAATTTGTGTTATAGCCTATCATAGCTAAAGTTAAAGACTTTCATAGCTACTGTAAAAGCAGCCTCGACTATGAGTTTATATACAGATAGACAGTTTATATACAAATAGAAAGAGTATAAAAAATTACAAAATTCAGTACACACTAAAAAGCAAATTTAAAGTGGACAAAATGTGTATCAATGTAATAGGTAGACGTATCACTGTTCAATACATTCAATCACACACTTTAAACTCACTCAATCAAAACTCACTACACTCACAGACTCACACGCATCCACGACAGGTACAAGGAACATTGCGTTATAAAAGTGTCCTAATTATAACTACATACATTTGATTATTTTCCTAAGAACTTGGTGATATCGTTAATTCCGCAGCACATGTCAGACAAAACCAACAAAATATGATACGTTGACATAAATACGAGGCCCGCGACGCGATTTTATACGCGTGTAATATCTGGGGAGACAAAAAATAATTTCGTCAACGGCACCCGCAAACTCATTTCTTCCGGCGACCAAAAAACAAACCAACGATACTAATATGAAACATCATTCATATGCGACTGTAGCGACGCCTTTCAGTATGTTAGGTAAGTTGGGCGGGTGTGACGTGAGGGCCGTCTGCCAACTGTGAGGAATGGCGAGGTGGTTTGACGGACTGTCAAAAACATGACAGCCCTTATTAGTTCAAGTTGTAGATTACGTTGGAAGGGGACCGAGGGAATATCATGGGACCGGGACATGACTCGACTCTCGAATCGACTGATGTAGTCTGAAGTTTTTTTTTTATTTGGAGTGACATGACAGGACGATCAGAACATGTGTATTCCTGATGGTAGTTAACATTCCTGCTCATTTCACGTTGATGTTTGAACAGGAAGATTCAAAATCATTACTTAGCACTGCACTGCGCCTGAGACACATGAGATGATTTATATCTATGCCCCGCAATGACCTTGGAAACATTATTCTTCAAACCGGAACATGTTTGCATTTGCACTTTAGTAAGTAGCAACTGGAAAATTTGTAGTACTTCCTCAGGTGGTATCTTTATTTATATTCTGTGTTGTAAGTACGTACTACTGTTTCTGCCACTCGTATTAAAAACTCACACACTTCACAAATACATTTCACTTTCGACCATATTTCACTAAGCCACCGTTCATTCAAATGTTTATTTTTTGTGTTATAATTTAAGAAACACCAAATAATTCTTTGATGGCAAAAATAAGAACTACGTAAGTAGAAAAATTAAGTAGGAAAAAGTACGGCCAACTAACTATCTAAAGATAATTTTCTTATACTTATCTGAAAAACAGGAACCAACTTCAATTTATACTTTAATTCAAACTCGACACAATTTCATATTTTTTTGTAAAATCAACTTAGGACACTGTTTCAACAAAACAGCGAGATAGTGAGAGTAAGAAAGAAGTCGAGGTAAACAATTTTGGATTTTAAACAGGTGTATCGAAAACCACTACACCGATTTCGATAACGTTTATATGGGACTCCCGCTGAAGTATGGATATATCAAACAAAAAAATATCAAAATTGATTAACCTTGAATCTTGAAAACGCCCCATTGGCGTTTTCAAGATTCAAAAAGACCTGTCAAAGTCAGTTCTCAATCTCACCATAGGTGGCGCCATTGTTTTATTTTGTTAGAGATATTTTACAAAAATAAACAGTAGTGCCACAATGGACAAAATTTAGAACTATTTTTGACAAGACAATATGCATCTGGAAAATAATGCCTCATTGACAGAACTATCATCGCATTAACATATTATTGATTTTCTTTTCTCATTATTTGTAATTTAACTGTGTAATCTTGCTGTGTTCACATGCTTAGGGATATTTACCTGCGCAGAACTATTATGCTTTCTCTCTTTGTATTATTTTGTAAATATCCTGTTTTGTGTACCATAAATAAATAAATACATAAAAAAATGGTTGTCTGTAAAGTCGGTTTCGGTTTACGGACGATAGTTTAACGTGACACGTGACAACGTCATAGCAAAACATTGATACATGCGGCGCATGCATACAATGAGCGTATCGGGACATAACGGGACACTTTTTCGTGGATGCAGCCGGCGTTCATCGATTTATTATCGATAGTCAACAACATGCAACCGAATTGAGAATCTCCTTCTTTGTTGAAGTCGGCTGAAACATATAAAATGCACCGTGTTTAACGGGCTGTCAGACTGACTAACAGCCCACTAAACTGAAAAAACGAATTTCCCCATGATTGTACGATCTGTGGCGCACTATGACGCCGCTCTGGTTCATGTCGTGACATCACGCGTTGTAACTTCACTATAAATATACCCAGTTCGTCGTAGGTATCATAAAATAGTCCGTCTAACATACGAGTATAAATCAGTTTTAATTAGAATTTATATTTTTATAGGTGTACATTTTGTACATTTTTTTGCGAATTATTAGTTCTCCCAAATTTAACACTACGGTTTTGATATTTTTATCTATAACTAGTATTTTAAATATAGTATTGACTCGGATACTTAAATTTATTCCTGTTTTAAATGCCTCATATTCAGTTATTTGCATACTTATTATCCTTTATTTTATTGTTGTTGACATTTCATTGTATCATATTATTGTATTGTTTCCCGTCCTAAGGTTGCCTGGAAGAGATCGCTTTTAGTGATAAGGCCGCCCACTGTTGCACTAATTTACTATGTTGACGTGACAACGTCTTATAAATTGGTTTGCCGGGTGACACTTCAAGAAACTGCGTTACGCTCCGCTCACGTTATGCGCTCACAACGAGAGCGAGTGAGAGGCACGCGTCCCTTCCACTCGGGCATGGTTAGCCCGCCTAAGAGCGAGAGAGACAGACATAAAAAGTGAAAGGCACGCGTCCCTTCCGTAATATTATTTTACCACTCAAAGTCGTTGTCACGTAAAACTTTCGCCCGTATACCGACTTTACAGGCAACCAATTTTTTTGTTTGTTTATTTTTTGCTATGTATCCTTTTTTTTGGTGTGTCAATAAAGAGTATCCAGCCAGCTATCTATCATGAGTATGTTTGTTTGAAACACGGTTTGAAATTTATTTTATAGTCTTATTTCAAGTGAATATTGTTGCAAAGAAAGATTTGTTTTTTTTCAATGTAGCCAAAAGTAAATTACTTTACTATTAAAAGTAAAAGTAAATTATTATTACCAGTAAATTACAGACTTTTCAAATTATTAAAAAAGTGTCTACCGCAGTATTCTAAAAATGTTAATTCAAAGCTAGAACTAAAAGGATTTTTATTTTAAGATTTTTGATTAGTAAGAAATTAATTATTAAGAGATAATAACAAGAAACATTACTAAACCAAACCAGCCCCAAACTAAGCAAAGCTTGCATTATGGCAATCGATTGGCTGATACAATGCTTGAGTAATTTTAAATACGTCATGATGAATCGTAACTCATGATAAACAGAAATACCCTGATACAAAACAAATATTTGTATTCACCACACAAATATTTATGTTGAGTGGGAATTCAACCAACATTAGTAAAGGTTTAGGATACAGAGTTAAGTCCAAAAAGATCAGAATATCTTTGACAATACACAGGTGTTGCCACAACAAGTGAACAGTTCGCCTATTAATAGTTCACAATGAATCTGTTAACACCTGCTCAATTACAAGCGTCACGGCGACAGACGGCAATTCACTCTGTAGCTTGCTAATTATTCTGAATCATTATCTTAACTATTTCAATGATTTGTACGTTTTGTACGAGTAGATTAAATAAGTACTAGTAGACCCGAATTTGAATGAATCTTTAGATATTCAAATTCGGAAGTTGACGGATAAGTTAATTTGATATATTCTTTTGGAATTCTCAGATCTATGTAAATATAGTTCTCATATTCTCAATCGGCCAACCCGCGTAGGAAATCTCTCCATGAGAGAGAAGGCCCCGAGTCCCAGCACCCAGCAGTGAGAAAATAAAGTGATATGGTTTTACCAAGCACAAATGTTGAAGTAATAATAAATAACTACATATTGCTGGACAATTCAGACACAACACCATCTGACCCCAAACTAAGCAAAGCATGTACTATGGCGGCCAGATAGCTGATATAATACTTATATAGTTGTAAATACATACTTATTTTACATAGGAACACCCAGACACAGTACAAATATTTGTATTCATCACACAAATATTTGCACTGGGTGGGAACCGAACCCACGACCCTCAGCTTTGCAGGCAGAGTTACTACCCACTAAGCCACGAGGCCAGTCAATTACAAAAAAATATCTCATAGAAAACAAATTACAAGTTTTCTGGATCTTAAGAAACTCTAATTACGTTTTTCCCTAGAAACTATTCTAGGCTAATGCCTGTGTTGCATAACCTAGTGTATTCCGCCTTGATAAACAGAAGAAATCACCGTAGTCGGTTAAGAAGACATACTCACCATCGATGTCAATAAAGTTCCACAATCACAGGCCTCTACAGCGCGCATTCTACTTAGAAATGCATTTATTTGCATTCCAGTGCATTTTTGTTGACGTCAAGCGCAATCTACGCCGATCTCGTAAACAAGTTGTTTACAGCGCGTTGCGTGCGCCTGCGCCGGGAGCGATGCGTTTCTCCAACACTAACAATGACTCAAACGGGCCAACACCCAGGAATTAGAGCATGGAAATATATACCTGTTATTATTACTTATTTTTTTATTTTCTCCATAAATAACAAAATAAAATTTGCTTATTTGTATAAATCTGTTGTATAGCGTTTCTCTGTGAATTGTATGATGTACCTGTACCTAGCACCGTGGTATTGAGCATATGAGCATAGCATATGCAGCCCGCTAACTTTGATATCATTGCTGGTACTCGGGGCCTTCTCATGAAAGGAGAGAGAGACTCAAGGCCATCTACATTTCTGGCTCAGTCCATGTTGGCGGGCACATGACCAAAAAGATTATTGGAATTGTCTGGGTTAGTTTCCTCATGATGTTATTCTTCACCGTCAAAACCAGCGGTGATGATACCTGGCTCAGTGCAGATTACCATATGACGCACGGACCTTAGAGGATTCTTAAAACCTGCCGGTTTCCTCGCGATGATTTTCTTCAGCGTTAATACTTGTGGTGATGACAAACTTGTAAATCTTAATTTTTTTTAATACTCAGAGGTGCAGCCGGGTTTCGAACCTAACATCTAACTATTGTGAATTACTCTAGCCACTTTGCCACTACGGCTACACGATATTGCTTAGCGTTAGGCAATTCGTGTTCAATACGTGTAGCCTTTATAGTATTAAAAACAAAACCTAAATTCCTGGGACGGATGAAGCACGCTTACCTAGAAGATACCTATTTATTCTAGATTTAAAGCCACTCAGGTTGTCCGCATCAGGA
The DNA here is from genome assembly GCA_017562165.1 of Ectropis grisescens. NCBI lineage: Eukaryota > Metazoa > Arthropoda > Insecta > Lepidoptera > Geometridae > Ectropis > Ectropis grisescens. Next base: position 1,765,630 of record CM029780.1, read on the forward strand.
ACTACAGAGAAGTTCCACAGTTTTGCAGCAGGAATCATAGGTAAATGTAAAATCAAATAAATTGTTAAAATTTTCGGAAAGTTCTGTAATCTATACATCTGACATCTGACTGTTGGAAAGACAGCCGAGGGTGAAGGCCTAGCAAGCCAAACCCGGGAATTAAATCGCTAAAAGTCCGAATAAGAGTAATACCCCTGGGACAGTCCGAGAGGCGGGGCGGAAGATCTGTCCACCGTGTGATAGTAATGACGACCCTGGCGCGAATACGGATTTGAGATGCCCAGTGTGCGGGAAAATTTACAAGAGACGAGCCTGGTACCAAAAGCATTTAAAGACACATGATGGTGTTGAAGCACGACAGCCGTCGGTCAGTACTTCGACAAACACTATGGATAGAGTTGACCCTCATATATCCCAAGGTGAACCATCGAGTGAAAACTACCAGGAGTCCATTGTCATCAGGACACGTCTTGGCATTCCCAGTCTAAAAACTCTACCTGGAAAGTTCATGACGAAAACTTGGCGATCTTGTTAGAACATCCTGGGACAAAACAAGACCTAAACAGCCAAGTAGAAACTTTCCAGAACACCATATATACATACTTCTCGGAACATTACCCACCATCAACTTGTTATGCTCAAAATAGCAAGGAAAATATGTTCAAAATGAAATTGCGGAGGAAGAAAAGAGAGTTAATAAAACGTCTTCGTGTAGCTAAAACCATGGGCGACAACCATCTAAGTCACCAACTGTCCAGAGCTCTAAGATCAATCCTTAAATTAATACAAGGAATATCGCTTCAAATTAGTAAAAATCGTGATAATTTTAACAGAGCTAAACACGAAGTAGACTTTGATAAAACCCTTTTCAATACTCCAAAAATATTTTCAGGAGCAAAATGGAAAGCTTATCTTGACTAACGCGCAAATTTACGATCACTTTAAAAGCACATACGAAGTGCCTAAACGCGGGAGCTCGTACGTAGAACCAAACATCCAAAGACCTAATGATCCTCTGACAGGCTTTCAAGGCACCCCACCTAGTGAAGAGGAAGTAAACTATCAAATTAAAAAGAAAACTACTAAATCAGCTCCTGGCCCAGATGGCATTCCTTACATAGTGTATAAAAGTGTCCATCAGTTCGTAAACATATCTTGAATATATTCATTAAGATCTGGTCAAGAAAGCAAGTCCCAGTAGCATTTGGAAGAGCAATTTTGTCCTCATCCCTAAAAAGCAGGAAGTAACTCATCCCAAAGACACCAGACCGATAGCCCTAACCAATACAATTTCTAAAATCTTTTCAGTATTTTGCAAACAAAAATGACCACATTTATGACTAGCAATAGGTATTTCAGGCCCAATCACCAGAAAGGGTTCTTGCCTGGTATTTCTGGATGCCTGGAACACAATACATTACTAGCAGAAAGTTTGAAAGATGCCAGAACACATGAGAGGCAAATTACAGTCTGCTGGATAGACCTAGAGAACGCGTTTGGTTCTGTCCAGCATGAACTTATGATATTTGCCCTAAAATGGTATAACTTTCCTGCTGAAATTATTGACATAATTAATTCTTATTATTGCCACTTAAAATTCGTCATAGCAGTAAACAAGGAATACACAAAACCACTTGAATACAATGTAGGACTATTCCAAGGGTGCTGCTTATCACCAATAGCATTTAATATAGTTATAAATATTTTAGTAGACAAATTAATATCCCGTGAAAAGAAATGGGGCTACCGGTTTAAAATCAACAATAAGTACACTGAGTCAATCTTGGCCTTTGCGGACGACCTTGCAATACTTACACGTAATCCCAAACAGTGTCAAGAATTGTTGAACGAAGTCGATGAGTTCTGTACATGGACGGAGAATGAGGACAAAACCATCTAAATGTCATTGTCTTTGTCTGGGTAGAAGAAATACCAAATATACGTCTTACGATCCGGGACTCTCCATAAGTGGCCAAGGAGTTGCCACAATTGCAGAGGCAGTGCCTTTCAAATTTCTTGGTAGAAAGATAGATCACAAAGGACGTACACCATCATTAGAGGTGGTTGTTGAAAATTTCATGAACAACCTCAATAAGGTAGACCAGCAGCCTATCAGCAATATCAAAAAGCATGGATATATGACAACTACCTCACATCACGTCTCACTTGGCCTTTCCTAGTATATGACATCGGTAAAACTCTCCTGGCAAAGCTAGATGCCAATGTCATAAAGATATTGAAGTCATGGTTCGGATTGGCACATCCAGCTGATCCCTCTACTCTTTTAGGGATCACAATAGTTTTGGGCTGAAACTAAAGAAACCGTCTGAACTTTACAAACACCTAAGAGTTACAAAAACGCATGTTTTGGGAAAGTCGCAAGACGAATTAATTACATCTCTCCCAAAAGACAAAACTGCTTCAGACCTGGAATCTAGACTTCAATTCCATAAACAATTTATGGCAGGTGCACAAGTAAATACTGCTGGGTTGGGTGCGAAAAAAAAAGGAAGACCGAGACATGGTAAAAACCTTTCTACAACAAGACGAAAATGACGGTTACAAAGTGCACGCTATGAATTTAGAAATGCAAAGTGAGTGGTTAACCATAGGTGAGTTCTGTATCCCATTAGCTCTAAAATGGCGCACCTTGATCTATGACTGGTCCCCTGCCTTATTAAAATTTTATCTAAATGCATTCCAAATGACCCTCCTGACCAGAGTAACTTGGTAAGGTGGGGAAAAGCCTCTGAAAAATGTTGCTATACTTGTGGAGAGGCGATATGTACAGCAAGGCACATATTGGTGGGATGCAAGGTGCTCCTTAATGGGGTCATTACTCACGGCGTCATGACAGAGTTCTTGAAATCATACGTGAAGCCATGAGCCTTTCGGTAGCTAGAGCCCAAAAGGGATTGACGACAAACAACAGACAAATTAACTTTGTAAAAGAAGGCTCAACTTCAAACTCCAGGAACAAGCCTTACTCAATCCTGGGTACAGCACCTGATTGGACTATTTTAATGGACACGTATGAAAAGCACTACAAAATCCCAGAGGATGTGGGTGTTTCGTCATCCAGACCGGACATTTTCCTTTTTCTAGAGCTACGAAACGCATAGTCCTTGTAGAACTTACCGTACCGTGGGAAACTAATATACCTAAAGACCACGCGATGAAACAAAATAAGTATTACGACCTCCTAAACGAATTAACAAAAAACGGCTATGTAGTTAGTTTATACGCTGTAGAAGTGGGAGCGAGAGGTATACCAGCAAAATCTCTCTATAACCTACTGAAAGACCTTGGCTTATCCAGAAGTGCAGTAAGTTCTATACTAGAACGTGTATCTAAAGCTGCACTAGTAGGCTCATATCAGATTTGGCTGGGCAGGGAGAGAAAAACGAGTGGTGAAGGTGAGTGTTGATGTACGTCAGAAAGGGGCCCCTTAAACCTACGCCCGAGTCACAAGTCTCGGGAACTACTCGAGTTTTTCTCTCTCTGCCACACGATGGACCCGGCACCCGCACGGTGAATCCATGGAATGCTAAGAAAATCGTCTCATACTTACTCAATTTTAAAAAGCTGATGAGTTTGTTTGTTTGCACGCATTTATCTCAGGAACTACTGGACCGATTTCAAAAATTGTTTCCCTGTTGGATATCTACGTGACCGCTGAGTGGCTATATTTTATATGTAATGATTTGGACTCTTCATGTTCCAATAGCTGCATCTCACTGTGCTGTTATGTGGCAGGCATGTTGCTTACCATCAGGCACATGTCCTGGCCGTCTCGTTACTCTTTATTTAAAATAAATTGCCACGGTCGAAGCCCTATATAAGCTAGTATATATATATACAAGCAATAAACCTGAAGCTAAATAGGGACAGGCAAAACAGCCTATCACTCAAGGATTACGTACAAAATCCTTTAAAACTTTTTAATGTTAGTAGTTGTACAGATAATGTTCATAGCGTCGGTGACACAAATTTACGAAATTGTGCTTCTAACACGCACATCCAGCTCCTCTGCTCCACCACTGCTCCAACGCTACGCCACTACATACTCCTAGCATGTTGGTGATGCAAACTCATACAATATTTTCCTGCCGAACAAAAAGGTTTCACTAAAACAACATTGTGTCTCCCTACTCGTAAAAATTTCAACAAGTTTGTTGAAAAGTTTACAGTTTTATTAAATTCTCTACTCTTGATAGTTTATTGGCCAAAATTACGCAATTGGTGTTCGAATTATGTACATTAAATTCAAAACTCGTCCACGTAGTTTCAATTTATTGCGTTTTCGTCGGTTACGTAATTTTGCCAACTATTTTTGTGATATAAAATGTGGTGCATAAAACTGTCATCGTTTTGGTGGTGCAGAATCTTAATTAAATCATCTCTATTGGGCGTGGCAATGCCGCCAGCATGTAGGACACTCTATCAACTGGTATTGATATGCGCTTATTGTAAAGCAACAGGCCTGTCTACAACTCAATCTGTCAACAGCACAGCGTCACGCAACTGTTTGAACATTGAAGATTCCAAAGCACTACTTAGCACTTTACTACGCTCGTCAACCACAAATATAAAATAATGTATCTCATAGCCCTGCAATTTCTCAGGAAACTGCCCTTCAAACTGGAACACAATAGATAATATTGGCACATTAGTACTTCGCGATAGAATAACATAGACCACATCCATGCGCTTCGTCAGATTATACAGAAAACTGAGGAGTATAATCGGCCACTATGTATAGCGTATGTGGACTATGAGAAAGCCTTGGATTCCATCGAGACCTGGGCAGTGCTTCAGTCTCTCCAGCGATGCCGCATCGACTATCGCTATATCGAAGTGTTGAAGTGTATTTACAGCAAAGCCACAATGTCGGTCCGATTACAGGACCGGTGCACAAAACATATCCAGCTACAGAAAGGCGTGAGACAGGGAGATGTTATATCTCCGAAACTGTTCACTGCCGCGCTGGAAAATGTTTTCAAGCTACTGGACTGGAACGGATATGGCATCAATATCAACGGCGAATGCATCACTCACCTTCGGTTTGCCGACGACATAGTCATTGTGGCGGAGTCGCTGGAGGACCTCGGTGCTATGCTCAGGGACCTCAGTAGAGTAACCCAACAGGTAGGTTTGAGGATGAATAAGGACAAGACGAAGATCATGTCAAATGTTCATGTCTCACCTGTACCGGTTATTGTTGGGAATACCACACTCGAAGTTGTTGACGAATACGTCTACCTGGGTCAAAAGATCCAATTAGGTAGATCCAACTTCGACAAAGAGGTCCAGCGAAGGATCCAACTCGGATGGGCAGCGTTCGGGAAACTTCGGCACATCTTTGAGTCCAAAATACCCCAATGCCTAAAGTCGAAAGTCTTTAACCAGTGCGTGTTGCCAGTGATGTCTTATGGAACTGAGACGTGGTCCTTCACTGTGGGCCTCATAACGAAGCTCAAAGTCACACAGTGAGCTATGGAGAGAGCTATGCTCGGAGTCTCTTTGCGCGACAGAATCCGTAATGAGGATATTCGCAAAAGAACGAAAGTGGCTGACATAGCTCAAAGAGTAAGCAAGCTCAAGTGGCAATGGGCAGGCTACATCGCTCGCAGAACTGACAACCGATGGGGAAGAAAGGTTCTTGAGTGGCGACCACGAACCGGAAGACGCAGGTTTGGACGGCCTCACACTAGATGGACAGATGACCTCACAAAGGTCGCTGGAAACCGCTGGTTGCAGGTTGCGCAGGACCGTTCGTTGTGGAAATCTAGGGCCTATGTTCAGCAGTGGACGTCTTGCGGCTGATGATGACGATGATAGAATAACTTTGGGTGATTGATCGGAGATGCGTTTTAATATCTACAAAACTTAAAGTTAGCACATGAAGCGCGTTCCTTGATACGAGTATATTATCTAACTGTTTTCGGGGTGATGTATGATATTTATTTACTCCTAATCTTCAGCGATGGATTCACCGGTCTTGTCAAACAGTTATTGAAAAGATACGTGTTATTTAGTTTTTATTTCAAAACAATGTTGTTATTATACCTATTTTCTCCCTTCATACTGCCATTTGTGGCATTCGGTTTCAGATGACTTCTACAGCCTACCTGACATTGGATTCACAGAAAGGAAGGAAAGCACAGAGACCTTGCTTTCCGCCCTCTCTTCCTTCCTTTCTGACAAAATTACCTAATATCGTAACTTGCTAACTTCTTCTTACGTATGTCAGCTGATTATATAAAATGAGACAATATAAGAAGAACCTGAAAAGTAGGTACGACAATAGGCGTGACGACAGGTCCTGCAATTATTTGAGACAATTACTTGGTATATTGAATTATTTGATACAATGACTATAAATAGAATAAAATATGTACCAATTTTAATTTTGATATTTTTTTGTTTATCTTCTTACTTTATGATCATTCAAAGCTGGATGGGCAAGTCTATTTTAAAAGTACGAAATTATTAGAAAATGTATTTACCATTGGATAACCCATTCAATTTCAAGTCTTTCAAGACTTTTGTTCGGAAACCAGTTTCCTAAACGCAATATCTAATTTAGCTAACATACAAACTTTAGAATATACGACACAGTGACATCACGCTTCTGTAGTGTTTTTCGTATTAAGTACCTACCTAAGCGTTTTTAGGAGAGTCCAAAATTGTGATTTTAAAATCGCGATATCACGGGAAGTTTTTAAGATAACAAAGTAATTCTTTCAGCTATGTTTCAGTTATTAAATAGCTTTTTGATAAATCAAAAATGAATCGTCAATAAGTACATACTGAGACGTGGTCACTCTCTCAACGAAAACGGAGGCGGAAATGCGACTCTACATCTTTTCCAAATGTTCCTAATAAATTTAGGGAAAAGCCTTTATAATTTATTGTATTTTATATTGACATATGAACCTGTTGACATGCAACTTTTATGTTTCTATTCCTATGATCCTATGTTAAGTAGTCCTACGTAACGACTATTCGTAAGTATATTGTTAAATACCTAATTGAAATAAATTAATTTTGATTTTGATAACGTATATATTGCCAGATTCTGCAAAACATTCCACTAGAACAATAAGATGGGAGAGTACACATTTTATTTCGATGAAATAAATCAAAACAATGCCTTTTAAAAATAGTCATTTGCAAAGCTCGTCAAAAATCTTACGACTTGGAAAAAACAATATCCCCGTGTTTACGATACCCGCTATTTCGTGTGTTTGTGTGACCGCCTCGTCTAATGTCGCGAAAGCGTTTACAAACAGCGAAAATAAAGGAGTGTGTCCATTTTCAGGGCGCACGCAGTGATACGGCGACCGGCGGCGCGTGCGCATGTGGCATGCGTCTGAATGACATTCCGTGAGATCGGCGCAATCGCGGTCACAGTGAGCGGGAACACGGAGTTATGGGCATGCAGCTTGACTGGACATTAAAAAGGTAAAATATTGTTTATATTTATTTAAAAAAAATATGTAGAGCGCGAAAATATTAAGATATCAGAATAAAACAATAGACGGAGCACGGAGCAAACGTAAAAAAACTATTTTCAGTTTAAGTCTAGATCTAAACATTTACTTAAGTCTAAAGCTTAAACAGGCTTTATTTATAATACGAGCCATACTACGAGGCTGGCTTTGTTGGCTTATTTTTTTATTTGCAAAATTTATCTTTTTCCTGCGTTTTTCATACTTTTATGTCAAAATTGTTTTATTCACAAATCACGTGTCATAAAATAAATAAAGTTCGTTTTTCAATATAACTCGACTGGTATTACCTTGTTTCATTTTTTCGGTACTATTTTGTAGAGTTCAATAAAACAGAACTTAACGATATTTATTCATAAAAATCATTCAATAATTTTTATTACTATTGTTACAGATCAAAACCAGTGTGAGAATAAAGTGACATGACTAGAACAAAAAGTGAAATATAGTGAAACACTTATACAAAAGTGATAGCAATGTGAATCAGTGATGAAGTGAAGTGCGAACGCAGATTGCGTTCAGTGAAGTGAATCAGTTGAGTGCATGCAACGTTGCGTTGCATGACGTTGACGTTGCGTCGCCGCATGCCACGTGGGTGACGTCATAGCTTGAACGCAGCGTTCATTGTATTGAACGTGTTGCTGCCGTTCAACGAGTGATGCAGTGAGCTGAGAAAATGGGGATTCAAGTGGAGAATACAGTGGATTACAATAGTAGTGCATGTAAGTAAGGATCCAAACATTTTTTCATGTCACGTGGGTTCATGAAACAATCTTGGGACGGTATCACATGGGTTCATATCACTCTGCTGTAGAGGTACCTTCTACTATAAGTTATTGAAATTCCAGTAGGCAATGGATAACACTTAACATCATAACCGATTCCATACATATTTCTGAGGGTAAATTAAGTTTATATTTAAGTGAAAACTTTATTTCGAATTTGGTCTCGAGTGTTGCTTTTGTAATTTTACTCAGTAATTTCTTAAAATTTAACTGCGTGTATAAACCAGTAGTCTATGAACTCACGTCACCTTGATTGATAGCTGAGGGTCTTTCAACTACTATTTTTAATAAATACATTTTTTTCAGCTGCGTCTAGTTGCTTGTCACTTAGTTGTAGACCCACAGCACTATTATTACGTAAGTAAAGTGTGTTTATGCAAATTTGGCACAAACTTTGTTATTTATGAGTGCAACAGTGAATGATTTAGATATGATGATGAAAATAGGAACTACTATACATTCTTTTGTCGAGGTTGCCACACATTTACACGGTGTCATTGGCATATCGAAATTACGATTGTCATATGTTTGCCAGATTTGGATAAATGGACTTTATTCCCGTTTCCTTGGGATGCCTACTCCGTGTCCTGTCTTTTGTCTACTAGCTCTATGGTTTGTTTTAAACTTACTTCTAGTCGTTCGATAAAGAAGTCGTTTATTTTTTTTGTGTCATGAACTCGGTACGTATTTAAGAGTGTTGTCCTAGTTATTCTGAGATCTAATAAGAAGCAGCTGATAGATGTGAGCTACATAAAAGACAGATGGTAATCTGTACTAAATTATTTCTAACACTTCATGGAAATGTAAAAAAGAATAATAAAGAAAGTGAATAAATTGTAGATTTTTATTAAATTTGAAAATAAATGCTGTGATGATATTACTAAATGAAGTTGTCAACATTAAGCTTCATAATCTAAATATATAAATAGGTGGTTTCATGATAAATAATGAATGATTTTCAACGCTAATTAATAGAGTTCAAAAAGGCAATATCTGCACAAAATTAATTTAAAAATAATGACACTTTCGATACTTCGTTGACTATTTCTTATGCCCGAGCTACACTAGTCTAATTTTTCAAGCTAGGATAGGATAGCAAGCGCGTTAGCTTGAAAAACTAGCCCCGTGTAGCTCGGGCATTAATGTGAGAATCATGGATATTGAATGTAAAAACCAATATATTAATAATTTGACATACAATTCTACTTACAGAATTATGTATTACATAAAAAATATCAAATTAACTTATAGAGAAAAATTTATGTTAATAATAAAGTGCAGTTGAATATATGCTTTTTAAACTAAAGCTTTCATGCACTATCATCACTGGATGAGGTTTTCTATTTTGAAATTAAAATACATACAATACCCTATCTAGATGAGACACATTATTGATTCGACGAAGACTGGATAATTAATCAAGTATTTAATGTTAAAAGACATAAGACGGAGTATTCTTGCCAAGACGTGTAATTTATGCCGGACTTTTGGATATCTACAACAAATGTCGCATATAGAGTATTGAATGAGGTATAAGACTTGTGACATCGAAAAGACCAGCACATGACTTATCTTACTGCGAGGTGAAGTACGAAAACTAACACCTTCGTTAAAATAGCGTACAACAGGGCAAATGAATGCAAAATACGGCTCCTTTCACGTCCGCTAGACGAGCTGTTCCAATTTCCCATGCATTTTCAGCCGTCATATAGCATCCACAGACGCACGAATGCTGTTCGTCACGAACCATATTTTTGAGTTTAGAAGCAGAGTTTGTATGAAATAAGCGACATCACGCAAGATATGTTAACACGCTGCGAGTTCAAGCAGTCAAGTACGACTGGACCGTCGACATCGATCGTATGTTACTTAGCGTGTACCGATCGGTTCGTGGTTCGTCACGAACCATATTCGAGCGTCTATGGACGCTGTTACACAACGTTAATGAAGGTTCTGGTATCCGTACTTTGTATACGGCTTAGTCACATTACAATTACTTCTTATTTATTTATTTATTACAGTTACTCAAACATCTTGACAGTATGTATTCTCAACCTATACATACTGGTTCAGATACGATAATAATGACAGTTACAGTTATAATGTGTCTTTGCCGTATAAAATGTTGCTTAATTTTTTTTTCCATATCATAGCTTCACCTAACTATATCAAATTTTAAGATGTCAATGATGTCAAGATGTCATTTAGGAAAATATACATTAAACTTTTAACACCTTCGATCTTTACATGACAAAAATCGATTTAGTAATTTTACTTATTGCTTTTTAGTTTTCGATTAAATGCAAAATTATTTGTCAAACTTTTGTGGTGGTGGGACCTTTCGGATGAGTCAATTGAAAGAGCCATGTTTAAATAACTTTGTGCTACTGTACTATTACAGGAAGCATGTTGCTTACCATTAGCTGCACGTCTTGATTGGTAATTGACTATTCCTAATAAAAAAATGATTTGCTACTAAAAAATATTTCAAATAATAATAGTCAAATACACACAAGGAATATCTTACATACTAGCAACGGCTAGTTGTTTGGAATTTGGCATAAAACACATACATTCCATCAGATATGTCAAGTGTAATTTTTATATTAAAGTCACCAAAGAATAAGATGTATTATTACTGTAAACTTGTTTTTTTTTTAGTGAATTGTAAATTAATTATTCTCACCAGTTAACGCTGTGACGTTGTACTGTAAAGTTGTTAAAAAAAAATAAGATCACCACCACACACTCACCACCAGTGCTCCATACTGAAAATCAACCAATAACAAATGCTCGTATGAAATTCTCGCTAGTGTAGACTAGCATATTTAGAATAATATCTCAAAACTTATTTGCGCGTGTAAAGATCGAAAATGTGAGGAAATGACATCGTGCATCCTTGTCCTCTGCTGTTCTGTTTCAGCCGCAGTTTGAGTCTAATTTTATTTTAGTATAAGTTCAATGTCGCGAGTCTGGCCTAGAGAGCGAGTGCGATTGCGTCCACACAAATATACGCACCTGATTTACCGTATATTTGTAAGAAAGTTCTTTTATACTAATTTTATACATGTGAAAAAGGCGTCGATTGTTACTAAAAACTGCATTACAGTTGTTTTATGTACTCTATGTTTAAGAAAAAAAATGTTTCATAATTTATCGCGCGCCAAAATTCAAAAAAGGAATGCGTATTCCACAGATGATATATATTTTTTGCAATATATTGATTTAATTTATCACGGTTATTCACAACACTAGTATTATTAATTATGGAATATTTACCGGTTTGTTGGATTTTAATCGGTTTTTAGAACTCTACCTTAATATGTAATTGTATCATGTTACTGTGTTTTAATTAAGTTACGTTAATCCGATGTCGATATGTAGTGTAATTAATGAATCCTAACAAATTGACATCTCTATAATATGACATCGAAAATAAATTTGGCGGAACTCGAAAGCTTGTTGAAACAACGCAACGGCGCATTCTCTCGGATAATATTGTCAACTTGACTGTGCAACATTGTTGCAAGACGACCACTGACGTCAGAAGAGATACCTTGATATCTACCAACGCGCTACTAACAAATGATTGTATTAAGTATTGTGGCAACAAAAGATGTTTTAATGATGGTGCAACTTAAACCAGCGGATGCCACATAAAACACATACTTAGCTTTAGCCAATTTCAATAGAGGCTTACTTTGTGCACATCATCATTAAGGCCCATTTCATGGACGAAACTACTCATAAGTGGACTACGTTGATTTATACGAAAGACCAACACATTTCATGAAATTGGTGCTTCAAGGAATGTGATAAATGTTGATGATACAAATAATAGATATGTAGATGTCGAATGAAACACAGACCTTCAGATTTCAGTAGAGTACGAGTATCAATACTTTGGCTACAAAATGTCAAAGCTCATTTGAAAAAGAGTGCAAGATTTTTGCATAGTGCTGAAGAATACGCTAAAATCATATGCGTTGGACAGACGAAACCACTGAAAATTGGACTATCTTGACGAAAACTAAAACTTTAATCAAATAGACACGGATTACAAAATGGCAAAATAAACGACAAAAAGCCACAGATTGACACGAGACACACAGATGTAATAATTGTTACGATACAAAAGACGCGTTATTTCTTACGCGTGAAACACATAACTTTGGTCGATTTCAGTAGAGTATAGATGATACCTAGGTACTCTAAAATAAATTGGTTCAAGAATCGTATTCGATGCGCAAGGAGAGCACTGATTAGACTACCTTAATATCTACGTAAGACTAACATATTTCATAAAATTGAACTACGATAATTAAATAGACTACAAGAGATACCCACAATAAATAATTATGATATAAATACCAGCATAACATTACTGTTGTTCGCACCATTCAATGCATATTGCAAGAGAAGTGATGAATTAACAAAAAATAAAGCAATAAATGATAGATACATATATAAAACAATAAGCATAGGTAACCGAATCGTTTTCAGTAGTAGTAGTAGACAGTCTAGATTGGAAATACAAACAAACTTCACCACGGAAGCAACAAAAAATAAAAATAAGATAATATATATGTCTGGAGTGAACTCCTGTGGCACATAAAGACATATATTTCAGAACACTTTAGACTTTACTGTAGTACTTTTTACTTTTGACCCCACCATTGTAAAACACATTTGGAGTAAAGTGGCTAGTATAATATTTAGAAGAGAATAAAAAGATAAGTATATACGATGATAATGAGAAAATTGCAGTCGCACGCCCAGAATTGATAAGTTGTTGGAACTTGATACTATCTTTTGTACGCAGTCAAGCAGTAAACGATTCTGATTCTTTTGATTCTTTGACCAGGTACTAAACAATTAGGCTAAGAGAAAAATTACAATGATGCAAGTTTGATGATTCAGCGCCCTAAATTGAGCTCAGTAATCAAAGAACTCTACGCGCGACATATCACTCCTGTATTCTCCTAAACGTTGGAGACACAGACATGTGTCTCCGTATCTCAAGCTCAGACGTGTTATGACGGCCATCTTGGAACACGGTCTTTGAAAATTAGACGAGTATGACGTACGTGTTATGAAATATGACGAATTATGTCAAATGAAAACACGAGGACAAGTTCCAAAACAGAAAATAGCATGAAAATAGAAATTATCGATAGAACTAGGTGCGCCTCGCGCTGTGTAACTAACTGGCCTAGCAAATTAGCCTAGGCTTTATTTAAGCAGCTCATCTTAACCTAGTAGTTTTTCTACCGTGCCCCGTACCTACCTAATTTATTTACAACAATTACATTTCAAGGATATTCTTTAAAAACTTGGAATGCCATTTTCATCTTATCTTAATATATCTATATAAATTAAGCATTATATTGTTTGTCTGTCATGGACTCCTATATATTACATCGAATGGCTCAAAAGATTCAGTATAAATTCGCGACATTTATGTTTGTGTTGTTGTATATTTATGTTTGAAAATTTACTGCTCTATTTTGCTAAAGCAGTAAATTTTCAAACATATAAAAAATTCTACGTGAACGAAGTTGCGGGTAATAGCTATTATCTAAATAAAAGCCTAAAATAAGTTTCAAACTTCTAGCTTCAAAACTGACGAAATTTCCGTACACAAACATTTTCATCCCCTATTACAACCCTCTTAAAATCAATTTTTCGCATCAAAAAGTAGGCTGTTCTTTCTCAGGCTCAATACTCAATACTCAAATCTTTATTGCGTCATATGTAGGTACAGTACAATCATGTGTTGTGATTATAGTTATTGTATTCGTTACATATGGCCCTATAAGGGCATGCCAAAAGTGGCATCGGAACGTCTCATTTCTAGGTCATCAAAATTGTCTTGAAAACAACTTGTAAGTCTTGTCAACTCTGTATACCTACTATTATATGTGCACAAAATTTCATTCAAATCCATTCCGTAATATATTTCGCATAGTTCTCATTTGTAATATTAATAGGTGTATATTAATATTAATTCGCCGGGTGTTATGCAATATCCCTAGAATGTTAGGACAACAACAACACGTGTTTATCTAGAAACTACTTGTTTGTTCTAAATTTGGAGACAGTGCTAATGTTTACTATACAGGGTTACTGGTATAATCTCCGTCCATTTAAGGACACGTTCTGTATATTTAAACAAACAACTCTTGATCTCCAGCTTCTGTTGAAACTTAATACATGTACAAAAAAACATTTTAGATTTTTGTTCTTCTCTCTAGCACTATTTAGCTCCATTCGCGTCGGCATTCCATTCATCGAGTGATAAAAAGTGTACGCGCTCTTTTTACCAAAAGTTGGTCGTTTTTAGACCAGGCAAATACACTTTTTGTTTTATGTGGGTTTTTTTTACTTTAATAGGTAGCACTTGACCACCATCTCGCCGATGTTAAGCGATGATGAGATCTACGATGGAGCGTGCTTACCTAGAAGAAACCGATTCACTCTCGATTTGAAGACACCAAGATTGTAACCATCGGGGAAAACCCACTCGGGCAACGCATTCCACAACCTAGACGTTCTTATCACAAACGTGGAGTCAAATCTGTTCGTTCGCGTATTTGGAACATCAACCATGAAACGATGTCGCCCTTTTGTGGATCGAGAAGTCCGATAGAGGAAAGGGCAATATACGAATTTTCAAAATCTGTAGAATAAAACTTGACACTTTAACGTACCTACTTAACGTGCCCTTAAAAAGATGCACGCTGATTATAAAACTGTATAGTTAACGTGAGACATCCTAGGCCATGATTTTGCAAATCGTGATCAAAAGTAGATCCATAAAAATGTGGATCTAATTTTGAAAAACAATTCCGCCTCAAGCACCTACCTTTGTCGTGTACTTATTCCTAATGAACTTAGCTTCGTTGAGCATTACTTACTACTTGAAGCAATTAACTGACCAATTTGAAACAGCTTAAAAGAACTGAATGAACATGCAACTACCGTAAATTAAAATATGACAGACGCCGTACAATTTCTCGTATTACACTCTTTGTAAAATCTTCATTGAAATTACTTCAAACCACTTCAATAAGTTATTAACGGTATAATTATCATCAGCATCCTCAGCCTTATTCGTTATCCGACTGCTGGGTATAGGCTTCTCTTTTTTATGCGTTGGTTCTAGACCAACTGAGTACAATTATATGAATAGTCAAAAAAAAATCAGTGATTACAAAAAAATCGAAAACACATCATGAACAGAAAGAACCCTTGAAATAAATTCTTGACACAATTCAAGGTAGGAAATTATGAATGAAACTGAAAAGTAGTTTGTTAAACATTCCTTCACACCGAAGAGAGATAACTCATACACAGTTCCGCATTCATCGAGACATCGTATGAAATCATAATATTTTGAGCATTAAAATTGGGTTAAGTGGAAAAAGGTGTATCGTTATTTCAGCTGGACAATAATAATGGATGGAAACAAATAAAAACAAATTAAAATGAGTTCAGAGCTGAACGTAAACAAAGGCATGTTCGAGTGCCAAATTTGCTTCAACACCAGCTCACCCAGTTAGCTGAGAATGACGAAATTTAGTCTATTCGCCGTAGTCTGGTATACAGATTTGCCCTCACTAGAAACATATTTGCACAACACTGCTTTTTGGGACAACTGGAAAAACTTAGTTGTAGCTCTATAAAATGCACACACATAGTTTATTGTCTTGTCATTCATGTATAATGGTCTGATGACCGACTTAAGTTTCTGCTACTTTCGGCGGGCATTTGCAAATGAAAAGTTGAAAAGCTACAGTTAGATATCACAGACCATATCAAACTTTATAGTAGGCTAACTGCCATAGGTTTTTTTTATCAAAACATGCTAGTTGCGCCCCGCTACGTAACCTGTGACTTACTCAAACTTAACCCCCTTAATTTAATTAACAATTTTAATCAATTTAACCATTTTAATCCATTCTGCGACAGAAATGACCGGCTCACAGTCACTTCAGCTTGCTAAAGCACTGAGCTACGTCGGTGACCCTAGGTATCTCACGAATTACCACGTTATGAATGCAATCAATCAGAAGAAAACCTATCATAGCTCTTTCCATAGGTCAATGAGCGATTTTGAATTAGGACAGGTAATGAACTAGTTGTAATGGATATAATCTGAATGTCTTTAAAGCTATAGTGAAATGGCTTCTTTCATGTATATTATCCCATCAGGAGAGTGACGGTCAAGTGCATGGACATCTATAAAGAAATAATTTATTGGTTCTAACGATACCAATATTTTCCTCAAACGACCCAAAATTCTTGTAAAAGTCACGTGTTTATACGCGAATAGAAACAAGAAGTAAATAATGAATTTGAGCAGAAGACGAATGGCGCTGTCGCGATTATTTTAACGGAAGGCGAATTTATACATTCGCGCGGTAAATGTGCGGTTTGTCGACCCGAGGATTAATGAACTTGCTGAGACGATTTTTTGGGACTTCTTAATTTGATTAGCGAAATGGGATGTAGGTATCACCCATTTCACATAAATTGCGCGTCGGTTAGAACAAATTGTTGATACCAAATTTTAATACACTATGATGTACCTACACAGTTTTTTGTAATTATTTCTCTTTCACGCAAGTTACGGTTGGTCTAGTCGGGAGAACGGCAACTGCCGACCCAGAACCCCTGGCTCGATTTTCATGGGCACCACTATCTTTTCGAAGTCATGCGCGTAATGCCGCTAATTTAAAATTTGGCCAGAGTGGTGGATTATGGCCTAACTTGTGAAAAAAGTCCCTAGTTCCAGCCGTGGGAATATTTAAGTGAATAATGATCATGCCTTTTCACGCAAAGTTCTGTCTATTAAATAACACTAGCTACACCCCGTAAAGTAACCATTGCCTTAACAATCATTAACTTTAACGGGAAAAGATGCCTAGGTGTTATTCCATGCAAAATCAGCAAAATCGCGAGTAATACCGCGAGGTACAGCTGATACAAAATAAAAACTTCAATGTTATGACGTAAAAGTAGTCCCTAGAATCGTCTGTTGGCGAGGCACGCCATTGTCAGCCACGACAATACGTTTCAATGTCTATAAAGGGATGCAAAAATTAGAACGCGTTACAATGCGTACGCGCATGCCAAGTATTTCAACCGATTGTTGCTATAATTCTATTTGCATTTGACATAAATCTATGATTAGCCAAACCTAGTAATGAGGATGGCGGTGTGAGGGTGACGGCACATACGCATCTTTTGAGCATTTATTATAGATAGAGTTTAGGAGTACCTACCTACTTACCAATTTCATTTATAGGCTTTTCGGGCGTTTTTGTCATCTTTTATGGGCACGCCATATTCTCATGTTGGAGTACTAAGTGTATAATTTTAGTTTTTCGAATAGTTTACCAACATTTTTGTTTGTTCTCAAAATATTTTCTACTTTTAGTGAATTTTTGAAATTTCCGATTTTTTTTTCCCCCACAAAATGGCTCTAAGCTTTTTAGCGAATGTTGATAAACCATGGTGTATGTGGTCAAAAGCGGTGCTGACGTATACAAGTGTTAATTAAATTAAAATTTATTGTATTAATTGAATAGAAACGTAGATATGAAGGAAATATCACTGTATTGCGCGATCAACAATGTGAAACATCAATTTAACTTAAGATTTGATGGATACCAGAGTTCTTATGTAGATACTCTCAAATACCTCTAAGTAACCTTGTAACTGTACCTTCTAACTGTAGCTATGAATGCTACAAAATGTGTTGTCTTTAGTATCTATAGTCAACTCGAATTCTTATTATTGAATACCTACTTTTTGTATTTCATCAAATTAAATATGTTAATACATTGAGAAACTTACCTCTTTCAAACTAAGTAACAATTGGAAAATATGGTTCTTAAAATATTGGGATTTGGGCTCATATTGAAAACAAGGAAGATAATAGGTCTTCTCGTCAAGCTAATTAGGTAAATAATAATTATGATTGTGATTGAGTCCCGAGTAATATTTACAATATACATATGTGTAACGCTTGCTTTTATAATAATCATCTTAGTCATGATCGTATAAAATAATTAAAAAAAAATTAAGCTTACGGTGTTACAGACAAATGCTCAGACATACAGTCTCATTCTCTAAAATGAAATCAATGACTTCATAGAACAGCTTTCAATGTTGGTTTTATATGTGTAGAATCTATTTGGGACGAGGCACGGTCTACAAGATTTTGCATCAATTTTGTAGATTCAATTAGTGCAATACACATTTACTCCGTTTATTAATACGTAACGTACCTAAAATAAAACGAACCTTGGATGCGAAAATAACAACTGCAAATAATAAACATGTATTATTAAACACAATTACCCTTATCATTGCCAATACGTCGACCAACGCCATCTGTTGGAGACTTCTTGAACTAGCACAGCTGCATGCAAAGCGGGTTCTATTCGGGTTTGAGAACGAGTACCAAGGTGTGGATCTTGGCACGCTGTCAATGGCATAAGTTTACGCGGTGCAAACTAGATGGCGTCACTTGTGTGCTAGACGCGGCGTGCCCGAATTATTTTGTTTATGTTATGTCGTGAGAGTTGTGAGTTTATTTTTAAGACTGAGCGTTTTATAAGTGGGCTAGGAAGTTACCGCGGGCTAGCAAGCCCTCGCCGGACGGACGTGCAATCTCGACTTTTCCACGCTACAAACACTCTTACGCTAAAAACTTTATTGATTTCATTGCGGCAATAAAATCGTTTTTCACATTGTTTTGATATTTGCTCTGGGAAAGTTCTCCTTTCACTAGTTGTTGAGAATGGTAGCAGCTGTCGGATCATAATGGCGGCCGGATTTAGCTCGCCGGCGACTTTGTGTCTGATATTGATCCAATTTTTAAACTAACTGCATGTTGGCCGCGGCGAGGAAACCACTGAATCATAGCGGAAACATAAAAAAGCTTTTGTGTAAATCGTTACACGAGATGATAAGAGTAATGTTTAGTCTAAATTTTTCAACAAATTTCATTGAGCTTCTAGTTTTTTCCATCAATATGAATAATCAGGATCAGGATGATAAAAAATATCTTAAACAGCTATAAAAGCATAAGCAGTGAACTTTACGCTCCCGTTTGGATTCGGGGTCTTTTTGCACAAGTTAGTCATGACCATAATGCACTACTGTAGGCAAGTGCGAAGACATTTTCAAGGACCTACTGATCTGTCATCTACCAATGACAAATGTCCTTGAAAAATGTGTTTCTCGGAACTTGCAGTGTTCCTCACAGTACATTCGTTCACTGTTAAAGCCAGCTATGTTGACAAACTTTTAGGTACATCTACTCTTGTAAAAATAGTCAGAAGTGAAGGCAACAGGATCCGAACCTGGAATTGTTAGAGATAGGCCAACGCTTAAGTTTTTAAATTAATAACCATACTTTTATGTCGTTAAGTCGCAAACATCTACACATTTGGGATTTATCAAATCTCATAGAAAGATTGAACTAAGACCATTTATAACTGATTCTGTTGGTATATAAATAAACAAACAAAAATAATTACATAATAACTTAAAACGTACAGGTACGAATTATCCTTCGATAATTACATTGATAACACTACAAAACATTTAACAATATTAATAGATCTTCATCCATGAATAGTTATTATGAAGTTGACTATTTATTTGGAAATATTAGTATTTCAGTTTGAAATATAACTGAATTGTGTTTTATTAGTGATGACTTTAGATAGTAAAACAATTCACTCACACAACTATTCATAATGACAAGTTTCAAGTGCCGATTACCATAACAACAAAGATTATTGCGTTTTACGTTATGACGCCATCTAGTATTATCCAAAATCAATTTATGCTGTGATACGAGGGGTGATCCAAAAGTAATGATAATCAATAATAAACACAATGAATAAAATCAAAAACTAAATTTATTTCTCAACATAGTCTCCTAGCAAGTCTATACATTTAGTCCATCTCTTTTCTAAACCTAAAATTCCCTTAGAAAAAAAATCTTTATCTTGACTCTCAAAAAAGTCCTCAACCGCGGCCATCACGTCGCTATCATCGTCAAATTTCTTGCCCCGGAGGTGTTCCTTGAGTCGTGGAAAGAGATAGAAGTCACTGGGGACTAGATCTGGTGAATAGGGGGGGGGTGTTCCACCAGCTCAAAGCCCGCTTCCTGAATGGCAGCCATGGCAATTGCAGCTTTGTGAACCGGTGCGTTGTCTTGATGGAACAGCACTCCAGCCCGCAGTTTGCCTCGCCTTTTCTCCTTAATAGCCTCCCGCAATCTTCTTATTTGTTCTGCATAGTAGGAGCCTGTAATAGTGGCCCCTTTTCCAAGTAGTCCACCATGATTATTCCTTCAGCGTCCCAAAAACAGACGCCATAACCTTCCCTGCTGAGCTTGACACTTTGAATTTCTTCGGCGTCGGTTCATCGGATCGTTTCCATGTCATCGATTGTTGTTTTGTTTCAGGATCAAAATGGTGGATCCAGGTTTCGTCCATGGTCACAAAACGTGACAAAAATTATCCTTGTCTGCCTGGAACTTTTCGAGATTTGCTCTTGACATGTCGACTCGTTTCTTCTTTTGCTCGTCGTTTAACATTTTCGGTACCCAACGCGCGGAGACCTTTCTCATATGCAATTCGTTCACAAGGATTCTTTGAATGCTGCCATATGAGATCCCTGTGACCTCAGCTACATGCCTGATAGTCACTCTTCGATCTTCTAATACAACTTCTTCAACTTTTTTCACATTTTCTCCAGTGAGGGACGTCGATGGGCGCCCTTCGCGGTGTTCGTCTTCCGTCGATGTTCTTCCCAGCTTAAACTCCTTAGCCCAGCGTGCAACTGTGGAATATGGAGGAGAACAGTCCCCTAATGTTTCCACCAAGTCGCTGTGTATGTCTTTGGTAGACATTTTTTTCAAGCAGAGGTATTTAATGACAGCTCTGATTTCGTGTTTTTTCCATTTTGATGTTCACTCCTTGACAGTCCGTATTCAAATGAATGTAGCTCCCGGGAATCGTGGCCTATTTATATGATTTTTTTTTCCTGAACTAGTGGGTAATTGAGCAAGTGACTGTAATTTTTTTGTATTTTTGTGTGCACTAGAAATAACTGATTATCATTACTTTTGCGTACATTCAGAGCTTTAAAAGGCAACGCCGTTGTATGATCGACGAGATTTGATGCCACTTTCATTATACTAACAGTTAGGCATAGAATGCGTTGCACGAGGAGGTTTTTCCTGGTGGGTAGATTAAAACCTGGGGTCTGCGGCAAAAAAAAAGTTTTTTGGTAAACGGGCTCAATTATAAACTGCGTGGTCCCATATATAGCATTAACGAGATGACGTTCCAATACAAGCCTGAAAGAAAGAAAGAAAGAATTTATTTATTGCTATACTGTGTTTACAAAGATCTTATAGTAGTAGCTTAAATGTACAAACAGTGTGCCCAATTACGGACGTGCAATATGCGTCACATAGTGACATAGTACTAATTTATATCAAGTTTTTAGTTACAATACAAGGAAGAATAATATAAAATGTGTAAGTGCTTATGCTTACCTAAAAAACCTATAACATATTAAAAATCTAACTTTATTATACCTAACTTATATAATGCTATCAATTGAAAATTAACCCTAAAACAAAAATAACAAAGAAAAAAAAACATGAAATAGCAATAATATTTTAAAATAATAAATATTCGTCATTTTCATGGTTAAAATATTATTTTAAGTTATAAAATTCTTTCACTAATAGCCAGTTTTTTAATTCCCTCTTAAATCGAGAATTGTCCAAGTTCTTGATGTTTGAAGGTAAGCTATTAAATATTTTGATAGCGGTAAAATATAAGTTCTTATAATATAAAGAATTGTTTGCTTGAGGAACAGAAATATTATTTTTGTATTTAGCACGTGTTATATCAGCATGAGGAGTTAAAGTAGTCACTCCGATTTAGTTTAACGAACAAGCAAATTTCATAAATGTAAATACAAGTAACTGTCAAAAACTTGAATTCTTTGAAAATATTACGGAGGGTATCTGTCATACTTAAGTTGAATATAGCTCTAATACATTTCTTCTTCAATACAAATGTTGTTTTTACATTAGTAGAATTACCCCAAAAAATAATTCCATAGTTTAAAAGAGGATAAATGTACCCATAATATGCGTTGATAGCTATTTTCTTAGAGGACACAATTGTTAATATGTATAGAGAATGTATGTATTTATATATTTTATTATTTATTTTAGAAATATGTGCCTTCCAATTCAAATTTGCATCTATTGTCACACCAAGAAATTTTGCTTCGTTAACCATGTCCACATTGATACCATTACCTGTATTGATTAAAACTTTTACTTACTTAACAACGTAATTAGATCTAGAATTGGTAGTATTGATCGTATCCTCATTCAATCCTTATTCTTATTTTGTTGGATTGGTATCACCGTGAGTGAGTAAGAAAAAGTGATTTGAGGTAGAATGTATTTTTTACCCTGATACCACTATGACTGCAAAACCAGTCTCCTAAATGTTCCCACAGATCGGGATCTGCGCTCACAAGGAGAACGCAATGCCACAATCCACTACTCTGGCTCTGTAAGGATTGCGGATTACATGTTCCTATCCATGTTTTCCTTTCGATGTTTTCCTTCATCTTTAAAGCCAGTGGTGATGACAAACCTGTACATCTGCGTTTGTGGAAGGCTGAGGAAACCCAAAATAATATCTCAATCACTGATAAACTGATGTCTCTTACACTTTCTGCTGATCGACTGATCACACTGGAATCTATTTAAAGTAAAACAAATATTTGATTTTATAAACACTTACTTATTTACTGACACATCGTCTTCGTCGTTCTTCTTCACCATCTTTTGATGAATCCGTCATTAATCAAGCCTCAAACAAAAAATACAACAAAAACCACTTCTCTTAGAATCCCTAAAAACTGCTAAACCAAAATTGATAAAAATGCGTAAATTTTTTCTTAGCTTTCCTAAACCGGTTTTGCTAAACTTTAGATGGCTAGATGCTAGTTTGAAAAAAATACTCAATTTACATTTATTTTTTGATATTTTTCATAGACAACATAGCAACATGACTGTTTGCGGAGTCCGCCTGGACAATTACCACACTGAATATTATTTGTGAGTTCATCACAGACTTTTCTTTTCCCTGGAGTCAAAATACTCCAAGGATACTATTGTTCTGTGCTGTATAGGTAAAGAAATGAATCATCAAATATTTCTAGGTGACGAGTACAGTGGAGACCTAAACAGTAACTTGGGCTTTTCGTGTTCAAATAGCGGCGCCGTACTGTGGTGGTGTTATGGTTTGCGTGTTGCTTAGCAATACCCGGCTTGATCATGATGATTAAACATTCTATGGCGTAAACAAAAAACTTATATTAATGCAACCTTTTAAAATGGATTTGTCTATATACCTACGTAAAAACGTATTAGTCAATGACACTGACCGACCAGGACACGTCTGATGCTGTGCCAATTAAATATGAAGAATCTGAAGAAAGAAAGATCTGATTCTGATAATCGAGACAAGTATGTTATAGGAGAGTTGAGATGTATCGAACAATTCCGACCTTCACGGCCCCGTTCTACAACACACGGCCAGCCTACGTGTTCTCTGTTTCAACATGCGCCCAGCAACTGAGCGCCAATCTGATTACATGGAGTTTGGTGCTTCTGACTTGCTTACCGTTGTTGTTTATGCTTTTAAAACATGATCATGATAGATTGGCTAAACGTACGACAACTAAGCTAAATTTTATGGTCTCAGCAATTAATTTGAACCTTCAGTACAAACAAAACATAAATGAAAAATGTATTTGGAGATTCGAGTGGCACGAGAGCGAGAGAGCAAGAAGGAGACATGGAACATTTAGGTGAACGACATCTAGAAACTCGTCAAACAGAGAATTCACATACTTATAGCAGTGGAGTGAAAGAAGTGGGATTTGCATAAATTAAGGTCGAAATGACAATCGATTGTATTTTGAAATGAAGGAGAAATCGGCAAGCCAGGTGATGGAGCGAGTGCATCATGCGATGCGGCCGGCTGGTCGGTGCGGACCGGTGCCGGGCCGGCGGCGCGCTGCGCAGGCGCACGGGGCGGGCGCGGCAGCATGTGGGCGGGCGGCGTGTTTACGGGCGCGCGCAGTGTGCGGCGACTCGCCGAGCGCCCGCACGCCGCCGCGATCCAGTTCACGGCCGCTATATTACCGGCCACGGCTATTTCGGCCGGCGGGAACCGGCGACCGCGGCCCGCTGGGGCGGCATGGCGTAGCACCGGCGGCCGCCATGGAGCGCCGCCGCTCGCGCCGAGACCTCGCCGCGGACCCGATGACGAAGGTCCCGCGCCGCCGGGAAGCCAAGCGCGAGCGATGGCTCCTCACGCGCAAGACGTGGAAGTACATGTCGGACGCCGGCCGGCGCCTGGTGCCGGACGGCGCGCTCGATCGGCCCGAGGACGTGCCGCGCATCGAGGCCTGCTTCCAGGAGGTGTGCGCGCGCGAGCCGCGCTTCCTGCTGTGGCGCAAGGCGTCCTTCCCAGGGGCGCTGCCCCGGCCGCGGCGCCGCACGCGCGCGCGCGGCGGCTCCGTGCGCGCGCGCGGCCCGCCCGAGCCCGCGCCCGCGCCGCGCCCCGCCGACCTCTGCCTGGCGCACACCTCCGGCGGACGCTTCGACATCGCCAAGCTCCGGCGGGACTTCTTCGCGGTGCCAGCGCCGGCCGCGCCCGCCGAGTCCGCCGGCGCTGGCGCATCCGACGACGAGAGTGACCTGGTCGACCTGCTGCGCCGGCACCTGCAGCTGGCGGATGCGCCGGCGGGCGAGCCCGGCGCGGCGCCGGCGCCGGGCCCGGCGGCGGGCGCGGAGCTGGCGCGGGCACTGGGCGCGCACCTGGCGCGGCACGGCTCCCGCGCGCCGGCGAGTGCAGACGCGGACCCGGTGCGGCGCGCGCTCGCCGACCACCTGGCGCGGTTCTCCCGCTCGCCGCGCGACCGCGACCGCACGCTGCACGAATTGTTGACCGACAGGGACGCTTTAAAGAGACTATACCAGGACCTCCGAAAACCGAAGCCCTACCGCGGAGCCCGCAGCGGGGGCGGCGCGGGCAGTGGCGGGAGCGGCGGGAGTGGCCCCGGGGGGTTCGGGTCTAGTGGTTTCGTTCTTTCGAACTTTGGCGTAACATGCCGAAACGCGGTGCGCGGCCGGCCGGGCGCGCCGGGCGGGGCGGCGGACGGCGCGCGGTCGCCGCCGACGTCGCCGCCGCCGCTGATCGAGGTGCGGCACGAGTCGCAGGAGGAGCGCGCAGCGGACGTCGGCACGCAGACGGCGCCGCTCACCGAGGAGACGCTGGCCGTGTTGGAGCGCGCCTACCGGGACAAGCTGGAAGCGAGCCCGGTGCCGACGTCGCCCACGTCGCCGCCGCCTGAGCGCAAGCCGGCGCGCCGGCGCTCAAGCGTGGACCACGACGACGTCAGCCAGTCCGTGAGCGACACCATCAAGCGCTACCTGCGGATGGCGCGCAAGAAGAGCGTGGACGCGGACAAGGCGGACCGCTTTAAGCGGATCAACTACGACAAGAACCTGCGGAACATCAAGCCGCGGATGCCGGGGGAGGTGGACGACGACGGGCCGCACAAAGGCTGCCAGACGGAGGAGCAGTGGATCCTGTCGTACCGGGAGCTGACGTTCGCGGTGGAATCGGCGCCTGCTTCGCCGACGACGCCGACGCAATCGCACTCGCTTCTCTCGTCGCTGCTGGCCCGCGCGGGCCCGGGCGGGCCGGGGCCGGGCGGGGGCTGTAGCGCGGGTCTGCCCGCAGGTGGCATGCAGAAGTCGCGCTCGTCCAGCAGCGTGGTGCAGAGCGTCAGCAAGCGGCTGTGGCGCACGCGCAGCCGCTCCTCCAGCCGCGCCGCCGCCGCCTGGACGCCTCAGGTCTGGCACTTTTGATTACTTACCTCGCATGGCTTGCACTACTATGTCTCTTTTTGTGTATGTTGTCTTCTTCAAACTAAAACTAACTTATAAATATTTAATTAAGTAAACGGGTAACTCACGTGTGAAATCGTTGGTCTAATCTGACTCAGCTTGACTCGTATCGGGCCGACCATTGAATACGTGTAACGACCACGTTAATTTCCAAACTAAAACTGACTGAACTAACACTCCTCGCTCCTTTTTTATTTCGTTTTTGAACCCGCACAAAATTGCGTTCTTGATGCGCAGATATAAATTGGATCTAGATCGATCGATTGCTTTTAACAAATTTCGCGTTTTACTATTGTTAGATTGGGATAGAGTTTAAATCGTAATTAGAGTATTTACGGACGTCCCAATCTCCTCAAGAAGTCGTCTTCTCTTCTGTATGATAGAGATAAAGAGCACGAATGTGCTACCTAGTGTGTATCCCACTTGACAGTCGGAACCTTCAATAAGTGTTGAGTATGTTTTATAAGTAACATTAATGTATGGCATTCACGAGTATTCATGTAAGTTTTCTGGTACCCATTTATCTAATTCTGTAACTATTGTGTATTTATTATTGTCTGCCTGTTTTGTCCCAAATAGGGAAAAGCTTCCCGACCCTCTTTCCAGTCTTCCTTATCTACGGCTAATTCTAGCCAATCTTTCGAGGTCGTTTTGCCATCGTATTTTTCGTCTGCCGAATCGTGGTGGCAATTTGGCTTTTGCTGCGTGGTAATTTTGGCCCAACGAATATCCGACATGCACCACACGTGTCCAGTCCAATCACGATTTAAATTGCCTGCTTTTTAAAACACATTTCATATCCCGGTTTTGAATTCTGTAACGGCTTTATTACATTTGTTGAATAAGTTGTTTATGTACTAATTGTACAAGTGTGATAGAGTTTTACCACGCTGGAGGGTATTTTGTGAAGCCGTCGCTCATTTATTTCCGACGTTCCACGTGTTAATCCAGCATTCCTGCTTCCAACCTTCACTTGTCCATTCATAACAATATTGCTACAAATAATACGTGCGCAAGCGGCATACCACATTAGTTTTCCTTCAAATTGGCGAATAACTCGTTAACGTACATAAATCGCACCGTTAACTGTTTCTCTGAGTGAAAACTGTCGATGACTGCTTTTGCAAGCTCAAAAGACAATAACTTCACTCTCAAATGAGCTCTAAACCCTCAGGGTTAAGGAGGAGAATGGCTTGAATGATGTACGTCTTCCAGTTGAGTGGTCCAGTCACACCTATAGGCCGAATAAATACTCGAAGACGCAGACTGGTGTGTAGACACGCTGTTGTGAAGTTCGGGCTTCTTTTGATGTTATTTCCGTCTCCGAGACTGTTTTCTGAAATATTTTGATTTGCGAATTAATGTATTGCAAATTGTTTACAAATATAGCCATCATCTGCTAGGAAGATATGTGATTAGTGGGGGAAGATGTTTGGTTTTTATGTTCCATTTTCTTTTATGATAGCTTTACTTTGCTCGTAAAAATTTACAGAAATGTTCATGCTTTGAGACACGGGGTCTGTACTAAAACTGAAAATGAGAAGCATAATCATTATCACCATCAGCCTGTCATCGCACATAGCCAAACATAGGCTTTTCTTCGTGTGCGTCACTTAAATAAATAAATAAATAAACATTTTTTTTATTCAAAGTTAGCCACCATACACGTTAACGTCCATGCTTCTTCTGAGTTCTTAAGCCTTTTTGGCAGAATTTGCATTCAATGTAGTGCAGTTGCATTGCAATGGCCACAAAAAATTATAAAAAGCTATTAAGTAATTTTTCCGTACAATCTAAAAAAAATGGTTATAACTAGCAGCGCCCCGCGGTTTCACTCGCGTAGCTCCCGTTACACAACTTTTCCCGCAACATAAAAACCCCTATATATACCTATATATACCCCTATACTATTCCATAGTATACGCGTGTGTTTCAAACCAATCCGTATAGATAGTTGAGCAAAAACGTCATAACATTTATATTTATTATTTACTAGCTGTACCCTACCACGCTTCGCTGTGGCACATTGTAATGTAAAAATTAGATAAAAACAATCCTTGATGCGGGTTATATATCATTGTAAAATTTCAGCTCGATCGGTGCAGAAACTTTTTGAGTTTTTGAAGCGTACACAAACCAACATAACATTTTTATATATAGATATATTATTTGGATACAAACAAATTGTGTTGTATAGAACAACATTTTTTTTGGGTGATCAGTGTTATAGTGAAGTTTGTTTGTAAATATGAGTAGATCGCGACCTTGTGAGGTGAAATAAATATATATTGAAATTCATCACACCATCTCAAACCATGTAAATATTGTACTGTGGGAACTAGTTTAACCTATGTAAAACTTATTTAATCATAAAGTATGTATTTATTTTATGATACGCTAGATGTCTAGCTCGGTTTCGCCTGTGGTACATTATACAGCACTCATAAAGATCTTGTACATATCCAACGGTGAAAGAATGACTGAAATCGGTTCAGTCATTCCTTCGAATATCGCTTTCAAACAAAAAACCTCTTTAGCTACCTGCTACGCCACCTGTCGGAAATTGGTCGTACCAACTCAGATTTAGAAACAAATTTGATTAGCAAAGGTTTACATTCAATGACGCAATCTTAGACACATGCTTTCATGTCAAAACACGGTACGAAAACTCTCAAAAAGGTTCTTGTTACATTCCTTTTTTGTTACATTCTTGATTCATGCTCCGCTTCTATTGATAGTACCGTTATGTTCTATAGCTTATAGCCTTTGTCGATAAATGGACTATCTAATAGAAAAATAATCTTGCAATTCGGACCAGTACTTCCCGAGATCCTAGCGTTCAAACAAATAAACTCTTATAACGCTTTATAATATTAGTATAGATAGAAACACCCAGACAGAACAAATATCTGAATCTATCCCACAAATACTTCTCCTAGGTGGGAATCAAATTCATAACCTCTAGCTCTGTGGGTAGACAAACTACCAACTGAGCCACAAGGCCAGCCAGGTGTTTTCAATCCCAGAATATCAGAATTCAATCCCAATCTCAGAATAGGAAAAAATATTTTATGCTGCGAATTTGTTTGTAATATTTCAAATAAACAATAAAGAACTATTCACATTATGTTTATTGACATTGACGACTATTCGACGACTTTAAATAATAGACGGTTTGGACTTGTACGATCGAATGTGCTTACTTACACAAAACCGATATTATCTCGACTTTAAAATAACAAGATTGTATGGGAAACCACTCAGGAAAATCATTCTATAAGCTAGACGCTGTTATCAAGGAAGTGGGGTCAAACTTCCTAGTTCGAGTCTTAAGACCGCCGTCGTTATGTTTTGTTCTTCATTCGTGAACGTCGCTAACATTAAAAAGCGCTTTGCACCACTGTCCATACAAGCTCTTTTACTCAAGTACTAGATTTCCCATAATATTTTTGCTGGAATTAACGCAACGACGCACTTGTGCACTCACAAATACATTTTTATTTATATACTTTAGATTACCAAAGTATATTGACAGACTCGACTAGAATTGGGAAACCCCATCGAGCCTTCACGCCACCCATCACACAAATCTCAGAGACCGTAGTTTTCAATCAATGCGTTTTCCCGGTCATGACCTACGGTGCCAAAACGTGGACACTGACATTTAAGACTAGCCACAAGTTTATGTTCGCACGGTGTGCTATCTACTGCTACGCCCGTAGTTTTCCTGAGGGATCTTGCTCGAAACGAAATCAGAGGACCAAAGTTATCACATTATACAATAGTTAATATGAAAAGGAATTAGCAAGTGAAGTGGCAGTGGGCTGGTCATATCTATAGTAGGACCGATAACCGTTGCGGTAGACGTGAGGGCGCCGCCAGAACTATTTTCAGGGAGATGCATTTGCAGTTAGTGTATGTGAATACTATAAAATAACAAAACATACAGTGTAGTATGGTAATAATTTAATTCTCAAAATCAAATCACGCGAGTATTCAATTATTTATTTATCGATTACATAATCAAGTGGCGTTTCACTAACTGTCATACATATGTAGGTACTTAAATACATACAAATAAAAATACGTATTTTTGTAAGCCTTCCTGCTTTACCTTGACCTTGTTTGCTGACAAAGGCAATCCTGTCATTATATATCCTACTACTTACTAAAATTTAAAATGCGAGTATTTGTATGTTTGTTGCTCAATCACGACACGTCACAGCCTCTGAACGGATCGGGTTGAGAATTGGAACACAGTTAGGTAATCGTAGGTAACGCACATTGGCTACATCTTTATCACAGGTAAGTAAAGGGACCAGAGACTGCTTCGGAGCGTTGTTATTTTTACTTGTAGTAGGTGGGATTGAGAGCATGTATCGGTCGATTGGTCTACGCGCTTCTTGTTAGCTCCCACACCACTAACAGCTACCGAAGCTCTCCCGTGGGCGTGTATCAGACAAAATATATATTTTATAATAATTTTTAATCAACTGATTCACGGCTCGGCCGGCGTTGTCTCAGTGTTGATACGTTCTCAAGGCTGATTCGTCTGCCACATTAAATATCAAGTTAGTGAGTTCCTCGACGTTTATATCTGTTTGTGAACGCTTCTTAACTAACTCCTAATTGGCTTTTACGTGTCGTGGCGGCGAAGTTACGGCTAGTCCGTGTCACTTCTGTTTGGTAGAAATGTGCTAATCTTATTTTATGATAATATAATCTGTGTGCTTTTTCTCTATTTTTATTTATAAACATCTGTCTGGACGATTTTTTTTTGACGTGACAACTTCTTATAAATCGATGAACGCTTGGCTGCATGCACGGAAAAGTGTTCCGTTATGTCCCGTTAAACTCATTGTCCCGTTACGCTTATTGTACGCCGCATCTATCAATGTTTTATTATGATGTTGTCACGTTAAATTATCGTCCGTAAACGTTTTGACTTTACAGACAACATTTTTTTTTGTGGTGCTTTTGATATTTTTTATATATTTAATTAATCTTCGCAAGCTTAATGCCTTAACAACTGATCCTAATATTGACAACATTAAACAGAGCTTAATGATCGAAATTATTTATCTTTGAGCGAAACATCGGGAAATAAATCGTAATATTTTAAATCGCCATTAAGCCCTATAAAATGTCTTCAATATGAGTTGAAATTGCGAATGTGTGAAATTATTATATTTTTAATTGTATATGCTTCCTTACTTTTTTCTAACATGGAGTTTTTTTTCATACCAAAACTAAATTGCGATGAAAATTACACTTAACACCTGCTTAACTTACTAACACTAAGCACATTTGCATTATCTATAACCGACGAAGGTCTAGAGATAATGAATATGCTCTAGCCGACTACTGAAAACCGTACCCAGCATGCTGTCGGCATTACTGCGCTGAATTACTATGCTTATACGTGATGAAAGGGTTTTTCAAATGAGATCAGGCGCCGGCCCCAAAGATCGAATGTCTGAATGCCAAACAGTGAAAATTTTAATATGTAACCACTTCCGAGTTCCGAATTAGTTGCACCATGCCCTACTATGTGTCTCTGAAAGACGTAAGAGACGAGTTTCTGGTCACTTCTGGCTTTAACGTTGAAAGAAAACATCATGAGTAAATCGGCATGTTCCAAAAATTGTTCAATGTCTTGCGATATCAGTCTACCCGCATTTGTCAAACGTGGTGGATTATATACTTTTTTTTTAATAAAAAGTGACGAGCCGAGCAGGACAAGTTATGTGCAGGGCAGCTGTCTGTGGGCAGACGGCGCGGGGCGGTGCGTGCGGGCGGTTGTGGTGACGTCACGCGTTATGTGCAGGGCAGCTGTCTGTGGGCAGACGGTGCGGGGCGGTGCGTGAGGGCGGGTGTGGTGACGTCACGCGTTATGTGCAGGGCAGCTGTCTGTGGGCAGACGGCGCGGGGCGGTGCGTGCGGGCGATTGTGGTGACGTCACGCGTTATGTGCAGGGCAGCTGTCTGTGGGCAGACGGCGCGAGGCGGTGCGTGCGGGCGGTTGTGGTGACGTCACGCGTTATGTGCAAGGCAGCTGTCTGTGGGCAGACGGCGCGGGGCGGTGCGTGCGGGCGGGTGTGGTGACGTCACGCGTTATGTGCAGGGCAGCTGTCTGTGGGCAGACGGTGCGGGGCGGTGCGTGCGGGCGGGTGTGGTGACGTCACGCGTTATGTGCAGGGCAGCTGTCTGTGGGCAGACGGCGCGGGGCGGTGCGTGCGGGCGGGTGTGGTGACGTCACGCGTTATGTGCAGGGCAGCTGTCTGTGGGCAGACGGTGCGGGCGGGTGTGGTGACGTCACGCGTTATGTGCAGGGCAGCTGTCTGTGGGCAGACGGTGCGGGGCGGTGCGTGCGGCTGGCGGACACGTCGCTGCTGGCGCTGAGCGAGGTGGAGCGGCGCGCGCTGCAGCAGGCCGCGCTCACCCGGCTGCAGCAGATCCTCGGCATCACCGTCAAGATACCTGAGGGTGAGTACTCTTACACTCCTGTCTTTGTTGTACCTACCTTGTTATTTTTCACTTAATACTAAGTAGCCACTGAATTATACAGCTCGCTTAAAGTTATTCTACCGTAGTAGCACCGTGCCACGCAGTAATGTGGAAAGATAACTGTGGCTGTATGTATACCTCTATTTAAATAATTTTTAAGACTTTTCGGTTTTCGTAATTTTCATGTTCTTATTCTTCTGTATACATAATTTATCGTAGAAGCAGATATTTTAACTGACCCACAAATTTAATTTTTTGTTTTTCCACTTTTTTATCTTTAATAGTTGTTATTTGGCATTTTATTCTGTTATAATTTATTACAACAAAAAAAAATACTGAGCCGTACGTACGCTCTAAATCGTATATTACCTACTGCCCATAACGTAACCACTTCCTCCACAAAAAGCGTGTCGTTCGGTACCGCAACTACACAACTTCTTCAAATCTGGTCACATTTCTGGGAACAGTCCGAGTCGTGTCTATGATTAGCCCTGGTTACGTGGAAGATGTATAGAATGGAATATGGTAGACAGACTTACGCCAATGATATCAAAAAACACACATGCCTTCAGCACATCCCTTCACAGCTTACCCGCGATACCAAAAACTGTGTGTTTACTTATATACTTTTGCGGAATAATGGATAAGAAAAGTTATTGAAACTACTAAACTTCTAAAATTTAATTTTTAAATTTATTTTTTTGTCGGAAAAAATCTGATTCTCTGGCGATTTTCAGGGTAAATTTGGTCATTGGATTATGTACGGCATTGGTTCCATACAGTTTTAATACCTCTTCTAATCCATTATTCCGCAATGCCGCGCAAAAATCATGTGACAAGGAGAAATGATCGAGAATTGCAATCCCTTCTATCTTCTATCTTCACACTGCTATCTTCACCTGTGCTCAGTTGGACAGCGTTCAAGTGACGGCATAGTGCTGAATCTTATTATTATAATATGTTATACCCTTCTATCATCCTACATAGATCTCCTGGTGGTTCATTTGACCCATAATTTTTTTCACGGGCCTGTAGTCTACTAGGCATGTACCTAAGAAGGTAATACTTCATCTTGTTATTCCACGCGCTAAGAAGTCTAACTTCAACTATAGAATCGATAATATCTTTAACGCAAGAAGTGATATCCTGAAGCTAGTTACGATGTTGACTAAAATGTTGACTCTCTAACTTCAGGGTGTTGGTTTATTGTGACGGTGTGCGCGCGCATCGTAAAAAAATACTTTGTTTTTTTTTTGACAATCATCAAACTTATCTTCAGAAAAGAAACACATATTTTTAAATACTTTTTTGCCAAAAATTCAAATAATAGTATCCTAATCACATTTTATAAAATGCAAATGTTTGGAGATTTGTAATTTGGTGTGTTTGCTGCTCAATCACGTCGAACAGCTAAACGGATCCGGTTAAATTGGTGAACACAGTTAGTTTATAGTTTGAAATAGAACACAGGAAACATGCACACATATTTTGTACACATGTATGTATGTTAACTTTGTATATAATAGGTACTCGTACTCGTGGCACTTCCAAAGTGTCACTGTGTTTTTTTTAACAGTTATTTACCTACGTGTTGTCTTTGCCAATGGTTGTAGATTCTCTGTAGAGTGTAGAAACTATAGTATTATGGAGTAAATCTTTTGCCAAGTGGCCATGGGAAACACCTATCTCATTAAACAAGTCCCTTGACAGTCCGCGTTGTACAAAATTATGAAAACAATTTTTTTCAACAGTTTTTTTACGTAGTTTGTCATTGTCAATAGTGAAACTGTTTGGCTTTTGTTTTGGTGTTTTTATTCCACTTTTTAAATCGTGGCATAGTTGTAAGACCACAGATAACACACTCGGTTAATACACATACCTATATTATTAACCGACTTCC
The DNA here is from genome assembly GCA_017562165.1 of Ectropis grisescens. Classification (NCBI taxonomy): domain Eukaryota; kingdom Metazoa; phylum Arthropoda; class Insecta; order Lepidoptera; family Geometridae; genus Ectropis; species Ectropis grisescens. Next base: position 1,800,381 of record CM029780.1, read on the forward strand.
AAAAAAAGGAGGAGGTTATCAATTCGACCCCTATGTTTTTTTTTTTATAATCAGGTAACATATTACCTGATTTCTCGAGAACCTCTGAACCGATTTTAAAATTTCTTTTTGTGTTCGGATGGGTATGGTTCCCGAATGGTCCTATATATAAATTTTTTCGAAATCAGTCAAGTAGTTTTTGAAATATGAACCAAAAACTGAAAATTTGCGTACAATTATCTGGATGACGTAGTTGTAGATTTCACAAAAGTTATGAATCTCGACCCTGTCAATGCAAAATTGTGTAAATGCTTTAATAAAAACTTGTTTTTAACCCCCGACCAAAAAAAAAGGGGTGTTATAAGTGACGTCGATGTCTGTCTGTGTGTCTGTCTGTCTGCTGTGGCACCGTAGTAGAACTCAAACAGATGGGCCGATTTCGATGCGGTTTCTTTTATTTTATTTTATTTTAATTAATACCATAGCAAATGTTCTTAGCTATGTCTGGTTAATGTCGATTCAAGATGGCCGCCTCCACAAAATGGCGGACAAAATATTTCTTCACAACCTACCTCAATTTGGGTATCAAATGTAAGGGCTTGACTAGTAGAATACTATGTACTATAACAAATTTCAAATTCAAAATGGCCGCCACGACAAAATGGCGAATTATATATATTTTTCATTACTACCTCAATTTGGGTATCAAGCGAAAGAGCTTGACTAGTAGAATACTTTGCACTATGAAAAAATTCTAATCCAAGATGGCCGCTTCTACAAAATGCCGAAATACATTTCTTTTTTCACAACTCCCTTTGGGTATCAAATGAAAGGGCTTGACTAGTACAGATAACAAATCCAAGGTAGTCGGGGGTTAATCAACATTTTTAATTTTGTTCTTGTACACTAAAAAGAGTAAAATAAACTATTTTCGTACAAAAAATTAAACCGACTTCAAAACCACAAATAGGCACTCAAAAGCGAAAAATAAACTAAAATCATTATTATAAGCGCTACTCACTCATCTATTTGAAGTCGGTGCCAGCGGGCCTACCAGTGATAAAAAAGTACCCATTCTTAGCGTAAGATCCTCAATGCATGGCCACTCAATGGGTACGGTGATACAAGTAAACAAACCGACGGATACTTTAACTACCGCCCATTGTACTAACTGTAAACCGTTCGTTAATGGTTAAGTAAGCTGGCCGTTAACTCGGCTAGTTACCTGTTAATACAAGGCTACGTCAAATTATAACGAAAACTTGAACTGGAATCAAGAAATTTAAATAACTGTAATGACTTATTGTATAACTTTGCACAGAATAAGATCTTACTAACCCATGGACGTATAAAACAAGAACAAAATTAAAAATTTTGATTAACCCCCGACTACCTCGGATTTGTTATCTGTACAACATTCTACTAGTCAAGCCCTTTCATTTGATATCCATATTAAGAAAGTTGTGAAAAAATAAATGTATTTAGCCATTTTGTGGTAGCGGCCATCTTGGATTTGCAATTTGTCAAAGTGCAAAGTATTCTACTAGTCAAGCCCTTTCGTTTGATACCCATATTGAGGTAATATTGAAAAAATTAATATAATTCGCCATTTAGTGGCGGCGGCCATCTTGAATTTGAAATTTGTAATAGTGTATAGTATTCTACTAATCAAGCCCTTTCATTTGATACGCATATTGAGGTAGGTTGTGAAGAAATATTTTTTCCGCCATTTTGTGGAGGCGGCCATCTTGAATCAATATTAACCAAACATAGCTAGGAACACCCGCACGGATATTAACCTTCAAATAAAAAAACCGCATTGAAATCGGCCCATCCGTTTGAGCTCTACGGTGCCACAGACAGACACACACACACACACACACACACACACAGACAGACATCGACGTCAAACTTATAACACCCCTTTTTTTGGTCGGGGGTTAAAAAGTCGGACGTAGTCTCCCTAAAACAAAAACTGTGTCTATAAAGTCGGCGAGTACGCTGTGATTTGCCAAGAGACACACCTATCTCATTACTCATGTCCCTTTTACAACCCTCTAGCTGTGCGAAGCAAGCACTGTGAGTCGACGTCTCAAGTGGTTCGAAGTCGGTTTAAAGTAGCTTAGATCGTGTGTTTGACCGAGAACAAAGTATTTGTGCCATGAATAACGATGGATAGAATAATTTAATGTTGAAAGAAACTATCGTGAGAAAACCGGAATATTTTCTGGCGAACAATTAAATTACAGTAAAATCGAGCCAACTAGAGCCATGATTATAGTGGATTATTCCTTCGCTCTCTCCCTCTCTTGTGAGAAACATATACACATTTATTACAGCACTGGGAAGTGATTGAATTTACCTAGATATTAGCTATAGGACTCTTGGCAGAGTCCACCTGGGGAATTACCACACCTTTACCAGTTATTCAACCGCCAAGCACTAATGTGCAAACATTACTGTGTTCCGGTTTGAAGGGCAATGTTTCCAATCAAATTACAGGGCTTAGAGATATAACACCTATAATCTCTGGGTGACGAGCACAGTGCAGTGATAGGTAATTATTTAGACGCTTCATGGTACAATAGCTGCGTGTCACTGTGCTGTTATGTGGCAGGCATGTTGGTTATCATCAGGCACATGTCCTGCTCGTCTCGTCATTCTTTATTTTAGTAAAAATCTATTATACCTATTTGTCTGTCACTAGCAGCGTCCAATGGTGTTACCCACGGAATAATTCCATTTCCCGTAATTTTCCGATTTTTTTTTGCGATGAAAAGTATGTGCTCTGCCAGACCACAAACTAGCTATGTTCCAAATTTCAAACCGATTCCTTCAGCCGTTGCGACTTGACTGAGCAAACAGCTAAACATCCAGATCTTTTTTAATAGTATACAGTTACAAGATTTACAAGCATTTTAATTATAGAGTTACAAGACAAGCAGGACATATGTCTGATGGTAAGCAACAGGCCTGTCTATATAACAGCACATGCAGTTAATGGGACATAATTCAAAGGCGAATCCAGCTTTGGCGCCTGGGGTTACCACATAGACGTGTTCAAGTTATCGAAATTTACCAATAAAAAAAAAATTAATAAAAAAAAATTTATTTCAATAACATAGATCTTAACTATACAATATTTTCTTACAGCTATACACAGGTATATTAATTTTATCAGCCTGAACTAGGTAGAACCTGTGTTTCAGGCGCGAAAATTGCCTATTTTAACTAAGAGTTACGTTATCGAAGATAATAAAACTAAACAATAAAATCGGTAAATATATGAACTACTTTGCTTATTAAAAAGATAGGTATGAAATTTCTTTACTATTTTATAACTAATATCAAATGTTCAGTTTCCTCATATGACAGTGTTAGCAAATATTCACATACAGTTTGTTTACAGTTATAAACATTTTGGTCGTAAATAGATAGCAATCTATTTAGTCGGTTGTATAGTATTGGACCAAGAAATATGAAAAATCTGCTTGTGAAAGCATGTTTTGTCTGTGCCAGTGAGCTACATACGATATCCTTACGTCTCTTGTTAGTAATCTCAGTGCAGTAGGAAAGATTTTTGTGCTGTTTTAGTGTCGTGTTCAAAATAAATAGTTGTCTTACTGATAGAATGTTGCAGGCTTTATAGAGCAGTTTCGTAGGGAAGAGAAATGGACGAAATGTTGCGACCTTCCGAATGGCTCTTTGTGCTCTTTCTACAGAAAGCATTAATGTCTTAGTAGCACCTCCCCATGATGTGATACAGTATGTAATTATTGATTGACACAGAGCTTTATACACTTGCTTTATTAATTTAGTATCTACGATATACCGTAATATTTTGAACACATAAATCAACTTACGAAGTCTGTTTACTAGGTTTTTGATGTGTAGCCGAAAGGACAGTGTGTCATCAATAATAACACCTAAATATTTGATGTCATTTGCTCTTTCTATGGTTGGGCAGTTGTCTAGACAGGCTGTAGGATTTGTGCACGTGTGTGCATATAGATGCTGGTTAGTTGTAGATTGCTTAGATTTACGCATAGAGAAGTATATGTATTTTGTTTTATCCGCGTTTAGTGTTAGTAGATTATTTGTTAGCCCATTATTTACCTTATCAAAACCTCGCTGAGCAAATTCGTGCAGCTCTATCTTGTTTGGGGCGGAAAATAAAATTGCAGTGTCATCAGCATATGACAGTAATTTGCCATGTTCCAGATTTAAACTGCAAAGATCGTTTATAAAAACCAAAAAAAGGGTAGAACTGAGGGTCCCGCCTTGAGGAATTCCGAAATTAGTGCTTTTCTGTTCATCGCTGACAACGTTGCCTATTCTAACACATTGGGTACGGTCGCTTATGTAGTCTGTGAAAAGTTTAAGCTGAATTCCTCTTACGCCTATTGCTTCTAGCTTTTGTAGTAAGGAAGGTACATACACTGTATCATAGGCCTTGGCCAAATCTAGGAATATACATAATGTCTGGTTACCCTTATCGAGCTCTTGGGCTACATAGTCTGTCAGTTGGTGTACCGCATCTGCTGTTGATAGCTTCGATCTAAAACCAAATTGCTTGTTCGATAAAATATCGTTATTTTCTAGATACTTTATAAGGCGGGTGTTGATAATTTTTTCAAGGATTTTTGACAACGAGGATAGAAGTGATATAGGCCTGTAGTTTGTTACTTGTTCTTTACTACCCGATTTATAAATTGGTATGACTACAGCCTTTTAAGACACTTAGGAAGATACCGTTAGTAAGACACTGTGAAAAAAATATGTGCTAAAGGCGGTACAAGTATATGTTTGAATTTTTTCAGAAATCTATTGGAGATATTATCCCACCCAATGGCACAGTTATCTTTTAACCCAAGGATGATACGTTCTACCTCTTTTTCGTCGGTATCTAGCATTACAAATGACTGTACTCGTGGTTGATAATAAACTTGGTTTTGTGAGATAAATTGTTGCGTCTGAAGTTTTTCAGCGAGATTTTTCCCAACATTGATAAAAAAATTATTGGCGTTGTTTGCTGAAAGAGCTGGGGAGTCTTCTGTCAGGAGAAGTTTCAAGTTTGAGTCTGATTGTTTTGTGGTGAAAGTGATCTTTTTTATGTGATCCTATATGCGTTTATTGTTATTACCGGCTTTTGCTAATGCCAATGGATATGTCAAATGGTTAATAAATTGCGTCTCTGTGTGTATCGTTAGTGGCGTACACACAACCAATGTACTTGACCTCTAGAATCGCGAGCGGCGAGATGTGCTGTGGTTCTACTTATTTTGGTTGTTGACAGCGAATAGTGATAGGTAAAAACTCCCAGCATTCACCGCTTCCTGCAACCGACTAGAACGGAAAGAGTGAGATCACTCTTCATAACGATAACATAATTCCGAGCGCCTGAAATTTGGAAGGACACATCTTACGGTTTATATCGATGGTTCAAGTCACATGACCGTACAGCCCAGGGTTAGACTCAGACCCATATGACCCCCCACCCTGGATCCGCCCTTGACATGATTTTAGTTGTATTCGAACGGAATCTGCTCCAGTCGATCTGCAGAATAAAACAGTAAGCCTCGCTCACCTTCCCGTGTCCCGTGTCGCCATGACTCGGCGGCGTCGCCACCTGCACCAATAAACAGCTAAACGACGGGACGTAAAGCACTCGGAATAAATATAATAGTTGTAACACTCAATGGAATATGAGTGGTGTATTAACTCATCCGCGTTCGTTACGAAACTTGGTGGCGCGCCAAGCTGCTGGTGTCTGGCGGGCCGCTGATGTGGATAGACGATTTTATTTGACGGATTCTTTGTACGAAATTCCGTAGGACGCCCTCTAATTGGACATTCCGTGAAATACCGCTTGTGTTATAGTGAACTAGATGCGACCCGCAATGTAGCACGCCATTTAATCAATAACTAGGCTATGGAAAGAGTTGGCTGAGGAAGTTTTTCCCGATGCGATGGTTATAATCTTGGTGTCTTCAAATCGAGAGTGAATCGGTATTTTTCTAGGTGAGCTCGCTTCGTCGTAGACCGCATCGTCGCTTAACATCAGACAACGGGGCGGTCAAGCTTAACTTTTATAGCATAAGAGTGACGAGACGAGCTGGACACGTACCTGATGGTAAGCAACATGCCTGCCACATAACAGCACAGCGACACGCAGCTATTGAAACATAAAAAGTCCAAATCATTACCTAGCACTACACTGCGCTCGTCACCCAGAGATCTAAGATATTATATCTCTAAGCCCTGTAATTCCACTGGAAACATTTCCCTTCAAACCGAAACACAGTCTAAACCTATAATAGTTAAAAAAAACTTTAATAATTCTGTTAATATTTAACTTACTATTCCTAGCATAAACAGCCCACTAAATGTTCCCACTGCTAGGACTCGAAGCCTTTTCTCTCAAGGAGGCAGTCAGGGTCATATTCCACCACAACGGTCCAACGCGAGTTGGTGGATGACGCATGGCTTCGAAAGATTCTAAGGACCTGTCGGATTCTGACGATGTTTTCCTTTATCGTTTTTTTTTAGTTCGAAAAGAGAGTGGTGTGCGTGGGATTTGAACCCGGGGTCCGGATCGGCAGATGCCGTTCTCCCGATTAGACCAGCCGTAACTTTGAATTCGGATGAATGCCTTCTATTTGGACTTTCCGGAATACCATTAGTTTTCGAGATAAATTACAAATGTCTTCTTTTTACAATTGTCTGGACGTCCGTTGGTCAATCATTAAATCAAAGAAACATCTGGACAAAATTAACATCTTGACAGATTGAATTAAAATTAGAAACATAGTTAAATTATAGTATTTTTACCCCGGAAACGAACTGGGAACTACGCGAGAAAAACCGCGGAGCGCCTCTAGTTTATAATATTAGTAAGATGTATTACCACGTGACACATATAAATAAATAAATATTGATGGACAATTCACACACAACACCATCTGACCCCAAACTAAGCATAGCTCATGCTAAGGCGGCCAGATAGCTGATATAATACTCATTTAGTTTTAAATACATTTTTATATTACATAGAAACACCTAGACATAGTACAATTTAATTAAAAAAATATAGAAATTAATGAATAAAAAATTATAGAATCCATCGCACTCTACTCATCACTACTACTTCATCATACTTTTATACTCCCCGACCTACCGCACAAGCTGCCGCTGTTACTAACTCTGCTGAAGCTTAGTCGGACTGCGTTGGTTTTTTCGTTAACGTGGCTTAATCAATGAGTAGTATATAGTTAGAATAAACGCTTTACACCAAAATCACGGGTCTGATTGCTCTTGCCTTGTCGCTCTTGTGGAAGTGTCATACTTTTGTCGCGGCTCCTCACTCTGTTGCCATAGCAAGTATGCACGTCATCTACTTCCGATTAGTACAAAGAAACCGTGCGGAAAACCTGATCTACTTACTTATTCTCTAAGGGTTGAATCTTTTAGGAGCTGTGGGATCTCCTTGTTTAACTCCACACTTCAAATAAGTACACAACGCACTAATACAAGTACTCTAAGCAAATGAACGACCTTTCGGCAGCAAATCGACGTTATCTAACAAGTCTAAATCTGCGTTTAACCCATTAAAATAGCAGGAATTGTTGAAGATATGAGCGGATTTATGCGACCAATTCACGCACGTAATTTATAGCAAAATACTGAGTCCTTTGGTGTTCGCCGCGCGCTCCCACGTGACTAGGCAGCTTTATATAACTATCAAAATAAAAATAAATACGACTGTTGCTAACTAATTAATTGGCTCGCTGAATGACATCATTATTAAAAGACTCATTTTAATATGCATAATAGTTTTTTTCTTGCTCAACATTTTTTTTATAAATGCACCGGACACCATTTATTTTGTTTGCCGATTAGGTTTGTTTGGAGGGTTTTATTATGCTAATTATGAATGCGAAAGTGTTTGTAGCTTAATCACGTCGGAATAATTAGATTATAGTCTGGAATAACACATGGGAATAATACTTCTTAACCACGGGAAAATAACGGGTATGTGAAAACCGCGGGTAAAACCGCGCTGCGCTACTAGTGCTAGTGTGATTCTCATTTCCGTATTTTTTTAACCAAAAATAAGACACCAAGATTGTAACTTCGAGAAGAACCCACTCAGGCAACGCATTCCACAGCCTAGACGTTCTTATCACAAAACTAGAGACAAACCTCTTCGTTCGAGTTTTTGAAACGTGTAATTTAAAATGTTTTTTTTAGCTTGAATAGGTTTACACTTGACCGCCATCTCGCCTGATGTTAAGCGACGATGCGGCATACGATATAAACTAATCTAACGTACTGTATGTTTGTTATCTCACTCGTTTAATTATAAACTGACAGTCATTTCAATTTTACGGTGATATTTTGATTTATAGATGTATATATTACGAATGTTTTAGTTATTGCCCACTGAACAGTAAAATCATTTGAAGAAAATCTATGATGCATAGTAATTAGTGCTGAGAGTAATTCCGTGGATCATAACGAGGGCTCCTAAACGGTTAATGGCCGCGGAGAGACGTTCTGTCGGAGCTGTGTTTTATGAAGTGCGAGTGTTTGCGACTACCCTTTTGTTTCACGCGGGTTAATATTATATTATTCACGATCATATATATATTATTTTTTTTGAAGTGAAAACATCTTTTGCCGCGCCACAGACAGATTTTTCGTGGGCTGTGAATGGAATTCTAGCGTCACGCTCGGGAAATCTTTCTTGTAAACTCGGGACCATGGCCATTGGCCAATTAGAAATGTGTAAGAATATCTAGATGGCCACGCCCTCCAGTTTAATTTGCGTAGTTTTCAAAGTAAACTATGATTGACAATATTTTTTTTAATTTTAGGTTTGTTACAATATATATTTTAAATAAAAGTGGTCAAGTGCGAGTCGGACTCGCCCATGAAGGCTTCCGTAGTAGCAAGTAACATAATATAAAAGTTCTTGTAGTTCGTTGGTACTATTGTTAAATCAGTGTTTTAACAATAGTGAATTTATGACGTATTAAAATAAAATTACTTACTAGATCTCATTCAAACCAATTTTCGTTGAAAGTTTACATGTTAAGTAATGTAACATCATACATTCTTTTGATTCTACTGGAAAGATAGTTTTTATTTCTATAAATGGTATTTATATGATACGAACGAAGCTGGTACGGACCACTAGTTTATTATAAAATGTATTACTCGCAAATTTCACCTCGTGCTGTCCCGTAGGGCAGTTAACCCTCAATCTACAACAGCGTGACGAACTAGCCCGTCCCACTGCGCGCTGCCTACACAAAAACACGCTTACTCAACCACCTGTGCACAAAAAAGTAAACTAACATATTTATGAAATACCAATAGCGTAATGCAATAGTAGTGACACTTGTAAACGGTCCAGATTAGTCGGTACTAACGTACAGGTGACGGGCTATTTATACAGTGACACATATGATATGACATGCGATTCTATTTTCAAAATGGCCACTTATGCAGGGCTGCTCCGAACTATAGAAAATCTACATTTTGTAAACTTATTTTTGACAAGCGGTCCGTCGTGGCTTCGCCCGTGGTACACAATAAATGGCATGTACGAGAAGAGCTCGGGGATCACGTATAAATAAAATATCGGTGAAAGAATTTTGGAAATCGGTCCTGAATTTCCTGATAGATATTATTAGCGCGTTCAAACATAAAACCTCATCAGCTTTATAATATTGATATAGATAATGGAATGTAAACTTTTTAGTTCTAGACAATTTACTCATACATTACATTTAACGCAACCCATATTTGATATGTTATCTACTTTCGAAGGTGTGATTTAGATTTGATTAAAAAGGAAAAATATTTTAATATTATTTGTCGTTTGAATATGATTTTTTTTTCTACAAACTCATTCCGTGTTTTATATTTTGTTTAAAAACCAGGTCAATTTAACAATAAGCTTGATATGATGCATGACCGCATATCTGTATAGGCTAGCTTGCCTTGTGAGCTTCTGACATAAGGCTAAAGTGGCAGCCCTAATCACGCTCGCAGTTCTATTTTCAAAATGGTCGATGGGCTCTCGGAATACGTGGCTAGCATTACGCAAACTGTGACGTCACCATGACGTCATGACTGACATCGTATGCTCTTAGAATGATATAGGAATTATAGTAAACTATTTGTTCGTTTGTTTTTTGTTAGATTGGAAAATATGTTCCAATGTTATATACATCTTTTACTCACTCTTAAAATACAGAAGTATGCATATATTTGTTAAAAAATAATGTACCTCTACATTATCATATTTATTTAGTATTATTATTAATGAGTGGCACTCTTCCGCAGAACATCGTGTGTAGGGGTATTCCTTTTGTGCCTGTTGACTGAAAGCAAGAAATTGCACTCAGCCGTAAGATCACCGTTTGTAGCGTTAGCGTAAAAAGGCTTTACTGTAATATTTTTATTTGTCTTCGTCTCAATACATAGTTTTCTATCCATTTATCTAACTTAGCATATGTTGTAGTAATAACAATAGTCTACCACACTCCTGACAGTCGTATCAGCTAAAAGGCTCGACGAACATGTTAAGCGGTTTTCTCTAGATTATTATTGGGTCAAGGCTCAGATTCAAAAAGCAGTCTTGCTGGTCTCGACATGGCTCGTCAGGAGGTTATTTACTCTGCCGTCCTAATGACCGGTAGCTGGACCATGCCCCACATCCGCCGGCACTCGAGTTTTGAAGTTTGTTTTAATTTTAAACTTGGAAACTTAGTTTTTTTTTAATCTGTTAATAATAATTTGCGCAAAGTGTCGACCAATAACCTTAGAGACTTTCGCTAGACGGTTGGATGACGGATCAGATGCACGCGCCGGGCGGCGGTTATCCTCGATACAGCGCGAATCACCAGAAGGATCCTTACTCTGCCGTCCTAATCACCGGTAGCTTGGGCCTGCCCCGGTGCTGGCCGCGATATAGTTAAGGTTTTGCATAGCTTTTATCGCGGGTCTGGGGACCATATTTTAGTGATCGTGCATCTCTTTCTTATGTTCATAAGAAAGAAGGATGGAAGACCGTAACGCCGTCCTCCCCACTCGGTCATTCGACTTTGAATCTTATTTGTATTGGCTTTACAGACTAAATGCTTTTAGCAGTGTCGCCAACTTAACGGATTTCCCGTGATACTTTTTATGGTAAACAAATGTCACTCTTCAAAATAAAAGCAATTCCGAAAGATTGTTAACATCCCTATTGCTTATGTTAATAAAAATGCGTACAACATGCAATAGCTTTACCGGGGCAGTCCCCGAGTGCCACACTTATTTTTTTTTTTTTTTTTTGTTATCTTTATACATTGTAAATATTTACAGCAAGAAACTTTAAAATAAGACAATTTAATAAATATGCGAATAACGAAGATAATTTAATTCTCCATCAGTTGGCGGAACTGTCGCGTAAAATACATACAAAAAATACAACCCAAATGAAAACCATTTTTGGAGTCTTAAAAAAAATTATATATAGTATATCAGACGATACCAAATTACGATACGATATATATATGCGAAAGATGAGTGCAGAAGTTAGCTGGTAACTCCAGACAACGCACCTTTATACTCCATCTTATCACATGATATGTCGTATGTTTATTTCTGCCCACGAATGCGTGCGTGCGCACAGCCTTTGTCTCTCGTTATGTCACATAACTACATATTTATAACCAAAAACAATGCTTTATAGATCGTTACACATCAAGATTAATGTAATTTATAGTTGTATTAATCCCGTAGTAGTGAGACAAAGGTTACGCAGATGTTACGATTACTTGCTGAGGCGGAAGGATCAACGATCTGCCATCCTACTAATATTATAAATGTCAAAGTCTGGATGCTTGGATTTCTGTTGCTAAATCGTGTATCACGGGAAAATACCGGGCCGGTAACTGCGTGTGTAAAACCGGGGGCGATGCAAGTATCTAAACATATCATTATGAAAAAAAAAATACTGCCAATAAATTAAAAACTAGCATGGTGTAGTGTGTTCCCCGGTGTAGCTGTAGGTAATCAAATCAAAATCAAAATTATTTATTTCAAGTTACATAACTCATAGAATTATTATAATGTTACGACGTTATTACAAAAATATTATTTACTTAGTTACAACCCACAGGCCACAGGTCAGCCCACAGACCGCACGTGTGCAGTACTTATACCTCCCCAGAACAGCGCGCAAATCAGCGAACTATCATATTGGTATGGTTATGATTTGGACTTTTCATGTTCCGGTAGTTACGTGACACTGTGCTTTTATGGAGAGGCGTGTTACGTGTACTTACTATCAGGCACGCGTCCTACTCGTCCTACCAATATTTATAAAAAAAAACAGTTTTTACATACTGTCAGTCCAAAGTGCACATTTAATATTTTTTTATGGCTTTAAGATTCACAATCTTTACTTGTTTGGTTGGTAAGATAAGCTATTTAATTTAGTTTTTAAATTCAAATTTGTTGACTAAGCAGGAGTATGATTTTTGGTTATCGCAGAATCGTGGCATAATTAAATTTGTACAAAGTACCTTTACGTGCTTTTCCAAACTATAAATCAGTGTTCTAAATTTCAACCCAATTTGTGACCCGTTCCAATGTCATTATCGAAAACCAAACATCGAAAATATTTTTAATATTAGTAGAATTTTAGTTAAATAACTGAAAAGCTAAGCTAAAGCTAAGCTTGTACCGTGGAATCTATTTAGATTTGTGGAGGTTAGATTGTGTTAGAAAAAACATCAACCAATTTTCGTTTATTACATAAAAATATCATTAATCAGTACCTATTCATTATTAGAAGTGCACTCTCATTAAAAGGCTTTATGCGGTTTAAAGTTATGTCAAACTGAATCTGTGGGACTCACACGTGAGTTAACGGTGAATTAATTACAAAACTCGCAATAACTACGTTAGTTTTCATTCTAAAATAACATTGGTACAACAATACCAGTAGCTGGTATAATCCTTATGTACTCGTAAATACATATTTATTATTTGTACAAACAAAAAACACCCAGACACAGAACGAATATTTGTAGTTACATATATGTATTTGCGCTGGATGGAAATCGAATTAGCTACCTGTCTCCCATAGTACAAGCTGTGCTTAGTTTGGCATTCAATGATGTAGTATATGGACGGACATCCAACTCAGAAATTTTCTTTAGGCTCATACACAAAAACTTCGTTGAAGACCATCTCATGATGAAATGCATGGTTTGCAATTCTATAATGGACATAAACGTTCATTTATACAATATGTGTATGTATAGATTATTGTGCAAAACACAAATTAAATATCCTATTGATTGGCGATAAAACAAACCTGCTCAAATTCACTAGTCATCAGCGGAGGGGGAGTGGGAAAAGACATCAACGGGTTCCCATTTCGTTTTTTATGTTCGTTTTCATTTTGTAGATTGATGATGTTATGTCTTTCTAATTATTGCATTAAATTTAACGCAATAATTAGTTGTGAAATGATATTATACCGTCCTTTGTTAAACTGGATGTCCTGCTATTCTTTCCGCACCATTTCACTAACTGAACTAGCAGAAACCCATTTTTACGGTTTTTTGCCAGTACTCTTTCAGTCGAAATCAAAAGCCTGACTGACCGAACTCGCAACAGGAATAGTGCAATTATGCTAATAAAACGCAAAGGGGCAGTCGAACCATCAGTCAAATGGGTATATTGTCTTTGGTTCAAAATAATGAATTACCCTACGATTTCTGCGGGCCCTGGTGAGTATATTTCTACCTCTGCCAGAAAATGAACGGCTTTACTACCAGATTAATTCGAGCGCTGGTTTCACCTTTTCTCAATTTTATTTAGGGTTGTAAAATTAGTTCAGCGTGTAGTTAAATTCATACGTAATTTATGGATTTACCAGCGTTTTAATTTATCTGCTCGTGTGATTCTCAATGAGGTGTAATAATATTTGATGCGTTCTTTGCTCATCGTATTTTATGGCTAAGAAAATAAAAATATTTATAATATTCTGCAAGCGAGGGAGTAACTCACTAACTACTATTACTTCAGATATTGCTCTGAGCGATCATATCGCCCTTTGCTGTTTTATTTGTTAGGATTAATTTATTTTTCGTTGAGTTTGAGTTATTGTAAAATATAGAGTACCGGGATCCATACATGATGACTTGTATGTATAAACCAACACGTATGTCCATAAAAGCACAATATCTATGTACATACTTAAAGTTTTACTTTGTTTAGGATTGGATGATATTGTGTGGGAATTTTGGTGGAAAATTCACACGCAGCACCATCTGACCCCAAACTAAGCAAAGCTTGTAATATGGCGTATGGGCATATAGCTGATATAATACTTATATAGTTGTAAATACATACGTATTATGCATAGAAACACAGTGCAAATATTTGAATTCATGACACAAATATTTGCACTGGGTGGCAATCGAACCCACGACCCTAGGCTTCGCAGGCAGAGTAACTACCCACTAAGCCACGAGGCCAGTCAAATGTCTACTAAAGTAATGAATGTCCACCAATATTTATTTAAAGAAGTACTTCATACTTCTTTAGGGAAAAATAATGATATGATGTTATTGTGGGTTATCCCTAAGAGATAGACATATACTATTGTTGACTTTTTTGTAGACCTTTTTAAGGAGTATAATACTACAGTACATTATTTTGTGGCATCTCGTAGGATCCAGCCAGCGTTTGCAAAGTAATGTGTTTATGAAATTACAGGGCTTAGAGATATAAGATCTTAGATCTCTGGGTGACGAGCGCAGTGCAGTGCTAGGTAATGATTTGGACTCTTCATGTTCCAATAGCTGCGTGTCACTGTGCTGTTATGTGTCAGGCATGTTGCTTACCATCAGGCACATGTCCTGATAGTCTCATCACTCTTTATTTAAAAAAAATTATGACATCACATTAGAAACCTTTATAATTATTATTGTTTCTCTACTGTTGCATGCACATATTATACATATAAACCTTCCTCTTGAATCACGCTATCTATTTAAAAACCCCGCATCAAAATCTGTTTGGTAGTTTTAAAGATCTAAGAATACATACCTAGGGATATAGGGATAGAGAAAGCGACTTTGTTTTATACTATGTAGTGATTATATAGTTGAAGTCGGACTTCTTAGCACGAAGAAGTACGAGGTGACGTATTAACTCGCGTGAATACATAAGTACACCCATATCCATACTATTACTTACATATAAACTTATTTTATTATTATTTACCTAAAAAATTACAATGATTTTTTGTAAATTTAGATGCTTTCGTTGTAAAAGAGATTTTCCAGCAGAGTTCACGGTGGAGCATTTTACAATGTATCTTCTATAAATACCGGGCGGTATGCGCGCGGCTTGTCACCTCGCGGGTGTACGCTGTGCACCGACATGGCTCACGATTTATATCACACAACAAACAAAATGTACAGAATACTTATGAACTAGCGCCACAAGTGACGGCCTTATTTCTGAGAGCAATCCTTCCAGGCAACGGAGAACGCTAATGTAGGTGGGAGATGTGACGTTTGTTAATAATAATAATTAGCAGTAAGCGTTTCCGTTACTTATCTACACTACGTAAAAAGTAGCCTATTTGTTCTTCCAGACTATTTTTTTTTCTTTAATAGTATAGAGTGACGAGACGAGCGAAACATGTGCCTGATGGTAAGCAACATGCCTGCCACATAACAGCACAGTGACACACAGCTATTGGAACATGAAGACTCCAAATCATTACGAGTCAAATCAGTCAAATGCGATTTCCGACCCGCGTGAAAAATTGTTTCAATATTCTTGGCCATGGATACTAGTCATTCAGCCGCATGTTATTCTGGTATTGCTGAGCTTACATTTCAATTTATAAATCGTTTTTATTTTTAATTATTAAAATTATTTGGTAGTCTTAAAATAGTTAAGTATTTCTTATTTTAGTTTTCACTTCTACCGTGCGGTCTTAAGCATACACATTTTTTCTTTATTTGCGTATTGCCGTACAAGAAATTCCGTTGTTCTATAAATACGGTAGAATGCCCGGTATGAGTGAGTTCGTGAATTGTCATTTCCCAAGTGATGAGTGCAATAAGGATTCGTGTTTTGGAGTAATTAGCATAAATTATTATAGGTATTGTCACCTGCGTTTGATCCTATATTAATGACTAGATGCCCGCCCCGGCTTCGCCCGTGGTATATTATATAGCACTCATCGGGATCCCGTACATATCCAACGGTGAAAGAATGACTGAAATCGGTTCACTCAATCCTGAGAATATCGATTTCATACAAAAAACCTCTTCAGCTACCTGCTACGCCACCTGTCGGAAATTGGTCGTACCAACTCAAATTTAGAAAAAAAAATTAGCAAATGTTTATATTCAATGCACAGATTACTGAAATTCAATGACGCAATGTTTGACACATGCTGTCATGTGTCATGTCAAAGCACGAAACGTACGAAAACTCTCAAAAGGGGAATATTTTTTCCCGATTTTGTTACATTCTTGTTTTATGCTCCGCTTCAATTAATAGTAGAGTTATTTTCTATAGCCTAAAGCCTTCCTCGATAAATGGACTATCCAATAGAAAAATAATCTTTCAATTAGGACCAGTATTTCCCAAGATCCTAGCGTTCAAACAAACAAACAAACAAACTCTTCAGCTTTATAATATTAGTATATTAATGATTCATATAATAAATAATTACAATAGACTAGCAATATTAATACCAATACAATAGCAATATTAAAATATCGTGAAGAAATCAACATGTACCTAGAATCTTTCGAAGTCATGTGTCATCCATCAACCCTCGCTGGGCCATCCTCCTTGCGAGAGAAGGCCCCGAGTCCAAGCATTTGTGTGCTATTTATGCATGCTTAAAGCAATTGCTAACCACTTATCTCTGCCGTAGATATGCCCATCATCGTCGGACTCTTGAAATCCCGCCGCGATTATAGCGAATCGAGATTACGTATGTTTTGCTCATATGTACAGACTTTATATGTATATCTGGTGTTTATTAATGCGAGCCGAGGAAATACATATCGAGAAACGCAGGAGGTGTGGCCGCGTGTTGGACGTACATCTGCAAGGGTACTAGTAAAGGATATGCTGGATCGAATAGAGTATCATTGAATTATTTCGAAAGCAAGTCCGTGTTCCTACCATCATCGGCAGAGTACAGAGTTTTATTGAACTAAGGTTCAGAAAATGAATACTTTGTCGTGTGTGTGAATTGTCCACCAATATATTTATTGAAATGTAAAAAGTGATATACAAATAATTCAAATAATCGTTGATAAACACACGATGACATATATGTTATACTGATGGCCATTCATTAAAAAAATCCGGAGATATCCCGACTTTTTAGGCGCGTTTTAGGGAACTAAGCAGGGGAAGGATATAAATTAGGCTTTTATACTGTTCAAGATTTATAATTTTTTTCATATATAGATATTTATTCAGCAAATTCTGTTGTGGAATCTATCCATTAACATTTAAATTTCATTGTGTCATCATAGTATGATTTTCTCCGAATAAAACAAATTTCAAGTAAAACTCAGACACTCAAACAGTCTACTAAACTTCATATTTTTTGTGAAACCTACGAATACGACGTCTAAAGGTAAGCAAAATTTATAAGAAGAAGAAGTAAGAACCATTAAAACCCACTCACAATTGATAGAGATATGACGTACAATATATACAAAAAAACATATAATCGAGTTGAAAACCTCTTCTTTTTTTGAAGTCGCTTAAAAATAAAAGTAAGTTTCTTTTCACTATTTTTTTATTCATTAATTTTATAGGGGCTTTTAGACTACAAGTCTATGCCAGCCCCATCGTAACCTAATAAACCATATTTACAATATTTTAAATAATTACTAACTATGAGGATATAATAAGCCAACTAGGTAAATTAATTGTCGAGCAGGAATGATTTCGAGCTCGGAGAAAACAATCCGCCAGTCCATAAATCATTCCTGCTTCTTTAGAATTAGGGTTAGATAACATGGCTTGAATTACGCCTACATTGGACTCGCTGACGTTTAGTTCCAGAAAAATACGTTCTCTTTCAATCTGATTCCGGACACACTCCATCAATACATGCTTTTCACTATTATAGGTTCGCACTTGACCACCATCTTGCCTGATGCTAAGCGACGATGCGATCTACGATAGAACGTACTTACCTAGAAGAAACCGATTCACTCTCGATTTCAAGACACCTAGATTGTAACCAAAGGGGAAACCACACTCAGGCAACGCATTCTGCAACCTAGACGTATTTATCACAAACGTGAAGTGCTTGACGGGAAGTCTGATGGAATAAGAGTAAGGTGGTATTAGATCATGCAGATCAGTTACACACTCTCTGAAGTGTATCCGATAAAAACCCGTTAAGTTAGCAATTTTGCGGCGATGTTCAAGACTTTGAAGTATTTATTAAGTATTTTGAAGTAGTTTACACACAAGAGTGTCAGTGCCTATGAGATTTTTGCCACGTGTCTCGATCGGTTCCAGAGCCTCCAGTTGATATTAAGCCTATCCATAGCAAAGGTACAAACTATGGAGTATGAAAGTACTCCATACAAAAGCGAATCTGTACTTGGTATACCGTGAGCAACTATTCAAACTTGAAGTACATTCGCACCTTTGAGAGGAAACCCAGTTTTTTTACAGCTTTTTTTGTTAGTTTAATAACATTAACAGCCATTAACTGATCGGGGCGGAAAGGTATTTAGTAGGCACGCTGGGGGCATCGCCCCATGTCCATCCACGTTAAATTTCCAATATATATTCATAACATTTCCAAATATCCCAGCAAATGTAATCCGTAGGTGTGTCGGATGTATTTTGAGATTCATATAAATCGGTTATTCGTCAAACGGACAGATATAACAAGCGGAATTCGGAACTTGAGGTTGCGTATTTTCGTCTGTTCGCTTTAAGAGTATCTCCCGAAGATTATTATTATTGTCTGATGTGGATTATTTTAAACTTTCGCGGTTGCAACTGTTATTGAAAACTCTTTAGATTGCGATTAATCCTGTGTAATGTTAAGATAAGATAAGAAAACTCTTTATTAAAAGCCACATACAAAAAAACAAAATCACAAAAGAAACTTAAGACTAACTCATGCTAGACATTTTAATTGGCGGCCTTATCACTTAGAGCGATCTCTTTCAGGCAACCGTGTACGGATACGATGTGATGGTTTCAATGTTGAGAATATATTTTAATCAACGTAATTAATCTATTTTATAGGATAATAAGCCAAGACTAAGACTGAAATCGGTTTTACTCCACTTTCCCAAAGAGAACATCTAAATCTAAAGGTACAAGTTCGCCCGGAGCTTTGCCTATTTCCTTATGGATCTAACATGGAACGCATAGTCGCTTAACATTTTGCGAGATGGTGGTCAAATGCATATTATTGTTAAAAAAGGACACAAGTTGACCAAAAAACTAGTAGTATACTTTTCAGAGATGATGTGCTGTAGTAAAATTGTTTTTAACGTAATCATTTTCAGTCCCTTGTCGCCCACTACTAAGCATAGATTCCTCTTCGCATCCGCCTCTTATTGCGATCCTATCTACGCCACTCGTCGAATTTCGATCCTCGGGCGACCATTAGTTCTTTCAATTCCTTAAAATCCTTCTAGTATTATTAACGTAAAAGCCTATAAAGATATATGTTCACATAGCTTACATGATCTTTCATCTAACAACTTTTTCATGCTAAATGGGGGGGATGCTAAATGGCTACTAAAGGGGGATGAAATTTGGTAGTCTGGAATTACACATAGGCTGCTTTTATCTCGATAAAATTACGGGATCAGCAACTAGGCGAGTGAAACCGCGGGATGATGCTAGCTTGTAATACTTCGATCAACTCGATGAACAATTCGATCAAATCCTGATACGAAATGTTTCCCTGGCCATTCAGCAGGGGAATGCAGCAAGTTAGACGTACCCAACGTTTGGACGAGGTCAACCGCGGGTTTATTGTTTAGTTACTATATTTTTTGTTATAATAATTTCTACTAATTACATCAGTGCCGAGTACACGGTGTAAATTGTAAAAGAAGTTTCCAAATGTCGACTCTAAAATTGATAAACGCATTCTCATTGAATGATTCAATGTTCTAAAAGTTTAAAGCACATTAAATTATTGTTTTATTCCCACAAACTGTTTTAAACAGAATTTAACGCCTCTTTAATGTTAACACTTGACGGTGGCACTAGACGAATGGGACGCGAGACTTCACAAATATAATTTATACTTCATAATCCTCATAGCCACGACAGATAACCTACTTTCCGACGCTAGTCTGAAAAACATTGTGATTTTGTTGGGGAGATGAGGTTTTTTATTATTTTCATGAGTCATACGCTCGTGAGAGTTATTAATTTTGAAGTTTATTAGCGGTTAAAGGTTTCGGGGATTTTATGATGGGAAATACGTCGCAAGCGTCAGGGAATATCTACATCATAATCCAGTGGCTGGAAAAACAGGGTCAATTAATACGTAATTGCGTGATAGCAGATAGATGGAAACTCACAAATGTCCACAGTACCAATATTTACCATTGCTACTTTAATTTTAGTCTTTATGTATTTTTGTTTTTATTATGTGCAATAAAGAGTTAATCTATATATCTTTTTAAATAAATACACGAGTAACTCACATTTAATATAGTCAGCGTCAACGTGCTAAACGAGCTGCGAAACTGCGCGCGCACTCTCCTTGAGAAAGATCGCCGGACGCGGTCGAAACTTGAGTCGGACTGGACTGACTATATTAAACGTGAGTTACCTGTGTATTTATTTAAAATATGTAATTACTACGTTAGTTTTCATACTAAAATATCTATCTATCTCTTAATATAAATAAACAAAAGGACGCATGAAGCGAAAGCCGACTTCATCGCGAGCGATCTCTTCGAGGTAACCGAAACATACTACTACCGTTATAAATGCAAGTTACATGTTTCTTGCACAGCCACGTCGGAACGGCTGAACGGATCTGGTTGATTGAAGTACAGATAGTTTATAAGCTAGAATAGCACACAGACTACTTTTATCATGTTACATTTACAGGCACGGACTTTAAATACCGTAAGGCATTGCTAGTTCCTATATCTGGCTGGCCTCGTGGCTTAGTGGGTAGTAGTAACTCTGCCTGCGAAGTCGAGGGTCGTGGGTTCGTTTCCCACCCAGTGCAGATATTTGTGTGATTAATTCAAGTGGTTATACTGTGTCTGGGTGTTCCTATGTATAATAAGTATGTATTTAAAACTATATAAGTATTATATCAGCCATCTGGCCGCCATAGTACAACCTTTGCTTAGTTTGGAGTCAGATGGTGTTGTGTGTGAATTGTCCATTAATATTTATTTCTCATATTTTCTACTAATATTATAAATGTGTAAGTTTGGATGTCTGTTACTGAATCAGAACGTCGGAACTTTTTCTTTAGGTGCGTACTCGTAGTTTTAGCTCGTAATAAATTGACGTTGTCAATTGTACATTTATGAATAAAGTACTTTGACTTTGTTCTCATTGTAATTTAGTTTTGATAATAATATATATAATTGTCCAGGCGCCGCAGCAAATAAAGTAGGTTTGTAATGCAACGTACGGGACCTGTTTTTTTTTTTTAAACATGTTCAAGGGTGTTCCCTAAATGTAAATCCAAGTTGGCGTGGCGGGAGGGGGTTCGGTTCAGCCGCCATCTTGGGAAATACGTTTTATTGAATATCTCGCAAACCGCGCATCGTACGATAAAAATTGTGGAGATCATTATTGTAGATAATAATATTTGTCACCTGTTTTATGTGAAACCTTTATTGTATAACGCATATATTTTTAATTATAGCGCTCCAAACTTTATACAATATGGTTTTTACTAAATAAGGTTTTTATTAAATGTTTAGTTTATAAATTAAAAATCAAATGGTAACTGAATTGTAGAAGCATGAAACTACCTATAAATTTACAACTTATATGCGCATAATTGAATATACAGCATTATAATCTCATTTACAGCATTATAACACCTAAACTATAAATGCTACGGGGAAAAGTTTCTTTATAGGTAATTTCATGCTCTACAATTCATTTCGCCATAACACACATCTCATCTGCTTACGATTGGTACAAAGGAACCGTGGGGAAAACCCTGATCTATTTATTTATTGTTTATATAACGTGACACCTTTCTGAAATGTATTATATTAGTTGTGTAACTAATACCTTTATTCTAGCAATAAAGATAATTTGATTTCATTTGATTTCGCCAGTAAGTCACCTCAGCTTCTACGTGTTTCGAGCTTAGCAACAATTACAAATGCAGTGATTTAGAGAGTGGGAATCAAAGTCTGGGTTTATATCTGTGCCCGCCCACAACATGTCGCCGCGAATAATTGCATCCTCGGGTTATCGCGATCGCAGCTCTTATATACGACGCACTAGTATCGCCACACGGTTTTACCCACATAGCTCCCGTTACTACTATAAAAAAATTATGGCGACATGTGACAACATTTAGGAACGAAGTTCCATCGGATATGCAATTTGCAAACAAATTGCTCAATTTTATTATTTATGGGACGATCATGTGAAAAATAAAGATGGCAACACTGGTCTCGGGCGGTTTTTTTCGCATCACTTCCGTTATATATTGCCGTGACAACGTCTAATAAATTGATGAACGACAGGCTGCATGCTAGAAAAAGTGTCCCGTTACGCTCATTGTACGCTAGGGCCGCATCTATCAATGTTTTGTTATGTCGTTGTCATGTTAAACTATCGTCCGTAAACCAGCTGACTTTACAGACAACCTTTTTTTCCAGTTCGGTCGCGCAGCAAGGTCTCAGGGTCCAAGCCTGTCGAAAGGAACTTCGTTCCAAAAAGAACAATACCAGTCGAACGTGGTCTCGCTGAAATAAAAACTGTGTCTTTAGAGTCGCCCACATAATATGCACGTGTGCGCTGTCACATACAGGCTGACACGCACACATCAGTGGTCATTACACGCGCAAACTTGTGTGTATGCGTGCGTGTCAGCCTATCCGTGACAACCTGACAACGCACACGTGCAAATGTGGCCGACTCTAGTGACACAGTTTTTTTTAGCGAGACTACGTCCCACTTTTCTTATACGTCCATGAACAATACTAAATGTTTGAAAAAAATTATCACACACCACTATCTAACGTCCAACTAAGTAGAGCTTGTACTTTGAAAACCACTTAGCTGATTTAATCCGTAATCTTAAATTCATAATCAGAATACAATAGCAGAGCCTCACGGTTTTACCCTCTCTCCTTTCCTGTCATTTTCCCGTGATAAAAAGCATAATATGTGTTATTCTAGACCAGTCTTTCCCAATGTAGGCAACAACGCCCCCTTGTGGGCGTTGCAGCCCTAAAGGACAGGCGGTAAGAGACCCAGAAAAAATGGGGCGTTGGGTAGAGACTTAAAATCCGTTGTACCTACCTACTGGGCTCAGGTCTCATGTTAACCCTTGCGGGTTATAGTAAAAGTCTCGCTTAGAATGAATGTTTAATCTCTGCTAATACAGCTCACAATAATTAATTAATTTTACTTGAAGTTATAATGGGTTTTAAGTATGTGAACAAATAGGGGAGCTAAAAAATAATTTATTCACAAAGTGTGGAGCAGACAAAATAAGTTTGGGAACCCCTGTTCTAGACTATAATCTGTGTTCCTAATTTCAACCCGATCCGTTCAGACGTTCCGACGTGACTGAGCCACAAACATTCAAACATCCAAACTTTTTTCATAATATTAACAGGAAAGGATAAATCCTAGCTTACTTTGGTCTCTTACATTGCTCTGCAGATAATGCGAAACAACAACATTAAAACGTTAACTTTATGGCGATTAAAATTGTATGTCCATTTTGTGCAAATCGCTAAAATAAAAAGGAGATGCAATAAGGTGACATAAATATAACCAAGAGAATTTACTTCGCCAAACGTATGAGATCTATCACGTACTCAGAGCTTCATTCTCGCGCGTTCGAGATTGGAAAATTTGTAATACAAAAATACGGGTGGATATTGCTGGCATAACACCAGTGGCAAAGGGGAGTATAATTATATAACTGTAAATGCATACTTATTGCACATAGAAACATCCAGACACGAAACAAATTCACCACACAAACATTTTACTTGGATGGAAATCGAATCTAGGAGCTTCGGCTCCGCGGGCACCCTACTAAATAACTCACTAGGCCTTATCCCAGCCTTATGCCAGGCCTTATACCAGTGGTCCGCCGCGGTTTCACCCGTGGTACATACTATATAGCCTTTAGAAATCAGGGATCAAGTGAATATCCAACGTTGAAAGAAAAAAGAAATCATTCCTGAAGTTCCTGAGATTTATATTTCAAAACCAAAAGACCGATTTAGATCTACTATAAACAATGAATCATCAAAATTGATTCATAATTGGTGGAGCTATCATACATAAAGCTAACACACATTGAAAAACATACAACGGAATTATTTTTGAAGTCTGTTAACAAATCAACGTCAACATCAGAACACTCATTCACTCGCTTCGCTGCGTTATGCGTTGTAGTGGTAATTGGCTTATCATTTGCAATCGTGCTTCCATAAAGATGTTTATCAGCCCGATAATCACCCGCCATGTGTCAGTTTGTAGTAGGTATCTGAAGCAGTGCGAAGCGCCCTAGAATAGCGCTAACTCGTGATAGCGTGGGAGCGAAATCTGTCTCGATTCAAACATAGATCATAAATACCATCGCATAAACATAAACAGCCCACTAACCGTTCCCAACGCTGGGACTGGGGGCCTTCTCTGGCTAGGAAAGAGTCAAGGCACCACGCGCTGGCCCAGTGAGCCCGAGCGTAGTACCGGTTTCCGTTATTTTTCCGGGATTAAAAGCTTATGTGTTCTTCCAGACTATAATCTGTGTTTCAAATTTCAACTCGACGTCATTGAGCAACAAACATCTAAACATTGACATTTATAATATAGGATAATGAAGAATTTATTACATTTTTTTGTGCGTATGTAATAATTGTTATGAGTTTTTTTCCAACAGAAAAATAAATTCATATTCAGAAGAGAAGTAAGACAGGAGGTCCCATGCAATATGCGCCCAAAGTTCACTAAGCAGTAGAGTACCTAATTTCAGGCCAAATGCCACTGGTCTCTATACAAGAACAAAATTAAAAATTTTGATTAACCCCCGACTACCTTAGATTTGTTATCTGTACAACATTCTACTAGTCAAGCCCTTTCATTTGATACCCATATTAAGGGAATTGTGAAAAAGGAAATGTAATTCGCCATTTTGTGGTAGCGGCTATCTTGGATTTGAAATTTGTCATAGTGCAAAGTATTCTACTAATCAAGCCCTTTCATTTGATACCCATATTGAGGTAGTAGTGAAAAATATTATATAATTCGCCATTTTGTGGTGGCGGCCATCTTGAATTTGAAATTTGTTATAGCGTTTAGTACTCTGCTAGTCAAGCCCTTTCATTTGATACCCATAATGAGGTAGGTTGTGAAGAAATATTTTGTCCGCCATTTTGTGGAGGCGGCCATTTTGAATCGATATTAACCAAACATAGCTAAGAACACCCGCACGGATATTAACTTTCAAATAAAAAAAACCGCATCGAAATCGGCCCATCCGTTTGAGCTCTACGGTGCCACAGACAGACACACACACAGACAGACAGACAGACAGACAGACAGACAGACCGACAGACAGACAGACAGACAGACATCGACGTCAAACTTATAACACCCCTTTTTTTTTGTCGGGGGGTTAAAAATAATAAATGGAATATGTAGGTACATACTAAATAAATAAATAAATATTGGTGGACAATTCACACACAACACCATCTGACCCCAAACTAAGCAAAGCTTGTAAGATGGCAGCCAGATGGCTGATATAATACTTATATAGTTCTAAATACATACTAATTATTTATTATTGTTGCATAACTAACGGTCCTATTAGGCCTCCTAATTAAAGTGTGGAAACGATACGTGTTATCTTTTACCATAACATCAGCTCAGCTCATAAAATAGACTTAGTAAATATTCCGGATTGAATGATAACATCCAGATTGATGTTTCTTACTTGTCATAACAGATACATAATCATGGCGGTATAGCACCAATCACAACGCGTTATGTGAGTGACGTCACCTTGAAAGATAATAATGTTCTTGTAAATTGACATTTTGACATGAAACATTAGAAACATTCGGCGCGAGCATTGATCTATTATCATCATCATTATCGGCTGTACTTATTTTTTAATTTTGTAGGTGATAGAACCGATTTAAATGACAGTAAGACATATGGTCTACTGCCTTTTTAAGGAAATAGTCACAGAAAACATTTTTAGAGGGGGCTAAAATAGGGAATGAAAGCTTCGTAATTTTTATGGTAGAATCTTGAAACTTATAAACATAATAATTAACGATTATTATTTTATTTATTAGATTGAAAGCTTGCAAAAATGTGTACCCTTAAAGGGGTAATGCTACTACTCGTAATTTAAACTTTACATTGTTTAAAGGTTGGACAAAACAAGGGAAAATTACAGAATGAGTCGATCCGCTCCGCAATCCGCATGACATGAATTATATTGCCACGCCCAATCAGGGTCATCATGGAAACTATAACATGTATAAATAAAACCAACAAATGTAACATGATATCTATACTAATATTATAAAGCTGAAGAGTTTGTTTGTTTGTTTGTTTGAACGCTAGGATCTCGGGAAGTACTGGTCCGAATTGAAAGATTATTTTTCTATTGGATAGTCCATTTATCGAGGAAGGCTATAGGCTATAGAACATAACGCTACTATTAATAGAAGCGGAGCATGAATCAAGAATGTAACAAAATCGGGAAAAAATATTCCTTTTTTGAGAGTTTTCGTACGTTTCGTGCTTTGACATGACACATGACAGCATGTGTCTAAGATTGTGTCATTGAATATCACAGATTATATACCTCTTGAATATAAACCTTTGCTATTCAAATTTGTTTCTAAATCTGAGTTGGTACGACCAATTTCCGACCGGTGGCGTAGCAGGGAGCTGAAGCGGCGTTTTGTTTGAAAGCGATATTCTCAGGAATAACTGAACCGATTTTAGTCATACTTTCACCGTTGTATATGTACGAGATCCTGATGAGTGCTATATAATGTACCACGGGCGACGCCGGGGCGGACATCTAGTTAGCAATAAAATGATTCAGTATTGACTTCGAATAGACAGTGGTGCGCGTGGGGTTTGTTCCCGGGGGTTCCAGATCGGCAGCCGGGGTTCCTGACTAGACCAGCCGTAACGATGCTTGGGTCAGATAGTATTTAAAAGAAGCTAGCTAGTCGTTTGTTTGTCAGCCATTGAACCCGAGCCGCCGCCTGCGACGCGAGCTCGTTGGCACGGCGGAGTAATCCGAGCGCCGCCATTTCCCATCCAAACAGGTGTCAGGTTCGACGCTGTTTGTTTTCGATATTATTTGTGGAAAATTTACATATTTTTATAACATTCCGTGGCAGTCTATTTTAATGGTCGATGAGAATAGTTATTCTTTGAATAGAATAATGGAATTAACTTTGTTTTGCTGAGTCTAATAACATAGTTTTTGTTGCTGGGACCTGGGGCTTATCGCTTATAGAGAGTCAAATACAAATCAATATTAATTTATCAAAAAAAACATGAAATATAGAAAGGCTCTGATGAATTTTTTGTCAAAATGTACCAACTGAGAAAGAGGTTACTTCGATATGTCTTCCCATAGTCACACATTTTTGAACCTTTCAGAAGTTTGAAAGTTGACATTTCACGAACCTGCATCGAAATAACGGGGACTTGCCTCTATTTACCACAGTAAATATCCCGTTTTAAAAAAAATACCACTTAAAATATAAGCTTGCAATAAAATGTTTACAAATGCTGCAATATTGTATGTAATAAATGTTATTTTGGCACAGAGAACGCGACGGTCACGTCAGCGAAGCCCAAGCGACGCGCTTACCTTCTGAAGAGGAAGGCGCTCACCACCGGCTTCTTCGACCAGAGCCGGACTAAGGACGGGGACAAAGAGAAAGGTAGATCTATACATATAAATAAGTAAAAATAGCAAAACTTTGAAAAAAATATGTGGTGTCCAACGAAGGTCCTTCGGATAATATAGAAGCAACACAGTTTGGAAAAAAATTACATAATTTTATTTTTTACAGTATGATCATTTTAATATAAAGTTGGCAACACTCTAGCAACGGGCAATTTTTACGCGTCACTTCCGTTAGGATATTTATCGAACATTGTTCCAATAATATTTCGAATATTGAACACTACGTAGAACCTTAATAATGGCACACACATACACATACAAACATAGTACATAGAAAAAATTACATGAATGTCCAGCTTTATTGTATGTACCGCATCCAATATTTCTAATTTCGACATTGCCTTCATATGAATTTTAAATTCTTACTTTTTCGTAGAACTTCTACGTCAGCTCGTAGAGGTCCATGTGTAATTTTAACGACTTTCGTAGTTTACCTCGTTCTCGTTTAGTCTACGAGCGTAGAGGGTATCGTAGCGTTTCTTAGTGAGACGCAAATCACTAGTGTATTTTTTAACAATACATTAATTTTAATTGTGACAATACGAGTAGGGCATTTGCCTGATGGTAAGCACCATGACAGCCCATGTCAGTACAGTGTCGTGCAGCTAGTGGAATATGAATAGTCCAAATTATTAGCTAGGACTGCACTGCGCTCGTCACCCAGAGACATAAGAAGTTTTAACTCTAAGTTCTGTAGTTTCACTGGAAACATTTCTCTTCAAACCATAACAAGGTGCTGTTTTTATATTACGGCTTAGCGATAGAATAACTGACAAAAGTGACTTTCCCAAGTGGACTCTGCAAAGATCACTACCAACTGACACTTCGAAACAAACGAAAAACACACTCGTTATTGTATAAGTGAGCAGGGTGCGTATGTAACTCAACTTACACAAAACATGTGTGTGAGATTATGTGTGGTGTAAATAGGAGCTCGTAAAATGAGTTTAAATAAATCAGTTTTATCGTATTTACTAGAATTCTAAAACAACAATCAATCAACATCAATAAAAACCGGAATTACGTCGAAACAGTTAATTGAAAGCACGACACCAGTTATCGATCGATACTTCATTAATTTTATGAATCCGCCAGTCAAATAAAATAACAATTACGGATCAAATTCGTCGAACGTAAATTCTTTGATCACCAAACATCAAACGTAGGAAACATGTAACACATTAATTGACTAAACTTAATAAATCCGATCATCGCGTCATCAGGGCGTATCGATACATATAAAGAAAGTCGGAGTGTCCGTCTGTAACGCAAAAATAACATTAGTATCTTTGGTCTACTGCTTACTGAACGTAGGGCGTGGGTTCCATATCCACCCAGAACGACAATAGACATATAGAAAACTCTTTATTGTGACACAAAACAGAAAAAAATACAGTGACACACATTACGAACTAGCGCCACAAATGGTGGCCTTATTGCTGAAAGCAATCTCTTCCAGGCAACCAGCTAAAATCGCCTAGAACAAGGTGGCGAGGTGAGGTGATATTTTTCCTTATTGCTATTTAATATTTATATAAATAGGTAATATATAGATAATAGGTGTGATGAATACGGGTTGTGTTCTTAGCTACTCCTAGCTTAGCTTTTAGCACTTAATTTCAATAAACGATAGATATATAAACAGAGACCTAAGAACACAATCCGTATTCATCACCATTAATAGTAATAATAGTAAAATAATAATCTTTATTATTGAAACATACATAATATATTTTATACAGATTTAGAAGAGAGCCTTGAACTAGGGGATGGACCTGTACCTCAGAGTACGAATACCTTAAATAAGTGTACTATGTTTTACAACTGTTTAATAGATTACAACGTTTTGAAAATAAAAAATCAAAAACAAATAAAGATAATAAAAGTGGATATTATGCAAGAAACGTTAACAAGTACCTACATATATATGTATTATACGTATTGGTTTCCAAAGAAATTACAGGGCAATGAGAAACTTTATCTTGTATCTTTGGGTAACAGGGCCAGGCAGTTATTTGGATTCTTTATGTTAGAATAGAATATAAGAATAGAATATGTTTATTCACCTTATAACCACTTATGTTACACTGGGCACGTCAATCATACAAGTTTATAAGAAAACAAATCAATCTAAAAAGGAAGCTATTACAATTACAAAAAAAATACTGAATTTAAATATAAAAATAAAATAAAACTAAGTATTTCATTAAGAGATTTAGAATGTCACGTGAATAAAATAAATTTAGGAGACAAATATATAAATCAGATACATTTTCACAATTATAATATATTCATGAGGTCAAAAATTTGAGATTTTATTTTTTTTTGCTTAAGCAAAATATGTCAAATTTACATAAATGTCATTTTCATGTGAAACAAATATTTAAAACAATTATAAAATTGATGTAATTTGAATAAATGTATATTCGCATTCCTACCTACCTACTGTTTATAAAGCTGTGTTTAATTGGCATTTGTGTTACTAACCATCAGGTGTAAAGTTTGCTCGTCTCATTCTATGAAACAAAGATTAACATCAACGTGTCTACATTCGTACATTCTACGTAGCCGAGGTCGCGGACAACAACTAGTCTCAATATAAACGAACATAATATTTGATAATAAATCTTCGTACAAGACAGTTTCACGAATGTAGCAATCTGACGAATAAACGTGAGCTAATGAATATATCACGTTGATTTACTTGTGTTTATGATAGCTGATTTTTATATGCAGCGGTTCTAGGTTGCTTCGGTTTGGCTCAAATCGTCAGCAGCGATAGCATGTATCGCTTTCTTGTCGCAAATAGGTTAGCATTTGACTGCTAA
Organism: Ectropis grisescens; assembly: GCA_017562165.1. Classification (NCBI taxonomy): domain Eukaryota; kingdom Metazoa; phylum Arthropoda; class Insecta; order Lepidoptera; family Geometridae; genus Ectropis; species Ectropis grisescens. The sequence continues at coordinate 1,831,428 of CM029780.1, forward strand.
CAAAGCTTCGCCAAAGCGAAGATGTACGGGCGGAGGCGAGATGTTTTTTTAATAACCAATAGAATTTCGTAATTCACACAGCTCGTCTCCGCTCAGCTCCAGTGGAAACCACTAAGCGGAGATCTATTTTAAAATATTATAAAACTAAAGAGCTTATTTGTTTGAACGCCCTAGTCTCAGTTATCAAAAATTCTTCCATCGTTGGATATGTACGTAACTCCTGATTGCTAAAGATTATATAATTACCACTAGCAAAGCCGGGGCGGGCTACTAGTGTATTATATTTGTATGCCGCGATGAAAGCGGAGATGTGAGCTGTGCACAGGCGACGACGCACGGCGTAAGACATAGCTTCGGTGGAGTCACCCGAGCTGAAAAACATCTCTTCTCGTCTCCGCTTCAGACATCTCCCCACATCTCCGCTTTGGTGGAGTCTCAGCCTAAGAGATGGCTAATTTAAAAAAACACACCATAACCTAGTAGACTAATTACTCAGTCTCGATAATGGTTTGCACATGACTGCTATCTCGCTTTATGTTAAGCGATAATGTGGTAAAAATGCCGATTCTCTCTCGATTTGAAGACTTCTTTCTACTTACTCGATAACAGACAAAGAATAGACTCAGGTAACGTTATCTATAGTTTCGAAGCTTTGCGTAAGAAAGGGAATTCACCTAAACCACTTCGTTCGAGTCTTTGGAACGCATCAACGATGAAACGATGACGATTTTTAGGGCTGCAAACAATCTGATAAAAACAGGGAAAAATGATATAATATCATGCAGATCAGCTACTTTCCGAAACGTAACCGGGAAAAAAATCTTTAAATGCAAAATAAAAGCGTAGATATTTAAGATGTTTAAGACTTTTACGAACAAGAAAGTCTAAAGGTACAAGTTCGCCCGGAGACCGCGACACGAGACCGCGACGCGAGACCGCGACCGGAGACCGCGACAGGCACTTGACTCTATGGAATTGTATGAGTGCCAGTTCGCGCCGAGACCGCGACAGGAGACCGAGACACGTGTCGCGAGACATGTGTCGCGGTCTCGGCGCGAACTGACGTCCATACAATTCTATAGAGTCAAGTGCCTGTCGCGGTCTCCGGTCGCAGTCTTGCGTCGCGGTCTCGCGTCGCGGTCTCGCGTCGCGGTCTCCGGGCGAACTTGTACCTTTAGAATGTCTTAGTAAGGGTAGAAGGTTCAAAATACATATTATCACATTTGTTCCCGGAAATACCGGGAACACCTGTACTATAATATTACATGTTTGTGTCTATAGAAGACTTCTATAAAAGTATAAGGTAGAATTTATAACCTTTTTTTGGAAGTCTGTTAAAAAATGTATTCTACCGGGCTCCAAGGACCACATCACCTCAATCTACAAATTTTGTTCACGACCTTCGAGTGAGGTCATTATATTATTATTTCTTAATTCCTACAACTAATACATCATGTGACAACCACACTCTTGTAGTATACCGTTATTACTAATGTAGTACAAGCAAATTTAATTCTAAATGAGTCGTAATAAAAGTCGAATTCGTGTCTAACAAGACTAAGTCGCGTATTTCTATCGTTTCACACTCTTTTATGCGTGTTTTCCGTATTTTTGCTGTCGACATGAAGTGACGTGTTCAATGAAATTATTCTACTAGTACCTATTAAAAAATCGACATAAATTATAATGTGACATCGTTTCATGGTTGATGTTCCAAAGACACGAACGAAGAGTTTTGACTCTACTTTTGTGATAAGAACGTCAAGGTTTTGGAATACGTTGCCTTAGTGGGTTTTTCCCTTAACATCAGGCGAGATGGCGGTCACATGGCGGACCTATTATAGTAAAAAAAAATTAAAAAAATGTGAAAGTTTGTGTGTTGTTTTCTAAATTACATGGTTGTAAGCTGATATTTGGAACTCAAACAGATTATAGTCTGGATCAACACGTAAGCTGCCTCACAAAACGATCCAAAGTTTCATATGTAATATTTATTTTCAAAATTTTATGTGAACAAAGTTGCGAGCACTCACATTTTACATGTTCTACTGGTATCTGACACCAACTCTAGCCACGCAAAAAAAGTTTGGGCTAGAAAAAATTAGCGGATCAGGGTGGAATTCGGAACACAGGTAGGTGTTTTTAATATTCTGGAATTAGCACATAACCTACTTCATATATCGCATAATACAAAGTTCCATTGTCATAGCCTCTATAAAATTGTTTGAAGCTCGAAGAAGCCAAACCATTTCATAATTGATTTTTGCATGCGATGCCTGAGTGGATTTTCCATTAGTACAATCGTAAGTTATTATTTTTTTAAATTAAGAGTGACGAGGCGAGCAAGACATGTGCCTGATGGTAAGCAACATGCCTGCCACATAACAGCACACTGACACGCAGCTATTGGAACATGAAGAGTCCAAATCATTACCTAGCACTGCGCTGCGCTCGTCACCCAGAGATCTAAGATGTTATATCTCTAAGCCCTGTAATTTCTCTGGAAACATTAAATTAATTGAATAAATCGTTTTTTTTTTCGGGGATCCAATTTCCATCCATCTTTAATCGCATCGTTGCTTATCAACTTTAGATGACGTGTGTGTACGTTACCTAATACGAATACCCACAGATTTCTAAACAGATGAAACCTTCGTGAACGACACTGTGAGGCCAGTAATTAGTTATGTATGCGTGACAGCTCTCACCGACGTTGTCAAATTACTCACGTTGGTGTGCGTGTAATGTTCCCAGTCTTAAGAAAAAAATCCCACTATTGTTGTCTTAGCTTCGGAAATCTTCGCGTATAATAAACACATATTAACGATTATATATTATGCAAGGATTTCTTGTTATTACTATTTCCATCCTATGAAGTTAAGAATTTTCATTTTGCATGCAACTAAAAATTCGAATATTCGTACAGAAAATTCGGAATAAAAAGACAACGCCGAATAATAGTAAAAGTCATGTGTGTGTTTATTTTGAGTATTCTATCGGAACTTCTTGTGAAATTTTGAATATTATGCTTGACAAAAGGTGGCAACTACCTACTCATTTAATATCGGTGAACACAGGAGGTGCAGAGAATTTTTGTCAACTGATTTGATGTTGGGGGCCAGATCATTCAATTTGTTTATTATCCAATCTTTGTCTGGACGCGTGTCGCAAACGAAAAGTTCACCTTTTCAAAAATGTTGATACAAACCAACGAAAACCGTTTAAGAGTTTTTGTAAGTCAGTTGAACATTATTCACATCGCCACCCAAAGTTCCTTCGTCCAAATACCTAACGTTTAAATTGGACTAGAGACGTTAAATGATAGAGCGAATGGCCAGGGCAAAGGTCGCATGACCGAAGATTCACCAAGTTGAAAGCCAACGGAAGATAGCATAGGATTGTTTTGATAATTTTGTGGGTCGCCATAACATTGCCAAAGAAAATTGTAGAAGTCAAGAATTTTATTATTCACTTCGGACAATGGGGCTCCACGATCAACCAAATTAAAGGCGTTTTTGACGTACACCTTAAACAGCCCTCTCTCCAATTTTGGACAAAGAAAGTCAGGACAGAATAAACAGCAGCCTCACGTCCATCCAGGGAACCAAAATCAAGTTTGTTGGGATAGGGAGCTCGAAAGTGCAACGTTTTATGCCTACAACCCACCTTGGCAGCAAGGCCAGTATGTGTGGTGCCAACAGCGATTGACCTGATCTCAACATCTTTTTTGGGTAAGTATGTACGCACAAATTAGCACCGTATAAAACTTCGCGACAAAGTCACTACTGACTCGACCAGATAACATGAGGTTGATTAAAACGATTAGATCTCTCAAAAGAACTGGCCTACTTTTTTAAGCTTCGCTATACCTACTTACAAGTATTGAAAACTTGCTTAATAACTATAGTTTTCATCAACACTATTAGTATTTTTATAAACACTAGTAATGACGTGGATTTGTGATAGGCATCGATTCACATTAAATTAAAAAATTACGATTATAAAAATAGGGTTTAAAATAGAATAATACAATCTACTTAAGTATATAAATAATTTGGTCTGCGAGTATCTTCAAAAAAATCATAATCTATATTTTACCTTAACTTTAGGGAAAATAACTTCAATTTAGTACAGGAACACTAACCAATTTTCGTTGAGGTGTTGTGTTTTTATTCATCAATCGAAATTAAATCGTCTAAATTATATAAAAAGCAGTAAAAATATTCAAACTTTCCTATGAAATGATATTCCTCTTTCCATTTCTTATTTTTGGGAACAATATTTGCAATGTTTGAAGACACAAGACGGCATAATCTTGTACAAAGCTTAAAATCACACGGAACTCCCGTACGAGACGGAAGTCCGTTTCGTACTGACTGGAGTTTGTATTTGCTTTGGCGTTTGATATTTGCTTTCTGGACCTAAGGATCTGTGTTCTGCACGTTCCATCTGCCTTTTGTTTTAGAAATCTGTGCGAATACCTATGTGTACGTAGTCTCTTTACAACAGGAAAAATTGTAAGATATTTGCACGTTCCCATTTTCTGGAAGGAATTCCGATAACCGAGTGAAAATACATGTTTTCGTGAAAACCGTCCTACCCATTTTTTCATAGCTTCTGTAATATATTACAGCCGGTTGTCATAATGGAAATTTCTCGGGAAACACGCACTTGTCATGTAAATAGTTTGGATAACAAACGAGTGCTCTCAGAGTAACTGAAGTAGGTCAAAACGTTGAATTGATAACACTTTTTGCTAAGCAATAATAGTATTTAAAAATTAAGTACCTATTAGTGTATTCATACGAGTACTATACTTTAGACATGATGACAAGATGCTGACACAGACTTAGAACCTAAGTAGATATTAATTTTGATCTTGAAAATTGAAAGGAAAAAGTTAGCCGACAATTTATTCTGTTAAATTTTATTACATTTAGTAACACAGTTTCGTTAAATCCCAAAGAGATAAAAGATACATTTATTTATGACTGTACGACATTTATTTCCCAAATTAGAATCACAATATAGGTATATTTATTTACATAATGTACACGATATTAGTCTATAAGACCGATGCCAGCAGGAATCGTGCCCAAAATGCTAGCCCCATTGCCACGTTGAATGGCAATACTTATGCGCTGAGCAAAATAAAGGCCAGCATTTTGGTCACGAGTTGCATCACAAAGACGTTTCGCTAAATCTTTGTAAATATTTTTGGCACTCAGTCCCCACGGTCCCAAAGTTTCGACCCCAAAAGGCTCAAACATGTATCCGCTATCAATACAGCTATATTTGCGCCTCTTGAGGTCTTCAGCTTGTTCAGCTGCCGCGCCAGCTCTAACTTGTGTCCGTGAAAGATGAGACGGCGCCAAAGTATCGACGCAGGTTGCATCCCAGACCAAGGGCCGTCCCATCTTCCACGGAATCAAAGTCATCCCATCAGGTCTTTTACCATCGCTTCGAGCTAAGCCGCTCGGCTCTAAAACAGCTGCGCAATTAGCAGTGGTAAAAGCCCGACGGATGATATCGTTTAGGCTGGCGTGGCGGGGTATTCGTCCAGCACTTCTGGTGCAAGAGAGACCGTGGTGACCGAGCCGGTCGACTGTAACACCGCACTGGCAAAGGTGTGGTGCACAACACGATGCGCCCAGACGGAGGGAAGTGGCAACACGAAAAGTAGAGGAATCCATGAGGGTTCCGGTGTGAGGCGACAGGAGAGCCTGTAGCCACAAACCCGACTCCCACTCAGCGACAGCCAGGAGACGAGCACGATCTGTAGAGCTTAAGCACGTATCGAGTAATTGTTTCCGCACTTGTAAACAGATCGGTCCGTCCCATAATCGCTGCGAAGATGGAGTTCTGGGAAATCGGTATTTGGGCACGATGCTCTCCAAGCATTCTTGGCTTCGGTCAACAAGGATATTTCCGAAACATTTGGAATTTCTGAGAGTATTTTAAAATTAAATTTTGATTACTATGAACCGAAGATAGAAAAGCTGGAAGAGCCACACCAGACACTGACCGGACCCCTAGGCCACCAAAACGTACTGGTAGAGAACCCTGTAACCACTCTCGGTCAGATAAATTAATGTTTAAAATTGATTCCAAAGTGTTTTTTATTAGGTTATCTAAACGATGCATTAGATCTGAATGCTGCCAGAGTTGACAACATCTAATAAAATATGTGAACTTTGGAACAAAAAGGCAAAAACGAATAATAGTAAAAGCCATGTGTGAATTGATTTTTGTTAAACGGTCTGATACTTCAATAAAATTTTGAATTTTGCGTCGATAAACGAAGAAAATGCCTCATTCATGACAGGTGCTCCTAATAAATATAGCTCACTTTGACCAACAATTTTGATATTAGGTGCCAAAGTACTAAATTTTTGGATGACTAATTCTTTGTTCAAATAGGAATCTGGAATAAATAGCTCACACTTTGAGAAATTTAATTCTAAGCCTATTGATTTGAATTCTGAAATAAGAAGCGTGAGATCATCAAATAACGTATCAGCGTCACCACCAAAAGTTCCATCATCTAGGTACCATATATTGAGCTTGGACTTTAGACGCTGAATAATGGGTTGAATGGCGAGACTGAAAGCAGCTGGACTAAGAGGGTCACCTTGCTGGCACCCAACGGCAGAAGTGATATCATTTCCGTGGTAGGTCAATTTAGAAGGTGACCCATAACATTGCCAAAAAAGCTATATAGATTCGGGATTTTATCTTTAACTTCCCTTAGTAGAGCTCCCCTGTCGACTGAATTGAAAGCATTTTAACATCCACTTTAAGCAGCAGATCGCCACAATTTTGATTTAGAAACGTTCTTACCGAATGGACCGCTGCTTCACAACCGCCTTGCGAACCAAAACCAAGCTGTAAAGGCTGGAAAAGGTTTACCAAATTGGGCATTATTTTACGACAGCAAATTTTGGCGGCAAGGCGGCGGTAAGTCATACCAACGGCAATTGGTCGAATGCCGCCGTCTTTCTTTTTAACGCGCATAAATTGGCACCATAAAGAATATTTATGACGTCACTGTTCACTTTACCTGACAACATTAAATTAATGAGCGCAGTCAAATTCCTCAGAAGATGTTCTCCTGCTTCACCAGTGGCCCCACTTGTTAGGTCTTTAAGATGTTGTGGAGTTAAGGAATCAAGACCTCCAGCAGAACCACTCTGAAAACAGGAGACAGCGGCAGAAACATCTAAACCTGTTATTTCCATGACGTTATCGCTGTCTAAAGGTACTGGGAATTCCAGATCTGCTGCCGAAAGTGGATGTTTTTCTTTAAGAACAGAGAGAGTTTCAGGGTTCGAGGCCGCGATTGTGTCATTCGAAAAAAGAATACGTGCCGCCCCTTTAATATCGCCGTCACTGAATTTTCTCTCTATCAGCTTATATATTGCGGAATCAGAGAACGATCTTACAGTAAATTTTGAATTTTCTTGAAAGTCCCAATTATTATTCCAAAGTATAGGAGGCTCCGACGAAGAACAATACTTCACGCAATTATCCTTAATTCTGGTTGTTAACGATTTGTTATTAGAATTATCGGTTTCGACGTGAAGTACCGCATACGGAAAGCTGAGTAAGCGCTCCCAGTTATGCTTTGTGTTCTGGACAACAACGGCGTTAATGGCATTCGATAAGGCTGCTGCTACTGAAAGTCGAGCGCCTCTGGGGATGCGTTTTATGACTGGTTTCCGAAGTTTACAGAATGATAGCACTCGCCAGAAAGCTCGGTCTTCAGAAGCAGCAGAATTCTGTGTTGGTGGGATGTTTGGTAAGTAAGATGAAGATGGCCTGTGGCATCTAGATTTATGAATATTGAGACCACGCAAACCTTTGAAATATCTGTCCGGAATACACTCGGGGCAACGCATGCCTTCTTGCGACACAACCGCAGTACCCCTTTCTGATCCCGACCCGGCGCATCGTCGTACACAATTTGTAACATTCATTATAATTTTCCATGAGTAAAATAGAACAACAAATGTAAATAAAGTCCAAATAAACATTAAAATTGATGGTTAGAAAAACAATAAGTTGTCAATATTCGTGACAGCGAGTCGTGGAAGCTCGAGGCGCGCACTGCGCCGCGCCGCGGAGCGCCCGGCTCGGCGCGCGGCGCGCGGCTCCCGCTCGGCTAGTAGATAGAGACGCCCAAGCAGATAGCAAAAAAATCTTCCTGAGAGCCCGACAGAGGGAACAAGCGGCGGCTCTCACGTCAGAAAAATTGTTTCTTCGGAAGCAGCTGATTTTGATTAAAATTCTACAGGCAATCGCTTTCATATAGAAAAAGGTTCCTATTTCACCTTTTACTTTTTCACAAAAGCTTGATGCATTATTTAAAAATTATTTAAAATATTTTATAATAAATTTATTTATTATATTTATTTATTTTAGATTTTAATTTATGCAATATTTTATTATTAATACTAATGTATAAATTTAAATGTAAAATAAATGTATCTTTTATCTCATTGGGATTTAACGAAACTGTGTTACTAAAGAAATAAAATTTAACAGAATAAATTGTCGGCTAACTTTTTCCTTCCAATTATCAAGATCAAAATTAACATACATACTAATGCATAAATCAAAATGTAAAATAAATGTTCCGAACTAGTGTTCTGAAATACTGTACCATAAGTGCTAGTGTAAAAAAACCTTACTTACTTAATATTAGCTTACAATAGCCATCCAACCAAAGAGAATACTTATACATTATCTAAGCATCCAACCATCCACCGCCGGTAAGTTTCAGCAAAGTTTTTAGTGGTAGGACTCTTTGCGCAGTCCCCCTGAAGAATTACCAAACCTTTGCCAGTTATTCCACCGTTAAGCAGCAATGTACAAAAGGCACATGTCCTACTCGTCTGTTCACTCTAACATCATTATTTTCAGACGGATATCGACCACTGCTGAACTTTTCGTGTGCATCACTAATTTCGATCTTGTGCTAGTCTCATCCATGACCTGCGGCCATTCGAATGTCATCGACCCATCTAGCTAGTGGGTGCCCAATATTTCTTTGGCCCTCCATCGGTCACCAATCCGTCACTGCTTGAAGCTACCTGCTAACACTCTGTATGCCAAAGTCTCCAACTCCATTCCTGTACCATAAATAAAATCTATTCGCCAATCTTTTGACAATAACATTGGCAATAGCAATGTCTTAAACAATTTTATTCGAATCTCACGCGCACCAGCATATTCGAAGTCATGTGTGTAATGCTCAGACAAATTATTTTTAAATGGTCTAAGACGTAGTGCCGTTAACTTAAAACGGTGAAGAAAGATATTGTGAGGAATACGACATGGATCTAGAACCTTTCGAGGTCGTTCGCACTGGTTCCAGCATGATAGCTTTGACGCTTTTCATACGGGCGAAGGCCCCGAGTCCCAGCAGTGGGAAGCTGCTTATGCTAAGCAATTTTATAAGCCGGTAACCTTGCAGCAAGCGTCACCGCCGCGTCACGGCGAGCTAAAACCCAGTCTTTGGCACTTATTCAACTTCCACACTCACTTTAATCACTAAAATAATATTAAATTATGAATATTCGAAATTAGTTAGCGCCGTACAAGCGTCGTGTATACAAACGAGTAAAAATAGTGTTCAGACTTCGATGTACGTGAAAAGTATCCGTCATCGCCGTCCAATATATTGTTCCACGGAATAAACACGCCAGCACTGACCTTATCTATTTTCAACCTTACTGTTCGGAGATAGAGTTCGATGTCGGTTTGATGGGATGAGATGAAAGTTTCTGTGGTAGGAGGGGCAGTTTATTGCCATATTTCTTTATATTTCTGTGTCTTTGTGGAACAAATGGGCTAGTGAGTCAGGACTGAGCTGACTATCTGGGACTGTTACACGTGATCAGTTGGGGCAAGTCAGCGGCGAGATACGGTACTATGTTTTTGAAGTAAAACTTTTTTTGACGTGCCATAGACAGATTTTCCGTGGGTTTAAATTCTAGCGTCACGCTTGGGAACGATAATAAATCTTCGGGTAAACGAGGGGCCATGGCCATTGGCCATCAAGAAATGCGTCATTATTTCCCATTGGCCATCTAGCGCAATTTTAGTTGGTCATGCCATGGCCATGCCCTCAGGTTTCACTCGCGTAGTTTCCAAAGTAAGCTATAAAATTCTGAGTTATAAGTTTTCACTTCTATCGGCAGTTCCTATGACTGCCAATTTTTTTAACTTCTTCAATCGCGTTAACCCTTTTCAAACTGACTAAGGTTCGAACGGTTCCACTTCCTGTAATTCCTGTAAAGTTCCTGTAATTTTAAATACAATAATTATGGAAAGTAAAGTGGTATGTAGTATAAGAATTCGTTGCCGGAGAGTGTATTCGCTGATAGATGTACATAATCTTGGTGTCTTCAAATTTAGAATAGATTTAATCCGCACGCATAAGCACGCTTCATCGTATGCTGCATCGTTGTAATAGGCCAGTAGGTATACAATTAACCTTTGCGCTAGATTTCCGATCCAATTTTCTTTTTATAAGGTTTGGATCACTTACTGAGCATGAAATCCCAAATGCTGACGCATCCAGGTGGAGCTTCAAGTGCCATCTTGAAAATACGTTATTGGCTGATATCTCGGAAACTTTGCGCTGATAGTTTTGTGCGTACCCACACCATAGCTATTTCGTGTACGTGTCTCTCCCCAGTGCACGATTATCATATAGATCACGATCAGTACTGCCTTCACACCATATTATATGTAGGTACCACATCATCAACAGCCATAATCCACCACGCTGGCCCAGTGCGGGTTGGCGGATGACACATGACTTCGAAAAATTCTAGGTACATGTCGGTTTCCCTAACGATGTTTTCCTTCACCATTTTAAGTTGGCGGCATTACGCACTTGAGTTCCAAAAGACAGTTTCCGAAAGAGTAGTGCGTGTGGGAGTAGAACCCGGAGTCTCCGGATCGGCAGGCGCCGTTCTCCCGACTAGACCAGCCGTAACTATATATTATACTAGCTTTAACCCGCGGCTTCGCTCGCGTTCAGTAAGTTTTTAGTGTAGATTCCTACTTTGATAGCATGAGCGTCAAATAATAACATAACTAATGCTCGTCTATAATAGGCCTAAGGGTAGTTTATGCGTTATTATGTATTTTAATTCCCTATTTTACCATCTCAGGGGTTGAATTTTGGAAAACTAATACGCTCATTATTTTTAATGTTCATGCAAATAAATGTTTTAACTGCTATAATAGGTTTACTCTTGACCGCAATGTCGCCTAAAGTTAAGTGATTATGTGGTCTACGGTAGAGCTTGCTATCCTAGAAGAAACCGATTCAGTCTCAATTTGGATACACCAGCGTTGTAATCATCATGAAAAATTCATTCAGGCAACGTCTTAGAGTATCTCTCCACTTAGTCTGTGAACGCCTTTCACAGCCTTGGCGTTATTGTAACAAAAGTAGTCCGTCAAAGCTTTTCGTTATAGTCTTTAGAACATGTCCAAGGGGTAAAAAGTCCGTACAAAATTTTATCCACTATTACGTACCTAGTATGAATTTCCTTCCTTCGAAAAAATATCCTTCTTTCTTGTTTGCTTCATAAAATATATATATACTTACATTTTCACACATGTAAATACAATGTCTCCTGTGCGTAATATTATTTATAATATATAAAATTTTCATACCCACTTTTCATACACTTTCTTTGGGATTAAATTTAGGAAAACTCTGTTTTACATAGCTCATTATTTTTTCAGTACTCATATCCTACAAAGTTAAAAGCAAATATGTCACAAGAAATAAAAATGTTCACACAAACTTTTTTCCTTTATTTTACTACATTAGACGATGTATTTTGAAAAAAAAAACACTGAAACACATAACTCATTACACATATTAGCCGTACTCAATTTATACGAAATTTCATTCAAATATTTCCAAGGAATAAAAAGTTTCATATCATAATACACACTTTCATACATATTTTCTTTAGGCGTTGAATTTTGAGAAATCCGTCCTTAGTGAATATGTCTACGTCATAAAATGAATACGTGTGTGACAATTTAAGAATGTCATATTACCCTCTTAGGGGTTACATTTTGGAAGTAAATGTACTCATAACTCATTATTTAGGCCGTACTCAATTTCTACAAAATTTGATGCAAATATGTACAAGAAATAAAAAGTTTCATATAAACTATGATAGTTTACTCTGATGTCACCCCTTTGAGGGTTAAATTTTGATAAATGTTGTAATATGTACCACGTGATGCTAGCTGAAATCAATTCATACGAATTTTGAAAAACCTTCCCTTGGTCGATGCCTACGTCATAAAAAGAATACGTTTGTGAAATTTTAAGTATGTCTTAAGGGTACGTCCTGTGCGTTTTCATAAAACTTTCATCCCCTATTTTAAAACCTAGAGAATGAATTGATAAAAAATGTACTACGTAAGTCATTATTATGGCCGTACTTCAACTCGTACAAAATTTGATGCTAATATGTCAAAGTTTTGTACAAATTGTCAACCCTTATTCCACCCCTTTCACGGTTTAATTTTGATAAACACTGTAATACATACCTCATGATATTACCCAAACATAATTTAATGAAATTTCATGCAATTATGTCTTAGGAATAAAAAGCTTCATACAAACTTTCATCCCCTATTTCATATCTTTAGGGGTTGAATTTTGAGAAATCCTCCCTTGGTGGCTGCCTACATTATAAAAATAATACGTGTGTGAAATATTTTAAGAATGTCCTAAGGGTATGTCCGGTGCGTTTAATATTTATAAAACGTTCATCCCCTATTTAACTCGTTTTAGAGGTTAAATTTTGAAAAAAATGTGATACATAACTCTTTATTTTGGCCACACTAAATATATTCAAGGAATAAAACGTTTCGATTCAAAATTTCATCCCTTATTTCTCCCCTGTGAGGGTTGAATTTCGATAAACGCTGTAATACGTACCTCATGATTTTAACTGAAGCCACCTTATATGAAATTTCATGCAAATATCCCCAAGGAATAAAAAGTTTCTATACAAAATTTCATCCCTTATTTCTCCCCTTTGAGGGTTGAATTTCGATAAACGCTGTAATACGTACCTCAAGATTTTAACTGAACTCACCTTACATGAAATTTCATGCAAATATCCCCAAGGAATAAAAAGTTTCTATACAAACTTTCATCCCTTATTTCACCCCTTTGAGGGTTGAATTTCGATAAAAGCTGTATTACGTACCTCATGATTTTAGTCAAACTCAATTTATATGAAATTTCATGCAAATATGCCCAAGGAATAAAACGTTTCGATACAAAATTTCATCCCCTATTTCACCCCCTTGGGGATAGAATTTATCAAAATCCTTTCTTAGCGGATGCCTACGTCATAACATCTACTTGTGTGCCAAATTTCAGCCTGATCCCTCCAGTGGTTTGGGCTGTGTGTTGATAGATCACTATGTCAGTCAGTCAGTCAGTCAGTCAGTCACCTTTGAGTTTTATATATATAGATAGATGTAGGTACCTACTACACTAATATTACGAATACGTTGTTAAGTCCTTTGTGATGATAGTTATTTTTATAAGAAAACTACAAAACCTGGCAAACGCTGTTTTATAATCGATACCAAATTGTGTTAATCGCCAAATATAAATTGTATAAAATGTAAATAATCGGACCTTGAGTCATTGTTTACAAGTTCGTTACGCGCGAGTTGAACTTGCTCCAATTCCAAGTTTCCACACAAAAGCACGACCACTTGGTTTTCCTTATCGCAGGTTTATGGGGCATGTTTATTTCTTCTAATATTTTCGTACTAGTATCTAACATTGCGTGACTTCGACGTACACTTTGAAAAATACTACGTAATTAATGATTGAAATGAAATTTCTTTGTTGTTACATACATTACATACATTTAGGAAAACAGTACCTAATTATATGACAACTGGCTGACTGACTAATTGGACAACTGGTTATCTATTTGTGGTTTTGTGCAAGTAGATCCTTATTTTGTGGATTAACTAAATGTTGATTGATATCTGTGACAGACGTTGGCCTAGTGGTAAATCAAAATTGAAAATTTTGATTTACCCCCGACTACCTCGGATTTGTTATCTGTACAATATTCTACTAGTCAAGCCCTTTCATTTGATACCCATGTTAAGGAATTTGTGAAAAAATAAATGTATGTCGCCATTTTGTGGTAGCGGCCATATTGGATTTGAAATTTGTCATAGTGCAAAGTATTGTTCTAGTCAAGCCCTTTCGTTTGATACCCATATTGCGGTAGTAGTGAAAAAAATAATATAATTCGCCATTTTGTGGTGGCAGCCATCTTGGATTTGAAATTTGTTATATCGTATAGTACTTTGCTAGTCAAGCCCTTTCATTTGATACCCATATTGAGGTAGGTTGTGAAGAAATATTTTGTCCGCCATTTTGTGGAGGCGGCCATTTTGAATCGATAATAACCAAACATAGCTAAGAACATCCGCACGGATATTAACCTTCAAATAAAAAAACCGCATCGAAATCGGCCCATCCGTTTGAGCTCTACGGTGCCACAGACAGACAGACAGACATCGACGTCAAACTTATAACACCCCCTTTTTTGGTCGGGGGTTAAAAACGTCTGATTTCAAAATGATATGGGCGTTGGTTTGAACCCACCTGCATCTACGAGTAATTTTGAAGTACAGATGAAGAAGTTGTTACCACTAGCTGAATTAGTGAATTAGCTGAGCACCGTTAATACTCCGGCAGCAGCGGCGGAGCAGGCCGCTAGTAAAAAACGGCAGAAGTACGCGGCAATGGAGCCGCAGTACTTGTTTGTTCCAGTGGCCGTGGAGACTATGGGCAGTTGGGGAGCCGATGCGAAGGCTTTAGTCCGCGAAATTGGGCATCGTCTACGTAACCAAGGTGGCGACTCCCGCTCTGGATCGTTTCTGAGGCAGAGGATTGCCATCGCTATTCAGCGAGGCAATGCGGCCAGCGTCTTGGGCACATTTGCACCAGGAACGGTTCGAGGCGGGTTATTCTAATTGACATTTTTTTTATATAATTTAGAGTGACAAGACGAGCTGGACATGTGCCTGATGGTAAGCAAAATGCCAGCCACAAACAACACAGTGACACGCAGCTATTGGAACATGAAGAGTCCAAATAATTACCTAGCACTGCACTGCGCTCGTCACCCAGAGATCTAAGATATTATATCTCTAAGCCCTGTCATTTCTCTGGACTTTGTGGACGTCTATTTTTGTAAATAGGGAAATGTAATGAAAAAAATTTATTAGCTGAAGTCTTATTGAAATGACTTTGGCTTCGTATCGTATTTCAGCTGTTGGAAATGAACACATTGCTTAAAAATGTAATAAGGGCCTGCGCCATTTTAACAGAAGAGTTGTTTATTAGTTCTGCATACCGGCTACAAGTCGGCAGGTAGGATCCTCCCGTCAAGGCCGTAAGGGATACCTTTCTGGGCCGTTCTGGAATGAGGGACGTTCCTTAGTTCTCCACCGACGGCAGCTATGGTTGCGGTCGTATAACCTGAGGTGTCTTTGCGCTAGTCATACGAGATGTGGTACTCAGCGAATACGGTAATAGTTATTTGTTATACAAGAGTGCAAAGTTGATTTTTAACCGCGTGCTCAATTTTGATGACCGAGCAAGCGAAGGATTCTAAAATTGAATCACGAGCGCAGCGAGTGATTCAAAATTAGAATCCTGAGCGTAGCAAGGGAATCAAAAGAGCACAAGGTGCAAAATTTTTGCACTCGAGTGCAACACGTAACTTTTCATTCCACCTCAGCGAGGAAATGACTAAATGCAAATTTTTAAATGTTTTCGCGCTATGCAAATTAAAAAAAAGTAAGTACACCAAGGAGGTTCCGAGTCTGAGTTTTTAACATTTAAAAAAAATGTATGATGCATTCGGCACCACAGACTAAGTAGTTTGGCACCAAGGGGGTAGAAATAAATAGGTTGAATTATGTTTTGAATTCAAAACCTCAGTACACACGATGTTCTAAATTCAAATTTACTTTAACCTCTAGAGGGTAAAAACGACTTTTACGCCCTGATATCGAGGAGCAAAAGTACTCTTTCCGAGCTGGTGGGATGAAAATGAATATTTGTTCAAAATTTGTTTTAACAAAGTTCGGTAAGCCATAGAGGCCAATTGAAACCGACTACAATGATTATTTTATTTAAAAAATCTGTGCCTTCTACGTTAACAAAGTTAAGCAAATAAAATAAAAGGCAACAGCTATAGGTATTTTTAAAATAATGTTAATTATATTTACGTCGGTCGTATGTCGTATCCTCCACAAGTCTTATTAAGATTTACATAGTGCGTATTATGGTGTTTCATAATATAAATTATTTAACTGTTGTTTAATTTTCAATATTACAGAAGTATTCAACACTTCGTATTTGTATTCCTCGTCTTCCTTTCCTTATTATACGATACGAGATACGATAATATAATTCTAATTCATCGTTTTAAGCGATAACGTTATTTACTACTTCATTCTAATTTTACGTTTTAGTATATTTTATTTTGAAAATTAAGCTCAGAAAAGATTATTCTATCTATTTCTCTAACCCGCTAATCGCTCACCTCATGGCCCGACACTTTAAAATAGTCTGAAATTAGTCATAACAGTGGCGAGGTTGTAACAAAAAAAAATCATGCGAATACTATTGGATACCCGTGACTCATCCCTGCGGAATGCCTTTGTCGCAGAGGTTAGACACATCTTCGGTTTAATTCCGCTTTGTTTACACTCATACTTGCCAAAACATAATACGAAAAATATTGAAAACTAACAAACAGATTTGCTACAAACAATATTTTACAAAATATTATAATAAGAAAGATTGGATGTTTGTTGCTCAATCACGTCTGTACGCCTGAACTGATCGGCTTGAAATATGAAACACGGATAGTTTCCAGTCTGGAATAGAGCTACTTTTTAACTCGGAAAACAACAGAAACGGGAACTACGGGAGAGAAACAGCGGGGCACTGTTAGTGTTAAATAAAATTTGTAGTTAAAATAGTACCTGCTACTATTATAATAATATAAATAGTGTTGGGCATCTATCGACAAATTCTTTTTATTTGGTTTCGGTTTGTTCACAAATTTGACGAGATTTGTGCCTTTTCCAAAATGCTTTTATTTTATTTTATGTGGATTGGTGCTTTGAGAACAGAAGTAGTCAGGAAGTGGTATACTCACTGTTACATCTTTCCAGAATAGAGTATCTTACCTATACATTAAGTAGGTAGAACATGACTTGAACACCAGTTTGTAATAGTTTTATTTGTACTGAAGCTAACCATGTTGCAAGTTTATTTTGAAGCACGAAGAGTTCAAATAATTACCTAGCACTGCACTGCGCTCGTTGCCCAGAGATATATAATGTTTTATTGTTTTATCTTTATGTCCTGTAATTTCACTGGAACCATAGCCATTGAATTTTTGATATGTTCATGAAAATAGAATATATAGATCAATAATCTATTTTCTGCAAAAAAACTGACTTCAATTTAAATTCAGGCCACAATACCACAAAATTCAATACCACAAAATTCAATAGGAAAGAAAATATCGTCCAATCGTCTAAAAAACTAAGTTATCGAGGTAACGAAAGTAAACTTCATCAACTGGTGTTTTGTTCATATTTCCAAAACCACTTCATCGATTTCGATAAAATGTATATGGGACCACCTCTAAACTATGATCTACTTAAACAAAAAAGAACCATAAAAATCGATTCACCATTGGTGGCGCTATCGAGTAACATACATACAAAAAACACATACAACTGAATAAATAACCTCTTCTTTTTGGAAGTCGGTTAAAAAAGGCAAAAATCTAGTCTAGTGTAACGTCGTTTTTTACAATAAACAAAACATGAACAGACAAAGTCAAAGTACTTTATTTCCTTTCTTAGTTTCTAAGTTTTTTACAATACTCATAAAAAAATATTATACAAAACCTACAAACTAGAGTGCCGCCAGCAGCGGGGCAGGCTCAAGCTACCGGTGGTTAGGGCTGCAGAGTGAGGATCCTCCTGACGATGCGCGCTGTGTCGAGGATGACCGCCTTCTGCATCTGACCCTTAATCCAACCGTCTAGCGAAAGTTCTTAAGATGTTGGTCGAGACTTTTCGCTATAAGGCCGTTTGCCGGCACAACTATTATTATATTCGTACAATTTACACGTCAATTAATACGGTAGACTAAGTAGAGAGATAAAACATGTAGTAAACATATGTAAAGATTGTCAGTAGCCAGTGTCCTTTGTTCATGTTAAACGGCCTCGCTGTGCCACAACTATTTATTCTCTGAATAATGTTAGGGCGAGACAATTAAATCATGTTAATAGAATTAAAATAGCGTATAATCGCATTATTATGTCGTTAAATTGATTTACAGCAAAATCTAGGAAATTCCATACGTTACGGCTTTCAAAGTCACTTCTTTTTAATATTTATCAGCTCACTCGCGTGATAAAAAAACTTTTATAGCTCCTTGGCGTCACCGTCAGGCCGCCTCTGTTGTAAAACACGGATATGGATAGGCCTGGATAGGAGGAAGTATGAAACCAGTTCATGATACTAGTAGAGTTATCGATACTAGTATGTAAGAACTAGTACTAGTATCATTAGGGTTCTTTTACGTATTAGTTTTTTAATATAATAAATAAATAACACAGCATCACTCAGTCATGTTTACACTCCAAAGGTACTTAGCACTGTACTGTGCTCATCACCTCATGTAAATAGATATAAACTATATATATTATCCACAATATGAATAAATAAAAATACCTAAAGATTTATTTTTAAGGTTAGTTATGTTAAATGTTCTTACTGGTAATCATTATGCAACGGTCAAGAAACGGAAAGGATACTCCAAGGACACAGATGAAGAGGTTTGGCTTTACGTTTGTGATAAGAACGTGTAGGCTGTGGAATGAGTTGCCTGAGTGGGGTTTTCCCGATAGTTATAATCTTGGTGTCTTCAAATCGAGAGTGAATCGGTTTCTTCTAGGTAAACACGCTTCATAGTAGACCGCATTATCGCTTAACATCAGGTGAGATGGCGGTCAAGTGTGGCCTATAAAAGTAAAAAAAAAACTCTCACTTTTGTGCAACCCTGGTGCGACGAGTTCTGCACTGACGTCCAATTCTGTGTTTGTGCAAAGTTTCCTGTGTTATTCCAGATATTCCATAATCTATTTGAGTTTCAAAGTTTCCGCTGGATCCCTTGGATTCTTACGACACTCTCTAGAATATTTGTGATTGAGCGACAAACATTCAAACTTTCCGATTTATTATAATATGGCTGTAAACTACTTAAAACGAGTATTTGGGAATTGGCATTTAATAAGTGGTAATCTCTAGATCCTACGATAAAAACGTTATGATATGTTATAATTTATCAGTCAACCTATGTGAACTCAGTACAAGTATTTGTCTAAATAAACGTTATTTAATTATTTAATTTTTCATATAATATTAGTATTATTTAAATCTACAAGGGCTCACAAAACCAGACACTTTGTTTAAAAAAAACTTGGTTTTTGCACAAATAAATATTTTCAATAAGATAAGATAAATCGCGTATCATAATGAATATGATTACTCGGAGATATCGATACTTTTCCAACACTAAACATAATTTTACGAGATAAACCCGTGACGCGTGGCGTCTAAATAAATCGCAAGGAACACCTATTGTGAGGTTAACTATAGGCCGCCGCGAATAGCACGGCCGGAATAGAATGGCCTTTGGAGAAAGCTAGCGAGCGCCCCCGGACGCGCCTGGTAGCGACGCTGGACCGGTCAGGTCAGGATGTTTGGAAGTTTGGATATTTGTTGCTCAATCACGTTAGAACGTCAAATCACGTAAAATTTGGAAAATACTGTTAAATTTTAGTCCGGAATAGCACATAGGCTAGTCATCATGGTAAAATATGTAACGAGAACCGCGCGTGTAAAACCACGGGCCGTTGCTAGTATTTAATATAATTTATAGTGACGGAAGAAGCACAACATGTCTCTGATGGTAAGCAATCGGTCTAGCTATGCCGACACAGCGCCGCACAGTTATTTGCATACGAAGAGCTCAAAACACTGCCTGGCGCTGCAGTGCGGTCGTCACCCAGATATTTAATGATATTTTCCTTATTGTTTTATTTCCTCTACAAATATTTCCATTCAAACTGGAATTCAGTTTGAGACTGAAAATTACTGCATGACTGTTAAACATTTATCTCACACAAATATATATCACAACCAAATAGAAGCCAGAAATTAATCTAAGATGAAGAATCAGATGACATAAATAAAAACCAGAAATTAATAGAAGATGAGGAAGAAGAAGACTTTAATCAGCTGACTATTATTTTTTATTTTTTTTTATTTATAAATTACTAACAAATTGTCTTGCCAGACATATTGCATGCCTCTCGCAGAGGCCAGTTTGTATGGGGCAACTTTTAAAATGTTTTGTATCATCTTATCTTACCTACAAACAGCAATAAAGATTTTTGTATTTGTATTTGTATTAAATTACTGGGGAAAGTGCGGTACTTCCCCAGGCGGACTATTTTGTCAACTATGCGCTGCCCTACCCTAAGACATTACTAGCAAGAAGCTCATTTTATTTTGATACACTTACACCTAAATTAAAGACATAGTTCATTACTATCGTATCTACACTGTGAGCGCTAAACACAAACACATACAACCAAATTGAGAACGTCCTTCTTTTTTTGAAGTCGGTTAAAAAGTAGGTGGTTCTCAATTGACTGGCTCGACTCTGCCTGCGAAGCCGAGGGTCGTGGTTTTTATGTACATATTTTTCCCCTCCCGGTGCAAATATTTGTGTGATGAATTCAATTATTTGTACTGTGTCTGGGTGTTTCTATGTATAACAATTATGTACATAGAACTACATTATTTTTAGTTTATGTATTTTTTGTTTGTTACTTATTAGTTTATTATTTGTTAGTTATTGTCAGAACTATTGAATGGGTGGACTGATTTTGATGATTTTTTTTTTGTTCGAAAGCTTAACATACTCTACAAATGGTTTCATTTTAGTTTAATCGAAATCCGTGTTCTGGAATTAAAAATTTGATCTATTGTTTTGTTTTTCAGAGAAAAGTAATTTATTGTAATTAGAATAATGTTTGTCATCGTTCTAGAAAAGTAATATTATGTTATGTTGTCGCCAGAGTCGAGCACGAGCGGCAGCGTGTTCGGCGTGCCGCTCGCGCAGTGCGTGGAGACCGAGCGAGCGCTGCGGCGAGCGCAGCACGGCGGCTCGCGCGCCTCGCTCGCCTCGCTCAACGCGGGGGGAGAAGGGAGACGACGTGAGTTTATGTGCTGTTACATTCTCTGTACCGTTCGTGTGTGGGAAATTAGCGAGCAAAGCGGTGCACCTTGCTCGTTACGCTCGTCTTGCTCACTGCTCTCCAAAAGTTGATGTAAGTTCATATTGTAGTGGTAGGACTCTTGGGAGAGTCCGCCTGGGGAAGTACCACACCTTTGCCAGTTATTCTACCGCCAAGCAGTAATGTGCAAACATTACTGTGTTCCGGTTTGAAGGGCAATGTTTCCAGAGACATTACAGGGCTTAGAGATATAAGATCTTAGATCTCTGGGTGACGAGCGCAGTGCAGTGCTAGGTAATGATTTGGACTCTTCATGTTCGAATAGCTGCGTGTCACTGTGCTGTTATGTGTCAGGCATGTTGCTTACCATCAGGCACATGTCCGGATCGTCTCGTTACCATTTATTTAAAAAAATAAAAAATATTATATTATCACGTTCCGTGTGTCGTTCGTGCAGTGCAGTGAGCAAATTGGTGCATCTCGCTCGCTTCGCTCATTTAATACGAGAAGGGAGGCGACGTGAGTTCAATTCATATCACCACAGACCTTGTTCCGTTCGCGCGGTATGTGGAACCTTAGCAAGAAAAGCAGTGTGTATCGCTCGCTTCGCTCACTGTGCTCGAGAAGGGGAGACCCAGTAAAGTTTGCTACATTCGTTTATATTGTTATCCAAACACCTAAACCACCAAGAGCGTCGATTACGCTCAAATGTCCAGACAACCGAACGTCCAAATATCCAAACTTTGACATGCATAATACTAACAGGTTTTACCCTAGTTCTCATTCTCTTTTTTTCCCGTGATAATAAAAAAAACGATAAAGTAGACGTTCCGACGTTATTGAGCAGCAATCATCCAAACTTTCGCATTTATGATATTATTAGGAGTCGTTCGATCAAAAGACGAAATACAAACAACCTTTGTGTTCTCCTGTCTTATGGCTAAGTACATTAGCGCATTATGCTAATTCCTAGAGGTGTTGAGCCAAATGTTTTACGTGTATACAAGCAGAATGTGAAGTACCGACACGTTTCTGCATTTGCCACAAACTGCTTGGCTGCAAATAAATCATTACAGTTGGAAATCCGTTCTGAAATTTTCCGGCACATCAATCGCAGCAAATGAACCGGCGAGAGATCCCATCTTCACGTGATGCCAATTTGCCATCCCCCTCATCTGTAAGATGGATTGCTTGGACTAGTATTACAAGTAATTGCGCCCCACAAAGATATGCTCTCCGAACGCTTGGTCGACGCGACGGGTGACCAAAATGGTGGCGGTTATAGTCCAGCTGCTTTTATCTTAGAAAAAAAATGGTATGCTGCGAAAACAAAATAAAAAAAAAACATTCTATCATCTAGATAAGCTGAGTGATACACCGCAGGTCGGAGCAATTTATAAATAAAAAAAACACTGAACCCATGAACATTGAAGCATCGATTGAACAACTAGCATTTATATCACAAATCACGGGGACTATAAAAATAGACAATAAACTCTATCTATAGACGCCTGTCGAGCTGGAAAAACTCAGCCAACGATCGCGCAAACAACTAAACTAAATTAATTTCAATGAAAATAAGTACAGTCTAACATAAACATTGTTTTTAAGGTTATACTCCTTTTAATTTACATTAAACATAAATACTTTTAAACCCATAAGCTTTCGTCTTGATACGGAATATTTACCGCGTAAACTAGTTATAAAAAAATTGTATTACGTTTACGGAAACTTTTGTTCAATTTTAGAACGTTCGCCATTCTTCAGTTTACTGGTGAATAGGGTGCGTGAAACTGCACCGAAATATTAGGGACTCCTTTCACCTTATAATTACAAGTATTACTGTAGTGAACAACCGCCATAGCTTAAGGGTATACCCTGACCAAATGACCTTGAGCATTTCGTCCCCCTCCGCCGCACCCCACCTATTAAATATATTTTTTGTTAGCTGATGTCTCAGTTGGGTAAAGAGTAGATAGCTCCAGAAAATGTCCAAAAATCAGCTAAAGCTGCGTTTAGCTGGGGTACTCGCCTTAAAATAAATCCTACTAAAATCATAAATGCAAAAGTTTGAATGTATGTTGGTGAAACACGTCGCAGCGGCTGAACGGATCGGGTTGAAATTTTGAACACAGTTCGATTTTAGTTTGAAATTCAATTCAATTCAATTTATTTACTCGAACCATTATTTCAAAAGAACACTTGGTAACATCACTTACAATAAAAGTATACATAAATAATCTGTGGACATAATAAAATAATACTAAAGAATAATGTCAAATAAAAAATAATCAGCTGTAAAGGGGCCTTGTCATTTAGGTGCAGCTGTAAAAAGGCTTTGTCATGGTGAAAAAACAAATTATCCAAATAATGACTACATACAGTACTTAAACAAATTTACATTAATGTTCAGTATTATTCTACCTTACTCGATAGTTCTAATTTTGACATATTCCTTTTCCAAATATTGCTGTCCTTTACAAAATCATCTACAGTGTAATATGCTTTGTTCATTAGGTAGTTTTTTGTTTCAAACCTAGTTTCATTGAGACCTTCTACTTGTGCAGGGATTAAATTATAGAAGCGAATACCATTACATTTGAAAGAGTTAATGGTTTTCTGTAGTCTGCATTTTGTAGAATAATACGTAAGCTACTTTTTATGTCCGTAAAGTTACGGAAACGGCAATTACGCGAGTAAAACCGCGGGGTGCTGTATTAAAATATTTTATATCATCCTAATCGCGTCATCGTAAAGTTGTGATTTGTGAGTGCATTCACGATGCGACATTTGAATGTTCAAAAATAGTCGCTGCGCATGCGCACGGGCGCCGCACCTGGGGCTGTCGCGCACGCGCTCACGACGAGAACCTTCTTTTTTTTGTATAATATAGAGTGACGAGACGAGAAGGTCATGTGCCTGATGGTAAGCAACATGCCTGGCCATAACCGTGTGACAGTGACACGCAACTATATGAAAAGTCCAAATCATTACCCACTGCACTGCGCTCGTCACTCTTATTCCACAACACAGACTATGTAGATAGGGTACTTACTCATTTAACAGGGTTACAAAATCACTGTGTCCCGGTCCGCAAGCGAAGGCCGTAAAATCTTCAAGATGCATCGTCTTAAAATTATTTTAATCTAATATTCGGATAAAACAAAACCGGCTTCAATTAAAAATTTTAATCAGAAACTCGCCTAATGCGAATCCGTCGTCCAAGTAAGCCAAATTTAGATTTTTAGTTGACACTTCAACAACCGTTACACCAATTTTATATGGGATAAATTTATATGGGATCACATCTGAAATTTTATCTATCAAACAAAAAAATAATCGTAAAAATCTATTCAACACTGGCGGAGCTATCACGTAGCGGACATGCAAAAAAAAAGTTGGCAGTCATAGGAACTGCCAATAGAAGTGAAAACTTATAACTCAGAACTTGATAGTTTACTTTGGAAACTACGCGGGTGAAACAGGAGCCTGCGGCTATGAGCACAGCCATCTAGAAATGCAGACGCATTTTTGATGACCAATGGCCATGGTCTTATCATTCCCGAGCGTGACGCTAGAATTAAATTCACAGCCCACGAAAAATCTGTCTGTTGCGCCAAAAGAAGTTTTCACTTCAAAAACTCAAAAGTGAATCGATTTATTCGACTTCCGTGCCGTCGCTTAACGTCAAGCGGAATGGCAGTCAAGAGTAAACCTACAATAGTTAAAAAAACGGGGTGCTGCTATTTTGCAAAACATTGAACAGACTGTCACTGATTACATTCACAAAAAAACCGTACATATCCATCATCATACATCATCATAATCAGTACATATCCATCATCATATATCATCATAATCAGTACATATCAATCATCATATTATATCATCATAATCAGCCCACCCTCGTCCACAGCTGGACATGGCCTGTCCAATAATGAATACGCCATTTACCCCGATTCTCGGCTTTACGCTACTATAGTTTAGGTTTGGTATGTAATAATGAATTAGCGTTCATGCCAGAATACCTAGCTTCAGTGCTGACGTTAGGTTTCCTAGAACCCGACTAGAAACAATGTTTGAGCTAAAATAAATTACCCACATTGTTATTCACGGCACTCTCGAAATAGCTTTGTTTACCTACAACTATTAACACTTATAGCTTGAACGTAATTAAAACTTTTCTAGTTCTTACACGACTGCAAGAAGGGTTATCTATACTAATATGTAATAAGCTGAAGAGTTTGTTTGTTTGAACGCTAGGATCTCGAGAAGTACTGGTCCGAATTGAAAGATTATTTTTCTATTGGATAGTCCATTTATCGAGGAAGGCTATAGGCTATAGAAAATAACGCTACTATTAATAGAAGAATTACATACCTCTTGAATATAAAACCTTTGCTAATCTATTTTTTTTTTCTAAATCTGTGTTGGTACAACCAATTTCCGACAGGTGGCGTAGCAGGTAGCGGAAGAGGTGTTTTGTTTGAAAGTCGATATTCTCAGGAATGATTGAACCGATTTCAGTCATTCTTTCACCGTTGTATATGTACCCGTACATATAGACTACTTAGACCTGATGAGTACTATATAATGTAACACGGGCGACGCCGTGGGGGACATCTAGTTTTATAATAAAGACGATACGGTATTAGCAAGACATCTCCCTGATTGTAAGCAACATGGCTACCCATTACAACATAGTGCAACACAGATTTTTGAACATCAAGAACCTACATTACCGTCTAGCACCGCACAGCGTTCGTCGCCCAGAGACATAAGATGTTTTTTTGCCCTAAATTTGTTTCCAAACATTGTCCTTCAAACTGGAATATGGTGATGTTTGCGTACTACTGTTTTGCGGTAGAATAATTAGCAAAGGTATGGTACTCTGCAAAGAACCCCAGCACCACATGAGATTTGTCAGAATTTAAAATTTTAATATATGATACTAGCGGCCCGTTCCGGCTTCCCTCGGATACCTCGGATAACCTAGATACCAATTGCAGCGCCATCTGCCGGGCTGATTTGTGAATCTAAACCATCCAGGGCCCTACCCAAACATACAAAAAAAATCATTCAAATCGGTCGAGCCGTTTAGAAGGAGTTTACTTACAACGAGAAGTGGCATTGATTTTTTTATATATCTAGATAATATGAGCGATATTTCTCTCAAACTCTTCAGCTTTATAATAGTAGTATAGATTAATACAGATAGTTATACAGTACATCTATACAGATGTACTGCTATTACATGTACATAGGTATATTTAAGTTTTAACTGTATTCTGTTTTGTATACCTGAATAAATAAATAAAAATAAAAATAAATAGGAGGTAGAAACTCGCAAGATTTTCGCAGTGATAGGAATCTTGGCAGAGTCCGCCTGGGACACCTTTTTCAGTTATTCTACCACGAAACAGTACATAATGCGCAAACATTACTGTGTTCCGATTTGAAGGGCTACGTTTCCAGAGTAATTACAGGGCTTAGAGATATAACATCTTAGATCTCTGGGGGACGAGCGCAGTGCAGTGCTAGGTTATGATTTGGACTCTTCATGTTCCAATAGCTGCGTGCCACTGCGTTGTTATGTGGCAGGCATGTTGCTTACCATCAGGCACATGTCCTGCTCGTCTCGTCCCTCTTTATTAAAAAAAAAACATTTTTTTTTATAGATTTCACCCATTCAAATCACATTTCCCTCTGCTGCGACGTTAACTGTCGGTAACGTGAACTTAAAAAAAATATCACAAAAATGCTCGTAGCTAAAGAAGTGTTCACATCAACAACTGCTCGTACGGAACCCGCAAAATGCGAGTGCGATTTATTTTTGACAAGTTTTCTTTGGAATTCCTCGAAGATCAAACAAAGCGAAGATAGAGCATTCCTGAAGGCACCCTCAGGTGTACGCTCCAGACAGCACGTAGACTCCGGCCGTGGGCGGTGATATGACAGCTCCTATATGAACAGTTCTCTAATCACAAACCGTCTGATCAAGACGTCTGTCCGTCTGTCGGGGTAAACAAACCGAATGCTCGATTGATTACACTGGTTTCGAGACTATGTAATCGATCAAATCGTAGTAGCTACGTTTCAATGTTATATTCAATCTATATGGTTTTTGATGGTCATGTCATTTGCAGGGACATTCTACTAATGTTATAAATGCGAATGTTTTGATGTTTGTTGCTCAATCATGTCGGAACGATTGAATGTATTACGTTAAAATTCGGAAAATAATATAGCCTACTAATAATCCCAGGACTATTTAAACTGGTATAACTGGGGAACAATGCTAATCTTTATATATAAAAATGTTATGTTGGTTTGTGTACGCTTCAAAAACTCAAAAAGTTCTGCACCGATCGAGGTGAAATTTTAGAATGATATATAATCCGTATCAAGGATTGTTTTTATCTATTTTTTGCATTACAATGTGCCACAGCGAAGCGTGGCAGGATACAGCTAGTTAGGAATAAAAATGATATGCGGCTACGATTTCCATTGTAGCAAACAAACGCTGATAACTTTGAAACAGCTGAACTGATATTGATGAAACGCTTAGCTGAGAACACTCCCGGTTAATACACTTTCTAACAAAATAACTAAATTAATATCGATTCATCACACAAATGCACATGCACATGTTAAAGTTTAACACGTCGGGGGTTAAAATTAATGTGTGTCGTATTACCTAGGTACTTTCATCCTAATTTTTTTTTTTTAACTTTTATAGGTTTACACTTGACCGCCATCTCGCCTGATGTTAAGCGACGATGCGGTCTACGATGGAGCGTGTTTACCTAGAAGAAACCGATTCACTCTCGATTTCATCATCAATCGAAGTTTTCATCTCTCTCACCCGCTAAGACATGCAAAACACCTTTTAGAGTGTGAGTAAAGTAAGAGACGAGACTAGCAGGACGTGTACCTGATGGTAAGCAACCAGCCTACCCATAACAGCACAGTAACACACAGCTATTGGAACATGAAGAGCCCAAATCATTACCTAGCACTGAACTACGCTGTTTTATCTCTATGCCCTGTAATTTCACTGGAAACATTTCCCTGCAAACTGGAACACAGTGATTTTTACCATTACTGCTTGGCGGTAGAATAACTGGCAAAGGGACTTCCGCGAGAGGACTCTGGTAAGAGTCCGACCACTACATATGATTTGAACAGGTGATTAGTAACTTATGATTATAAAGGTTATTCTTAGTTGTACTCAACTGAGTTTCAATTTATGTATTAGCTTATTTACATTTTTGGCAAATAATTATTTTACCTTTACAAAAGTTAATATAAATAAATATGTATTGGTGGACAATTCACACACAACACCATCTAACCCCAAACTAAGCAAAGCTTTTGTACCGTGCTTATACTTGTTTTATTTATACTTAAATAATAATAATATGCACACAATAATGTTTCCAGAGAAATTACAGGGCTTAGAGATATAAGGTCTTAGATCTCTGGGTGACGAGCGCAGTGCAGTGCTAGGTAATGATTTGGACTCTTCATGTTCCAATAGCTGCGTGTCACTGTGCTGTTATGTGTCAGGCATGTTGCTTACCATCAGGAACATGTCCTGGTCGTCTCGTCACTCTTTATTAAAAAAAAAAAAAAAACACGAGAAAGACAAACTCATTGACTTGTCTCATGATGTTACCGCCATGTGGGATGTTGATTCGACAATCATAGTCCCAATAGTCGTGTCGTCAAACGGCCTTATAGCGAAAAGTCTCGACCAACATTTCAAGAGACTTTCGCTAGACGGTTGGGTTTAGGGCAAGATGCAGAAGGCGGTCATCCTTGACACAGCGCGCATCGTCAGGAGGTTCTGCAGCCCTAACCACCGGTAGCTTGGGCCCTGCCCCGCTGCTGGCGGCTATCTAGGTTTAAGTTTTTATAATGTTTTTACTCTTATAAATAAATAAAATATTGGTGGACAATTCACATACAACACCATCTGACCCCAAACTAAGCAAAGCTTGTGTAATGGCAGCCAGATAGCTGATATAATACTTATATAGTTTTAAATACATACTTATTATACATATGTTTTTAATGTTTTTACTATTAACTATACTTATAAATAAATACGTGAATATGCACACTAAATATGCCCACAGGTGGGACTTAGGGCCTTCTCTCGGAAAAAGAGAGTCAAGGCTGTAATCACTCTGGCCCAATGTGGTTGGAATGTTGACGTATTCCCCTCGAAATTTCCCAAAGTAGTGTGAACTAAGCGGTAGTTTGCATACAATCTAACAAACAAACTGGCCTCACCTTCAGCTACTAACTATCACGTATTCTATGCTTCAGGGCCTGAAGCCACGTCACGATGACGTCACGCGTGTCGGATTACCTGCGGCCTTCCTTTCATTAGATAATTTTATCGTATGACGCTACCGGCCGTGTATTCACTACAGAAATAGAATATCATAGATCGATCTAAATCGGATACCTTATGGTGCTTTTATTCCGAAGTAGTTAAGCTCAAAATCGCATGGCAAGCTTGGAGAGTGGCCGCGAGGTACAAGGAAATTAAAGGGGAAGAGAAGTGACGGATTCACGGAGACTTGTAAAGTTGAAATTTTATTGCAACGGTATTGTGGTCAGATTCGTTTGGCAAATGTTGTGAAGTGGAAACGTCAGAAAGCGGAAATGACGATGATTAGGATGTCAGTGTGTGTGTGTGACGTTTGTAAGCATAATCTGGATGTGCTGAATCACCCATGTGATAGTCATAAAAAATTGTTGTTTTATAGTGATAGGAAGGACTCTTTCTAGAATCCCCCAAGAAAATCATCATTAGGTACTAAAAGTACTTAAACAATATGCGCGAACATCGTTTTCTTCCGGTTTCAAGAGCAATGTTTCCTAAACCATTGGTGCATGTGGAAACCGTGGTTCGCTGCTAGTTTATAAAGTTAGGCGGAAGTATGGTGACTAGAGTCGTACGGGTATAGTCCTCTCGCCTCGGTGAGTCAGTGATCGCAATTTGACTCACTGTTGCTAGATCCAGCTCGCATAGACGGCTGCTCGCAGGTGGCGCCGCGCGGAATGACACATGGGATAATGTTTTGGGGAAATTCAGTACTACGCAGAATGGGTATACTAGGGTATGCGGTTACCTTTTCACAATTTTCACCTTACACACACTACGTAACACTACAGTGACACGCAGCTATATAAAAAAACTACTGAGTTTTGAAAAAGTGATATGAAATCACTTTAAGAACTTAAACTGATGAGTAAATGAAGAATTTAACGGTCTAAATAAGTCACTGGTTTCAAGGTAAAACTATATATCTACAAATGGTTGACATACATATGTCCCTGGTGCATTTTATACTCTTTCGCAAATCTCAAGAAATATAAATATTGAAATGATAAAACTTAATTCGTTCATTTTTACATTTTGATCCATAAATTCCCTTTAAAGCCTCTTTAGACCTCCTCATCAGATCAAAGCCCAACCGTCAATATATTTCAAAAATATACTTAGCAATGTTTATACAATATAACCCAACCTATTAAATTCTCCTAGCACCGGATTCCACCAACTGAACTGCCCACATCTTATGCAAAAGCCACCGATGACAGCCCCTCCTGCCTGAAAGCACAACACTACAAAACTTGTGAATTCAAAGAAAAACTGGCGAATAAAAACGTAACATTTATTTAGGAAGCCGCGAGGTGATGGTTTTTCAATCTGTAGCGTAAACAACAGTTACTCTGTACTCTTGTTTCGCATCCACTTCCAAAGTTTATACTCGTATGCGCGCCTTCCGAGAATCGGTAGATCATACGAACAGTGTTGCTAGATTGTCGAGTTTAAATTTGTAACTAGGAATGAGCATAGCAAAGTTTCCTGAAAGAGACTGAAGAGACATCATTTCATGGTTGATGTTTTAAAGGCTCGAACAAAGACGTTTGACACCACTTTCGTAATAAGAACATTTAAAGTTTGCAATGCGTTGTCTAAGTGGATGTTACCTGATGGATGTAGTCTTAGGAGTGTTTTCTTCAAATCTAGAGTAAATCGATTTGTTTGTAATTAGCACGATCCATTGTAAACTGCATCATCGCTTAACATCAGGCGCGACCTAGTGTAAACTTATTTAAAATTATCTCTAAAAAAAGATTAGAAATCCATTTACGGAATAAAACCATGAAAAAGATTAAAAATCTAACAGATGCCTTGGATAAAGTATAACGAAATACACAAACACTATTTAAATATTTAAAACAGGACTAAAATGCTGACGTTAATATTACTTAATCCAAGATAAAAGTGCTTAATTACCTTTCCGAAATAAAATGCCGCCAACATGTTGGAGACGCTTCCATCAGGTAGTAAGCCTGATCATTTGTACGATTACGTTGGTAAATCGTTTTTTTTTTTTTTACTTTTAAATTAAGCCCAACCCAAAACAATGTGGTATGTTCAGAATGATCACAATAATACTAATAGGATCTCTACGTAAAAAAGGACACACTTACAAACCCTCACTATTTCGCCTTTATAATATTAGTGGAATTCCGTCGAAAATTAGCTTAACCGGTAGCTACATCACTTATATCTGGCAACCTTTCCAGCCTTTCATACCAAAGATATATTGATAGTAGTTATGTAAGACCAGAGAGGTGGGTTATGAAAGAATATAGATACATGTTTTGCTGCGTGAGTCACTACAGCTCGCTATCAATGGGTAGATCGCTGAATTTACATTTTTAGTCTACACAGCTTTAAGTGGATATTTTTTGGCATCCATGATTGAGTATCGTCCGAAAGCATTGGATTCAATCGAGATACGGGTCAAAAGGCTCTTAGGCAACGAATCCCTTGTTCGACAAAAAGTCTTGAATATCGCTGCAAAGTTCCAAGTTTATCGATTTCTTCTTATATTTCGGAGAGAGTGCTGCTAATCTGCATGATCTAATATCACTTTCCTCTTTTTGATATCCGACTGTCCGTAACGCAAAATAGTGACATCGTTTCATGATTGATGTTCCAAAGACTCGACGGAAGAGGTTTAACTCTACCTTTGTGATAATACGGCATCTAAGTATAAATAATAATTGTAACGATTTTTTTGATCCCCCTCTTGGTATGACTTTGTGAGATTTTCTTCGACCCCTTCACCACACGTAAGAAAATTTTAGAAATACAGATTTTGAATAGATCCCACTTTTTCTTGCGAAAAAACATGACGTGCGATTTGCTGAGACCACCCCCTCCCCTCACCTGAGATTGAGTAATATTTGAATTAGAATATAGATTCGAACCCCTTGAACACCTCGCGTAATTAATGGACGCCAAGAACATAAATATATGCTGTGGAATACCTACCTTGCTCGAGAGGGTATTCTCTGATATATATAATCCGGGTGTCTTCAATTCTACCTCTACAATAAGTGGTGTTGTGTATTTATTGTTAACTGTTTCTGTAATTTGGTTCCAGTTACTTTTCCTGACAAATAAAGATGTGTATTTGTAAATAGATGTGTTGTTGATTCCAGAGCGAGTCGTGCGACTCCGGGGAGTGGGGCTGGGCGGGGCTGGAGGAGGCGGGGGGCGGGCGGGCCGCGCGTGCCGGGGCTGGTGACGGCGTGCCTGGCGCACCTGCGGCGGCACGGCATGCACACCCTGGGGCTCTTCCGCGTCTCCGCGTCCAAGAAGAGAGTCCGACAGGTAACAACAGGACATGCTCAGACCACGCTCTCCGGATTCACCTACGTAATTTCTAAAGAATGCAAATACAAATACAAATACAAAAATCTTTATTGCTGTTGGTAGGTAAGATACACTCCGCGAGGCATAAGCTGAGCTTTGCATTTGTGTGAGTGTACATGGATAGTGTAGGTGTGACAACCGGCCTTAGGCGCGGCGCCATTCTGTCTCGCCGCGCTCCTGCCTGATTGGTGATCACTCACACTAATGCAAAGCTCAGCCTATACCTCGCGGAGTGTAAGATGATACAAAACATTTTAAAAGTTGCCCCATACAAACTGGCCTCTGCGAGAGGCATGCAATATGTCTGGCAAGACAATTTGTTAGTCTTAATTTATAAAAAAAATGCATGCTTCAAAATCAGAGTTATAAGTTTTCACTTTTCGGCAGTTCCTATGACTGCCAATTTTTTTTGTATTTGGAGGCAAATGGTTATACGCACCATCCGTCATGCAGGGGTATATTGGGCTCGATACTTGGGATCCCCCCTACCGACTTAGCTCTCACAGGCTTCTCCAGCTGTGGCTTGGCGGCAGAGTCGCGGTACCACTTTCACATTTTGCCATTGCTACTGCCCTTGCAAGCCCCTTTCGCGCGGGGACAGAACCCGCATTTCGCTCCAGCGACCCCAAAATGGAAGAGGAAGAAATGCATTCAAGCATACCCTTCCTGCCTAAAGGAGACGGTCGGGTTATATCGGACTCGACCACATCATTCCGCATACATCATCATAACACATATTTTAGATATATGATTTAAAACTGTACCTAACTGTTATTTTATATCCTTCTTCATGTAATTTGATTGCATACTGTTTTGTGTACCTTAAACAATAAATAAAAAGAAATCCAGGGTTGCGTTAGGATAAAAACCATTCATAAAGTTTACCAAGCACTATCATCTATCATTTTCCAACGCATCAGCTCAATAAGCTGCCATAAAGTATTTGTAACACGTTACCCGATATCTGGAAAATACGAAACAATCGACAGATTTAGATGTTTCCCTATCGGTGCGATATGGTGTGTGGTTCCGCTATACCACACGGCTAGTTAACTGTCGCAAACAGCCGACAGCTATTTGGCGAACTTTAATAAGGCCCTTCAAAGAAATATATCAGATTGGACGTTCTAAAATAGGCATAGATCGAGCAATAAAAATTTCGAGGGCTTTAAAGAAATTATGAAATAAATACTGCATTCGTCAAACTATCTTAAGTTTTACGCCTCAATAGTTATTTTTTATGAATATACCACTAGCAGCCGCCCCGACCTTGCTTGAGTCTATAAAATATAGTCTATGTTACTCAGAAATAATGTAGCGTTTGCTAGTAAAACTTGAATCCAGACGTTCTCTACGTTCATACGACATCTACGTTCCAAATTCCATACATATATATCCCTTCAGTAGATTTTGCGTGAAAGAGTAACAAATGCACCTACATACTTACAAACTTTCTGTTTTGCTTTTTTTTATTTTTACACTTGACCGCCATTTCGCCTGATGTTAAGTGACGATGCGGTCTATGATGGAGCGTGTTTACCGAGAAGAACCCGATTCACTCTCGATTTGAAGACACAAAGATTGTAACCATCGGGGAAACCCCTCTCAGGCAACGTATTCCACAGCCTAGACGTTCTTATCACAAAAGTAGAGTCAAATCTCTTCATTCGTGTCGTTGGAATACCAACCATGAAACGATGTCGCTTTTTTTAGCTACCATAGAATAGATGAGCTACGCGCATTCCGATAGAAAAAAGGGCAAGGTGGTATTAGATCATGCAAATCAGTCGCACACTCTCCGAAGTAGTACGATAAGACAATTTATAGATAGATTTACATTATACATCAAAAGTTAGAAATATTGAATAACAGTATGTTCGTATGTTTAATAATTAAAAGTACTTATGTTCTTTTATCGCAAATTTTCTAAAACAATCAAGTGTCACGTCGTCATGCATTTTATTTTCGGCCGTGTCTTGCCGTACAATGGAAAGGCGCCCATTGTGACCCAGTTTTGGATTCATTACAAACTTTGCTTTGCCCGGTGCTAAGTATAAATGAAGTTGCTGGAACATTGTTGTATTGCAGACGAAGATAGAATGTGACGCGGGAGTTAAACGGGCCGCTGGGTGAAACGATATTGTTTTCGCGGGGAAGTAGTGCGGAAGGTAATTCTATGTATAGATCTTTATTTTAATTTATCCACTGGATCTGGGTGTCTGGAAAGATTGTGGGCTAAAATTATAAGCGGGCATAGAGCAGGCGCGGTCCCAGCCTCGAATTTTGGAAGGAGTCACCAGTACTCAGCCTTAGATTTTGGGGGGGTCACCAGT
Organism: Ectropis grisescens; assembly: GCA_017562165.1. Lineage (NCBI taxonomy): Eukaryota > Metazoa > Arthropoda > Insecta > Lepidoptera > Geometridae > Ectropis > Ectropis grisescens. Next base: position 1,866,947 of record CM029780.1, read on the forward strand.
ATAAATACAATAAATTGAGTAAAAATTCTTTACTAGTAGCACCCCACGATTTCACCAGCGTAGTTCCCGTTCCAGTTGTTTTCCCGCTTAAAAAATAGTCAACTTATCATTAGGTATTAAAATTTTTTTTTAGATTTTTAGTTTAACATATACGTTTTTGGGGGATTCATGTCCCCCCCCCCTGTGATTTTCCATGATGTGATGTCCCCCCTTCGGACCGCGCATGGTATAGAGTAAAACAGCCGCTTAATTACCCCTTGTGTATAACCAACGCACTAAATGTTCGTACGTATTGGGAATCGACCTTCTCGTTGGGTGACCTCTCACAAAATCAGGGCCATAACCTACCGCACTGCGCTAGTTGCAGGTTCCAGAATGATATATAAATTAGAGAAATTTTCGAGACATGCCGATTTCCTTAGTTTTTTCTTTCACTTTCTAAAGCCAGTGATATGTTTCTGTTAATTTTCTTTTTCCTTCCTTGTTGAGTGATAGTGAAACTAGAAAACTGCATTTTTTCTCTCTCAGACTTGCTTTCCTTCATCTGCTTTGTTGCCTCTTCACCAGGCGCGGTCCGAAGAGGGGGTTCACTGGGGACATGAATCCGCCGGACGCGTCGATACTTGAGTCGGACTATATCAAAGTTTTTTTTAGATCTCGTCCATATTTCCTCATTTCCAGTTTCCTCTTTCCTTGCGTCGATAACTACATCATACTAATCTTTCGTTACGTCTCACTGTACTCCGAGTATCCTCCAGTAGCTCGAAGAGTAGCAATGAAACCAAGAAACACCATTCGGAACCCTTCGTTTCATCTTTTGATTTGTTTTCCTTTTGCTTTTTCTCGTCTGTATCGCTGTCTCTTACGTTTGGTTCTCCTGTTTCCAGCTGCGCGAGGAGTGGGAGCGCAGCCAGGAGGCGGCGCTGGACGCGGCGGTGTGCCCGCACGACGTGGCCACGCTGCTCAAGGAGTTCCTACGGGATCTGCCGGACCCGCTGCTCTGCCGAGACTTGTACCTCGCGTTTTTACAGACACAAAGTAAGTTACCCGCTTATCTCGCTTTTGAAAATTATCGCTTCAGAAAATTAGAGACGTTTTTTTTAAAAGTAAAATATTCTCAATATACTCGTATTCCATTACTAACAGAGCCCTGTGTTTATCTGGTTATCTAAAGTCGTAAGCGTTGTGGCAGCCAAATTATCAAAGTGTGTTTTAATATAATAGCGGGATCGTATCTTCACTAGAAAAGCTTCGAAAACCCCCTGTCTCTTAAATGTGTACACATTTGCCATACCATTCTTGTACTGGTTGGGCTATTTGTAGAATCTGCCTGGGGAAGTACCATACCTTCCCCAGTTATGCAATCGTCCAGCAGTAATGTGAATACATCACTGTGCTCCGGTTTGAAGGACGTTTCCAGTGAAATTACAGAGCATAGAGATAAAACATCTTAGGGCACTAGGTGACGGGTGCTATGCAATGCTAGGTAATGATTTGGACTGTCCATGTTCTAATAGGTGTGTGTCACTGCGCTGTTGTGGTGAGGTATTTTGTTTCGTCTCGTTACTTTCTATACTTCAAAAAATCATAACAATATACAGATAGCGCGCGAGTTGAATGCAGAGCTCAGGAATGCGATACACATACAATGATAGTTGTCAAAGACAGCACACCACTACACTGCAAAGCGCGCGAGAGGCGGTGTGCGGGCGGCGGGGGGAGATGCTCTTTACCTCAGACCCCGACTGCATTCAACTCGCGCGCTATATGTAGTTGTTCGTGTTTATTGGCCACATTTAAAGAATGTGGTTGTTGGTGTTTCAGAGCTGCACAACCGGCAGCTGCAGTGGGAGGCGCTGCGGCTGGTCGTGCAGCTGCTGCCCGCGGCGCACCGCGACACGCTGAGCGCGCTGCTCGCCTTCCTCTCGCAGCTGGCCGCGCACGCCGACGACGGCCGCCAGCCCGAGCCCGGACACAAGATGGACGCGGCCAACCTGGCCACTGTCTTCGCGCCCAACATCCTGCACAGAAACAAGCCCAATGAGGCTGCCACGTAAGTCAATGAAGCTTTCTCTGACGTTGGAAACCTGGCTCCTATCTTTGGGTTCAAGATACTTGAAGAAATAATGAACCCAATGAGGCTGCCACGTAAGCTCAGTGAAGCCGTCTTTGGGAAGATGTCTCCGAGCCAGAGCATGAAAAAGATAGGCTCAGTAAACTTGGCTACTGTCTTCACACCTTCCATCCCTACCAGAAACAAACCCTACCACGTAAGTTGAGGCATTATCTCCCAGATGACAGCTTGCGAGAAATATGGTTCCCAGCCGGAGTCTAGGAACGAGATAGGAGCAGGACCCACCGAACTATGTAACTCCGCCTAACTCATAACCTGGCCCTTAAAATTTTAGACATTTGAATTTTTTACAAACCTCACTGATGTTGTATGCAAATAAACATAATTATGTTTATTTGGCCCAACGCATAAGCGTTGCAATTCAGTGTGGTAATGCCACCATCATGCTGGGTACGTTTCCGATTGGTAATGGGCTTGAACATCTTGATTATCTGTAGACCTACAGTGGTCTATGGATAATTCAGGTGTGGTTAGTGTAAGTAGTTAGTTAGGTTGGTTTGTTGTGTAGTGTATGTAGTTCTCATTGTATTTTAGTTTTGTAAATAAAGGCTCTGCCCACTCAAAAAATTATAATTATCCTATATCAAACCGGAAGACCGGAACACAGTAATGCTAAAATAGAATAACTGGAAAATATGTGATATTTCCCCAGGCGGACTCTGCAATGAGTCCTACCTACGTAGCTCTTACGTATGTTGTAAGTAATACTACCCGGCGGTAAAATAACTGCAAAAGGGACAACTATCAGAACGCGCCGACGTGATCAACGTGGTCGGGCAGGTGGTTAATACCACTAGCAATAGAATAACTAGAACAGATGTGGTACTTCTCCAAGCAGACTCTGCAATTAGTCCTACTAGTTCATGGTCAGATTGTTTCGTTGAGCTGCACTCCTCAGCAATGAGCCCTTCCACTAGCTCATGATCAGGTTGGAAGGTCGTGGCTTATTCCCTAGCAATCACAAGTTCTCGATCAGGTTGTAAGGTTCTCGTTCACTCCCCAGCGCGGAGCAGCTGTCCGAGCGCGCCGACGTGATCAACGTGGTCCGGCAGCTGGTCGAGCGCGGCGCGGGCGGCGAGCTGTGGGCGGTGCCGGCCGAGCTGCTGCACGAGGCCTACATCCAGCTCGCGCACTCCGCGCCAGCGATCCTCGACCCGCTGCTGCTGCGACGCGCTGAGTCAGTACACCTTCACCCTTACCCTCATACTTAAAGAAAACTTTGCATATATACTCGTCTGTAGTTGCCACTGAATTCAGAGAAGGGTTATAGCATTCAGGAAGCTAGCATACTAAACTCAGAAGCAAAGATGGTTTCTGGCTGACTAACGGTCGGTCGATCAACTAAATTTAGTAAAGTGTAATAAGCTTTATAAGGCGATAGACAAACGGATTGATAAAATTGTGTGAAAATAAAATGACAGTAAAACGTCTGAAACATTTCAACGTGATTGAGGAACAAACATAAAACGTTTTTATAATTTAAGTAGAAATTAAGATGTGATGCTTATCAGAAGCTCGCGTGTCCCCAGATGTGCAGCAGAGCAAGCCAGCGCCGAGAACAGCGACCACGGGATCCGGCGCGTGTGGTCCCGGGAGACCTTCCTGCACGGCGCGGCGGCCACCGGCGGGCCCGGCCACGTGCAGCCGCCCAGGTACGTAGTGTTAGCACTACCAGCGCAATGCACGAGATTTTTATTTTCTTTGACTTGATCAATCAATCTAGTGAGGAGAACAGCAACTGCCGATCCAGAGACCCTGGCTCCACGCGCACCACTGTCTTTTCAAAGTCATGTGCGTTATGCCGCTAACTTAAAAAAATGGTGAATGAAAACATCGTGAGGAAACTGTTATGTACTTGTGAGGCCCTGAGTCTCAGCTGGGCAATATTTAGTGGGCTTCTTATACTGAGCGCTCAATGAGGTCTAGTTACAAAGGTTTTGTTGATAAAAAAATAATTTTGATTGATTTTTTGTAATAGCGAAAAACTTTGAAGTTTCATTAAACATAACTAGATAATTTTACAGCCATTGCTTCATTGAATCTGCCTTATTTATGAAACTTTTCACTGAACGAAAAAGTATCTAAGCACAGTTTCATTCTTTTCTTTGTCATATCACTGTAAAAATACATTCAGCTTTATCATGGACCTATCTTCTAACTACACTCACAAATTGGGGGATAATTTAGTAACTACTAGTCGTAAAGTCGAAAAATTTTGTATAATATTTCCTCAGTTTTTAAATTTTTATCGAGGGTACTATACTGTTAGACATGTGCAAAATGTATCATAAAAACAATAGTTGGGTTAAAAGTATTCGCCATTTACAATTCACTTGCGCGTTTTAAATCTCAATGTATGATTGGTCAATGGTCATTTTCGTGTTGGTACTAGGAGTGGTCGCACGATGGCACTAGTTGTATTTTATACTGTTTGCTACAATTAAGTTAGCAAGTTTAGTCAAATGGACCATTGAACTGTTAAATGGTACCTAATGGTATAATTTTGAAAATATTTATCAGCCTCAAGGACTACATAGTTGTCATGACTAAGAAGAATTTCTTTAAACCATATTTTTTCTAGCACTCTCTTGTACCCATGATAGTAGTTAATACTTCACAAATCTGATCACGACAGATGTAAGAAATTATTATTTTGAAAAAAAAAATACGCATTAATCTATTGAACAATCCGTTAGTTAGATTTTATTAAATATTTTATGATCTGGGTACTGATTCATAACGTAATCGAAATGATTCCGGCACGAAATAACAATTCTAGTCTCTGTGGTTCTAAACGGAGATAAAATCAGAGAGGTTTGATTCCGTGTCAAAATTAAACTAATTGCGTTGTGAACGTTGTGATTGTGTTGCCAGGGTACAGATAGCCCAACTCGTGAGGAAAGCTAAAAGTCAGCCAATAATTTTTTGAACTTAAGACAGGGAGACACCGCGGGGTATAGTAAGTTGTAAATATGTGAGTGTAAAGTTTGCGCGTTCTGCCGGCAGACGCAGCGACAAGAGCTACTCCCGAAGCAGGCGAGCTCGCGACGCAGCCTCTGACACCTCGTCCGGCTCGCTGGCGTCCGCCATGACTGTCATCACTAGGTACCTCTCCCACTGCTCACGCTTTAAAGTGCGCAAAACTTTATGACCCTTGGAGCTATGGTACGGGTACAAAATGGCACACCATCAAGCAACGCTCGAAATTTTATGTGATTGTGTGTGCGAAAATTTAGCTTAACTAACTACTGAATCTCCGTGGTCTGGAACAACGTCTTCAGTTGTTCTGATGCTGTTGAAGTGCGGAGCCTATTCTTATTGCCGCTTCTTCTGTAAAAATACGCAAACGAAGGTGTGGTAAAACGCACACGTGCAATAGTATCCTCGATTTTACGTTCCTTGGGTTCCTTTTACGGTTTTTTACCACCTAAAATGTTGACTGCGGAACCTTCATCCCAATAGCTCATAAAGTTTTGCACATATCACCTACCTACATCTTAACACCGTCAATGCACCGCTTCCGATATTTGTTCACCTCTAACCTCTAAGCCTCCAACGTATTCCTACTACAACGTATTATTGTCATTCCAACTAATTAAATAAGTGATATTATGTATGACTTCAAGCTTTTACTAAATCTGTACGTTCACTTTTCTTATATGTACTCGTATATTTAAATTTCCGCAATGGACGACGGAACTCTATCGTTGCTTGAGGCTGTTAATGGCTATCTTGTGGCACACCCGTACAGCAAATAAATTTTACACTAAGTTAAAAATTTATTCTTAATGTAAAAAGAGTTTTTGTGTGTCAGGATATCAGACTCGACCACTTGCCGTCTTTTTAACAGATTTTTTTTGCTCACATAGTATTGTATGTCGTATCTCAGGGTCTTGGGCCCTGCCACCCAGCCACACGCCGGTTTCATTCATAGTACAATAACCATTTATCCCCTTGTAATAAATGCTGTATTCGTTTGTCAAGGTCTTACAGCCTGCCATTCTGCTGCACACTGCCTCCTGCCACAGTAAAATAACCATTTTACCTTGTGTAATAAGAACAACACCTGCCTGTCGGTGTTCAGATCCGGCAGCCCTATAGTTCAGCGTTTCATTTGATAGTATAATAATAACCATTTCTCCCCAAGTAATAAAAGCTGTATTCGTTTGCCAGGGTCTTAGATCCTGCCACACTGGCTCCTTTAACCGTAAACCGTAACCTTTTCTCCATTCACGCAGACACGATGCGTATTGCGACGTAATAAGAGTTGTATCTGCGTGAATGTCTTCAGGTCTTTCGGCTCTGCAGCTTTGCAACTCCCTTCATAGTAATATGACTATTTCAAGTCATGTAACAAGTGTTATATTTGCGTGACAGGGTCCGCAGCAGCGAGGAGTGTGGCAGTAGCGGAGTGGCGAGCAGTTCCTCGCCCGCACTCCGCACGGACTCCACGCCTGACTCCATCGACTCTGCCAGTGATTACAATGAGGTACACATTCATTCTAACTTAAGGAAGACGAAATAAGGTTGTTTTCTGGTTTAAAAGGCAAAGTTTCTAGAGAAAGTACTAACAGCGCGTTGAGAGAAATCATTATTTATTTGGGTGACGAGCGCAATGCAGGGTGACGAGGTAATACTTTGGAATCTTCATCTTGACATAGTTGCGTGACACTGTTATATGGACAATCCAAATTCGACCAACCGATGACGTCATCACCCCTTTCACCACTGGAGCATATAATATGCCGGCGACTATCGTCCCAGAGCCTGTCTGGTAACAATTATAATCCTACAGGTGAGCGCTGGTTGCGGGAAATGTACAAAACACCCCAAATGGGACGTCAGTAACTAGCAAGTATGAATGCTATTCCAAAAAACGGTCAACGCTGAAATTATCACTTCAAATATATTTTTGATGTGTTCTCCTAAATAACACTGTTGTTTGGTGCAGACACTGGGCGGGTCGGACGACGACTGCGTGATCACGGCGTCGCTACACATCCCCGCCGCCTTCTCCCCGCCCTCGCCCCGCGCGCCCGCCGCGCCTCCGAGGAGACGGTCCACCTCCGGCTCTGACTCCTCACTTAAACAAGGTAAATTGTTAACCAATCCAAATGGTTGCGTAAGAATGCCGAATAAGTCCATTGAACAAAATGGAGCAACAAAGGAAACAATGAAGGATGCAGCCAAACAAATAATACAATTCCGGAAGCATTAAAAAAACTTGCTCGCAACCTCATCAGATTAAACAGAGTATAATTCGCAAAGTTATAGGAATCATGACTGGCCACCGTCCTCGTAATGAGCACCTATTTACCAGGTGTGACAGACAGCCTTATATTGAGGCGATGCACGGAGGAAGAAGAAACGCGACAACATGAGCTTACAGAATGCCGTAGCGTGGCGTGGACACGATTCCTCTAATCTCCAATCTCCACCATCGGTCCCGAAGGCCTAAGCTGCTGGCTTTCTGGGATAGCTTGGGCTGGTTGGATTAGAACAAGAATAATTTATTTTCTTGGAAATTACAAAAACCTTATTTAAAATTAAATTGAACACTCGACCATTTCGCATTACTGCTTGGCGGTAGAATAACTAGCAAAGGTGTGGTACTTCCCCAAGTCGACTCAGCAATGAGTTACTACTACAAAACATACTCAACATAACGTTAGTAACATATTTTAAATGATCGTTTAAATGTTCCAGCTATATCGCGCGACTCAGCCGTAGGCTCCCGCGACTCAGCCGTGGGCTCCCGCGACTCAGCCGTGTCGAGCTCCGCCGCGTCCAACACGTCCTCTCCCCCCTCCAGCCCGCCCCCCGCCCCGCTGCGGGTCACCGTCACCGCGGGCGAGGTCAAGCGACCCACGGATATCGACAGGATCATGGCGCTTAGCAGGTCAAGACCACTGATATCACTTTGACTTCTACACTAATTTGCTGAGTAGTACTTTGTATCCCTCTTTGACTGACTTGTATACCATACCTACTTATGATATACGGCTCCTTAGGTGCTGCGCAAGCTTAATCACTTTTTGTTGCCGCCACACCAACACTATAGCTGGGAACTATAGTTGCTGTGTCCGGTAGCGGTGATCGGACACAGTCGCCCCTTGCTACCACTGACCACTGGTAGAATTTGTTGCTTGTTTTCCGTCGGTCTCATAACGGACGAAATATTATCTCTGCTCTTTGTGTTCAATATACGGCGACGTCGACGGAGACGTCGTTTAAGCAACAGACGTCACACGTAACTCGTTCGTTTGCGCAGCTCGCTACAATTGTAGGGAACTTTGTTAATGCTGCGTGTGTCTTCAGCTGACGACTTTTAGTTTCTAGTTACCGACAGCGAACACTTTTTGATCAGTAGCTTATATCTGACACAGGACAGAAAAGTGTCCATATTTGCGCCCTTTCTTAGAAATTACGGTTTCTTCCAACCATCAGACAGTTTGGTAACTTTCGTTAAAAATGTATGGTTTTCCAGAGAGCGCAACACATCCGACGCGCGCGCAGTGGTGCTACGGCAGCACGACGACACTAGCGCCCCCACCGCGGTGCGCTCGCGCAGGGAACACACCGTCCGACGAGAAGAGACGTCCAGGAGAGAAGAGACGTCCAGGAGAGAAGAGACCAGGAGAGAAGAGAAGAAGGAAGAGAGGAGAGAAACCACCCTGTACAAGAGAGACGAGCTCATATCCAGCGCTCGCTCGCACCACACATGACAGATTGTAATACGTGTTTTTATACATAAACGTCTATTTATCAATTTTGAGTTTTCTTTGATAAATATTTTCAATATAGATATATCTTAATACATATATTGTAACTGGCAACGCCCCGCGATTTTACCCGTGGAGTTCCCGTTACTTTCCTGGGTTAAAAAGTAGCTACGTGTTTTTCCAGACTATAATCTGTGTTCCGAATTTCAACCCGATCCGTTCATACGTCACGACGTGATTGAGCAACAAACCATGTTTATAATGTACAGGACTTAATCACGATTTAATTCATTGTTTAAATACCTCGAAGTTTCGGCAGCGTTACAACCGCCGTGGTCACGAGAAGACTGAAAAGATTGCGGGTAGTCTCATTGCGAAATGAGGGGATCGAAATGAACACAGTAATGTGCAAACATTACTGTGTTCCGGTTTGAAGGGCAATGTTTCCAGAGAAATTACAGGGCTTAGAGATATAAGATCTTAGATCTCTGGGTGACGAGCGCAGTGCAGTGCTAGGTAATGATTTGGACTCTTCATGTTCCAATAGCTGCTTGTCACTGTGCTGTTATGTGTCAGGCATGTTGCTTACCATCAGGCACATGACCTGATCGTCTCGTCACTACATATTTAAAGAAAATTACATTTGGCAAATCTATCGCGTAACACACATACAAAAAAACATGCAACCGAATTGAGAACTTTTTTTTTTTTTTGAAGTCGGTTAAAAATGAAAGTTACTTTTTACTTTAACGTTTACTATACATTTCACATCATTTCGTATTTTTCACCTTCCATGATTTACATTGTAAATTTTACAACATTTTTCGACCGACGTCGGCGTCTGAGTTTCATCTTCACATTTCACACATGTTCTTGCTCCTCGTTTTGTGTTTAGTTTCACTTCCGATGTAACTTATCTCGCATGATGATAGCTCCGAGCTTGGAGACTCCGTCCTGGTATTCTGTCTTGCCCAGCGGTGGGACGGCTGCGGTCGTCTCTGAAATTGACAAGAAATATAACAGTTTACACTAGAAGTTGCCAAGCGGTTAAAACTCAACCAAAAAGCAATATTAATCTATTTTCAATAGGGCGTTTTCAAGATGCAAAAAGATCTATCAAAGACAGTTGCCAATTTCATCATAGGTGGCGCCACTGTTTTATTTTGTTAGCGAAATTTCACAAACACAAACAGTGGTGCTACAGTTGTCAAAATTTAGAACTAGTTTTGACAAGTAAATTTGCATCTGGAAAACGCCCAGACTTTAACATTAAACAAATTTATGCGCATGTGTTTAATACATGTATCAGAGCTGGCATCCATTTTTGGGTATTTGAGTCAAGCTGAATAGACTACAGGTCCGTGAAATTTATGGGTCATATTATACACCAGGAGACCTATGTAGACAGAAGGGTAAGTATAAAGTTATAAGATTCAGCACTATGCCGTCACTTGTAAGCTGTCCAACTGAATGCAGTAGAAAACGGGGGATTCTAAACCTCGATCATTTCTCCTTGTCGCATGAATTTCGTACGGCGTTGCGGAATAACAGATTAGAAGAGGTATTGAAACTACAAAAATTATAAAATTTTAAATTTCGTGATTCAAAATTAGAATCCTGAGCGTAGCAAGGGAATCAAAAGAGCACAAGGTGAAAAATCTTTGCACTCGAGTGCAACACGTAACTTTTCATTCCACCTCAGCGAGGAAATGACTAAATGCAAATTTTTAATGTTTTCGCGCTAAGCAAATTAAAGATAAGTAAGTACACCAACGAGGTCCCGAGTCTGAGTTTTTAACATATAAAAAAAAATGTATGATGCATTCGGCACCAAAGAGGTAGAAATAAATAGGTTGAATTATGTTTTGAATTCAAACCCTCAGTACACACGATGTTCTAAATTCAAATTTACTTTAACCTCTAGAGGGTAAAAACGAGTTTTGCGCCCTGATATCGAGGAGCAAAAGTACTCTTTCCGAGCTGGTGGAATGAAAAAAGTTTTTAGCATTCTGCACTGCTTCTCTGCATAAACTATAAGTATGCGATCATACTCCATCGTCCACTCAGTTTTCTTAACTTATCCCAGAGAGTTTTGATCAGAGCGTCAATGCATGCATTGAGAATGTGACCCTGTTTAATATTTTCATATATTTCAACTAGACTGAGACAAAACATTAAAACTAAATGCGATGTGAACTGAAAAAGTTTGGGAGTCCCTGATTTTAACACAGCTAGCAGGGGCGCGTTCTCACAAGTAGCCTAGGACGGTCAGTACTTTTGATCAGTCGCTAAATACATGTTACCTACGTAAGCTTAAGGCGGTAATTCGAATACATTTGTACTGCCTAACGCTTGCGGATTCACACCGCAAAGCTGCAATATATCGCTGGAGGGCCTAAAATGACTTTGTTGGATTGTAATCTCTGTTTGCGTTGAAGACTAGTTACCGCATTTGGCCCGTGGGTCGGCCCCCGCACTGGGGCCACCCTTGGAGATGGTGCGAGGCACGGTGTGGCGCGGCTTGGGCCCGACGCGGCACGGGTCGCCCGGCAGCCGCATGGGCTGGGAGCACGGGCCCGTGCCCGACTCGTCCGCCGCTCGCTGGAGACTTTCGAACTTGGCACCAGGACCTGGAAACACAACACATACCAAAATTGTAACCCACTCAGGCAACGCATCCCAGCCTAGACGTTCTTATCACAAAATTAGAGTAAAACGTCTTCATTCGTGTCTTTAGAACATCAACCATGAAACGGAGTCGCTTTTTATAGAGATATCAGCAGTCCCATCCAGTAGGTCAGTTGCATAATCTCTAAAGTGTATCTGATTAAAAACCAAGATAATCTAAAATAGTTAGAGTACCTTGAGACGATCTTCTTAGCATTCCATGGATTCACCGTGCGGGTGCCGGGTCCATCGTGTGGCAGAGAGAGAAAAACTCGAGTAGTTCCCGAGACTTGTGACTCGGGCGTAGGTTTAAGGGGCCCCTTTCTGACGTACATCAACACTCACCTTCACCACTCGTTTTTCTCTCCCTGCCCAGCCAAATCTGATATGAGCCTACTAGTGCAGCTTTAGATACACGTTCTAGTATAGAACTTACAGCACTTCTGGATAAGCCAAGGTCTTTCAGTAGGTTATAGAGAGATTTTGCTGGTATACCTCTCGCTCCCACTTCTACAGCGTATAAACTAACTACATAGCCGTTTTTTGTTAATTCGTTTAGGAGGTCGTAATACTTATTTTGTTTCATCGCGTGGTCTTTAGGTATATTAGTTTCCCACGGTACGGTAAGTTCTACAAGGACTATGCGTTTCGTAGCTCTAGAAAAAGGAAAATGTCCGGTCTGGATGACGAAACACCCACATCCTCTGGGATTTTGTAGTGCTTTTCATACGTGTCCATTAAAATAGTCCAATCAGGTGCTGTACCCAGGATTGAGTAAGGCTTGTTCCTGGAGTTTGAAGTTGAGCCTTCTTTTACAAAGTTAATTTGTCTGTTGTTTGTCGTCAATCCCTTTTGGGCTCTAGCTACCGAAAGGCTCATGGCTTCACGTATGATTTCAAGTACTCTGTCATGACGCCGTGAGTAATGACCCCATTAAGGAGCACCTTGCATCCCACCAATATGTGCCTTGCTGTACATATCGCCTCTCCACAAGTATAGCAACATTTTTCAGAGGCTTTTCCCCACCTTACCAAGTTACTCTGGTCAGGGAGGGTCATTTGGAATGCATTTAGATAAAATTTTAATAAGGCAGGGGACCAGTCATAGATCAAGGTGCGCCATTTTAGAGCTAATGGGATACAGAACTCACCTATGGTTAACCACTCACTTTGCATTTCTAAATTCATAGCGTGCACTTTGTAACTGTCATTTTCGTCTTGTTGTAGAAAGGTTTTTACCATGTCTCGGTCTTCCCTTTTTTCTCGCACCCAACCCAGCAGTATTTACTTGTGCACCTGCCATAAATTGTTTATGGAATTGAAGTCTAGATTCCAGGTCTGAAGCAGTTTTGTCTTTTGGGAGAGATGTAATTAATTCGTCTTGCGACTTTCCCAAAACATGCGTTTTGTAACTCTTAGGTGTTTGTAAAGTTCAGACGGTTTCTTTAGTTTCAGCCCAAAACTATTGTGATCCCTAAAAGAGTAGAGGATCAGCCGGATGTGCCAATCCGAACCATGACTTCAATATCTTTATGACATTGGCATCTAGCTTTGCCAGGAGAGTTTTACCGATGTCATATACTAGGAAAGGCCAAGTGAGACGTGATGTGAGGTAGTTGTCATATATCCATGCTTTTTGATATTGCTGATAGGCTGCTGGTCTACCTTATTGAGGTTGTTCATGAAATTTTCAACAACCACCTCTAATGATGGTGTACGTCCTTTGTGATCTATCTTTCTACCAAGAAATTTGAAAGGCACTGCCTCTGCAATTGTGGCAACTCCTTGGCCACTTATGGAGAGTCCTGGATCGTAAGACGTATATTTGGTATTTCTTCTACCCAGACAAAGACAATGACATTTAGATGGTTTTGTCCTCATTCCTCCGTCCATGTACAGAACTCATCGACTTCGTTCAACAATTCTTGACACTGTTTGGGATTACGTGTAAGTATTGCAAGGTCGTCCGCAAAGGCCAAGATTGACTCAGTGTACTTATTGTTGATTTTAAACCGGTAGCCCCATTTCTTTTCACGGGATATTAATTTGTCTACTAAAATATTTATAACTATATTAAATGCTATTGGTGATAAGCAGCACCCTTGGAATAGTCCTACATTGTATTCAAGTGGTTTTGTGTATTCCTTGTTTACTGCTATGACGAATTTTAAGTGGCAATAATAAGAATTAATTATGTCAATAATTTCAGCAGGAAAGTTATACAATTTTAGGGCAAATATCATAAGTTCATGCTGGACAGAACCAAACGCGTTCTCTAGGTCTATCCAGCAGACTGTAATTTGCCTCTCATGTGTTCTGGCATCTTTCAAACTTTCTGCTAGTAATGTATTGTGTTCCAGGCATCCAGAAATACCAGGCAAGAACCCTTTCTGGTGATTGGGCCTGAAATACCTATTGCTAGTCATAAATGTGGTCATTTTGTTTGCAAAATACTGAAAAGATTTTAGAAATTGTATTGGTTAGGGCTATCGGTCTGGTGTCTTTGGGATGAGTTACTTCCTGCTTTTTAGGGATGAGGACAAAATTGCTCTTCCAAATGCTACTGGGACTTGCTTTCTTGACCAGATCTTAATGAATATATTCAAGATATGTTTACGAACTGATGGACACTTTTTATACACTATGTAAGGAATGCCATCTGGGCCAGGAGCTGATTTAGTAGTTTTCTTTTTAATTTGATAGTTTACTTCCTCTTCACTAGGTGGGGTGCCTTGAAAGCCTGTCAGAGGATCATTAGGTCTTTGGATGTTTGGTTCTACGTACGAGCTCCCGCGTTTAGGCACTTCGTATGTGCTTTTAAAGTGATCGTAAATTTGCGCGTTAGTCAAGATAAGCTTTCCATTTTGCTCCCTGAAAATATTTTTGGAGTATTGAAAAGGGTTTTTATCAAAGTCTACTTCGTGTTTAGCTCTGTTAAAATTATCACGATTTTTACTAATTTGAAGCGATATTCCTTGTATTAATTTAAGGATTGATCTTAGAGCCCTGGACAGTTGGTGACTTAGATGGTTATCGCCCATGGTTTTAGCTACACGAAGACGTTTTATTAACTCTCTTTTCTTCCTCCGCAATTTCATTTTGAACATATTTTCCTTGCTATTTTGAGCATAACAAGTTGATGGTGGGTAATGTTCCGAGAAGTATGTATATATGGTGTCCTGGAAAGTTTCTACTTGGCTGTTTAGGTCTTGTTTTGGCCCAGGATGTTCTAATAAGATCGCCAAGTTTTCGTCATGAACTTTCCAGGTAGAGTTTTTAAACTGGGAATGCCAAGACGTGTCCTGATGACAATGGACTCCTGGTAGTTTTCACTCAATGGTTCACCTTGGGATATATGAGGTCAACTCTATCCATAGTGTTTGTCGAAGTACTGACCGACGGCTGTCGTGCTTCAACACCATCATGTGTCTTTAAATGCTTTTGGTACCAGGCTCGTCTCTTGTAAATTTTCCCGCACACAGGGCATCTCAAGTCCGTATTCGCGCCAGGGTCGTCATTACTATCACACGGTGGACAGATCTTCCGCCCCGCCTCTCGGACTGTCCCAGGGGTATTATTCTTATTTGGACTTTTAGCGATTTAATTCCCGGGCTTGGCTTGCTAGGCCTTCACCCTCGGCTGTCTTTCCAACAGTCAGATGTCTTTCCATCCGTCAGATGTCTTTTCCACCAGCCATCTGTCTTTCCAGCGTCATCCCGTCTCTCGGGGCTGTCATTTTTGTTTGAGACGATCTTCTTAGCATTCCATGGATTCACCGTGCGGGTGCCGGGTCCATCGTAAACCCTAAACCTAAAAAAAATACGAATTCCCCAAATTTTGTGGATGCAGCCATCTTGTAAAAGTTTGCATAGTTACGAGTATAGTAATCTACTAGTCGAGCCCTTTCACTTGTTTTTTTTATCGAGTGTTTTAGATCCGCGTTTGACCACCTACTTGGCATATTGAGATAGTTGTGTAAAATATGTAATCTTAAATAAATAAAAGATGAAGTATCATAATAGTCATTGCTCACCAGATTCACAGTAGTCGACCTGGTAGGAGGTTTTGTTTCTGTCGCGGTCTATCCTCTGCTTGAGCTCAGGAGACGCCTCGTTCTGTAGGACGCTGTACAGCATGGGGTACTTCGATTGCAGCTGGAAATGAGATAGAATTGTAAGGATTAACTTTGTATTTGATTCTGAAATTTTATGATGCAAATTAATTTCTCATGAGCATCGTGTTCTCTCTCTCTTTCTTCAACTCTTGAGTAATAGATGGCGTTAGTAAATTTTAAAACGCAGTTATGTTTTGTTTTAAATGAGAAATAGAGATGCGCCTGTACCTTGTCAAGGAAAGCATTAGGTTGATCGTATCGTGAGGTATCAGTTTCTGGGCTAGCGCCCACTTTCACTGGATACAGCTTTGGATCCAGCAACGGCCCCATAATCTGAAACAAGTAATGAACAAGTTTTTGGAGAGAGGATAATTTATGTTTCTTTCAACTTGCTGTTACGATAGCTCTTGATTATCACTGCTTAGTACACCTACTGAACTTCTTAGTTTACGGCTGTTCTAGCCGGAAGAATTGTGACTGGCAATTGTGGCGATCCGGAGCCCCCTGGGTTCAAATCGCACGCTCAACACTATATTTTCAAAGTGATGTGAATAATGAAGAACTTAAAACGGTGAAGGAAAACATCTTGAGGAAACCGATAAAGATAAAGATAAAGATAAAGATAAAGATAAAGATAAAGATAAAGATAAAGATAAAGATAAAGATAAAGATAAAGATAAAGATAAAGATAAAGATAAAGATAAAGATAAAGACAAAGACAAAGACAAAGACAAAGACAAAGACAAAGACAAAGACAAAGACAAAGACAAAGACAAAGACAAAGACAAAGACAAAGACAAAGACAAAGACAAAGACAAAGACAAAGACAAAGACAAAGACAAAGACAAAGACAAAGACAAAGACAAAGACAAAGACAAAGACAAAGACAAAGACAAAGACAAAGACAAAGACAAAGACAAAGACAAAGACAAAGACAAAGACAAAGACAAAGACAAAGACAAAGACAAAGACAAAGACAAAGACAAAGACAAAGACAAAGACAAAGACAAAGACAAAGAAAAAGATAAAGATAAAGATAAAGATAAAGATAAAGATAAAGATAAAGATAAAAGATAAAGATAAAGATAAAGATAAAGATAAAGATAAAGATAAAGATAAAGATAAAATAAAGATAAAGATAAAGATAAAGATAAAGATAAAGATAAAGATAAAGATAAAGATAAAGATAAAGATAAAAGATAAAGATAAAGATAAAGATAAAGATAAAGAAGATAAAGATAAAGATAAAGATAAAGATAAAGATAAAGATAAAGATAAAGATAAAGATAAAGATAAAGATAAAGAAAGATAAAGATAAAGAAAGATAAAGATAAAGATAAAGATAAAGATAAAGATAAAGATAAAAAGATAAAGATAAAGATAAAGATAAAGATAAAGATAAAGATAAAGATAAAGATAAAGATAAAGATAAAGATAAAGATAAAGATAAAGATAAAGATAAAGATAAAGATAAAGATAAAGATAAAGATAAAGATAAAGATAAAGATAAAAGATAAAGATAAAGATAAAGATAAAGATAAAGATAAAGATAAAGATAAAGATAAAGATAAAGATAAGATAAAGATAAAGATAAAAGATAAAGATAAAGATAAAGAAAGATAAAGATAAAGATAAAGATAAAGATAAAGATAAAGATAAAGATAAAGATAAAGATAAAGATAAAGAAAGATAAAGATAAAGATAAAGATAAAGATAAAGATAAAGATAAAGATAAAGATAAAGATAAAGATAAAGATAAAGATAAAGATAAAGATAAAGATAAAGATAAAGATAAAGATAAAGATAAAGATAAAGAAAGATAAAGATAAAGATAAAGATAAAGATAAAGATAAAGATAAAGATAAAGATAAAGATAAAGATATAAAGATAAAAAGATAAAGATAAAGATAAAGATAAAGATAAAGATAAAGATAAAGATAAAGATAAAGATAAAGATAAAGATAAAGATAAAGATAAAGATAAAGATAAAGATAAAGATAAAGATAAAGATAAAGATAAAGATAAAGATAAAGATAAAGATAAAGATAAAGATAAAGATAAAGATAAAGATAAAGAATAAGAGATAAAGATAAAGATAAAGATAAAGATAAAGATAAAGATAAAGATAAAGATAAAGATAAAGATAAAGATAAAGATAAAGATAAAGATAAAGATAAAGATAAAGATAAAGATAAAGATAAAGATAAAGATAAAGATAAAGATAAAGATAAAGATAAAGATAAAGATAAAGATAAAGATAAAGATAAAGATAAAGATAAAGATAAAGATAAAGATAAAGATAAAGATAAAGATAAAGATAAAGATAAAGATAAAGATAAAGATAAAGATAAAGATAAAGATAAAGATAAAGATAAAGATAAAGATAAAGATATATTTATTTGCATACAACATGAGTGAGTTTTGTACAAAATATGTGCACATAGGTGTAATAATAATTTGTGTTGCCATATCATGCTGTGCCGGCTAGGCGTACAAATGTCAGGTAGGTAGCAGTCTGCTCATACAAACTAAGGACTAATTTACATTCAATGTTAACCGGTAAAATTAAAAGAAGCATGTCACAGTTACACTAAAACATTACCCAAAAATACTCGCAAAAATAGATGTTTCAAACAAATAATCAAATGTCATTATTAAATAAGAAGAAAAAAATAATAATTAAGAAATCAATATTAACTGCATAATGTCTAGAATTTGTCACTTAAAAAATCATTAATTGTATAATAACATTTCTGAGATAACAATGCTTTAAGTTTTTTTCTAAATTGATTGGTATTTAGTTCCCTTATTGGCTTTGGTATATTATTGTATATAATGGGTCCCATACATACAATGTTATTTTGCATTAGCGTTGTCTTGCCTCGATATAGACTCCTTTTATCTTGGTCGCGGCGATTTCTTACAATAGAATCAGATAGTCTGGGAAATCGCTCTCGGTTTGTTTTGACAAATATAGCTGTTTCCAAAATGTATAGGAACGGAAGTGTAAGAATTTTATGCTTCGAAAAGTACGGATTACAACTGTCCCTTTTTTTAAGTCTAAACATGGCCCGAATACAGCTCTTCTGTCTTATTTGTTGAGTTTCCCCAAAATATAACACCATATCGCAAGATAGACTCTACAAGCCCGTAGTACGCTGTAAGCAAGGAGTCAGTATTTAAAATAGGAGTTAGACGTCTCAGAGCATAAGCTTGACTACTTATTCTTTTTGCGAGATTGTCAATGTGTGGTTTCCAATTTAGTTTTCTATCTATAGTTATTCCAAGGAATTTGGCTACTTCCACTTCTTTTATCTTTTTATTGTCATACCCAACGTTAACATTTGAAGTACCCCGTCCCATTTGTCTAAAATGCATTATATTTGTTTTTGTCAAATTTATTCTAAGATTATTATTGTCAAGATATGAAATAGTTGATGTCAATTGATGTCTTCTTCGTATGTGTCAAGAGTTTTACATGTTATTGTAATAGTGCTGTCATCAGCGAATAGTGTCATGGGATGAGATATGGCATTAGGAAAATCATTTATATAACCTATAAATGCTAGTGGACCCAAGGTGCTGCCCTGAGGAACACCATATTTTACCGCGCGTTTACAAGATCGTGATACTTCTTCAATTTTAGTTTTTATATTTATTCTACTAATTTCCGTAACTTGGGTTCTATCAGTTAGGTATGACTTCAGCAATTTTAAAATGTTACCCCGAATTCCATAAGCTTCTAATTTGGCTGTCAATATTCCATGATCTACGTAATCGAAGGCCTGTGTTAAATCACAGAAAATAGCGCAAACTGGCAACCTTTTATCAACACACGTCAAAACTATACTAAGGAAATCATATATGGCCAAATTTATAGTTTTATTTTTTCGGAAGCCTTTTTGTTCGTCGCACAGTATATTTTTTTTTTCTAAATAACTGTTGATTTCATTGTATATATATTTCTCAAAAATTTTAGAATATATTGATGTTAGCGCTATTGGTCTGTAACACTCCATTGCCAGTTTATTATCTTTTTTGAATAGCGGTTTGATAATTGTAGTTTTCAACGATTCAGGAAACGTTCCAGTTGAAATACAAAGATTTAGTATATGGCTCAAAGGTTCACATATGAACTTGCTTACTGATTTTATTACTTTAGTCGAAATTTCGTCAATACCTACACTATTCGTGTTTTTCAAGCCATTTATAATGTTTTCAACGTCTCTGGGCAGACTTGGAGCCATGAATATGGAATTCGTGCTCTTTTTTATATTCATTATGATATTTTTACCTGAATTTGGAATTGGCATTATTTTGTCAACAAAAAAAATATTAAATGCATTAGCTATCTCTGTCGGATCAGTTATTTCAATATTATTATGTCTGATTTTGGTGATACTTTCCCTAGGCATATTTAATTTATTTGTGTTGATAATTTGCCAAGCTGTTTTAGATTTGTTATTTGCTAGTTTTATTTTGAAGTTATTTTGTGCTCGCTTAGTTAAACCAATGATCTTTCTAAGACGCTTGGAATAGTCAACATACTTACTTTTATTATCTGTTGTCGGATGGAGTCTGTACCTCCATAGTAATTTTCTTTTATTTTTGCTACACACTTTTATACCTTGAGACAACCATTTAACAGGTTTGTTTGTTTTGATCACTACTTTTTTGAATGGGAAACACAGATCATAGAATAATTTAAAGTTAGAAAAAAAATATAATAATAAAAATGTGTACCTAACGATATGTACCTAGAATCTTTTTAAACTATGTGCCTTCCACCAATCCGGAAAAGGTCAGCGTGGTCCTTTATAGCCTTGACTCTGTGCTTGCGAGAGAAGGCCCCATGTCCTAGTAGTGGAAATATTTAGTGGGCTGGTTATGAAGATTGAGAGTGACCTCGTTCCGGCTCCAGCCCTGCTCCTTGCCCGGCGGCAGCTGCGGGGCGGAGCGCCCGGCGTACTGCGGGCAGCGACAGTCCGGCGGCCGCGCGCGGCTCAGGCAGGCCTGGTAGAACGCCAGCTCCTCGCCAGACAGGACCTTGGTCCTGCACACAAAACAACACTAGACAACGCAACGCTTCTTTTGAAGCAAAAACTTTTTTTTTTTTAGCAGTTTTTACTGGGGGAAAATCTTTTGGGCTTGTGAGTGCAATGTAGCGTCAGAGCGGAGACAGCTATCCCCATTAATACCTGGAGAAGGTAGTCGCCATCGCTCAGACGCGAGCCAGTAGTCGATGATGAACTATTGAGAACAGATGTAGTGAATAAACCGATATCGTTTCATGGTTGACGGCCCAAGTAATCGAACGAAGAGGCTTGAATCTACTTTTGTGATAAGAACGTCTAGGCTGTAGAATGCGTTGCAGGAGTGGATTTTCCCGATGGTTCCAAAGTTGGTGTCTTCAAATCGAGAGTAAAACGGTTTCCTGTACGGCCTAGACGATCTTATCATAAAAGTAGAGTCAAAACTCTTCGTTCGTGTCTTTAGAACATCAACCCCTGAGCATTCCGATAGAAAAAAGGGCAAGGTGTTATTAGATCATGCAAATCAGTTGCACACTCTCCGAACTGTAGGCGATAAAAAACCGATTGGCTAGCAATTTTTCAGCAATATTTTGAAGTCTTCGATGTCGTTGTTGATGTCTTTGAAGACTTTGAAGTAGTTTCAAAAATAAATAAGTGTCGTCCTATGAGCCTTTATGTGATAAATTTTCAGCTTGCCTCAATACCGACCCAAAAATAGGTGCCAGCTCTCGGACCATAAGTATTATTACACTCACTCTGGTCCACCGCCCCCTCCCCTGCCCGCCTCCCCTCCATGGCCTGTGTGAGAGGCAGTTCCCGCCTTGGGCAAATTTGGCCACAAATAGTCCTTCCTGTACGTCGTCAAGTAGTGGTCCATCTTCCTGCCTCTGTGTATTGTGCTTAGGAATGCGTTACATTACTGGAAAATTTTGAAAGTATTCGCCTAATGTATTATTAAAATTTTTTTGGGGTTTTATTTATTTTGGTTGGATGACATTTGTGACATGTTTATGTCGGTGGACAAATTCGACGACTGCGTCAAAAATAAACAAAAAGACTACGTTTTTAAGAGGTTCCACACGTTAAATCACTGTACGTTGAAGGCCAGTAAGTATGAAAAATATGAGATCAAGTAACATGTAGTGGTAGGGCTCTTTACAGAGTCCGCCTGGGGAAGTACCACACCTTTGCGCCGCCAAGCAGTGGTTGCAAACATTACTGTGTACCGGTTTGAAGGGCTTTATTAAGGGATTACTATGCTAACAGATAAAACACCAGATGTCTCCGGATGACGAGCGCAGTGCGGTGCTAGGTAATCATTTGGACTCTCCATGTTCCAATAGCTGCATGTCACTGTGCTGTTATGGGCATGTTGCTTACCCATAGATTTTTATTCTTTTTTGCTAGACTTCTTTGTGCTTACCATTGCTCGTCTTGTCACTCTATAAAACAAATGAGGGATGAACACGTAGAAATAAAGATTCAAAATAACTTGATCGCTAGATAACGGTCAGAGCGTTTATTAACAAAATTAAAGTACAAGACCTGCTCTATACTATGATTACATACCTTACTACTTACACTAAGCACATCTGAATCATTCATAGACCATTGAAGAAAGAAGAAAGAAAATATTTATTATCATGTAAGTCACATTCACAAACATTTACTTAAACCTAAACATTTGGAATGATCCTGTACAGACTCGTCAATAATTATAAAAATATCATTACATTTTAATTAAGTACGTTTCTAAATTTACCGTTATAAATTTAAAATTCTAAAAATTCAGCTGTAAAGGGGCTATTATTAAATACATATTTTTCCGTATACAATTCATGCAATTAATATAGATTATGCATTATGTAGGTACAAGTATAACTAGACATTAATCGCATCGGTTTGGAAAAGCAAAACGGTGGCACCATTTTGCATTTCCAAAACTAAAAAGGTCTAGAGATTGCCTTTGATACGCTTGCCGTATGTCGGATGATCTTTATACCAAAACTATCACATGTCTAACAAGAACAAAATTAAACATTTTGATTTACCCCCGACTACCTCGGATTTGTTATCTATACAACATTCTACTAGAAGCCCTTTCATTTGATACCCATATTAAGGGAGTAGTGAAAAAATAAATGTATTTCGCCATTTTGTGGAAGCGGCCATCTTGGATTTGAAATTTGAATAGTTCAATGTATTCTACTAGTTAAGCCCTTTCGTTTGATACCCATATTGAGGTAGTAGTGAAAAAATAATATAATTCACCATTTTGTGGTGGCGGCCATCTTGGATTTGTTTTTTTTTATAGTGTATAGTATTCTACTAGTCAAGCCCTTACATTTGATACCCATATTGAGGTAGGTTGTGAAGAAATATTTTGTCCGCCATTTTGTGGAGGCGGCCATCTTGAATCGATACTAACCAAACATAGCTAAAAACATCCGTACGGATATTAACCTTCAAATAAAAAAAAACGCATCGAAATCGGCCCATCCGTTTGAGCTCTAAGGTGCCACAGACAGACACATAGACAGACAGACATCGACGTCAAACTTATAACACCCCTTTTTTTGGTCGGGGGTTAAAAGAAACTAGCGAGATGGCCTAAACCAATATCAGAGACCTAGAACTGTCCTATTGGGTCCGACTCTGTATATCCGCGTCATCGTAACCGCACGATTCTCATGAATTAGACATGTACCTATAACTGTTTTTATACGTACTGTAAGAAGTTACAAGTTTTCATTTCTATGGGCAGTCACTTGGATACTTAATTAACTCATTTATTTGCAAGAATCGTATTCGGCGAAGATAAATTATCATGAATAACGTTTTAAGTACTTACCGTTAGAATATGTTTTTATCTAACCCCGATTTGTCTAGCGATTCACTTACTAGTCTCGTTATTCAAGGATCTTAAATAAAATTCTATAAATAATAAATATGTTCTTAGAAATAGAGTAGGGTGTGTGTATGAAAAGACAGTATTATTTTGATATAATGACACTTTAATGAAAAGAAAAATCTACATCATTCATCAAGTGAAAACAATAATAATAAAATCACGAATTCATAATTAAAACATCAAGTGCTTGAATTATATTACAAAAACCACCGACATTTGTACCTATCTACTTATTTGGTGTAAATTTTACTACAAGAAACAATAAATATCGGAGTACGTATTCCTAAGTCGCCTAGTAGGTAAAATAGACAATTCAAAAGGTGTACTAAGTTGCCCAGTAGGTAAACTAATCAGCTTAATAGCTGAATAAGGCAACTCAGTAGATGAACTAAGCAGCTCAATAGGTGAACTAAAACGAATCACCTCAGTAGAATAGATGAACAAGGCCACTCAGTAGATGAACTAAGCAGCTCACTAGATGAACTAATCCGCCTAGTAGGTAAATTAAGCAGCTCAGCAAATGAACTAGCCAGCTCAACCGGTGAATTAAGCCACCTAGAAGGCAAACTAATCAGTTCAGTAGAATAGATCCACTAGGCAACTCAGTAAGTGAATTAAGTCGCTCAGTAGAAAAACTAGGCTATTCAGAAAGTGAATTAAGCCTCCCAGTAGATGGACTGACTCTTCTTTTAGGTAAACTAAGCAGCTCAGTAAGTAAACTAATTAGCTCAGTAGAATAAATGGACAAGGCAACTCAGAAGGTGGACGAAGTAGCTCAGTAGAAGAACTAGGGAACTCAGTAGGTGAAGTAAGCCGCTCAGTAGATAAACTAGGCTATTCAGAAGGTGAACTAAGCCACCCAAAAGGTGGACTAAGGAGCTCAGTAGATAAATTCGGCAGCTCAGTACATTAAATTAAGTAGCTCTTGTATAGGTGGACTAAGCCACTCAGTAGATGAACTAAGCCGCCCAGTAGACGAACTAACCCATCCAGTGTGTATACTGGAAGGGAGTTCTCCAGCGTCCGTATCGCGGCTCCTCGCGCGGGGGCCCGAAGGGGTTCTTCTCGAGCACCACCTGCGCCAGCAGCCCGTGGCCGGCACCGTACGTCGTCTCCCCGGTGCGCACGCGCAGGATGCGGCGCAGCTCCTCTGTAACACACAGAGAAAGGAGTTGTTCGAAAATGATTGCATACAATGAAATACGAGTATATCTTGTGCGTGTGAAAAAAGGTTATTTTTTACTTCTGAATGTGTTTTTTATTGTAAATACAACAGAGGACTTCATCGCGATTAAGTGAAAGACGTATAGTTTAAAAACATTTGCACATAGGTTCGTACTACGCTTGGCAATATGACATTCACGCCACTAAGCTACCGAGGCTTCAATAGAAGGCTCTCATCATTCCTACTTACTCTGCAAGGAGTTATCGTATTTAGGTCTCATGGAGAGCGCAGACGGTGGGTCCTTGTATTTCTCCGGTCTGGGCTTCCTGTAGGAACCCAGGTAGCTGGTATCCGGGATGTACACGTCATCAGGAAGGCGCATGGTCTGGAGGGCGCGTGCTCGACGCGTCAGGTTCACTGACATGAAGGGCAGCTCTGGAAGGAAGACAGCAAGAATAGACAATTATAATATCATCAACATTTTTTTATATTTTTTTTAACTTTTATATATTTACACTTGACCTCCACCTCGCCTGATGTTAAGCGATGATGCGGTCTACGATGAATCGTGTTTACCTAGAAAAAAACCGATTCACTCTCGATTTGAAGATATATTGGGTTATAAGCTGCTTTTAATCTCGATAACAGTATCTAGATTGCTTACGCTGTCCACTAAATGTTCTCACTTTTTAACAGACTTCTAAAAAGGAGGAGGTTCTTAATTTAGTTCAGTTTTTTATGTATGTTACGTGATTGCTTTGTTTATTGTGAATCGATTTTGATAATTCTTTTTTTTTTGTTGGTAGATCATACTTCAGAGATGGTCCCATGTATTTTTTATCGAAATTTGTAGTGGTTTTAAATATCAACAAAAATGAGGATTCTAATATGATAGGTTGGTTACTATCTACAGATATTATTAACTTAACCCTAAGGTTGCCTGGAAGAGATCGCTCTTAGCGATAAGGCCGCCGATCGTCGCACTAGTTTAATAGTATAAAATGTCATGCTCTTGTAAATTATTTTTATTTGGTGTGTTTAATAAAGTGTTTCTATCTATCTATCTAGGTATCTATCTTAAGAATATTTCATGATATTCTTAAGATAGATACCTAGATGCTGTGGAATGCGTTGCCTGAGTGGGTTTTTCCTGATGATTACAATTTTGGTGCCTAAAAACGAGATTGAATCGCTTGCTTCTAGGTAAGCACGTTCTATCGCAGACGACAGCGAGATGGCGGTCAAGTGTAAGCTTATAATACTTAGTTTAAAAAACACAGATCTATGAACATAGAACAGCTGTCATGTATATAATTTATTACCTCTAGAACAATATTTGGTCAAATATTCAGTCCGCTTCCGATCTTGAATCTCATGGTCGATGGGTGTGGGATCGATTTCTTTCGACATATACTTTTTTGACAGTGTCGGGTAGTCGTCTGCGAACTGAAATCAAAGCAGTTGGTGAATTAGAAGTACTGAATTAGCGAAAATTATTTAATTCTCGAACTATTCAAGACTGTTATTGAATCCTATTAATATTATAAATGTCAAAGTTTGAACGTTTGTTGCTCAATCATGTCGTAACGTCTGAACGTATTGCGACTAAAATTTGGAAAATAAATAGATTAGTCTGGAAGAACATAGGCTTTTTATACGGGAAAAATAACGCGATCGGGAACCATGCGGGTGAATTCTTTTAGTATAGTTATTTTTAGTGCGGGTGAACGCTTTTAGTAGATGCTAGCAGTTATAAACCTGCCACACTAAACTGTATTCCCCGATTTCGTTAACTTTAAAGTTTAAGACGTTTTGACTTCAAAACATCGTATCTCATCGGTATGTTAAAAGTTACGGCTGGTCTAGTCGTAAGAACGGTGACTGCAAATCCGGAGCCCCTGGTTTCAAATCCCACGCGCACCACTGTCTTTTCGATGTCATGTGCGTAGGTAATGCTAACTTAAAAACAGTAAAGGAAAACGTGAGAAAACCGACAACGTGACTAGATCTCTCGGCCTTGACTCCCTCCTTGCGAGAAAAGGCCCCAAGTCAATTTAGAACATTTAGGGCTGCTTATGCATCGGTCCGTACGTCCGTACCCGTTTGACGGCCTCCTTGTAGTGCTCCGGAGCGAGCGGGCACAGGATGTCTGGTATACGGAGCGGAGGCTCCCTGGCCCGCAGGGCGTCGCGGCTCACCCCCACGATCAGGCAGTCGTCGTCCACCACCTTCCGCCGGGGACTCTTGCTGGTAACAAATACGTTTAATACTAACGGCTATAATTGGCTTCGCATGGGTAAAAATACTTAGTAGGCGTTTAACTATAAACGTCCGCGAAATTGGGCATCGTCTTCGTAACCAAGGTGGTGACTCCCGCTCTGGATCATTTCTAAGGCAGAGGATTGCCAACGCTATTCAGCGAGGCAATGCGGCCAGCATTTTGGGTACGTTTGCACCAGGAACGGTTCGAGGCGGGTTATTCTAATTGACATGACTATGTGGACGTCTATTTTTGTAAATAGGTAACTTATAAATGGAAGTTTGGTTGTTTGGTGCTCATTCCAATTGGAACAGCTCAAAGGATAGGATTGAAAGGAATGCCGATTGTTTCGGAGAGCGCTCGGAAAATGAGACAAGCTCCCGGTCTCCACCGGCTCATGTCTCAACTCTCAACACTAAACGCCTCAAATAAGTATGTAACCACTTCCAAGTTTCGCATATTTGCGCTGTTTGAGACGTTCAGCTGAATCAGCCAGCTTACTAGCTTACTACCTATGTCATCAATCTTCCGGAGAGGAAAATGTGATGGTGCCAGTGTACCTACCTATCTACGCAAATAGCGCCCACACTAGGGGTTGACTCAACTTCCAAATAATAGTTACCTTCATTAGTATTAATCAATCTTATAAATCAAAGGTTATCTGGAAAAGATAGCTTTTAGCGATAAGATCGCCTTTTGTGCCCATTCTGTTTTTGTTTTTTATATGTTAGGTACTTATTGTCAACTCTGTTTGTGGTGCCAATAAAGTGTATTGTATTGTAATATAAATTACCAGGAAAATAAGCAAAAGGCCGAGAGGTTTGATTCCGTGTCGAGATCAATCCGACTGGTTTCAGAATCGCTACAAAGAATAGGACGTCTATTTTCTTTAAACGTAATTTCGAAATAAACTTGCGACTTTCCTACTCCGGTTCAAAATTTTTTTTTTTTTTTTTTAATTAGCCACTCCACAGACTCCGTGATCTTTGTCATTACAATTATCGTTTTTTACACATATCTTGGATAAGGAGAAGAAGAGGAAAATAGGAGGGAGTTGGGTACATTTAAAATCCAATTCTAGTGCTCGTCTGTAGAGCCGATCACTACCGGTTGGGATTCCGCTAGTAATCGACTCGACATCGAGTGTTTGCCTTGCCATTTGCCTAAGCTGCCTCCTCCCGGCCCAGAGCCTCCACAACGGCCGCATTTCTGTCCCTGATGGCCATCTGTAGGTTGAAATCGCGGATGGTCTTCGGTGATGCAGCCCACGCTCGCCGCACGAACCAGCCGATGGCGTCGTCGGTGTCGTCAGCGTAGTATGTGACCCCGTGTGCCGTGAGATTGCCACTACCGCATGGGGCACGCTCTCGTGCAGCAACTCCGGTTCTACTACGACCCGTCGCGTCGTTTCGTCCGTTTAAATGTTCTACACCTACTCTAATTAGAGTAGTCAAACAATGGTCGATCAGTCGAAACGAAGAAGAACAGGGGTAGGAAAGTCGCGAGTTTATTTCGAAATTACTGTTTTTGTTGAAAGAGAAAAGACCTCCAGATCGACCTGCTCGAACAGCGAAATGCGGTATCGATTTACGGAAGGCAGGTGGTGGTTGAAACCTGAAGTATCGAGTATAATATAAGGCAGGATCTCATAGGGGATATACATAAGTTACGGTCTAGTCGGGAGAACGACGACTGGCGATCGGGAGCACCCGGGTTCAAATCCCACGATTTTCAAATCATACACCACTGTCTTTTCGAAGTCATGTTCGTAATACCGTTAACATAAAAATGATAAAGGAAAACATCGTGAGGAAACCGACATCTACATAGAATCTTTCGAAATCATGTATCATCCACCACTGGGCCAGCGTAGTGAATTATGACCTTGACTCTCTTCTTGCGAGAGAAGGCCCCGAGGCCCCGCAGTGTGAACTTTTAGTGGGCTGTTTATGCTCATGGCTCATGCATAGGGGAGGCCCAGCGCCAAGTAGTGAAATAGGATACGCTAAATCCAACTTACCCGCTTATTTTAAAATAAAACATATTGTACCTTAAGCAGTTCACTTACGGTTTATTTTTCTTAGCGTAGTCCACCATGTAAACAGACTGGTATTCTATCTCTCCGTCGAAAACAGACATCACGTAATTTTATTTTTAATTTACTGTGATTTTTAGGATAATTAAAAATAAACTTTTCTTGATAAAATAAATAACCTATTATTGATTTGACACGATATGGATATCAATTGACGCCATTTTTACATTTTCATTCGTCGACATTTTAGATCGGAAATGTCAAAGTAATCCTATGATGGGAAACATCAATTCAAAAAAAGTTCGTACATAGTAGGCCTTTCATGAAAATTGGTGGAAATTTACTCACAACACCCTCTATTATTATAGCTCTAGAGTAGGTATTATATATTTAAGTAATAAATATTTCATAATAGCCCCAAAACTAAGCAATTTGAAATTCAAGACATATTTTCTAGATTGCTTGCCGATTACTTGCCGTAAAGGAACTTTGTGAATTAACTTGATAAAACTTCTCATCTGTGCAGACAGACAGAAATATTCTATGCACACCACCAAAAATCAAGAACAGTAGGTAGGTACAAACAATGACTAACACTAACATTTAGCGTCACCAATAACGGCCTTATTGCTAAAAGCGTTTTTTTAAGCAACCATTAAATAAGGAAACACGAGTACAAGAACAAAATTAAAAAATTTGATTAACCCCCGACTACCTCGGATTTGTTATTTGTATAACATTCTACTAGTCAAGCCCTTTCATTTGAAACCCATATTAACGGAGTTGTGAAAAAAAATATATTTCGCTATTTTGTGGTAGTGGCCATCTTGAATTTGAAATTTGTCATAGTGCATAGTATTCTACTAGTCAAGCACTTTCATTTGGTAGGTACCCATATTGTGGTAGTCGTGAAAAAATTAATGTAATTCGCCATTTTGTGGTGGCGGCCATCTTGGATTTGAAATTTGTCATAGTGGATAGTATTCTACTAGTCAAGCCCTTTCATTTGATATCCATATTGGGGTAGGTTGTGAAGAAATATATTGTCCGCCATTTTGTGGAGGCGGCCATTTTGAATCGATATTTACCAAACATAACTAAGAACATAAGATAGTTAACATTCAAATAAAAAAACCGCATTGAAATCGGCCCATCCGTTTGGACTCTACGGTGCCACAGACAGACACACACACAGACAGACAGACAAACAGACAGACATCGACGTCAAACTTATAACACCCCTTTTTTGGTCGGGGGTTAAAAAGAGAAATAAAGTTAAGATGCGGCCAAAAAGGCCGCCGGACGCGGCCGAAACTCGAATCGGATTAACCGACCATATCACGCGTGAGTTACCCGTTTAATTAATTAAATAAGCAGTAATGTGTTACTAACATCATGGAGTTCCGGTTTTAAAGGCAATGTTTCCACTGAAATTACTGGGCATAGAGATCAAACATGTTACCCATGTCTGTGTGACGAGCGAAGTGCTGTGCTAGGTAACGTGGACTCATGTGACATTGTCCTGTTCTGGCCAGCCATGTTGCTTACCATCAGGCATATCTCCTGCTCGTCTCGTCACTCTTTACTATAAAAATAGCAACTAGAGCAATTTAGAGAAAAAGTGTTTTCTAATCTCAGCCTTGATAAGTGTCTAAATACGGCCACAGAAAATTCTTTCCAGTGAACCCTCACTCAGACCCAGAGATGGAACCAGTAAGGCGGAGTGGACAGAAGAATAATCGACCACGCTTGCCCAGCACAGGTTGGCGAATACCGTATGACCTCGCGATTCTAGGGATATGCAGGTTTTCTCACGATGTTTTCCTTCGCAGTAACAGCTAGTGGTCATGACAAACTTGTTCATGTGCATTTGGAAAAATATCCAGCGGTTCAGGCGCGATTCGAACCTATGACCTCGCCATAGTGACCCAGCATAATACTACTAATATTTAAACGCAAAAGTTTGTAAGAATGTATGGATGAATGTATGGGATTGGATGAAATTTGGTATGTAGATAGATAATGGTCTGGAATAATAACACATAGGCTATGTTTTATCCCGGGAAAATAACAGGAACGGGAACTATGCGGGTGAAACCGCGGGGCGCAACAGTTATAATACTTAGTACTTAGTAGTTATAGAGATAATATCTGGGAGCACTGACAACACTACACGAAAACAAAGTGAATAAAACGACTCTTGATTAAAAGAAATAGTAACACACATCAATTTCAATATATTTAAATTTTATTATTCTAAGCAATATAAACATTTAGGCACAGCCCTTAACAATAATAAAAAAATTATATATATCTTAGATCGTTCATCCCGACCTGGTTTAAAACGTAATCAAACATGGCGTTAAATTACCAACCACATGTAATAAGGGAATACTTGAAGCACGGGGATCACCCACCTAAGAAAAACATTGCTTTGATATTGTCGTCTCTTTTCTTCTCGATTTAAATGACAATTGCAATAGCAAAGCCAATTTAAAGGTTTCAACACTTGGCAAAATTTTGTCGACTGAAAATTTTGAAGTACAGTTAGTCAATTGAATTCAGAATTAAGTTTACAAGTTACTATTTAAAAGCAAGCAATCATCGCTTCTAAATTTAGCATACTAGCTTACTGAATCCAGTAGCGACTAAATTCAGTCAACAAAACTTAGCCAAGCATAATAACTACTTTAGTTAGGCGGTAGAACGGTGCGCCGTGATTGGTCAACAGTCCGCCATTTTGTTTACATTTTAGTCCAGAAAACAATGAATAGACATTACACAACTTACTGCACATACCTAATGAATACAACTGGCCGTCATACTCGTTTTTTTTAGTTTTACAGGATTTCGTTTCAAAATCTCAACAAAATAAGGTTCTATTTTAATTGAATCATTCTGTGGCAATAATTCGAATGCTACCGAGACCAAACAAGCATAATCAGTCTAATTTATCCTCCCACAATTGGGACTCGGACATTCTCCCATAAGGAAATAGTGAAACCCATCTACGATGGTCTAGTGCGGTTAAATATATCTACATCACAAAAGAACAACTTTTTGAAGTGAAAACATCTTTTGCCGCACCACATACAGATTTTTCGTGAACTGTGAATTGAATCCTAGCGTCACGCTCGGAAATGACAAGAAATCTTCGGGTAAACCCGGGACCATGGCCATAGCAATGCTGACGCATTTCTAGACGGCCATGCTCCTGGCCACGCCCTCCGGTTTCACCCGCGTAGTTTCCAAAGTAAGCTATCAAATTCTGCGTTATAAGGTTTCACTTCTATCTGTAGTTTCTATGTGACAGTCATAGTCATATTTGCCAATTATTTTTTGTAAAAAATATACACATTGCATGCATTTGAATAGCCCATTATTTTTGGATAATTTTACTTAGACTTGCACCTTATATCTTGGCTTCTGTTAATCCACGCTTCCGAGGATAGGGACTACGAAGAAGCGCGTTTACTTAGAAGGAATATAAAGTAAGCTGTACATGTCCAAACATAAGGTAAGCTGTTATCGAAACACAAAATATGACACATAACTCTGCCTAGAAGTTCCGTTGCGTATTGCTTACAAAATTCTATCTTATTTCAAATACAAAAGACAGGGTTACACAAAACACATGGTTTAAGCCTAAAGACACGTATTCTACTTAGTCAAAAAATACCATTCTGGTTTGCGTGACGTTTAAAATTTTGAAAGAAACATTCGACCTAAGCTCTGTCTATGTCGACTCCCACAAGTAGCACTCGTTCACGAGTATGACACCTGTGTCAGACATGGCCCTATTAGTATTTGAGTAAAGAAAGGACCCATACCATACAATATACTAAAAATACCGTAGTTTTAATGTTTTATCTGTTAGAATTGGTTAATATTAGATATATCTTAATATATATAAATCTCCTGTCACGATGTTTGTCCGCGATGGACTCCTAAACTACTTAGCCGATTTTAATCAAATTTGGACACCGTGTGTAGATTGATCCAACTTAAAAGATAGGATAGTTTTTATTACGATTAATGGGCTTTATGTGGCAATATCCGAGCTAAGCCGGAACGGGCCGCTAGTATATATATATATATATTGATGTAAATCACGTCGTTTTAGGCTTAGAACAAATGATATGTGTAACCCTTTAGTTAGAATTAGTAAACCATAATAATACTGCTAATAGACGCTCGAATATTTTGCTACCACAAATAAGGTTCGTCAGGATGTCACGAACCAGATCAATTCGTGTATACGGCAGTGCAGTGAACGTTATTAATCGTTCTCGCTAGTTCGGCGACTCATTGGATATGGTGCGCGCACTTTATTCGATCGTGTGGATGGCAAACGAAACGATTTTTTGCTTGAGTCACCTTTCAGCTGTTGTTGATGTTGTCATCACGGCAATTACACAACTGAAATATGAACGAATTCCTTCAAAAATTTAGATTATATATTATATTTATACTTGACATTGGCGAAATTGTGAGACTAAACCACAATAAAAGCCATAAACCAAGAGTTGAAGTTATGAACGAATTTAAAAAAAATTATTGATACCAAGAAATAGATAAAGTTCGGAAAAATTATGTAACATCGATAGCTGTTAAAACAAGTCAAAAATAAAATATTAAGGCCATTTTGACGAGATTTGATGACCGTTCGATCGTGTGTAGCCAAGCGTCGCACTGACTGGTACGACGTGTGGTGTGCACCACATTCGAGCGTCTATCAATGCTTTAACAAATCGTTAGTAAACTGAGTACATCATATATATTTTTTATTTACAATACAACTAGCTACATTCAGTCTGCCGTGATATTCTACGGTTCTAAAGCTCGCTACACATGTAGAGAGCCACAGATTTTTCTCTGCCAATACACAACATGTGTAGACGTTTTAGATTTAAGCTATAAGTTAAGCTATATGGGCTTATAAGGACGCTTCATGTAACATGAACAATAAACAGTCACCGTGGCCATTAACTCTGAATACATATCATCCTTCAATATTTTCATTATAACCATTATAACGAAAATATTGAATGAAATATACACATAATTTTTAAAATAATTTATTTCTAAAAAAGATTTGAGAGTACACGAAGCTCTGAACGCCCACACAGCTTAACCTTTAGCTGACACTCATCAAAAACTGCCAAATACAACAAGGCCTTTGTTTTCTCTCAAAATCGAATCAGTTATTCCAATACCACACCTAAATTACCACAAAGCTGCATTATATGACTTACATTCACAAAGGTGCCAATCGGATTTGTCGCTTATTATACTAATAACAGAGTTTAGAATATGGTTTGCGCGAACGAACTTTCGTATTGAGGCGAACACTTTGGATATCTGATAGTAAACGAATACAAAAAATCCAAATTCTTTTATTACACTAAAAAGTTATCAAAAATTTGGGATCAGCCCATAACCTCCTCTATTCGTAACTGTGCAAGTAAAAATGGTAAAATTGTTATTTTATAGCAACACTGTGATTTAATTAATTAACGGATTAATCAAGTACAGTGCCATGCCAATACTTCTCAAAAAAAAGACCGCCGAATGCGGTCGAAACTTCGAAACGTCTAAAGTCGGGCTGGACCAACCACGTCACACGTGAATAACTCGTAAAACATAAACTGGGTTACAACTACGTTAGTTTTCATAGTAAGACTCCCGACTGTGTTCGAAGTTAACGCTAAAATACTCGTACAAACATCATTAGGGGTCAACCCTACTACCTATCTAAAATGATCTTCGCTTCGATATTGCTCTCTCTATATTTACACTTGAAATTGAAAGAGATAGCTGTATTAAAGCCATGACTGTTTTTGTTAGGCGGTCTAAGAGCCGAACACCAAACAAATACAAAAAACTGGCCGCCAGTGAATATTATACCCTTTTCCACAAACATAAAGTCCAAATCGCAACACAAACGTTTGGATTCGTAATAAATCTGAGTCAAATCAAACTTCAAGTTTACGAATAAGATAAACTTAAAATTGACAAACACAAAGAAATGATCACTTTAATACATAATAGTAGAAATAGAGTAAGAAAAAACATGAAGCATATTAAAATAAAATGGGTTTTATATGAACTGTGTGGATCTACCAAAGTAAAATTGAAAACATCGTTATTTTATAATCTAACGTCATTAGATTATAAATCAACCTAATCTACCGTAAGATTATAAAATCACACGTTTTATGGTAAATGCAATTCCCAATTTCACCGTAGGTGGCGCCAATGTTTTATTTTGGTAGAGAAGTTTCACAAAAACAGTGGTGCCGCACTTGGCAAAATTTAGAACTATTTTTGACAAGTCGATTCGCATCTGGTAAACGCCTCATTGTACGGTGG
Organism: Ectropis grisescens; assembly: GCA_017562165.1. NCBI lineage: Eukaryota > Metazoa > Arthropoda > Insecta > Lepidoptera > Geometridae > Ectropis > Ectropis grisescens. The sequence continues at coordinate 1,902,359 of CM029780.1, forward strand.
TATCCATAAATCTGTTTTGAGCTTGTAAAACGTATATAACCTAAGTACAAATACATTTCAAGAAAGTATTCGTCACATGCTTGCATGATACGCACTCGTGTCATTTGATCGTAATCCTCGGTAAACAAACTTCATGATAGGTCAATGAAAATCGCAATTCTATATTTGTACATGTAAGATGTTTGCACATTATTGTTTGGCGGCCGAAGAACTGGCAAAGGTGTGGTACTTCCCCAGGCGGACTGTGGAAAGTCTTACCATTACGAGAGTATTTTCCAGCGATTCGTATTATTTCGTTAGTTGTCCTAAAAAGCTGGTAGGCGAAGAAGAAGTAGGCAAAAAAATGTATAAAATCTACATATTTTTACCAAAGTAAAACGGTTTTCGTTTTCCTATTGATATATCTATAATTTCTAACTAAAACGAGCAATGAAAGCGAAAAAAATGTAAGTGAAGAATTTCACTGTACGATAATTTAAAGTGAATTTTTTTCATTTTTAAACTTTAAAAGCTTTTACTATTTGTATGAACGTACTTTTGATTTTTACTAATTAACGCGTAAATTGTACATTTATGAATAAAGAACTTTAGCTTTGCCAACCAACTCCATTTTAGTTCGCAAAATTACGACTCCATGAAAGACACATCATGAATTAAGTTTGTGTACCTAAGCCCTTTCTGTTTGATAATAATTACAATCTTAGTTAAATACATTGCTGGTTTTATCAGACGCAGTGTAACAATTAAAAATTACATGTAAAATAAGTCTTTACATTTACTATAACTTAAAAATACAGCCGAAAATAGAACCTTTTGTGAAGTACAAAGTTTGAAAAGAAAATTGTCATTCTGCTAGTAATTTAAAATAGTTTGTAATACGAAATAGGCAACATAATTAACTAAAAATCTAACTTTAAAACAAATACTCTGTCACAAATAACAATATGATAAGAATATTGCGCTATTATATAAACTGTAATACATAAAATACTGTTAAATAAGATGCTTATATCTTAGAACTACGGGTGGTGGTAACAAATTAGCCTTGCCTTAATAATAATTTCTTTACTTTTTAACAATCGCTCTTAGGCGTTCATAAAACATTTTTATGTTAAGTAAACAAAATAGTATGAAGCCTTGAATGTACCTGATAATTTTGACCGGTACTTGAAACCAGTTTTTAAATAAAAAAGATACATCAAAATCGGTTAACCCAGTCGAAAGTTCTGAAGTAGTAAATAAAAAAAAATAGAACACCTACTGAGAATGTATCCTTTTTGAGTACAGTGTGATTTTTATCCAAATTGGTTTAGCAATGTTTGAAAAATCAATAGCAAAATTTGCATACATCGACGATATGATTGCGATTGGCCGCCATCTAACCGGTCCACAGGTCTACCGGCTAACTAAATCTGTTTTGGCTTTCCTATTGCTGTCTCTTTAATTTTAAGCGAAATGAAAAGAGAGGGCAATGTCAAATTTAATACAGTTTTAATTAGGCGGTAGACTGTCAGGTGTAAAGCGAAGAAAGAGATCGGCGGTCTTATGACTTCCATTCAGTTATCACCGTAATTTTGCCTTTGCCGAGAGTTTAATCACTATTTTGACGTTTACAAAATTGACTTTTGACATTATAAATAAGTATGACTTTTTGAGCTGTCAATGTCAAAAGACGCACAAAGTTAGAAAGGTTTGGCTGGATTTGAAATTACATCATTTGACATTCAACAAAAGTTACCGTACACCAATCTCCCCGTTTGGCGGTCTATCTTTCTACGTGACATTGGCGAAATTGTGAGGCTAAACCACAATAAAAGCCATAAACCAAAAGTTGAAGTTGAAGTACATCATTTGAAATCCAATCATTTACAATTTCTAATCAGTACACAATTTTATACAGCATGCAGAGATATAGCTGTCTTTCTCACACTACTTGTATTAAAACGAGACAGCGACAACTTATGTTAGAACGTATAATAAAGCCTAATATTGTACAAGCAAAGTAAGTATACCTATCATTACAAATACAATAAATACTTTGCAAATGAACCTTTGAATTAATAATAAGTATTAATGTTTCAAACAAAAAAATTGAAATATTTGCTAATTCGTAGTAAAAAAAATGTTGAAAAGTCCGCGCCAACTTAAAATCATTTGACGAAATTGTATAACTAGATCGCTGCTATACAATGACTGTAATCTATCATTGTAGCATACGATAGTGGCTCCAATTCGAATGATGACTGGGTATAAAATATAGCAATCAAATTAGTTCGCCAAGTAAATTATAAAAATATATACGGATATTTTATCAAAGTATTAAAAATCGACAAAGATATAATAGCATGTCATAAAATTTCCAGAAAGGGAGTTGTGACGTCACGTCTTCGTCAAAATTTTTCAATGACGTGACGTCACTCGAATCTTTAAAGTACTGTATCTTCGCCGATTTTTGTTTGTGAAACAAAAGAAAACATACGTGTACAATTTATTTTTTTAATTTACCTGACGGGCTAATTACCTACTTTTTTTTAAATCATCATCAACATAAAGTTAAGCGCGGAGTTTCCAACGCGACATTTCCGGTATAACGCACTGGCACTAACCCTGTATTTCGTATAGATCTGCTCACGTATTTGGAATCACTATGTACACTTGTTAATGTTCGCCGATTCGATCACTATACGACTAGGCCGCTGCTGTATGAGGCGTTCAGAGCACGTCCACGACCGTAGCACTACACTGGAAACAGAAAATAAAAAAATAGTAAATACAATACTATTGTATTTGTATTTACTATTCTTTATTAAAAAGCCACAAACAAAAAAACATAAAAAATGCGTTATTGTGGCCGTTAAGCTCATCTTTCCACCTCTTTCTGGGCCGACCTGGTGAGTATTGGCCCACAATAGCTCTCGATAGAGACCAATGGAGGGAGGGAAGAGAGGCCTTTGCTCAATGTTGGGACAATATAGGGTAATATAATAAGTATTATTAATAATAAAATGAATTAGCTAAAGATACTCGTAGATTAACTATTGTAACAAGTGTTCGCCAAATGGTAAAAATTCAACCATAATAAAATTATTTTTTTTATTTTGTAGTAGACATACCAAATACTCCGACCATATGATAAAATGGTTTTATTTGGTTTTTTTTAATATTGTATTTTATTATTGTTGACATTTTAATTTAATTTGACAATTACAATAATGTATACATTCGATTTATGAATTGACACAATCATTATTATTGTTTTAATTTTAATTATGTAGATAGTAATATTTATTCATAAACGTTTGCAATTTACATGTCAATTAATAAAATTAAATGTCACACAAGTTAAACACAAGTTTGGAGTCATCAATTTAGTAATTTAATTTGATGCAATAATGTACCTATACATTTGATTTATGTACTGATTTTGGATTTATGAATTGACGTGTAAAAGTATATTTTATCAATAAATATGCCAATAAATATGATTCCTGCCATGAATCCACAGCAAAAGTCGTGCCCTCCACTTTCATGGGATGCTCTCAATCGTTCCTGGACCCTACGGTGTGGTGTGAGGTACGTACGCGAGTCGGGCCGGGCGGCGCGCTAGGACACGCGGAAGGTGCCTACGGTGTGGTGTGAGGTACGTACGCGAGTCGGGGCGGGGCGGCGCGCTAGGACACGCGGAAGGTGCCTACGGTGTGGTGTGAGGTACGTACGCGAGTCGGGCGGGGCGGCGCGCTAGGACACGCGGAAGGTGCCTACGGTGTGGTGTGAGGTACGTACGCGAGTCGGGCGGGGCGGCGCGCTAGGACACGCGGAAGGTGCCTACGGTGTGGTGTGAGGTACGTACGCGAGTCGGGCGGGGCGGCGCGCTAGGACACGCGGAAGGTGCCTACGGTGTGGTGTGAGGTACGTACGCGAGTCGGGCGGGGCGGCGCGCTAGGACACGCGGAAGGTGCCTACGGTGTGGTGTGAGATACGTACGCGAGTCGGGCGGGGCGGCGCGCTAGGACACGCGGAAGGTGCCTACGGAAGGTGTGGTGTGAGGTACGTACGCGAGTCGGGCGGGGCGGCGCGCTAGGACACGCGGAAGGTGCCTACGGTGTGGTGTGAGGTACGTACGCGAGTCGGGCGGGGCGGCGCGCTAGGACACGCGGAAGGTGCCTACGGTGTGGTGTGAGGTACGTACGCGAGTCGGGCGGGGCGGCGCGCTAGGACACGCGGAAGGTGCCTACGGTGTGGTGTGAGGTACGTACGCGAGTCGGGCGGGGCGGCGCGCTAGGACACGCGGAAGGGCACCACCAGCTCCTCGTGGTGCTCCACGCGCAGCTCGGAGATGGCGGCCGCCGCGCGCTTGATGGACCACGTTAACTGACGAACAAATTCAATCACTGTTACTTACTTATAGCTAGTGTAATATACAACTGATAATTACTGTAATGGCATTTAATTAGGAATACAGTGAATTTAAAGTACAAGTTCAATATTCAAGTTAATTAAAATTTTGTAAATGTATGTGAATCAATATTGGACTGATTATACTTTTATCGCTGCACATCATTCTGTTGCCATAGAAAGTAAGCACGTCATCTGCTTACGATTGACACAAAGAAATCGTAAAGAAAATTTAACTCTTATTTATTAATTTATTATTTTTCATGACATTTTGTTGACATTTAAAATGATATTTGTCGGATGAATTATAAAAGTTACGGCTGGTCTAGTCGGGAGAACGGCGACTGCCGATCCGGAGCTTTTCGAAGTCATGTGCGTAATGCCGGTAATAAGTAAAAACGGTGAAGGAAAACATCGTGAGGAAACCGACATGTACCTAGAATTTTTCGAGGTCATGTGTCATCCACCAACCCGCACTTGGCCAGCGTGGTGGATTATGGGCTTAACTCTCTCCTTGCGATAGAAGGCCCCGAGTCCCAGCAGTGGGAACATTTAGTGGGCTGCTTATGCTGGATGAATTATGATTTTGACTCACAAACTCCCTATTTTCCAGCGGCAGCGGCGGCGCGTTCAGTATCGCCGCGCAATCGGCGGCGGGCACGTCGCGCAGCAGACGCGCGCGCGCGCGCGGCGCGGCCGGCGCGCCCGCCACGCGCGCCGTGTACGCGCGCACGCGCTCGCTGTACACCGCCGCCTCGAGCGCGTACGGACCGAGCGCGCCCACGTCGATCACGTTACTGGAATACATAATAGTACATTACGATACAAGTGTGTAATGTCGGTGATTACCGCTTATGCGCCATAGAGACCCGAGCGGTTAGGTGAGGGTCTTAAGAAAACTGAGGACGGTAATCGACAATACACACGTGTATCATACGACATTTTTCTACACAGTTTTGAAGAAAATAATAATAAAAACCATTTTCTTCATAAACTAGAACTTGTAGACATTTTAATTAATTAATAAATATAATTTCAAAAATGAAAACGAAAATTGTTTTGTTATGGCGGGAAAAACTCCGGATGCACGCGTCTTTCAAAGGATCATTCATTTTCTTTTTTCTTGGCTTTTCACGGATAGCGTTTTATCCACGTTCAAAATGGAAAATTTAATTTTTTCTCTAACAAACAGAAAACAAGTTTTATTTACTAAACACATACAAGTTGAAATGATCTGTTTAAATATCTTGTAAGTGTTGCATAAAATGAGTAATAATAGGTACATTCATTTTTTTTTTCACCTTTTATAGGCTCACACTTGACCGTCATCTCGCCTGATGTTAAGCGACAATGCGGTCCACGATGGAGCGTTTACCTAGAAAAAACCGATTCACTCTCGATTTGAAGACACGAAGATTGTAACCACCGAGGAAAACCCACTCAGGCAACGCATTCACAAAAGTAGAGTCAAATCTCTTCGTTCGTGTCTTTGGAACATCAACCATGAAACGATGTAGCTTTTTCGAGCTACGAGCATTCCGATACAAAAAAGGGCAAGGTGGTATTAGATCATGCAGATCAGTTGCACACTCTCCGAAGTGTATCCCATAAAAACCAGATATCGAACACGATATTTTTTGTACCAAATTTTTTTAAGAACAAAGCATCTCAATTCCTACCAGTACCAATAAACAGCATGTATGTACTAACGTGGCGGTCTCCGAGAGTATCCTGCTTAGCGCGCTCTGCTCGTCGGGCTTCCTTGGCGGCGCGGCGGCCGGCACCGGCGCCGGCGCCTCCCGCGTCTCCTCCACCACTTGCAGGAGTCGCGTCCGCTCGTTCACTGTGCTCTCCTGCAAACGTTGTAAGGTAAGTAAGTATACCGCAAGAGCCAGTGGGCAACAAACTCAGCTACTGAGGGAAAATATGACTGAGCGTTTGAACTTGGCCTTTGAGGCAGTCTCTAAATGGGGCGATGCCAATTTGGCCCAGTTTAACGAAGTAAAGACACAGGCGTTTTTGTTCTCCGCTAAAAGGAGTCCGTTCCAACTGGCTCCTACTTTTTGAGGCATATCCCTGCCGGTTACTGACCATCTCGAGCTTTTGGACGTTTCTTTATCATCTACGCTCAACTTTGGTACGTACATTGAGTCGGCTAAATTACCCCCCCAAACAAGTAGTTGTCCTCTCAAAGGTGCGAAGATACTTCAATTCTGAACAGTTCCTCACGTTATACAAAGCACAGATTCGCTCCTGTATGGAGTACTGTTTGCACCTTTGGGATGGACCGGCTAAGTATCAGTTGTAAACTCTGGCATCGATTGAAAGACGTGCCGAAAGGCAATAAATAAATATAAATTAATATTGGTGGACATTTCACACACAACACTATCTGACCCCAAACTAAGCAAAGCTTGTACTATGGAAGCCAGATAGCTGATATAATACTTATATATTTTTAAATACATACTATTTATACATAGAAAACACCCCGGCACAGTACAAATATTTGAATTCATCACACAAACATTTGCACTGGGTGGAGATCGAACCCACGACCCACGGCTTCGCAGGCAGACCTACTACCAACTAAGCCACTCGGCCAGCCAATGACTCTTCTGCGTAAAAGACTTCAAGTCTTGAACATCGCTGCATAATAGCATGGTCAAATACCACCTTGCCCTTTCATCTATCGGACTTTTCGTATCTCAAAGGAGCGACATCGTTTCATGGTTGATGTTCAAAAAAACCACGAACGAACAGATTTGACTCCACGTTTGTGATAAGAACGTCTATGCTATGGAATGCATTGCCGGAGTGGGTTTTCACCGATGGTTACAATCTTGGGGTCTTCAAATCAAGAGTGATTGGTTTCTTCTAGGTAAGCACGCTCCTAGATCGCGTTCTCGGTTAACATCAGACAAGACGATGGTGAAGTGCGAACCTATAATAGTTTTTAAAAAAAAGTTACAGCTGGCCTGGTTCCCGACTAGACCTAACCAAGCGCGGTCCGAAGAGGGCACATGGGACATGACCAAAAACCCAAAAAAAATAAAAGTATCTAATATTACATAGACTATTTATTAACGCGAGAAAACCACTGGAACTGCAACTACGCGGATAAAACCGTGGGGCACTACTAGTAAGGTAATTTTAATTGATTTATTGCATCTCTACTGGTGACCCCCTCCAAGGGGATGAAAGGGGAAAGTTGGATTTGTCACTAATTTCGACCTAACCGGTCTGACTTGGACTCCCGGGTGGGCTCCCGCCAGAAGCTCTGCCAGTCGTCCCTGAACATTGCTTTGCCACACTCAGCCTTCGTCAGGACCTCCCTTGAGCTTTTGGCTCCCGCAACATTTATTTAACACTCTAGGGGTAGGGGCCACAAGACTAGGGGGAGTCCGGGTGCACTGTGTCAGTTTTGTGACAAGTATTGAAGGGAGGAAAATGATGCGAGTACTGTATTTAGTTTATAAAACTATGTATTTATTTCAATTTATATACATAATTGATTACACCAATCATCTCTAAAAAAGGATCTTTTTTTGCTTAAAGACATCTCGCCTCCACAAATACTCGATTATAGCATCACCAAAATCGCCTGTGTTATTATAATTGTCTTTTTAAGAAACCTTTTTACTGCTCTCCATTGTGATTCAATTCTTAGGGTTTGAACCCCATCTGGAGCCATAAATGGGTTCTCTGGGTCTGAATGGTTCACTTTCTTGTGAATGTATCCATGGTCAGCTAGGCAGTTATAGGCCCTCCAATAATCTGTGTGTGTAATGGTGCCTTTTTCTATATTTTTTTCGATAATAGGCACCAACACCTCAGCCGAATGGCAATTTTCAGGGCAAACTTCTAACCTCAGATCTTCTAACACATCCTCAATCATACATAGGACCCAATGGCCCTCAATGGCGTCCTGCAACAATAACAAAAAAATTTACTATAGTTTCTACTCAATAAAACAGTTTCTCGGCGGTAAAAAAAATAACCTTAACCTAGTGATATCTTAATTAATTACCTTTATTACAATTTCTCTTTCCAAACTTTGACTCGTCTATTTGTACAATTTTTCCAGGGCCTCCAATCTTTCCCATATTTTCATTTTTTTCTAGTGTATAGATGACTACTGCTTCTCGACAGTAATTAAACCAGTCGCTGATGGTGGTTCGGCTAAGGCATTGTCTGTTTTATATGGATCTTCATTTATAACCATGTTATAGCTCCCCTTATGGGCAAACGCATAAATCAGATAATAAACATGCACCAATTTTATATGAATATGTATTATGAAAAAAGGTGCTGCTTTCTTGAATTAGGAGAAGAAAAGGAAAATAGGGGGGTGTTGTGAACATTTAATTCTAATACTAGTCAGTCCGATTTCGTCGGTTGAGCATCACTACCGGTTGGGATTCTGATAGTTATAGACTCGACATCGTCTTTTGCTTAAGCCGCCTCCTCCCGGCGCAGACCCTGCACTACGGCCGCGTTTCTGCCCTTTATGGCCATCTGTAGGTTGCTAGACTTAGCAAGATGCATGGGTTTGCGATTGGTACGACACAGTTTTTCATCAGATATCATGTTATTCTCTTCAGCGAATTGCACACACTTTTCAGTGGTTCCTAAGCATCGAATCACCTTAGCCAAATTCCACATCTCGATGACTTCTTCCGTGTACAGATGTCGTTCAGCAGAGGGTCCGGATTCAGCTTGCGTCCCGGTAAGCCCGGAACTTGTAGACGACACGGGTTCCGAGCCCGAGGGTTCCGCTCCAGAAGACATAGCTTGCCAAAAACAATCGGTGCCCAGTAAGTCAGCAAAAGTCGTCCAAAGTTGCGATCGAACGGTGTCCAGTGAGTAAGCCAAGGTCGTACGGGGAAGCAATCCAATCGGTGTCCAAGACAGAAGCCAAGTCGTCGAAAAATCGTAGAGAAACCCAAAGGAGTACATTCACGAAAACTCGAAAGCAACGGAATAATGCATATCGTGTATGTCAAATCAACGACACAAACGTCAAAAAACGCCACAAACGTCAAAAATTGCGATCAAAACGTTTCGTTTTACGAACATAAACATCGGAGATGTTCAAACTTATGCAAGATTTCCTGATATTGCGTTCCATTTCACGCATTCGCATGTTTTTCGTGTGAATATTCAGAAACATTAAATATTAATGTTATAAATATTTTCGCGTAACCGGCAGCTAAAATCGATTTGGGAGGGTCAAGACAAATCCCATCCATCCCACAGTAGCAGAATCCTCAAATTCAGGAAGCTCGATTCAAGACCCAACCCAAATCATGTGTCATTGGCTAACCCGCACTTGGCCATTGTGGTGGATTATAGCCTTGACTCTTTCCTTGCGAGAGAAGGCTCCAAGTCCAGGTTGGTAGATGACATGTGACTTCGAAAGATTCTAGGTACATGTCCCAGGGTCTCCAGATGGGTCTAGTCTAGTCTACCTATAAGAAATACTCTGGTAAAGCACTTCACAACTTAAACATTCTTATTAGAGAAGTGGAGACAAACCTCTTTCTTAGTTAAGTCTTTGAAGTGAGCCATGAAACAATGTCACTTTTTCGAGCTATGTGCAATATGATAGACAAAAGGGCAAGGTAGCAGTCAAGCAAAGGAAAATTCAGGCTTTTATATTCAAACCTTGAATAAATATTGTAATTGTATTACATATTTAATCATGTATGTGTTGTTATTAGCTATTTGTGATCATTACATATGGCCCTGTATGGCCATAGCAAAGGTGGCAATGTTCCATTTCAAAATTATCAAAAATTCAAAATTGTAAAAAATTATTATCTTTATACACTTTCTGTGATATCGCAGTGGCAAGTAATCTGATCTCCTAGCAAGGTGTAGGAAGTATAAATATATTATACCTAGTGATATTATTTACAGCCATCTTAGATGGGAATACAGAAATATACTGTCATAGATATCCAAACGCGACTTCGTAAGAAATATATGACATTAGGAACCAAACTAACAACCAGACATTCGCAGGTAATTGATAATCCACATATTCATTTTAAATTTTAGCATGGCTACAGTTTGTGTGCCAAACAAGCAGCAGTCATGTGCGCAGAACACGGCCAAAACTTAATCGAAATAGACTGACAACAGCACATTTGAGTTACTCGTGCAATAATTTAAAATGTGTAATAATAACCCTGTTTAAACCAAACCTAAAATGCATACAGATGTAAATCATAGACATTTGTGTTGAAACAGAACTTGAGTTAAGATGCTTGATTTATAATACAACAAGTAAACAAAAGATTTACATGTATGAATAAATGACACAAACAGACATGTTAACTACAATGTGGGCGGAAATATTAATTATCATGTTTCAATAACAAAACACAATGATATGAGCCCAGGAACTAGTAATAATAACACCAATGACTCTAGCGACGATTAAAATACCTATCAAATATGTGATAATGATTCCCAAACACAGATAACAGAAAAACAGCTTCTCAATGTGCCTATGAAACTGATTTCTTAGAAGGAAGTAACAAATAGAAAAATATTAATCACACGTACGGTTTTTTCACACATTTCCTTTGTTGTGCATGCATTGCAACGGAGAAATTCCGTGCAAGTAAATTAAAAACGTCATAGTTAGCAATAACAATGCAATAGTATACCAGTGGATCAGTTTCCTTGTGGCATAAACTGTAGCAGCAACCCATGACTGCGGTCTTGAGAGAGTCGAAGCATGAATGCAGCGACGTATCTTCCTCGTCAGACTGCATATGTTTGTATTATTATCTCCTAATGACGATAAAAATAGAAAATTCTCTATCGCACGGCAGAGAAACGAACAAATTCAGTTTCACGAAATGACATAAATATAACGGAACAGTTATTTTCACGCAGTTTTGATAATCTGACAGTAATATTTAAATGACATTGACAGTGACAGTAAATGGTATTTGACAGTACAGTAATTGTTTTATATTCTGTGGAGTATAAAAAGCCGTTTCCCTTGAACAGCAAGCTTTATACAATTCTACGTTTTTAGGCCCCTATTATATCATTAGATATTCGAACAGTCTTTGTAACCTAAAGTTAAAAATCTAAAGGGACAACAAGGGTACGGCGTCGCTAACATGCTTAATATCTAATAGTGTACCAAAAGTTAGACCGTTCGGGCTGTGTCCGCGTCCGAAGAGAGTAGTCTTCCACGTGCGTCACGTTATTGTGTTGGACTAATCTCAACAGAAAATGTAACTCGACAGCTCCAACTTAAAAGTAGTTTTGAAATCAAATGGTTCCAAAACATTTTTCTTAATCTGGGCAGAGCCTTTGCCATTCAGCGTGGTAATGCCGCCAGCATGCTGGGTACGCTTCCGATTGGTAGTGGGCTTGAACATCTTGATTATCTGTAGACCTACAGCAGTCTATGGATAATTCAGGTGTGCTTAGTGTAAATAGTTAGGTAGGTTTGTAGTGTAGTGTAGTAGTTCTCATTGTATTTTAGTTTTGTTAATAAAGGCTCTTTCCAAAACATGAACTGTGATTTGTAACAATAATTACAACCGTACAAACAAATATTCCTTTAACCAAGTTTTACAAATACACATGCATTCATACAAAATCTTTATTACTGCAGGTATAATAAGATGATACAACACCTGTTGTTCCACCCAACAAAAGTTGACCCAGACAAACTGGCCTCTTCGAGAGGCATGCAATATGTCTGGCAGGACAAATTTGTTTTAGTCTTAATTTATACAATGAAAATAAAATAGCTGATTAATGTAATAGCTTCTTCCCTTCTTGAATTACACCAATGTCTTGTGTTTCAGCAGGATGCTGTTTTTGTTTGATCATGTCAAAGTCATAGAATGTATACAGTGCTATCTAATTCAACATGTCAGTTACAATATTTTTTATACTACTTGGTGTTATGTTAGTTAAATATCAAATATCATAATGAATAATAGACATTAATGGATTGTCAAATTTCATGTTAAGCAATATCTTTAATATCAATATTCCAATTAATTTCTTTAGGTATTATTTAAAATTAATTTATTGTATCATACATAGCATTTGTATATCAGTATTTCTTTTAGATTACTTTTGAAATATATTTTATATCTTCTTTCTTTGCATTATACATCGTTATTGGTAATCAGCCTCCATCCTATTTATGGGATGTTAGGTTAAATTAAATATCTACACCAACTCGACAGTTTATATAAATTCGTATTTTTCCCCGTATGCTAGCGCTAAATAGCTATTATTGAATGAGCAGACATTTCATATGTTCCGTCTCCTTTTCCTACCATATTTCACCCCTATCCGTCCTTATCTCATTGACGAATTGACCCGTCGCACGAGCATTGTGCGAAGAACTTTTACTTGAAGAAGGTGTGTGTTGAGATTTGTTACGGGGGTGTGTGTTTGTATTTGTTACTTCGGAAACTACGGAAACCGGAGGGTGTGGCCATGGTCCCGAGTTTACCCGAAGAATTCTTATCATTCCCGAGCATGACGCTAGAATTTAATTCACAGCCCACGAAAGATCTGTCTGAGCCGCTCCAAATGAATTTTTCACTTCAAAATTGGCAGTCATAGGAATTGCCGGTAAAGTGAAAACTTCTTTGGAAATTACATGGTGAAACCGGAGAGCATGGCTATGGACATCTAGAAATGCGTCAGCATTCATTCAGTCATAACCTCGCCCTCTGGTTTCACCCCGTAGTTTCCAAAGTGAACTATCTAATTCTGAGTTATAAGTTTTCACTTATAACCGCATTTCATTATATCCGCAGTTCCTATGACTGCCAATTTTTAAACATACAGAACATACCCTAAATGGATGCAGGCCGATTACCAGTAACCCTGTATATATTGTTAGCGAATTCGTGTTTTTGACTCAACAATTAATTAGGATTTAATGACTTTCGTAAGTTACGTATAAAAATTAAAGAACTGTTGCCCACACTGGCAATCGTTAATATGGAAACTGCGCATGTATGTCAAGAGGATTTGTTCATGGAGGTGTAACCAGACATGATTATGTTTGGTCTCACTCACTCCGCTGGCCACTTCTTCCTAGGTGCGAGTGCTTTTGACAAGTCGCGATCATTATAACCACAAAGATAGGTCAACCTCAATCGGCTTCTTCGTGGCTATTTGCACGCAGTACCACGTCGGGTAGTGCATGCGATTTGACCCTTTTGGTCATGAAATAGAGCACACTTTCCCGTGTATAACTGTAATTGTGCTTGGTAATCCTACTGCGTGAGCACGACATAAACGTTTCTGAGAGCTGCTGTGTAAAGACACATTTAACGTTCCATAATACGCAGAAACTGGCTTTTCGATGCTATAAAGTGTACGGTAATACTAGGTTAAAGGACGAGTAGTGAAATCACAAATCAGAAATCATTGAATTCGAACATGAATTAGGTATGAGAAATACCGAAATTTCTCAAGTTGGAAATAAACGCCACTGTGATAACTGTCAGGCTGTTGTATTTCAACAATTGTTCAACAACAATATTGAGGACTGTCCAACTGTCGTGAGGAGCGTGAGGTGCCAATCGCCATTATTGTTAAAATCGCCATGGTTGCAGCAGTTATTTCATCTTGGATAAATATTGGGATTTCAAAAGCAGTAATTACTCGGAGCCTAACTTTGAATCGTCGTCTTATCAAACAGCACCAACACCGTCGAAATAAAGGATTCCAAGAAATCAACACTGCCGCATCCACAGTGTGAAAAAGGAGCTCTTCCACACGTTACCTACCTCGGCCTTCGCATTCTTCCGCCATACGCTGTGATCGCCGACTGATTTACACGATAGTAATTAAATTAACACTAGGATATTTGCATTTGTGGTAAACAGTTAGTAGTAGTAGTTAGTACTTAGAATAGAATCCGAACCTAAAAGCTTATCGCTCTAGTTAATTGTCTGCTTTGTTCCAATGGTACCAAATAATGATTGGAAATTAGGGTTTCCTGGTCATTTTCAAGGCGAACACACAAATAATCTAGATATACCTACACAGAATAGTGTTGAAAACTAGCTGCTGCCTTGAATATTGATGAAAACCTGAGACTTAAAAATTGTACTATCCCAAAAGTACTCAATCATACCAGGAAGTTACGAGCTCATCCAATGAAACAAACACAAAAAAATGTTAAGTAAAGTGGCATTCTATGATTCTAATTATAATCAACGGGAGATCTCTACGAGGACAAAATCCACAGAGACTTCAGAGTTTCTATATTTATATGAACCAATCAATTTGTAAGATAATCTGTTGTCATATTTATATTGTGTCACTACAATCACAATTTAAAATGTTACTATGTAGATACATCACAACTTTTGATGTTAATCATCTAATTAATTATTGAGAAAATGTCTCCAGCAATAATAAGTGTCTGTTAAAATCAGGACAACCCTGTTGACTGTTAACTCAAAACAAGTATTTACATTGTTAGTAACTTACTAGGTAGGTATGTGGTTAGTATCAATTTATTATGTATGTTGACGGTTCCCACATACTACAGTATTTTTGATTTTATATCGCAATGTGTACAGTATTGTCATATTTATGTTATATACTTATATATTATAATACTTTAATAAACAATACTTGTGTTGTATGAGAAAAGTCGAACTATTCTTGCGATACTTGGATGAGAAATTGGTTTGTTATTTATTTAATACTAAGATAATGGTTTGGCACATAAGTATGTTGTAGCAAGGTATCAGAATTCAACAAATAAAAATTAAGTTGGTAATAGTAAATAATTGTATTTCATTTTTAATTGAATTGAGATCTTACCTAAAAAGTCTAATCATATGAACAGTACAAATATAAAATACTTAATACGAATTGATAAGTACCTACTATATTTACATAACTTCGTTTTGTCACTCATTGTAATTCAAAATGTACATTAAGGTGTTTAATCTGTGTGTACATTGCACACTACCTTCAGAAAACTGTCATTATTAGTCAATAATTAATTAGTTTGCTGTACATTAAACGGATTTTACAGCTACCTCTCTATGACAACAATCAATCCTCGAGAAATCAGGATGTCAATAAAATACAAATTTGTACTAGTTTAGAGAGAAAGAGTACCTACCTATGATATAAAAGTTAATTAACACTATCTTAAACAAAACATAAATATGTAGTGTACAAATTCAAGTTTATGGTTGAGAGGTTTAATTGGGATGAAGATCATCAAACATAATTGTCTTCTCCTTTCTTGTCTATGTATCCATATTATAATATCAATCCATAATTTCACCAGAAAGCGAGCCTCCCAAGACTACAGTGGAATTAAGATTTTTTCAAGTAAACTATGATCTATTTAATCCATACAAAGATTTAAATGTCATAGTATGAGCATTCTGTATACTGGATTTAATTAAAGAGTCCTAAGACCAAACATGAGATTTTAAAAGATCAAGTAGGTAAATTACATTACAATTCATTTTCGTTTAAACGTATGTCATAACATCAGAGAATGGGGTACAAAATAAAAACACAATTTACGGCTGCATTTAGTATTTATTATTGAAGGAAATAATTTATTTAATCTGGGGCACGGTAGTACTCGCCAAGTCGAGCACGAAGCAAACATTAAATTTACACCTTGATTGTGATGTATAGGTAGACAATGACTTATGACATTCCGCCAGTTTGCATAATACTTCATATCCATTCTTAAATTATTACAAAACTTAGGTCTGCCCTGCTTCACCCATGGTACATATAAAATATATCCTATAGCACTCGGAGACGTCTATAAAACCACTAGATATGCCCTTTAAAATTTCAGGTGCATGGATTTATGTCATCATTGGGAAGAGTGAGCTCACTATTTCCATTCTAGTCGGTTGCAGGAAGCGGTGTACCCTATTTTTACTCAACACTATTCGTTGTTGTCAACAACCAAAATAAGTAGAATCACAGCATATCTCACCGCTAGCGATTCTAGGGATCAAGTAGATTGGTTGTGTGTAAGCCACTTCCGCTACACAAAGAGACAGTTTATTACCAATTCCAAAGTACTCAGGGCACATTGATTGGTTTATATCGATGCTCGGACACCACATACATTTCCAAAGTTGCAATTTATCTTACTTTGTGATTCCTGAGATAAGTGTTTTCCAATAAATTTTCTTCAATTTTATAATATTAGTCTAGATTCAATGAACTCTGTATCACTTTCAATTACAAAACTTTTGATAGCAGTTATATATTTCATTACTTTCAATTAACCTTTGTATTTAACTATACAGACACTATGTTGGGGCATTACTTTCATGTATTGTATTGTTATGGTCTGAATTATCGTCTTCGTGGTTTGGTCACTTTGTATATCCATCAGTCGTCTTTGCAGTATGACATAATACATCCCAAATCTTACTTTGCTTGCATTGCAAAGAGAATGTCCGTTTCAAATTATACAAGAGGTTCTGTTTTACTGTATTGATTACACGGCTAGGAGAGGTTAGTTTTCGCATTGCTATTCTTGAACCATTCCGGGGCAGGATTCTCATACTTCTTCTTGCCACCGAGCTCGTTCTCTTGTTGAATAATATGACATGTTTCCATTTATTACAAAGTTTACCACTAAAACAGATCTTAAATGTATTTGAATTTGAAAATTGTAAATGTAAGCAAACAAAACAAGAAACAAGACCAGTGCTGCCAGTCGGGTCTTGTCAAAATTTGCTGAAATATAAAAATGTAATTTTTAACCCCGACCAAAAGTTATAAGTTTGACGTCAATGTCTGTCTGTCTGTCTGTCACCGTAGAGCTCAAACGGATGAGCCGATTTCGATGCGGTTTTTATATTTGAAAGTTAATATCCGTGCGGATGTTCTTAGCTATGTTTGGTTAACATAGATTCAAGATGGCTGCCACCTCAAAATGGTAGACAAAATATTTCTTCACAACCTACCTCAATATGGGTATCAAATGAAAGGGCTTGACTCATAGAATACTATACACTATAAAAAAATCTAATCCAAGATGGCCGCCACTACAAAATGACGAATTATATTATTTTTTCACTACTACCTCAATATGGGTATCAAACAAAAGGGCTTGACTAGTAGAATACATTGCACTATAACAAATTTCAAATCCAAGATGGCCGCTTCCACAAAATGGCGAAATACATTTCTTTTTTTCACAACTCCCTTATGGGTATCAAATGGAAGGACTTGACTAGTAGAATATTGTACGGATAACAAATCTGAGGTAGTCGGGGGCTAGTCAATTTTTTTAATTTTGTTCTTGTTGTTTAAGAAATTACCTTTTCATTTTTTTACTGGAAAGGTACAAAAAGTTGATAGAATAGAATATTAGTTGTATTGACTTGCAGAAATCGTTGAGTATTTGAGCACTTGCCCGCTATTTGTAAATTATTGTTAATTTACAATAAAATTGATGCATTAAGTCAAACGTATATCGAAATATCGCAAAAATTTGGTCCTGTAAATGCGCGCGTATGTGCGCGTTTTATGAATTTTATTTACACTACATACTACATATATATGAATTTTAATTTCTTTATTAGTTGTCATACTTCCAAAATTTATATTTTGTGTAAACAACTAGTGAACCTGAGATATACAAATAATAATAATATATACGAGTACGTACAATATACAATATATATCTACAATTCAAGATTTCTATATTAAAATTTGTGAATTTGTAGCATCTGCAAATATTTTTTTACCGAGTATTACCTGTATGTTTGTTTGCACCATATAGGTATAACTATTAAGTAGGTAGGTATAATAACGGATTTTAGTACAAAGTCCGCTATTCTCTATAGTTTGTCAAATACAAATACAAAAATCTTTATTGCTGTTTGCAGGTAAGATAAGGCCTTCAATAAATAAATAAATAAATATAAATAAATAAATATTGGTGGACAATTCACACACAACACCATCTGATCCCAAACTAAGCAAAGCTTGTGTGATGGCAGCCAGATAGCTTATACAATACTTATATAGTTTTAAATACATACTTATTATACATAGAAACACCCAGACACAGTGCAAACATTTGAATTCATCACACAAATATTTGCACTGGGTGGGGATCGAACCCACGACCCTCGGCTTCGCAGGCAGAGCTACTACCAATAAATAAAAACAAAAAGAAAATAATTAAGAAGTGAAAATAAAATGGAAAAGAGAAATAAAAAACTAATCTCCGAATAACCCACCCCTAAAAGTGAGAATAAGATAATAATAATTATTTTTATAAAATGAAATTGGTGACTGATGAATATATGAGTGAAGAGAGTGCATCAGCGGCAGCGTCTGAAATTTTAAATCATATTCTTTTCTGCATTTCAAATTAAACTTTCGATAATATTCTCTCTCGAAAAAAATTGCCAGTTTGTGAAACAATAAGATCAAGCAGTCAGTACCGGCTTTCACTATCATCATCATCATTATCCTTGCTGTATTTTACTCTAGCATGTATGAATGCTTTCAATGGCTCTAATGTTGGCATTTTTGTAATGAAAACTTGTTTTGGCACGCCACAGATAGAATTTTCGTGGGATGTGGATGGAATTCTACCGTCACGTTCGAGTTTGATTTGAAATCTTCGGGCAATCGCGGGTTTATGGCCATTGGCCATCTGAAAATGCGTCAGAATTTCTAGATGGTCATGCTTATGGTCACGTCCTCCAGTTTCAGCCGAGTAGTTTCCAAAGTAAGCTATCAAATTCTGAATAATAAGTTTTCAGTTCTATCGGGAGTTCCTATGACTGTCCATTTATTTAATAATCATAATATTTGAAACACCGATTATAGTTTGGAAGAACACATATGCTACATTTTATCCCAGGAAAACAAAGGAAATGTGAACTACGCAGGTAATATAGCAAGGCGGTGCTAGATATATATTGGTTTCCAATTATTTAGCAGCAGTGAAGTCATACCACACGATTTTTTTAATTAATTTTAGCCACTCCACAGACCGTGACCATTGCCATTACGTTTCAATTTTTTTTACATATTTCTTGGATTAGGAGAAGAAGGAGAAAACAGGGGGGTGTTGTGAACATTTTAGTCGGATTTCGTCTGTTGAGCCGATCACTACCCAGGTAGCAAAATGACGTCTGCGACGAAAAAATGACGTCATCCTAAGGTCATATTAGGGTCCGTAGTTTATTCGTCAAATAAGTACGTCACACTGACGTCATTTTAACGTCTGGTACTCAAGGGAACGTCCTGGTGACGTCGATTTAGCGTCAATTCAGTGACGTCCTATGTTGGTCATGATTATGACGACGTAGCAACGTCCATATAAGGTCAATTCTGTGACGTCCTGTGTTGGTCGTGAATGTTACGTCCTAGTAACGTCCATTTACGGTCAATTCCGTGACGTCCTGTGTTGGTCAATAATAAGACGCCCTAGCAACGTCCATTTGGGGTCAACTGTGACGTCCTGTGTTGGTCATTAGTAAGACGGCGTAGCAACGTGCATTTAGGGTCAATTCTGTGACGTCCTGTGTTGGTCATGTATTATACGTCCTAGCAACGTCCATTTACGGTCAATTCTGTGACCTCCTGTGTTGGTCAATAATAAGACGCCCTAGCAACGGCCATTTGGGGTCAACTGTGACGTCCTATGTTGGTCATTAATAAGACGCCGTAGCAACGTGCATTTAGGGTCAGTTCTGTGACGTCCTGTGTTGGTCATGTATTATATGTCCTAGCAACGTCCATTTACGGTCTATTCTGTGACGTCCTGTGTTGTTCCCTAATAAGACGCCCTAGCAACGTCCATTTGGGTTCCATTCTGTGACGCCCTGTGTTGTTCATTAATAAGACGCCGTAGGAACGTACCTACATTTAGGGTCAATGGCGAAAGTTCGTAGTGTCTATGTACAGACTCGCCAAGATATTTCGGCCGTAGTGTACTTACCTACGTACTATTTATTTAGTGCATCTAAAGGAATGCTCTAACACGTAGGTACTACTTAATAATACCTGCTTAACACGTTCGCAGTCCCAATACAAAAGTTTCCGACAACGCCATAAGTCCAATATCATTTTCATTACTTTTGACCATTAGTCGATGCAAACGTCACAACTGATGCATAATTATGTTAAAATAAAGGCCCGTGCCCCGACTTTGCTCGTGTACACCGGGCGGTACACGGACTTAAAACACGACGAAGGAAGACTCACTGTATGCACGCGCCAAAGCTAAAAGGGTGTCATCACAATGTAAAAAATGTAAAAGGCATATGTATTGATTGTTTTCCTAAAGTTACAGTTCACCAATAAAACATTATATATTTCTACTAACTCGTTTCATTTTGTACTGTGAAAACATTATATAAAAAAATAAGTCATGTTTTTGGTTTTTCTTGTCTAATAGAACCCTTGTCACAAGTCCAGGAACGATACACTAACAAATTTCATAAGTCCGTGGCTGCAGAGCCCATATAGTTATAGTGGCCTCGTGTACCGCATAGGGTACACGGACTCGGCGGAATCGCTCCGCGTGTACCGCATAGGGTACACTGGACTGCGAACGTGTTAAGGTAGGTACCTAATTGCAACCGATAAAATTAATATTCATCGTCATTAAATAAATTATCAGTTTAAATGATAAATGATTTATTTTCTGTAAGTAGGTTTGTACAAACACTTTTAGTTAGAAGTCCACTGCTGGACAGGCCCCATATACATAGAAATGCCACGACGAGCGGTCTTGAGCCGCCTCGATACCTACAGAAACATCCACCACTGACTTCCATTCGTTTGACTAGCAGAATAAACGGGAACCTACTTATGATGCTATGGACATTCAAGCATATTATTATTATTATGGGAATCAGAATAAAACCTAATTAAGTAAGGTAGGTATATGAGCTAGGTATGCCATTATCCAAGAAAAGAAACATAATTTTATTCTAGGAGAGTACAACAGGTGCCTACCATGCTCAAGCAGGCACGATTAAATTAGCTCTAACAACATAACTATCATGCGGCTAGCGAACGTTTTTTTGTATTAAAATATAGGTACTCTGTAAAACTTTAACTCGACAGTAAATAGTCCATTTTAATAATTTAAAATTATCACCAGAGTTTATCTTTCTTCCAATCTGCGAGGAACGGAACGCATTGATAGCATGTTGTTTGTTATTATTTTATTAAATTATTATTTTTACATTTGTATTTGTTATGTAACTCAATGAAAAGAAATTCAGCTATTAGTCTATCATCAAACATTAGAAAGAACCAATATAAGATAGAAAAGGCTGATTAAAAATATAAATATTTAAAAGTAAAAAAAAATATATTTTTGTTTGCTTTTGTTTATTTCGGAACGGAACGAACGAACGCGTTGACGGTTGGTTGGTATCCCGCGCTTTTTTTCTTTCTCAATTCTCTGTGTCAAACAAATGTGTAAATTCTCATGTTTTTTCTTGCTGTTGTTATAGTACGTATCACAGCACATAAAAGGATTGTAAATTATGTATAGTGTCGTTCAGTTCGCGGAGAGTGAGGGTGGCACTGTGGCTGTGGTCATCAATAAATGGATAACACCTAAAAAAAGAGAAATCTATTGGCCTCCCGTAAAGGAGGCGAAAGCATTTGATAAACTTCTACAGAGGTGTTCGTCTCCAAATGAACAATGGAAACTATACGAGATCGATAGAGTTTTCTATCAGACTGGTAAGTTTTTTTATGAGTAGGTAGTGTAACACTACCACACACAACTATTTTAGCAGCTGGTGGCTTGAGGGCAGTTAACTTTACCATGCTTTTAAGCCTGGGCACAGACAGACTGGCCCAGAATTTAATTCTAGTAGGTGCTAGTGTTTTAAAACCTAACTAAAAAAATACACGGTGCCATAACCTAAAAATCTAAGGATTACGGCCGAGCTGAAGTTGACTGCAGTTTTGATGCGCACAGAAAAAAAATATTCAGATTGCCCAAGATCACAAGACAGAACTGCTATTTTTAGGTCATGGCGCCGTGTGTAAACAAGCAGCAGCGGCGACAGCAAGCAAGCAACAGATAAGTAATCATTTCCAAGAAAGTGTGTTCACAGGTGTTTGGTTTTGTTTGTTTTCACAAATATTTGTTGGTCTTGTCTTATAATTATACATTGTATAACATACATAAACCTGGTGGTTAGGTGGCCACCGAACCACCAGGGGTATGTATGGGGGTATGTACCCACATCCACCTAGAATGTGCCCTACATAGCATTGTGTTGTGTTCATTGCAGTCTCATGTGCCTGTAATCTCACCACCATACCATATCAAAACAGAAACAAAAGCATAGTAAATTATATAAGTAATGGCAGTACTATTAACTACTAGTAATGAGATAGAACTAATGGATTAATAAGTGCTGGACTACCAAGCTTGTACGGCGTGGGTGTGTTGCATGGCGTGACTAACTTTAACTTGCATGTTGTTTTGATATTAACTGTGTTGGTGTTTTATGCTTGTTCTATAGATGAATTGGATAAGGCAAAGAAAAAATTAAAGTTGGTGGAAGACACATCAGATATACAGACTGAGGAGGAAAATTATATAAGTAAGCCACCTAAACGCAAAACAAAAAAAACTAGTAGATACATTTCATCATCAGATGATAATGATGATGAGAAAGGGTGTGAATTCCCTCGTCCTCCGCCTTTAAAGAAACATCTATCCAATTGTAATTATACGGATGATACATTAACTAAATTATTTTGAACATAATAATATTTCCTTCCATTATTTTTTTTTTTTTGCTTTTTAGATATAAACCTTGAACCTTCAAGTACAAGCACAATTTACAGTGATTTGGTACTAAATCACAACTCACAGATGAATAAACCTGATGCACAAGAGAAGGCTTCTAACAGTCATCATGATCAACCATCTGGTTCACAAAGTATGACACTCGATGAAATTGTTGCCAGCAGTGCTTCCAATAACTGTGGTAAATAGTAAAAATCATTTTGATTTTTTAAATCTATAGCTGCCTAACTAGATTCTTTGCTAGATACTACCTTATATGCATGAGTATAGTTTTCGACGATTATTTCTATTTTTGGTATAGTGGTGGTGGTGGTGGTTGGTGTTAAGATTATTATAGACTGTAATACCTACCATACTACTTTTTTCATCCAGATTGTCAAGGCCAAGTTGTTTCACTACTTGCCAAAATAAAAGCCCAAAATGATGTCATCCTAGCAATTTTGAAAGACAGAGCAGGAAATACCAATGCATTGAAGCCTGAATTCAAATTTCCCTTGGAAACTTTTCAAGATTTAGAAACAGTGGAACAGTTACTGACTAATACAGAAAACTGTGCTAACCTGGTAAGTGTTTACTTTTAATAAACAGGAAATGCCTATTGAGCAATTATAATTAATTCCTACTTTACCATAAGAAAGCTTTTTATTACATGGGTACCTTGCTAGAATGAGTTAGTTTGTTTGTGAGTTTGGATGTAGGAGTTAATCATCGGAACTATTGATTCAATTCTGGGAATTCAGTCACTAATAGCAAGCTACATTACCCCTGACAGGCTATGTTTTATTAGCTTCTGCTCACATTATGTGTAGTTAATTCCTAATAATTTTGGCCACTGCTTCACAGTGGGCGATTAGAGGGCTGAGATGTGAGGTGTGGGTTCAATTCCTGTTGCAACACAAATATTTGCTCTAGGTCTGTGTCATGATACCTTGGCACTCGTAGTTCCTGATACCTATGACAGGGAATCCTATAGTGTGAGCTCAAGATTATGTATGTGACTGTTGGATCTTATGTTAATTCTAGTGTGTACTTATAGAGATATATGTGGATGTTTATTGCTATCAATTAATATTTACAGACAAGCTACCTAAAGAGCCTTGGTGGGCATGATTTAAAAAATAAAGTATCGAGAGTGATGAAATATACATTGTCAGACTCGTTGGCAAGCAAGTTCAACTTCTATGGTAAAAGGTCTGAGAAGAAGCCTTTTTCAGAGCTACGTCTCCGTGAATTTATTGTTGGTATGTGTCTATTGTCTTTCATATGATTAAATTTATTCTTTCTAGATCTCATCTATAATACAAAATAAGTGTGCTATGAAATACCTAAATAATTTCAAAAGATACATATTCCTTGTGTACTGGCAACTGGTTAATAATTGGCATGTTTTATGTAGGTGGCTAGGTGGGGAGACTCTTAGTACTAGAAAGCTGTAATTTGGCAAGGCTATATATAATAATAATCACGTCAATTAACTGGTAAAATAAAACAATTAAGTCCACATAATTATTGCGACGGGCTTACTACGGAACCCTACAATGCGCGTGATCCAACACCCACTTGACCGGTTTTTAATTCTCCGTTAAAATAATATTTAACACCAGTTGTGTCGCGACTCGCGAGTCGCTGTGTGAGAGCGACCCGTCATCTGACCCCACAGAGCGTTGCAGGCATTTGGGCTATTCTTATATTCACAAACTTTTTGTTTTCAGAGAGCTTAAAGAGTTCCTCTCCAAGGATTACAGAAAAGACATTGAAGACGATATAAAGGTGTGGCTCAAGCACGCACCTGAACGAGCAAAAAGCGATTGTCAAAGGAAAATAACAATGTCATCCTCTAGGAAGAAAAAAAAAAATGTAGTAGGTGAGCGTCAAATGTATAGAAGGATTTTGGCAGAAAAACGAAAAATTATTTTAGAAATACAAAGAAGTACATTACAGCCATCATTAAGTGATTTGCCATCTTCACCACAATATACATCCACATCTATAGCTACGAGTAACAGTAGTATTGACAACAATACTTTAAATGAAAACTGTTTAAGGACATATAAAGAGAATATTTTTAGATGAAAATTGTCAATCAACATTGTTTGAGGATTGTTTTATAGATAATGATGATTCACGATCTGACGATGCTAACGATTTGCCATCGCAATTAAGACATTGGGCTACCGTAGAACATAAAATTTCCCACAGTGCTCTAGATAGTCTTCTAAAAATTCTAAATCCTTTTTGCCCTAAATTGCCTAGAGATAGCAGAACGTTTTTAAATACGCCAATGAATATATCAAGTAACTCTTTGCAATCTGGTGAATTGGTGCACATTGGTCTCATAAATCAAATACAAGCACAATTAAAACTGTACAGTGGGTTCAACTTTAAAAATAGTGAAATATTGTTGTCTTTTAATGTTGATGGTTTGCCACTTTTAAAAGCACGAATACTCAACTATGGCCTATATTAGGTTTGATCAAAAACTTTAATTGTGCACAGCCATTTGTAATAACTCTGTTCTGTGGAAACTCTAAACCTTCACCATTGAATCTGTTTTTGGGGCCATTTGTTGAAGAACTGTCTACATTACTTAATGATGGAATAAATTTTGAAGATACTCATTATATTGTAAAAGTACATAGTTTTGTATGTGACGCTCCAGCTAGAGCTTTTATCAAATGTACTAAATCCCATGGTGGATACTCATCATGTGATAAATGTGTAGAACCTGGTGAGTATATTCAAGGTAGAGTGATTTATACAAGCGTATCTGCGAGTAGGAGAACGGATTCACAATTTCGTTTACAGTCTGATGACGACCATCATGTTGGTGAATCTCCACTTTGACGCTTCCCATAGATTTAGTTTCATTGTTTCCCATTGATTATATGCATGCTGTTTGTCTGGGAGTCATGAGGAAACTTTTAAATGTTTGGGTTGGTGGTGATTTAAATGTTCGTTTAAATAGCCGTTTAGTAAATGCAGTTTCTGAAAAATTACTTAGCTGTGCAAGTTGTATACCTGTTGAATTTAACAGGCGACCGCGAAGTATCAGTGAGTTGGCTCGCTGGAAAGCCACCGAATTTAGGATGTTTTTGTTATATACTGGACCAGTTGTTCTAAAAATATCCTTCCAACCTCCTGTATGAAAATTTTTGTTATTTCATTGTGCTATAACAATTCTTTGTAGCCCTAGAAACATCAATAAAGTAGGTACATATTTAGCACATGAGCTATTATTAATGTTCATAAGACATTCCGAAACTATTTATAGCCGGAAATTTTAATTTACAATGTTCATATGTTATGTCATTTGTGTGATGACGTTCGTTTATTTGGTGATTTGGACAGTTATTCCGCCTTTCCTTTCGAAAATTATTTAGGCATGTTAAAAAATTAGTTAGGTCACCTAACAAACCGTTGCAGCAAATTTATAAACGATTAAAAGAAATGGAATCTACTTTTCCTCCAAAACTGATTGACGAGGTACCAGCGGTTTTTTTTATTACAATAGCTTAGGACCAACGCCTGTTGATAACAATGCTTATGAATGCTTTAATAAACTTGTTTATAAGGGTTTTGCAATGTATACAAAATCTGGTTTAGCTAATAATTGTTACTGCTATGCAAACGGCAAAGTAGTCGAGATACATAATATTTTGAGATGTAAGATTAATGGAGAGGTTTCCTTGTTCGTCTATGGAAAAGAGTTTGTACATTATGATTCCTACTATACGTATCCTTATGATTCTGCTGTTATTGATATTTTTAAAGTTTCGGAACTCTGTTCAGCTTACAAAATTGTACCTGTTTATGATATTATTTCAAAATGTGTTGTTATTCCTCAAGAGGCAACTAGTAATTCTTTTTAGTGATGTTCATGTTAAAAAAAATATCGATATTATTTTCGATATAATATATCGTAATGTTCTATCGATACTTTGCGATATATCGAACATATATATCGATATTTTTAAAATATCGTAAGTAATTTCCTACTTACTTACTCGTATTAAACTAGTTTCTAATATTAAATAGGGAAGGTTGATATTATTAATATGAGTCACAACATCTAGAACAAATCAACTTTATTTATATATCATGCAAATGAAATCAATGGCCATACGACCCAAAAGTGAAAGATTTATAAATCCCAGTATTTCTTCTCTAAGCTTTGCAAAAACAAAACTTTATTGACCCTTTTTGGCTTGCAATCTGCTTCTCTGCTGTGTAAGAACCTGTGCGGCTTTTGAGAAAAGCCGTTCAGATGGAACTGAGCTAGCCACCATGGTTAAATATTTAAAAGCCACATTGTATAACGTTGGGAACTGTATTTTATAGTCTGCCCACACTTCTAATGGGTTTTCGTTAAATCTACTCACTGGAGTCCTCAAATAAAGCGATAACTCATCTGAAAGACTTTCATTGGTATTATTTGTTTTCCAATTTCGTTGTACCAGTTTATGGTGATCACTCCAAAGATCCGATGATAGACTAATTTTGTCTGAGTTGTCAGAGTCAGATTCCACAGTAGATTCATCCTGTTGATTCTTTTTAATCATCTCTTTAATTTTAATGACGGCATTTGCACACGCCATGGCATCTTCAAAATGAAGTTTTTTAAATCTTGGATCTAATATTGTAGCGATAGCTAATGCTGATACCTGCTCGATTGCGCCCATTCGTTTATTAATTTCAGTAAGAGTGCGTTTTTGTACATCCTTGATTAAAGATTCTTCAATGACTAGGTTTTTCAGTTTTGATATCATGCAGTGTACTAATGGAATGATTTTGCTACTAGAGCAATATTTATCGCCAGATATTTCCTTAGTCGCTGCTTCTAGTGGTTGTAGTACGTTAAGAAGCGATGTTAATATAGTCAACTCCATACCAGTTAACATCGGCGGTGCTGTCTTATGACGAATCAAAATTTCACTCACAGCATTTCGTAAATCAAGGAAACGAGCAATCATATAGTATGTGCTGTTCCAACGTGTTGGGACATCCTGAATCAATTTTGTGTCAGCGTGAACTGATTTACGCAACTCGTCACTTGCAACACAACTTTGTTTAAAAATGTAACAACACTTTTGCTTTTGTTAATATTTCCTGTAGTTCTGGAATAGCCAAAATATGTTGAGCTACTAAATTAAGTGTATGCGCAAAACAAGGGATATGCTTTTTTTTCCCAAATGCAATTTCGACAGCCTTCACCATATTTGCAGCATTATCTGTTACTACTGCTGTGACCTTATCAGTATTAAATCCCCACTCTTCACATGTTTTAGTGAGCGTTTGTGCAATGTATTCGGAAGTATGCCTTTCATCTAAGTGGTAAACACCTAAAGTTACAGCATGAAATTCAATTCCGATGCCAAAATGAGCAGTTACACCTAGATAACTTCGCATTTGTAGATCTGACCAAATGTCACTTGTTAGTGTAAGATTTTCTACACAGCATAATTTATTTTCATTACTGTTGATAATGCGTCATACTTTTCATCTATCCAGCGTGTCACAGAGGTTCTGCTAGGGATCTTATAATGAGGCACCGTTACTTTCAGAAGATTCTTGAAACCTTCATTTTCAACTAATGAAAAAGGTTGATTGTCTCTACAGATCATAAACATTACCGCATTGTTAATTCTTTTAGTTTTGTCCCCAGTAGAGGTATACGCATGTATTTCGCCAAAACTACTTTCAATTGATCTCTGGCGTTTCAAAGACAACACCCTATCATAATCCATCTTTTGATCAGTTTGAGTATTGTGCGTAAGTATCTCACTACAATTCATTGAAGACGACGTAGAAGTTGAAGGCGACAGTTGATGTTCGTTTACGTAAGATTCCGATATCGTAATAGTATCTTGTTTCGAAGTAGTGGGATTGAATCGGACAAACCGAATTAGAATGTTTTATAACAGCAGCACTGTTGTTACTTTTGAAAACTTCCAAGTAGACCGCCTTATGAACATTTTTGATATGTGCCATCGTATTAGAGGTATTGCCAGCCGTTTTAACATTTTTTTGGCATAGTTTGCATCTGGCAGATTTCTCATCAATTTTTTCGAAATATTTCCAAACAATACTTTTTTTTGTAGGTACCATGTTAAAAGAATTGCCTGAAAAAGAAAAAAAAATGCGTAAGTAAAATCCAAAGTCACAAAAATTAATGAAATAAAAACAAATTCATCGAAATAAATTTTATCGATTATATCCCATCCCTAATTAACAGACTTAGCGACTAAAACAAAATGCACTAAATACACTATAAGTCTCGGTTAAATTCACATTTCACGCACAAAAATACACTCACATTCCATTATTTATTGTTCCATGCTATTAAATAGTAAAAATTTATACCTAGTAATTTATAGGTTAAGAACACATACTTACTTTATGAATCGTAAACAGTCGTGTAAACAAAACACAAAATTCACAGCTTGCTTTTTCAATGCAATATATTATAATAGCTGTTATACTTAATATCACTGCACACACTTTACGGAATTTACTTTTCTTAAACTGTAATAACAAATTAGATAGTGTTTATGAATAGGTTATCCGTTATATTTGCGCGTTGACAGCACTGAGATGAGAACGAACGAATTGAACGAAACCAATGACTAAACAAACAAGTGACCATAAATAGATTCTATGGTCTATGCTACTACTACTAGTGCTGCCGCGTCGTGGAGAGTATCTCATGTATGCGTTTCGTTATTGCAAAGGCTAGTTTATCAATAATGTATAAAATAATGTTTTTATTGTTACTTAATTTGTCAGTGTTGCACATTTAAAGGAATAAGCAATTCGAATTAATTCGATTTTTGGTATATCGGATGAAATATATCGATACTCAATTCGATACTAGGCGTTTCGATAATATCGGATGGAAGCAATATTATCGCGTAATGTATCGATATTTTTTTAGTATCGATTTATATCGCCCACTACTAATTCTTTTATATGTTTTCCTATGCTCCATGGTTATAAGGATTAAAATTCTCCATTTATTAATTAAGTTGTGATAGTTAACTCGTTATAATAAATAATACTACAATGCAAATTTGTGTTTTTAATGTTGACCTTTCAGAGTTACTTGAAGACTGTGGCTGGATGAATTGCATCGAGGCCAAATTGATCCCGGATGACGTCATATTAACGCTTCAGATAACGTTATATTAATGTGTCTGAAGACGTTAATAGACGTTATTATAGGAGGTCTTCACAATACGTGGTATTGACGTCTTCTGGAGACGTTATCTGGCGACGTTAATATGACGTTATCTGGAGACGTTAAGGTGACGTTATCTGGAGACGTTAATATGACGTTATCTGGGGACGTGAATAAGTCGATATCTGGAGACGTTAATATGACGTTATCTGGAGACGTTAATATGACGTTATCTGGAGACGTTAATATGACGTTATCTGGAGACGTTAATATGACGTTATCTGGAGACGTTAATATGACGTTATCTGGGGACGTGAATAAGTCGATATCTGGAGACGTTAATATGACGTTATCTGGAGACGTTAATATGACGTTATCTGGAGACGTTAATATGACGTTATCTGGAGACGTTAATATGACGTTATCTGGAGACGTTAATATGACGTCTTCAGAGACGTCGCTGAGACCTGACATTAGGCCGTCATTTAGTACGTCTGTGGGACGTTTTTTACGACGTCATTTACGTCGAAAATGACCGTGAATGGACGTCGTCATGACGTAAAATTGCTACCTGGGTACCGGTTGGGATACCAATAGTAATTGACTCGACATCGCCTTTTGCCTAAGCCGCCTCCTACCGGCCCAGAGCCTCCACCACAGCCGCATTTCTATCCTTGATAGCCATCTGCAAGTTGAAATTGTCGAGCCGCGTCTTACGGACGTGACCTTTAACATGGGTGTTAAAATCGCGTGATCAGGCTCCACTGTTTAGCAGTAGTCAGTAGAGGTAAGTCCCACTCATAAATAAAGAAATGTTAGTATTAAAATTAACGTGGTTGTTACATATATTTTATTGGATATCGGGACACTCACGTATAATATGATCGGTCAATCCGACTCGAGTTTCGGCCGCATCTGGCGGCCTTTTTCAAGGAGAGTGAACGCGCGCGATGGCTGCCCGTTTGGCCCAAGGCGGGCGCGTGCATACGTACGTACATACATGAGTGTCCCGTTATCCAATTAAAGAAATGTTTGCGCCTGGACTACAAAAGAAGTCTTTAATCGACGTAGTTATCATAATTTAAAATAATTCGTTCCTATTAGGTACTTACTTACTACCTTACGGTTTGAAAAACGCAATAAACGCTGATGGATGAAAATGTGTAGTTTTTATTTCCGTTATACATTTATATCCTTAGCCGTTAGAAAGTTATTCGCCCTCTCTCAACGTACTCAAATTCGCTAGGTATGACGAAAATTTCGTTCAGTAGGCAACACTGGGAAAACCTCGATAGAACCGTCATCTACTCTGATTTGCTCAATGACATATGACAGTGACATTTCATCCATTAAGATCCTATTCATGACTTTTTCGTTATACACATTGTCACATTAGTGTTGTTTATTGAACGTTTTGCATGGCAACATTGAACGAATGAATGAACGATAAGTTTATTATCTGTATTATTTTTTATCTGTCTACTGCATACAAATAGCCGCAGCCTAAATATAAAGCGAGTGACAGCCTGACAGCTAACAAATGTCAATTAAATCGTGATAAGACTACGTATCACTGTCAAGTTTTTTTTTTTTTCAGATTGTAGGTAATGGCTCATTACTTTTTTTTTCTATGTACAATTTTTTTTATTACTCATTACTACACAAGAAGATAGAAAAGATTTCTATAACTGATGGATAGCTCCTCATAAAAATTATACCGGTACCTCATTAATACACAAAATGTTTTATTAAGCCTCCATTTGCTCAGTGCCCACGTCGTAAATTTAATTATCACACAAACTAACAAACACGTAGTATGCCTCAGTAGTGTACTACTTAGTCTGTGGCCTCATTCTAACTTATCTCACAGTCAACGTCAACCTAAAAGTGTTGCCGTTTTAGTGTTTTCCACACTATGAGGCGTTTTCTAGATGCAAAAAGACCTGTCATGGCCACTCAATTTCACCGTAGGTGTCGCCAATGTTTTATTTTGTTAGATTTTTTTTTTGGTAGATAAATTTTACAAAACAAACTGATGCCACACTAAGACTCACACAGATTGAGATCTATTTTTGACAAGTCAATTTGCAACTGTAAAACGCTTCATTCCTAGCACATTCCAAGGGTTTATCCATTTATAATTTTTATTTGTTTCTCACATTCTGACAACAAGAAACTTAACAGGATTCTAGTAAAATAAACTCTAAATAAAGGCTTTTCCCGTGGTGCATAATACATACAAGGTGTTGCAGCAAGGTACAATAATATGTATGGCAGTTCATCTACATTACGTTTTGAATCATAATTATAAATATGTAAAAATTAGGCATGAAAGCTCAACCTTTTTCCCCATGAAAATTTTTTTTTTGTTTTTAATTTATTTGACATGCCAATGACCAGATCTCGCCACGGATTTTTGTACGACGTCGCGGCGTCGGGGCCAAGGTTGTTTGTCAGCTGTACATGCGTTAAGGTTGAAACTGGTGATTTGGTGGGAATTTTATTTCAAGCTTTGACTCGAATTATCTCGTGATCTACCGTGCTGAAGGGAAAGAGACCTGTGGTGAAGAAGTCTACATCAGTGTTAGAATGGACTGTCAAAATGTTGTAGGGGTAAATCCACCACAAAATATAATGGCCCACAACTGTCAGGAATCATATGCACAATATACAACCGTCAAAGATATTTTTTATCGGCCTAGTAGTTCCTAAGATTTACGCACTAAAACAAAAAACTAGGAATGTTCGGATACCATCAAAGTATCTATACCTACTTATATCCGCAGTCTCAAACCATTAATCGATACTACTCATAAAGTATCGATCCTTATATCGATAATTTACCTTTTTTTTTAAGTAAGGTTGCAAATGTTAAAATAAAATAATTTCGTGAGGGTAAAACTTAATTATTAATAAGGTAATTTTTATTTAATAGACAAAAATATCTTTTGTTGTAAAACAAAACTTTTTAGAATGTTATTTTTTAAAGATACATTTCTCAACATCAAGATTATTCAAAAACAGTAACTGCTCTAAGTGTTTCAGAGACAATGTGTTCCTTGTTTGCGACATTGTTGCTTCAGCTTTGGAAAATAATCATTCGCTGGTAACCGATTGGACAGATAAGAATATACAAATTTCATCATATCCTTCGTCTTCCATTCTGCAAATGGATTGATTTAAAGGGAAACTACTGGATTTGATAAAGCGTGCGTTAGCACTGTCGCAGCCACGCATTTGAGTCGAACCATCCACTCGCCGGCGGCAGCTGTGGAGGAAGCAGCCTGTAAAAAGCAACAAAAGTACGCGACCATGGAACCGCAGTATTATTTTGTACCAGTAGCTGTGGAAACCTTGGGCAGTTGGGGAGCCGTGGCTAAAACCCTGGTGAAAGACATTGGTCGCCGAATTCGTGGTAAAAGTGGTGACTCCCGGTCTGGTTCGTTTCTGTTACAAAAGATTTCTATCACAATTCAGCGTAGTAATGCTGCCAGCATTTTGGGCTCCTTTGCACCAGGGATGGTGCAGGGCGGGTTATGTGATAGCTTGTAATATAGAATTTAAATGCCATCGTGACTTTATTTTTGTGGGTTTATAATTAATTTTGATATATCCGTATAAATAAAGTGAAACTTCATCGCCCTGGTGAGATTTCGTTTTCTTCTTGTGTCCGTGAGCTAACTCCTCATGATGTTTCCAAAAATCTTATTCTAGTTGTGCAGTAGAGGAGGCATCATCTTCTGACTCACTTGGGCTACTTAGATGTCCGACAGCTAAAGTTTGGATGTTTTAAATAAGTCTGAATCAATTCATCATCAGCCACAATGAATCAATCAATGAATCAATTCGATACCAAGTAATTTTATTTCGAAACCGAGTAAGTATCGCAAAATTGATTCGATTGATTCAATTCACGTACTTGGCATCGAAATGAAAAGTATTGAATACCTACTTGTATTTACTAGTATCGGAATATCCCTACAAATAATTTTAACAATAAAGAACCGACTTTCAACGGAAAACTTATAAAGTAAACAAGTTTTCCTCGATTTCTCTAGTACATCATCATCAGATCCTGGTTTCCTTATTATGGTAACACCCTTGGAATATCTTCTTTACAACAAAAAAAGAATCATCAAAATCGGTTCATAAACGTCGAAGTTATCCGCGAACACACATAAAAAAAAAGAAAAAAATATATACATACGGCACAGATTTCTAAACAGATGAAACCTTCGTGAACGACACTGTGAGGCCAGTAATTAGTAATGTATGCGTGACAGCTCTCACCGACGTTGTCAAATTACTCACGTTGGTGTGCGTGTAATGTTCCCAGTCTTAAGAAAAAAATACCACTGTTGTTGTCTTAGCTTCGGAAATCTTCGCGTATAATAAACACATATATTATAATGTTAAAATAATTTATTATTACACCGATTATATATTATTCGAGGATTTCTTGTTATTACTAGTTCCATCCTATGAAGTTAAGAATTTTGATTTTGCATGCAACTAAAAATTCGAATATTCGTACATAAAAATTCGGAATAAAAAGACAACGCCGAATAATAGTAAAAGTCATGTGTGTGTTTATTTTGAGTATTCTATCGGAGCTTCTTGTGAAATTTTGAATATTATGCTTGACAAAAGGTGGCAACTACCTACTCATATAATATCGGTGAACACAGGAGGTGCAGAGAATTTTTTGTCAACTGATTTGATGTTGGGGGGCCAGATAATTATTCAATTTGTTTATTATCCAATCTTTGTCTGGACGCGTGTCGCAAACGAAAAGTTCACCTTTTCAAAAATGTTGATATAAACCAACGAAAACCGTCTAAGAGTTTATGTAAATCAGTTGAACATTATTGACATTCGACAAAGAAAGTCAGGACAGAATGAACAGCAGCCTCACGTCCACTCAGAGAACCAAAATCAAGTTTGTGGGACAGGGAGCTCGAAAGTGCAACGCTTTATACCTACAACCCACCTTGGCAGCAAGGCCAGTATATATTATGTGGTGCCAACAGCGATTGACCTGATCCCAACATCTTTTTTGGGTAAGTATGTACGCACAAATTAGCACCGTATAAAACTTCGACAATGTCACTACTGACTCGACCAGATAACATGAGGTTGATTCAAACGATTAGATCTCTCAAAAGAACTCGCCTACTTTTTTAAGCTCCACTATACCTACTTACAAGAATTAAAACTTGCTTCATAACTATACTTTTTAACACTATTAGTAATATAATAAATACTAATAATGACGTAGATTTGTGCTAGGCATCGATTGACATTAAATTAAAAAATTACGATTATAAAAATAGGGTTTAAAATAGAATAATACAATTTACTTATGTACCTAAATAATTTGGTGTACGAGTATCTTCAAAAAAAACATAATCTATATTTTACCTTAACTTTAGGGAAAATTATTTCAGTTTAGTACAGGAACACTAACCAATTTTCGTTGAGGTGTTGTGTTTCTATTCATCAATCGAAATGAAATCGCCTAAATAATACAAAAAGCAGTAAAAATATTCAAACTTTCCTATGAAATGATATTCCTCTTTCCTTTTCTTATTTTTGGGAACAATGTTTGCAATGTTTGAAGACACAAGACGGCATAATCTTGTACAAAACTTAAAATCACACGGGACTCCCGTACGAGACGGAAGTCCGTTTCGTACTGACTGGAGTTTGTATTTGCTTTGGCGTTTGATATTTGCTTTCTGGACCTAAGGATATGTGTTCTGCACGTTCCATCTGCCTTTTGTTTTAGAAATCTGTGACATACGGTCGAATTGAGAAATCTCCTTTTTTTTTGAAGTCGGTTAAAAACCTCTTCAGTTTTATAATATTAGTACAGATACTGGATAAATTTCAGGCCTTCAGTAAAGTACAATAGGGTTTAGTAAAATTCCGTATTGTTTGGTAGAAGTAAATTTAAAAAATTACGCCACCGAGATATGGCATAAATGCCAAAATAAACGTTTGCGCGAGTTGAGTGTCTAGTGGCACCATCGAGTTACCGACGCCCGACTTATATTATATATCAAAGATATTTAAAGTTGCATTGAACAGATACAGTAAACTTGGAACTGTATTAATCGCAAGTTTTTTTTAAATCTCGTTCCGTTATTTTGTGGTTACATTTTATTTAAAGACATCGCAAAATTTACTGTTTGATTTTTCATATAATAGTTAATGAGGCGTTTTCCAGACGCAAAAAGACTTGTCAAAGATAGTTCTAAATATTGTCAAGTGTGGCACCACTGTTGGTTTTTGTGAAATTTCTCTAAAAAAATAAAACAGTGGCGCCACTTACGGTGAAATTGGGAACTGTATTTGACAGGTCTTTTTACGTCTTGAAAACGTCCCATTAGATTTTAAATACCAGACTCTTACATTTGGACAAAACATGCTTTTGAGTCTTGTTGGGTGCCAAGGTGCCATCTAGTATTAAAAGTAGTGTCGTTTGCCGTTTCATTATGTATTTTTTAATTTTGACGTTTTGTAAAAAAAAAACTCAGAAGGGGCAACACTGCGACCCTGTTTGAAAACTAGATATTATTCTTATCTGTAAGTTTTTTAATTATAATTAGAGTTTTATCATTAGTATTGAATAAAAATGTTGAGATATCGTGGTAAAAAGAAAGTGCTGGACAAAGTAAAAGAGCTGGACGCGTTCCCCAAAGTTCCGGAAGAATACGTAGACAGTACACCGGTCGGAGGAACATTCTCTATCATAGCCTTTATAATAATTTTGTACCTCATCTATAGCGAAGTTACCTACTACTTCGATAGTAACTTGGTGTTTAAGTTTATGCCCGATACTGATATGGATGAAAAGCTGCGAATAAACATCGACCTCACAGTGGCTATGCCGTGCTCTAACATCGGAGCGGATATTTTGGATTCCACATCACAGAGTGTGTTCGGCTTCGGTGAACTACAAGAAGAAGACACTTGGTTCGAGCTAACAACTGAACAGCAAGATGCTTTTGAGGCTGTCAAATACCTTAATTCATACTTAAGAGAGGAATATCATTCTGTGTGGCAGTTACTCTGGAAAAAGGGTCACGGATCGGTTAGAGGCACTGTGCCGCCCCGGAAAACGAAACCTAACCGCCGCCCGGACGCGTGTCGCCTCCACGGAGTCCTGACATTGAATAAAGTTGCCGGAAATTTCCATATCACTGCAGGAAAAAGCTTGCATTTACCAAGAGGTCATATCCATTTGAATATGCTATTTGATGACACACCACAAAACTTCAGCCATAGGATTCATCGCCTGAGCTTCGGTAGTCCTGCTAACGGAATAATATACCCTTTAGAAGGCGATGAAAAAACAACAAATGAAGAAAATATGTTATACCAATATTTTGTTGAAGTAGTCCCAACCGATATTGATACAACTTTTGACTCTATCAAAACATTCCAATACTCCGTCAAGGAGTTGGAGAGACCCATTAGTCATGCGAAAGGGTCTCACGGAGTGCCAGGTATATTTTTCAAGTATGACATGGCTGCTTTAAAAGTGAAAGTTTACCAGGAAAGAGAAAATATACTACAATTTACTCTAAGACTTTTCTCGATAATAGGTGGTATATATTTCATTATAGGTTTTCTTAACAATATTGTATTGACAATAAAAACTATTTTAGTTCCTAAGAAACCTTCATTCGTTCCAATGAAAGCGGGTCCAAGTAAAGGTCATCAAAATCCTTTATTGGTTTCACCGGATTTAACTGTTCCCGATCTAATAAAACAATGATAAATAATGACCTTAGTGTTAA
The DNA here is from genome assembly GCA_017562165.1 of Ectropis grisescens. Classification (NCBI taxonomy): domain Eukaryota; kingdom Metazoa; phylum Arthropoda; class Insecta; order Lepidoptera; family Geometridae; genus Ectropis; species Ectropis grisescens. The sequence continues at coordinate 1,940,559 of CM029780.1, forward strand.
GTAAAGATATATTTTGTATATAAATCAATATTTCCACTAAATAACTCAATTATTTAAAGATGCCTTTTGATACTGTTAACAATAGATGAGAATGTTAGAAATGAAAGATTGACACATTGACAGTGGCCTCTGAATTTTGAATATATTTGAGGAGTTGGGTTTTTGGATAACTTTAGCCACATACTTTTTGTTAAGGAAAAATCTAATTAGTTCACCGCAACCACATGCAAATGCAATAGGAGGAGATGTGTGTTTCAAACATTCTTTGGATGGGTGAAATCTTGCAAGTTTGCATCGCTGACATGTGTAATAGCAGTTTTGCTATGCAGGTAAAGCTTGGTGCAACATTAGTACTGTTCAATACCATAATTCTAAGTTATCACTTCTATCAGCAGTCCCTATACTACCGTTTTTTATCTATTCTAAATCCACTGGTAATACATATTTCTATGGTACTGTCTATTGAACAGTTCAAAGAGCAAGGTTAATACCATATTTCAAAATAATTTCTGGAAGAAAAGACAAAAATAATATAATAAAACAATAGCACCTGCTGACGGGGTTCTATAAATTTAAGTAATATATGTTAAATGAAGTAAATTAGATACCTACATTTGACTTATATTTTGCCAAATTAAATTAACTGAAATAAGTGAAGAGACAGTTACAATTTAGTACTAAAAAAGCAACAGTGCTGTCTAGTTTCCCAACTAAATGGGTAAGAAAAAAACAGACACAAATATAGACTCAATTTTATTAGAATTTAAATCAACAGAAAGAGGCGAACCCCCCGGTGGGCTCTCGCTTCTGAGGGGCTAATATTGTTTGATAATTTAACCGAATCGAAGCCAGAAATGAAAATGAAGTAGAAAAAGTCATTTGATATTGCATTTATTAAACAACATCACATCATGACTGGTAAATGTAATTGTTATGTCCAATAAATAATTATGTAAATATTATGATGATGTATGTATATAGTGAAAGTAATGGTACTGTAATCTCGTATTTTTGTACTGTGTGCATTTTTATTACAAGTGTATTTGTGTTTTAATGGTTTTTAAGTATATGAAATAGTTTAATTTTTTTGTATGTTTGTGTGAATGATGCTATGTAAAGAAGCAAACAGATATAGTAGTGTCAATTTCACCATAGGTGATACTAAAAAGTCTTTTTATTTACTTGTTACTGAACTTGAAATAATTAAACTTGCAAAACACTTACAAAATATAGATTTCAATCTCAATCTATTAGAATTTCGGTTTAAAATCAACTGGAGGGCTCGCGCTGCAAACCGCGTAAAAAAAATCACAAATTGAAACATAGGCACCACACGTCGTGAATTTGAGAACTTACTACTTTTGTCAAGTCCATTTTTGCTTCTTGAAAATATCTCATCCTTAGGAGAATCACAAAAAGTGCTGATTGAACGACGGACATTAGGTATCTTTGAAAGATTTATAAATATTTTATGGGATTTAGGTTTTTTTTAAATATACCAAAATAAGATAAAATGGAAGACAATGGTTATTTCAAGTCATTCATCAAACTTGCCTAGCAGAGATCTGTTCCCAATATGACAATATTTAATTAGCACAAGTTGACAATATTATTTATTTACACTATTGCTTAACTTATAATGTATTTCATATTACAAAAATTGCACTCATTTATTTATTATTTTTAAAATAAAAATTGTTACATGACATGTCTGTTATTTTATTCAAAAAATTTATATCTTTAGTATTATGAAGGTAGAAGTTTGTGAGAGTGTATGTTTGTTACTTCTTCACGTTCCAATATCTGCGTGTCACTGTGCTATTATGTGGCAGGCATGTTGCTTACCATGAGGTACAAGTCCTGCTTGTCTCGTTACTCTGTATTTAAAAAAAAAGATACATTTTAATGCTCCCTATGTAAGCGGTATCCGCATGTGTTGGTTCAGGCTATTATCTATCTGTGCTCCCAATTTATACCTGATCCGTTCAAGTGCTCAGACGTGATTGAGCAACGATCATCCAAACTGGCATGTATAATATTTTAATAATAAAATTTAAAAAAAATTGGCTGTCAAGCGTTTTAGAACGGAACAGGTGCGGTATTTCTATGGCAACCGATTAGAAATTATCTAAATCAATTAGATACGTAAAAAAACAATTATCTGATGAAATTACGTACCCAATCGATTTTGGAGCGTCAAAAACCATGAATTCATGTCAAATTTCAGTTTGCCTATGGCTACTGTCCGTGGATTCTAAACAGCAAAGTTGACCTAAGTTTTATTGGGCTGTGAATTAACCTTATCGTCACGCTCGTAAATGAAAGAAATGTTCGTTTAAACACGGGACTTCTGAGTTATAAGTTTTCACTTCTATCCGGCCTCACAAGGAGAGTAAAGTAAAGAATAAAAAAAACTAAAGATATTAAGATATTGACCAAATGCGAATTGGTGGATAACATAAATGTTCTAGAAAGTGCTCACGAGAAAAACGTGACGTGTCGGATTCCTCCCGGTGTTTTTCTTCACCGTTAAAGGGGGTGATGACAAACTTTTTAAGGAAATACTCAGAATGCAGTCGGAATTCGAACCTATCACCTCACGATTGTGATATTAGAATTTCTCGCCACTAGGATAGCACGGCCTCCAACGGTCTCAAATTGATTTTAAAAACATTAAGTACACAGCTGGGCTTAATCACGATCTAAAATTATATATTGACTATTAACTGTCCTACTTCCTACTGTCCAGGCGATAAATCAGTACAAACAAATAAAATTAGAGTGTCTATATTCTATATGCACTATGTAATATCAAAATAACCGCTTTTTACTAAATTCAAATGAAAGTATAATATGCGGTAAGTACCTACTTACCTTAAGTGTATAATTATAAAAAAAGACTTATTAGGTAGGTATATATTTATTGTATTTTTTTTGTCTGTTTTTTTCGGCTAACCTCCGAAACGGCTGGACTGATTAAAACGAGACTTCCACTATCAGATAACTGATCTTCTAAGGCATAACATAGACATTTCATAGTCGAGAAAAATTATCAAGTAAAAAAAATCCATGAAAAAATAGAAAACCCTTAAAACGCGGGTGACACCTCGGACACAGCTAGTATAAAATAAGAGAACGATAAATAATTATAAAATCAATTTAGGACGCTCAATTTTAAATATCGGGGATGAAACGGCGAATAGCGTCGCTGAAAAAATAACGAATAAATAAAATAACTATAATTACAAAAACAGGTGTCTTCGCCTTAACTTTGGTGTTTGCGAGGTGAACAAATGATGTTGCTCTCTCTTTCATTCTCATCTCTGTTGCATCAACAATTTGTTCTCCGTCCCGCACACACGTCACTGTAAACCGCTGTGTTGCCGTGCTACAGAATTTGTCGCTAATTGAAGGTAAGTTAAAAGTATTCATGTTTTTAGATTTTTAGTTGAGGTTATGTTAATCCAAAGGCTTTAAACGATACCTTAACATTGGAGTAACAAAGTGTTGTATCAGTAGTGGTAGATCAGCTAGTTTTCCCTATGAAATGGGATTTTAACGCTAATCATACAATATTATGTATTTTACAATTGAACGGAGATAAAATGCACTTGTTTATATTAAATGTTTTACAGATGCAGATTTTCCGAAAATTATAACCTAAAATAGAAACAGTTGTGTCGTTATTTTTTATTTTGTTGTGTGATTATGAGCAAAATAATTTAGAATTAGTTCCATAGTATCTCAATCTAAGCAAGTCTATTTAATGGCCTGATAGTAGAAAATAGGTCATGTCAAAAGAAACTTGGTCTTCATAAAGCCTTCCAGAATTTCCTAGTAATGGTTTATCTAATTAGGTATTCCATGAAATAAATTCAAGCAATTCGAGATATTTTGACAGATAATTTTAATGGCTCTCTTTTCATTATCCTCTCTTTTCCACTTTTTCAGTGTTATCAAACATCGCGTTATGGTCTGTCGTAGAATGGTAGGTAGGCCAAGATATGGAGTTTCAAAATAATTATTCGAAGAAGAAAAAATAGATAGTTTCAAACTACCTAATAAACACCTTTAGTGGTTTTCTCGGAATAAAGTACTGGCATCTGCTATTTACTTATTTCAATTTAGTAACAATACATGATACATAATTTTCAAAAGGAATGTTCCATGACTACCGTGTTTGTGTGTGATGATTCGTGAAATTACAATTTATTGATTTCGATAAAACGTTATACTTAAAAAAAACAAGTCCAAATTATGTAATATTAATAACTACAACTGTAAAGTGTAAATTACTTTTTAATCTATCACGTATCATGGCTCATGATCATGGCTAGCCGTCTGCGGTAAAGGTAAAGGCTGCTGCAATACTCCTCATAGCTATAAAGTTCTAACGTATAAAGTTTTTTCAGATCCATTTAAATTATCTTTAAATGTAGCTGTTTGCCACCTAGGGACTCTAATTTTTCTGATACGGCAACAGCGCCGCTCCGTTTGGCCGCCGCGCCGGTCCGGTAGTTTCGTTCTTCGTTCATTCCGTCGCCATTCGCGCGGCGGCTTCGCCTCCCGACGAACGTCTGTACGTTCGATAACGACGAAACATTCGAAAAGTTTCTCAACTTTTACACAACGGGCCCCGATTCAACACTTTTTGTCGATGCGAGACGACAGTGCGGTGTTCTAAGTGCAGTTGTGTTTGTGAAGTGCGTTGCGTTTTTTGCGATATCCGTTTACCGTTCCGTTTGAACGTTACTGTTTTCGATAAAAAGCGCGTGCAGTCGCGATCTTCGCGAGGGCCGTAAATGGTAAAGTTGGATGTTGGGGCTGACGTCGCGTCGCCCGTCGGTGAAAGTAGACCTTTGTAAGTTCATAAGGACACGGGCGGTTGCAACTGGCTCGGAACGACTCGTTTCGCTTGCAGTTTGCGAGAAGGTGAGCGGCATGAATTACCTACTTATTTACTCTTCACGTTTTACTGTTACGCTTTTTGCGAGCGTTTTTTTGCATAACAAATAGATTTCTCACATAAGTAGACGACGTAGACGTTTGACTTCAGTGAACATAGTTTATATCACTATTCTATCCGTTCTATCGTAATTTATTGGTCCAAATATATGTATTTAGTGCTCTGTCCAGAAATTTATATTATAGATACCTATCGGATTTTTGTGTACAATACAGAACATTGGGTAAAGTTAGTAGCTAATTACAAATTAAATAAACAAAAGCAGTTTCGTTTGAAAAGATAAATCTACTATTAATTAAAGCGTCTGTGTAAAAGAAAATACCTATTTTGAATTCATATTTTATATTTGCATAAAGCAGGTGCATATTTCTTATAATAGGTAGTGTACCTAGCTCCAATATGTAGTGGTAGTAATAACTTACAACTTAGTCATCCTTTACCACACGCGTACATTAGGTTCCTAATTCCATTTGTTAATCAAAAATAACGCTTTAATTCAACGCGTTAATTTTACGTGTCGCCGTCACTACCTACCTATATCGAATCGAACCTGTTAGTGACAGGTTCGAATGGTTCGATACTCAAAATTAGAACAAAACTGGGTTTGGGAACTTGACAGCTTTTTGTACCCCACCTATAGTATCATCAAATCGAAATTACTTACTTTGTAAAACTGTTTCCTAGTTTCCGTATCATTCCATTATTTAGTTAAACTAAATCGCCGTGTACCATTTGTTTACATAGTTGTTGCATTACATAAAGTGAATCCGATAAACATGCTTTATTGCATTGACCTTGATAGTCTAGAATTATTGTGTTGCATCGTGTAGGTATCTTTGCTCTTTGCTTGTCTTGCGTTGACAGCAGGATGTTGTAAGTTGTAAGTCACCTTTAAAGGATGAAAAGTAATAATATTAAATTATCGTGAAACGTAACCTTCTTTTCTGCCAGACTTCTTTAATTTTCAATCAAATCCAATCAAGGACATGCAATCCAAGAAATCACTTTACGTAGGTAGCTAGTGATAAAATGCATAAAAGGTTGGGTACAAAAGGACCTATTATAGTAAGCAATTTTTGCAACATTACTAAAAAAGTACTTATACCTACCTAGGCAGGTAAAGGCATTACGTAAATAAATGTACATAGTTATGGTGAAGAATAATGATCAAAACAAAAGTTGATAAAAATAAAATGTTGACGTGAACACAGCTCGGACAGCTCCCACAACAAAATATTACTTGCATTTTACTTTTTACCATTGAACATTGAAATTGAAAAACGGAAGAAGCGGCAGACTCTCCTCACCGATGGCGATGTAAAATCAGGTGACGTCTCCTGATTGAGATCAGTCGCAACGTGAGCGACAAATGGAGCGCATGTGTGCTAATAATTCCACGAAATTCGATTTGAGCTGTTACAATGGCATTTTGTGTGTGTACAAGGTGCACAAATAGTGCCAAGTCCAAGAAAAAGTTTCGTGGCATCACTTTTCATACGCAATTACACAAAATCTTTAATTATTTCATTTAAAATAATATTTTCTGTTGTAAACAATTCAGCATTTGTAAAAAGGGACAGATATACATGACGTGAAAGAGTGGGACACGACCAGCGATATGTTGACTGCAGCGATAACGCCCAATGTTTACGTCACGGGCAACGGCTACACCTTCTCTTTCACGCCAGTGTCTTCGTATGTATTTCTATTCTTCTCGAAAAAATATTTAAACAATCGTGTAACTGTGGTTTGTATAGCTATCTCATTTCCATATACTGCTAATTTGCTATGATGTCTTTGTCATTCATTACAATGTATCTCACGATGGAAGTGTAGCTGTGTGCACGTTGTGTATTTGTGTGAAATTTTCGCCACATTATTTTGATTTTATATTAGAACTTACCTCATCTTCCTTTTCTTAAATATATCGATGCTTTTTACGAATGTCTATGAAAGTAGGTATCTACGGAGTATACTTTAGTCAGAATAGATACTATAGAAAGTCACACCAGAAACAAGACCTAATTGAATTGGGTACCTACGTAATACATAGGTACCTAACAGATGAAATGTTCCAAAATCATTGGTAGTTTTCTCAATTGTGGACATAAACACTGGCAAAAAGGCTTTATTTTTACACGTTTTCAATGAATAAACTATAGAACTCTGTTGAGGCAATAAAGAAATTTAGACTCTTTCATTTCGAAGGCATCAAAAGCCTTTGTTTATGTCTATTGTTGACCTTTATTTATTACTTTATGCAGATAGATAGAAACAAATATTAAAATACGATAGACATGGTGCAGGCAGGTACTTACCTACTTCCTGCGTAGAAAATTGTTTTTGTTTTTAAAACCTATATAGGCAGGCGTTTTTTTCGTCGATTCTTTTTTATGGAACACGCTTATTTTCGAAAATTTTACGGAGTGTCTATGAATTATTGGAGAACTCTGTGTACCACCGGTGTCCCTTTCGGGGCACTGTGTGCCCCCGCGTGTCTTCACAAAAAAAAAACCCTGCACATAGATAAGTGTATATTTTTGTTTTAAAATAAATACGTTGGTTTCATGGACGTATAAAAAAGTCGGACGTAGTCTCGCTAAAACAAAAACTGTGTCACAAGAGTCGGCCACATATGCACGTGTGCGTTGTCAGGTTGTCACTGATAGGCTGACACGCAACATATACACAAGTGGCGCGTGTAATGACCCACTGATGTGTGCGTGTCAGCCTGTATGTGATAGCGCACACGTGCATATTACGTGGCCGACTCGATGGACACAGTTGTTGTTTTAGCGAGACTATGTCAGACTTTTTTATACGTCCATGGTTGGTTTTAAACTTATAGAGTTAGTCTATCTTCTAACCAGGGTCATAACGCGACGTTAACGTTGATTTAAGTAGGTATATAAAATATTTAAGCGCCATTAAGTCCATATACCTACAATAATAACATCTACATCGTACACATATCACGTTTTGTTTTAATCGTTGAATTGGTTCGCTAACTTTCTCTCGAATTTAGACAGCGCCAGTGGAGTAGAATCTGATTTCTATTTTATGTCTCTCATTCATTAGTTTCATCATTAGTGGATGACATCATTACGGTGTTATCGAATCCGTCATCGGAAACTTATTAACTTATATAATAACCCTTTTCTTTATATAATCTGCGTCAGTTTTGTCTAGGTTAGCGTGTTCGTCATGGACCGCATCGCCGTTTAACATCAGGCGAGACGGCGGTGGGTGATCTCCAAATAAAAAAAATGTCTGTAATGTCGGACGATATGCGATAGTTTAACGTGACGTCATAACGAAACACTGATGAAATGATTCCATACAAAGCAATCGAGTGAAGGCGAGATAGATGCGGCGCAAACGTCCAATGAGCGTAACGGGACAATAAGTGCAACGGGACACTTTCGTGCGTGCCTGCGGCGTTCATCGATTTATTAGACGTCACGTCAAAATGGTTGTCTGTAAAGTCGGTTGATTTACGGACGATAGTTTTTTTTTCTTTAAATAAAGAGTGACGAGACGATCAGGACATGTGCCTGATGGTAAGTAACATGCCTGACACATAACAGCACAGTGACACGCAGCTATTAGAACATGAAGAGTCCAAATCATTACCTAGCACTGCACTGCGCTCGTCACCCAGAGATCTAAGATCTTATATCTCTAAGCCCTGTAATTTCTCTGGAAACAACATCATAACAAAACATTGATAGATGCGGCGCAAGCGGACAATGAGCGTAACGGGACACTTTTGTTAGATGTCACGTCAAAAAAAGTTTATAGGTATTTTAGTACTTAGGTACTCGTTCAAACATAATTAGGTACTACAGGGATGAAATTTGCTACATTCGTAGATGACAGTCTGGAATAACAAATAGGCTATTTTTTATCCCGCGAAAATCACGGGATCGGGATCTATACGAGTGACACTCGTAAGACTTAAAATGATTACTAAAAGGTTTCATGTGGAACTTCTTGTGTAGTGATGCGTGTTTTTTATATTAAGATTTCTGTTTTGTGGCTTTTACTACAGAGTTGTTATATTGTATTGTGAAAAAGAAAAAACCCTAAACCTTCGGTATTTAAAAAATTAATCACTATTATGGCCACTGTTCCGGTTTCAGTAGAAATTTAGTAGCTACGTAGGTGCCTCGTACATTGAGAGCAGACACGTGTATAAAATCGATTATTTCACCCACGGATGGATGTGTGACGGGTGGTCATCATCATAATCAGCCCACAATTACTACTATGGGCTTTTTATGTTATGTCCACTTCAAACTCTCTACACACTAGGGCTAGTGTGTAGAGAGTTTGAAGTGGAATATCAGAGGAAATCAGAGTGGGTATCAGAGGAAATTACGTAAAACTAGTGGGGCGGACCCTACATCGCACCATAAATCACCAATCATATGGTGCGATGTAGGGTCTTCCCCACTACTTTTACGTCATTTCCTCTAATTTTAGGCCTCGTGTGTAGAGGGTTTTAGATTCATAAGGTAGGTAAGGTAACCCTGACGATTCAAATTCGGAATAACAATCCTTGTCTCTGTTTCTAAACGGATATTAGTCTTATTACGCTTGGCTCAATTTAGTCGCTACTTAATTAAGTGATGTAATAAATAATAGCATTCAATATCCTTAGCATACCAAATTCGGAAGCGAGGATTGCTGCTGCTGGTACATATATTATAAATTGCCATGGCATTAAAAAAAGTGTTGCAAAAACAAAATGAAAAATTTCTTCGAAATAAAATTGTAAGTTCCAATTATTTCCCGGATTAAAAATAGCCTATGTGCTATTACAGACTATATTCTAACCGTGTTCCAAATTTTGATCCGATCCGTTAAGCCCTTCCGACGTGATTGAGCGACAGACTTTAACATTTACAATATTGGTTGGATTACCATTTCGATCATGTCAGCATTCAAACAAAATAAACAGCATCAAAATCGGTTCACCCGTTTAGAAACTACGATTCCAGCGAAACACGTCAAACAAATACAGCTCTCTTTTTTACGGAGGGAACTAAAACCGACGTTCTTTCATGCCAATTGAGAATTCAGCGTTATTACGTGTGCAATTAAAACGAAATTACAATAAACAACATTCCGCCAGCTGAAGCACTAAAGCTGGTGCCATTCATGCACCGTCGCCTGTAGGTCACTGCCCTGCACCGTACCCTAGACTTGCCACAGATTCACAACCACGCGGCGCCACTATCTGATGTACTTACATATTTGAAAGCTGTAGTACTACTGCCTGGCTTAGTACCAGATATTCGTCGCGGGTAATGAGCGGTGGCGCGCACTCTACCTGTTGATTGCGGACCCGCCAAGCCGGTTCTTCCACTGAAAAAATAGGTTCTTGCCGACATTGACTATTCAACTATGGTTACCTTTAATAAGAACTTTATTAGTAAAAACTTTCTTTTTATGGTTTTTAATCTATGACTCTACCAAAAAAAAAAAAAAAAATAAGTAATAAATATTTCTTATTGCGGTTTCCATCGTCATATTACATTAAAGCTGAAGAGTTTGTTTGTTTGAACGCTAGGATCTCGGGAATTACTGGTCCGAATTGAAAGATTATTTTTCTATTAGATAGTCCATTTATCGAGGAAGGCTATAGGCTATAGAACATAACGATACTATCAATAGAAGGGGAGCATGAATCTAGAATGTAACAAAAACGGGAAAAAAATATTCCTTTTTGAGAGTTTTCGTAGCGTGCTTTGATATGACAGCATGTGTCTAAGATTGCGTCAACTTCAACTTCATTTTTTTCTTTTGGGTTCCATTCGGTAATGCCACCGTAATTTCGCCAATGTCCAAGATTGCGAATTTGAATATAAACCTTTGCTAATAAAATTTGTTTCTAAATCTGAGTTGATACGACCAATTTCCGACAGGTGGCGTAGCAGGTAGTTGAAGAGGTTTTTTGTTTGAAAGCGATATTCTCAGGAATGACTGAACCGATTTCAGTCATTCTTTCACCGTTTGATATGTACGGGATCCCGATGAGCGCTATTTATTAACCACGGGCGAAGCCGGGGCGGACATCTAGTTTATTTATTATATAAATAGCCTATTCATTTGTTTTTATGCCATTTTTTCTATTGTACAACCACTTAAACAATAAAAATATTTTTTTAAACGCGCCTGTGTTTTGTGATTTTTACGAATAGATATTTTTTGTTTGGAACGAAATTTGAATTTGACATTGACAATCGAACCAACGTCGTATATTTTTTCATGTTTTTTTTGCTTTCATTAATCAGTAGCGTACCGCGTTCCGCTTTGCCACCAACAGCGTCGAATCTGACGGCCAGATGCTATTTCTCGCAGTCATTGCTTCTATAATGGGAGTATTATTCACGCATAGTAATAACTAGTCATCATTCCACTAAATTGACCATCGATCTCTAATTAAAACACGGAAATGAGCTATAAATTATACATACGAACATAAAATCACGAATAATTTCTCGTAGGGTTTGCGGAACACCCAGGGTGATGAAAATATGATGATCTACCTTTGACCGTAAATAAGTACTAACTTCTCTATGGTATAATGGTATATATGTATCATCAGGTCATCACTTAAAGCATCGATACTGACTACAGATTTTCATAATTCTAGACCGCCTACACTGACTGTCTTGAATACTTTTGAAAATTTTATATTTATGTTAATAATTTAAACGCAAAAAAAGTTTTTACCTTTTCATCCTCCAAATTTTAATTCAAAACTGATGTGTACTCACGTGTGTGTGTACATGTGTGTGTGTTTTGACTCACGTAGTAATTATTAAATGTATATATATGTAGGTATGACGGACGGACGGACAGCGAAGTCGCAGTAATAGGGTCCCGTTTTTACCTTTTGGGCACAGAACCCTAAAAATAATGAACCCGTTAGTTACATTATATAGAAATATCGTAAACATATTTTTCTTTTTGTTTCAAAAATTAAATATAACGAAGATAGAATGCTACAAGTTTCGAGTGAAGTCGCTTAATGCCCGGTTTACATTATTCCAGTCCAGCGATTGAACCCAGCGAAAGATTGCTTACTGAAAATCAAGTTAACATTCTAGTCTGCCTAGGTTTACATTTTTCCAGTAAGCAATCTAGCGCTGGATTCGATCGCTGGACTGGAATAATGTAAACCGGGCATAATGATAAGATTTTCACGAAAAACGTTAGTGATATAATGAAATTTATATATATATATGAAATCGTTAGCGAAATATAATCCCCTATTCTGGATGTTTGATGACCTATATACAAATACATAAAAATATCTTTAATACAAACAGATTAGTTGATTTTCAATAATTTGATGAATCACAAAAATCGTGTTCGATATCTATAATTAATTAATTAATATTATAAAGCTGAAGAGGTTTTCTGTTTGAACGCGCTAGTCTCAGGAACTACTGGAAGACTGATTTCAGACCCCGCCCGTGGTACATTTTTTTTTTAAATAAAGATTGACGAGACTAGCTGGACATGTGCCTGATGGTAAGCAACATGCCTGACACATAACAGCACAGTGACACGCAGCTATTGGACAGTGAAAAGTCCAAATCATTACCTAGCACTGCACTGCGCTCCTCACCCAGAGACAAAAGATGTTTTATCTCTATGCCCTCTAATTTCCCTGGAAACATTGCCCTTCACACAACACATTACTGCTTGGCGGTAGATTAACTGGCAAATGTGTGATACTTCCCCAAACGGACTGCAAAGAGTCTCACTACAAAACTCACTACTACACTACACTCGCCCTCAATCCCAAAAAACGGTAAATAAACTTCGAATACGTGCTTTGAGCGTTATTTATCGTGTTCGAAACCCGAGAACCAACAAAAAAGGGGTTTTGTTGACACTGGCCGCCTTCGGATCTAAGTGTTCCCCGACCCCTTCAACACGTGTGTTTCTATCAAACTACGAGGAGGTAGTTAATGAAATCTCAAGACCCTCCCCCTGAAAAAAAAAGAAGTGTGGCACTCGGAGACTGCCGCGGTAAAGCTATTGCATGATGCATGCATTTTTATCAATATAAGCAATAGGGATGTTAACAATTTTTCGGAATTGCTTTTATTTTGAAGAGTGACATTTGTTTACCATAAAAAATATCACGGGAAATCCGTTAAGTTGGCAACACTGCTAAGAGCATTTAGTCTGTAAAGCTGATACAAATAAGATTCAAAGTCGAATGACCGAGTGGGGAGGACGGCGTTACGGTCTTCTATCCCTCTTTCTTGTGAACATAAGAAAGAGATGCACGATCACTAAAATTCGGTCCCCAGGCCCGCGATAAAAGCTATGCAATAGCTTAAAAGCAAAGTTTACAAAGTCTGTAATGTTTCATTTCTTTTACCTTGTAGCATATTTTTTTAAATAAAACTTCATTAGCCGTGTAGTTTCGTCACTTTTTGATTGTGGAAAATTTTATGGGCTCGCGGTCACCAACCTGCTCTCAGTCAGCGTGGTGGAGTATGGCCTTGACTCTCTGTATGTGAGAGGGTCAAGGCTATGGGAACATAAATGGGCTGCTAATGTTTTTGGTTATCTTTCAAATTGCCTGCGAAGCCGAAGGTCGTGGGTTCGATTCCCACCCAGTGCAAATATTTGTGTGATGAATTCAAATAGTTGTACTGTGTCTGGGTGTTTCTATATTATATCAGCTATTTGGCCGCCATATTAGAAGCTTTGATTAGTTTGGGATCAGATGGTGCTGTGTGTGAATTGTCCACCAATATTTTTTTTTTTTAATAGCTGCGTGATATAGTATTGTTACGGTTAGACGTATTTCTTATCATTAGGCACTTCAGGAAAGCCGACAGAAATTAAAACTTGGAACAATTATTACGTATCTACAATTCCACATACACAATCTAATATTTTTTTCGGAAGGAGAGAGTCAAGCCCTTTATCAAAGTCAGTCACTCTGCGCTCTTGATTCAATTTAGGAATCCTTCGCTTGCATGGTCATCAAACGGTTAAAAGTAACTTTGCAGTTTTGTATTATCAAATACTTAACTATTAATTCAAGAAAGTAGTTAGTCCTAATAGGATTTAGGATTTTTTTCGCTACAATTTTTAAAAATTATAATAATGACTTAATGACGAATTATAAATTTTATTTTTTCTTGTTTATTTTGTGTAACTAATTTTAACATAGGTAATTCTTTATGGTATTCTATTTCGAAATTGATTAATTAATTGTAATGGTAATTGTGTGTTATGGGTCATAGCAACCTGAAATAAACTGATTTTATTTTATTTTAAATAAAATCTATGGTCCTAATCAATTCGATTTCTCCCGTACTCGGCCCAGTCACTATACTACGAGTATGTTTAAAGATTCTAACCATCTAACCTCTAACTCTAGAAATTACGGAAACCGAACACAAAATATTTACATTCAGAGTCGTTTCCTCAGTTCGCACAATACAGAATATTTTGAAGAAAGATTACACAATACGTCTACATTCTACATCGTCGACCGTATGTGTGCGTGTGCGTTTACTTTTTAACAACATGTGGCTGTTGAATAGGTTTAATTCAAGAAACACAAAAACTTTTCTGCTATGGTTTGTAATATACACGCGTAACTTCAGGCATGATTCATTAAAATAACACACACATACGCAGGTTCAGACATCATTTGCTAAAATATCACACGCACGCTTACATACATGGTACATACCTACACAATCATACACCCTAACACATTATTACAGGGCTTAGAGATATAACATCTTAGATCTCCGGGTGACAAGCGCAGTGCAGTGCTAGGTAATGATTGGGATTATTTATGTTCCAATAGCTGCATGTCACTGTGCTGTTATGTGGAAGGCATGTTGCTTACCATCAGGCACATGAACTGCTCGTCTTGTCACACTTCATTAAAAAAAAAAAGATGTGTGGCACTCGGAGACTGCCTCGGTAAAGCTATTGCATGTTGCATGCATTTTTATCAACATAAGCAATGGGGATGTTAACAATTTTTCGGAATTGCTTTTATTTTGAAGAGTGACATTTGTTTACCATAAAAAATATCACGGGAAATCCGTTAAGTTGGCACCACTGCTAAGAGCATTTAGTCTGTAAAGCGAATACAAATAAGATTCAAAGTCGAATGACCGAGTGGGGAGGACGGCGTTACAGTCTTCCATCCCTCTTTCTTGTGAACATAAGAAAGAGATGCACGATCACTAAAATTCGGTCCCCAGGCCCGCGATAAAAGCTATGCAGTAGCTTAAAATAAAAACATAAGCATGCAAAGAATATGTTTTGGAAAAACACATTTCTAAGTAGTTCGAAGTCATTCATCATCTGCTAACCCGCACTGGGACAGCGTGACTGATTTACGGGCTTGACTCCTCTTGGGCACGATTCCCAGCAGTGGGAACATTTAGTGGGCTGCTTATACATATATAATTGAAAATTAGGATGATTAATGGGGCAACATTATGTAAAAAAAAGATGAAACATGAATTTATTGTTTTATCAAATTTAAAAAAATCGACAGATATAGATCATCAATCTTCCAGAGTTGGGTTGTCACGTCGTCTTCAGAAAAACCGTATATGTATAGAAGTGACGTCACTCGAAACTTAACAGCACTATATCTTCGTCATTTTTAGGGTTCCGTAGCCAAATGGCAAAATACGGGACCCTTATAGATTCGTCATGTCTGTCAGTCCGTCCATATGTCACAGCCACTTTTCTCCGAAACTATAGATGTATTCTGTGAACCGCATTAAGATTTTCATACAAAAAAGACAATAAATTTTAGGGGTGTCCCATACTTAGAAATGTAACTCAATTTTTTTTTCCATCAAAACCCCACGTGTGGTTACTCGCGCTTGACCACTTTTGTGATTTATGAAACAAAAGAAAAAATATGTATAATATTTTTAGTTTATAGAATGGACATGTGTCCATTCATTTCTGGCTGGTAAACTTACTTCGCCTATCAGCCATATTTTTGCACGCCTCGCAAATTGTTGATAACGCCGAGCGATGTGGAATTAATTGGCTTGCTTCAATGTTATCGGATGTTCAGGGTCAGCTATTTTAAAGCCTATGTCTTATACGTAGATGGTAGGATTATCAAACTACGCAGGGTTATACGAAAGTTTAGCAGTGGTAGAACTCTGGACAGATAATATTACGCAATAAACAAAAAATATAGGTAAGAAAAATTCAAATCACAATTGAATTAAAATACACAAAGAAGCAACAAGCTATGGTTAGTGTGGGCTAGATGGTTTTGTGTGTAAAATGTCCACCTATTTTTTTTTAAGTCATACCTGAAATACTTAGTATGGAGTCGCAAAAACAAAGCTAATCGGTTAGTTTACATTTTTGAGGTCTATAAAATTGTACTTTCATTTTAAGATTTTTTTTGAAGATCTTTTGGTATTGGTAGGACTCTTGGCAGAGTCTGCCTGAGGAAGTACCACACCTTTGCCAGTTATTCTACCGCCAAGCAGTCATGTGCAAACATTACTGTGTTCCGGTTTGAAGGGCAATGTTTCCAGGGAAATTACAGAATTTCCCTGGAGACATTGCCCTTCAAACCGACAGCCCTGTGGCTTAGAGATATAACATCTTAGATCTCTGGGTGACAAGCGCAGTGCAGTACTAGGTAATATTCCAATAGCTGCGTGTCACTGTGCTGTTATGTGCTTACCATCAGGCACATGTCCGGCTCGTCTCGTCATTCTTTATTTTAACAAAAAAAATGAAGAAACTTCAGGTCGACTTAAGTCATAGATTTCGATATTTTTTGCTGCAACTTCTTTGACTTAAGTTTCAACTGCAACCGTCTTCCTTTTTCCAGGATGAAACTTAAGCCTCAACAATCAACAGCCCACTAAATGTTCCCACTGCTGGGACTCCGGGCCTTCTCTTGCAAGGAGAGAGTTAAGGCCATAATCCACCACGCTGGCCTAATGCCGGTTGGTGGCCAAACTTAAGCCTAACTAGGCCGTATTACACTTGAGTTAATTGATAAATTGTTTAAATAATAATAGATCTATGTACTTCTGTTCATATTACAAATTCTCAAGCCTTACTATTGTAGTTTATTTTGAAAACAGGATGCGGGAAGTAATTGTTTTTGAAATATGATACGGTGTGAATGCTGCGATGACACCATTGTTAGTGATCGGTTTTCAAAGGGAAAATAAAACTTCAAAACTACATATTAGATTACGGAACTGGGGTTTTCGTACTACATCGACAAGACCACTATTATTTACTTACAACATTTTATAAAAGCATAATTATTTTTGTCTGAAAATCCGAACAACTGACTCAAATATTTAACCATAATAGGTTCGCACTTGACCGCCATCGCCTGATGTTAAGCGACGATGCGCTACGATAGAGCGTGTTTATCCAGAAGAAACCGATTCACTCTCGATTAGAAGACACCAAGATTGTAGCCATCGGAGAAAACTCAGATAAAATAAATAAATGACCCATCTAACGTCTTTGCATTTTTAATGTGTTGATTGGACTAAATAAAATAATTGATTCAAACATAATTTAAGAGCGACGCTCTTGTCGGCGGAGTTCCTTCCATGTACTTCTACACTCCTTGACTTCCTGATACGACACTACATTTATCTTCTCCTTCACTTGGTTCATGTAACTTCTCCTAGGTCTACCTCTCTTCCTCCTCTCTGCTAATTTACCTTCCATTATTATTCTAATGAAGTTGTCGTGTCGTATCAAGCTATCAAGTACCTGGTTGACCGAGCTATGCTCGGCTTAAATGCGCTTATAAAGGGCTCTAAGTAAAAGATTTTCTCAGAAAAAAAAATAACAAAAAAGAAAAGACCCGAGTGTAACCATCAGGATTCGAACCGGGGCCTGTTGACTCCGAGGGCGAGCATATTCCGTCTGAGACATTTAGACTTAAAGAACAGTGGCGAAATAAGTTATCGTATTCTAATGACATTGTAGGAGTTTTAAAAATGATGTTTAAAAAAAAACCTAGCTAGATCGATTTATCGTCCCCGAAACCCCCTGTATACATAATTTCATGAAAATCGTTGGAGCCGTTTCCAAGATTCAGATTATATATATATACCTACAAGAATTGCTCGTTTAAAGGTATAAGATAAAATAATACATCATTATAAATTGTTCACTTCTATACCAGGGCACCTACTTAAATACTATTTATTTTTGTACTATTTTAATCGACTTGATAAGTCAATGTGGTATTTCAACTGCTACTACCAAGATTTACGTGTTCAACATTGAATTGTTCCGATTTACGAGTGATTTAGTTGATGTAGCGAGCGATGAGCCACTTTCTCCCAAACACAGTGACCATTTTACGTAGAACTCTCTGAAGTTGGTTTTGGAACTGTTGCGCATTGATATACCACGTTAGCACGTTTAAGACCAGCGCAGACTGGGGTCTACCGCCTAGCTAAAACTGTCTTAAGTCCTTGTCACACCTAGCTGAATTTAGTCTACTGAATTCAGAAGCAAGTTTAGGAGAAACGTTTTTTTTTTAATAAAGAGTGACGAGACGATCAGGACTTGTGCCTGATGGTAAGCAACATACCTGACACATAACAGCACAGTGACACGCAGCTATTGGAACATGAAGAGTCCGAATCATTACCTAGCACTGCACTGCGCTCGTCACCCAGAGATCTAAGATCTTATATCTCTAAGCCCTGTAATTTCTCTGGAAACATTTCCCCTTCAAACCGGAACACAGTAATGTTTGCACATTACTGCTTGGCGGTAGAATAACTGGCAAAGGTGTGGTACTTCCCCAGGCGGACTCTGCCAAGAGTCCTACCACTACATGTTGGAGGCAAGTAATCCTCGCTTCTGAATTTAGTATGGTAGCTTAATGAATCCTACTACAACTGAATTCAGTAACGACTAAATTCAGACAACTAAATTTAGCTAATTGTATGAACCACTCTAGCTTTGATATTAGATATTACCTTCTATTTTCTTTTCATTCAGTCATTCAAATGTATCCGTACAGAAATTCGACGTAAAAAGATGCCGTGGCATCGAAAGTACAGTAGCTCCTGAGAATAGCGCGTTCAAACAAATAACATCTTTAGCTTTATATTCGTAATATTATGTAGTATAGATTAAATTATTTGGAGTGTGTTGAGAATCATCTACTGCGCAACTACCGCGCAGACGAAGGAAAGTTCTTTCATACGTGGGCAGTCGCAAATGTTGCAACAGATACTAGTCTTCATTGTTGTTGAAACGATTATGGTGTATCTTACCTGCTGTATGTTGTGTTTTGGTAGATTGTTAAATTGGCCTCGTGTCTTGTGGATAGTGATTCTCGTGGGTCGTGGGTTCGATTCTTGCCAGGACAAACATTTTGTGTCGTGAATACAGATGTTTGTCCTTTGGTTGCAGTATGTAATACTGTTATTATTAGAGGTATACATGTGAATGCGTTTACCAGCTTAATTGTTACTTACCATCAGGCGGCATGTCTTGCTCGTCTCGTCCCTAGAAATAAAAAAAACAACACAGACTTCAATTTAGAATTAAATTGAGACACCCGACCAAAGTTTATACATAAGGAGCTATTAATCACTTCCGTCGTCACATTTTTGTTTATATTGCAAAAACAGACAGTGATTTCGATAAAATTTATATGGGACCACCGTTGAACTATGTATCAAACAAAGAACCATCAAAATCGATTCACAAAAGGCTGAGCTATCGAGTAACATACAAACAAACAAGAAGAAATTAAAAATTTTCATTAACCCCCGACTACCTGGGATTTGTTATGTGTACAATATTCTACTAGTCAAGCCCTTTCATTTGATACCCATATTAAGGGAGTTGTGAAAAAAGAAATGTATTTCGCAATTTTGTGGTAGCGGCCATCTTGGATTTGAAATTTGTCATTGTGCAAAGTATTCTACTAGTCAAGCCCTTTCGTTTGATACCCATATTAAGGTAGTGGTGAAAAATTTAATATAATTCGCCATTTTGTGGTGGTGACGATCTTGGATTTGAATTTTTTTATAGTGTTCTACTAGTCAAGCCCTTTTGTTTTTGATACCTATATTGAGGAAGATTGTAAAGAAACATTTTGTCCGCTATTTTGTGGAGGCGGCCATTTTGAATCGACATTAACCAAACATAGCTAAGAACATCGGATATTAACCTTCAAATAAAAAAAAACGCATCGAAATCGGCCCATCCGTTTGAGCTCTACGGTGCCACAGACAGACAGACAGACAGACATCGACGTCAAACTTATAACACCACTTATTTTGGTCGGGGGTTAAAAAAACATACGAATTGAGACGACCAATTTTGAAGACGATAAAAAAACACGAAACAGTCGAAAGCCAGACTATATTAGAAATGTGTACAAGTATTTACGGGTACCTTGACCTTGTAGTAATTAAACAATAATTCAAGAAGCTAAACACCGGTGCGTGCTCGCATTCAGTAATGTCCGATACATATCATTACAGAGTTCGGCGTTATAAACACGTAGATGTCACGCACTCGGTCGACACGCGAGGTTTTGCATTGCATTTTAATTGTAGCGATCGTAAATTAGACTATGATCGTAGTTTGTGGTGTGCCTTTCATTTTTATAATTTGACTAGACTGGTCTCGTCTTCGTCACAGGTGAATAACGTTATATTACGAGAGATGGCTCCTATTTCTGGGTGGGTATTTGAGGCCATCTATATACATCATTAGATGGGCCTTTAGCACCTTGAAATTGGTAATAAACTGCGTCTGTGTGTGTAGTGTAAGTGGTTTACACACTACCATCTACTTGACCCCTAGAATCGCTAGCGGCGAGGTATGTTGTGGTTCTACTTATTTTGGTTGGTACCAAAAACAACGAATAGATGGGTTATGGTCATGGGTTAGAACGTCTGACGTTCACCACTTACTGCAACAGAGTAGCATGGAAAGAGTGAGCTCACTCTTCCCAACGATGACATAAATTCCGTTCGCCTGAAGTTTTCCAGGGCACATCCAATGGTTTATATCGATGTTTGAGGGAAGCTGAAAACTTGTAATTCAACTCTTCTATTATACCCCAAGACAAAGCTGCAAGCAAACCTGGCGCACACACACACACACACACAATTTCTGGGGAAAATTAAATTAGTCTATACCTATGTACTGGTTAAAGTATTGATGTTTGTTTGTGTCGCGATAAAAAAGATTCTATCTAGGTATGTTTCTATATTTGATTAACACATTGGCTGCTGAAAACACGTACGTTGTGTTTTATTTAGTGCAACGCGTATGCGGGCTAAACACGCCTGTCGTGTAAAGCTGCATTGCTATGCACCGGTGCGGCGCCACACAAACGTGTGTGTTTAAAAAGACGAAACGCCAGTGCGGACGTACATACGAGGCGTGTTTTATCGTTTTTTTATTAAAAAATAAAACAAGTCATGCTTGGTGTTCTCCTGATAGTAATTGATTCGAAACAATACTTACCTCTGATGTCAGATTTTTTTTACAATAACGTAACGCTAGAGCGGAAATATATGCGAGGAGTATTTGTTCGTTTTTTAATAAAAAAAATATATGCTACAGAGGTAATTAGTACGATACAATGCCTCTAATACCGACTAACTAATTATATTTTCAAGTACCTACCTAATACCAACATAAGTATAATATTTTTGAAGTGATTTTGTTTGGAAACTTTAAAGCCACAAAATTCGAATAAATTACGTTTATTAAAGGCACTCTTCAAATAAAAGTGTCAATATTTGATTCGTAGATATAATGCACGAGATTATAATCTCACGGTAGGTTAGTTCATAAAATAGCGTTGTTAGATTATAATCTGACATACAAGAATTGCTCGTTTACAGGTATTATGTAGATGAGCAATGTTCTACTATTCGAATGGCGTCTAGATACCTTCCACGACTGATTGCTATATAAGGTAGCCCATCAGTAAACAGTCGGAAAGCAGTCAGTTATTATCGTTCCTTGATAAGTGTGCAGTTTCAAATCTATTCGTCGTTTTAAGCAAAAATCTTGTTCAAAAGTTCTATTACATAGATTAAAACATACCAAACTAATAAAATAGTGTTAAAAACTAGTAACTATCGCCAGAAAAGCAACATTTACCCAGACTACCCTATGGTCAAGTTAAAGTAATTTATTTTTGAAAAGTACCTAACGAATAACAAACACAAAAGATTCTAAGAAAAATTAACATAATTTTGTAAAAATAAGAACAGAAAAGTACCTACTCTAAAGTAAAACAACCATCAAAATTTATTTTCAATTAGAACAATCGCGAAACTTACACGAAAAAATCAGTCCAGAACCTCTTCTTTCTTTGAAATCGGTAAAAATCTATATCTTTTTTAGGTGCGTATTAATACGTACATAATTGATAATGATGATAATTTTAATTTTACAATGTTGATAGTTTCAAGTAGTTTTATACCGTTTTATAAATGAATATATTAGTCTCATTCGGAATCTAAAGAAGTATGTATCCCAAAAAAACCAATTTAAATATAATGAGACATAATAAAGATGAGAGAAAAGGGTATTTCAGACAAAATAAATGGTATGCATATTCTCTACTGTAACTATTCTAAATAGACATACTCACACAGAACTGTTTCTATATTATTATGTGCAATTAAACCCAACCAAAATTTTGCTTCTTGTAAACCGTTTTTTTAATTAAAATTGTATTGTCGTTTCACCAGTGCTGCTTCACGCATACGGCGTGTTTCACACCAGGTGTGTTTGTCCGTACTGGCGTCGCTCGTCTGAACAGCAGTGCGGCTACTCGCGCCTAGCGCGTAAAACACTCCTTGCGTGTTTTCCGTACTCGCGTTGCACGATGCAACGCGAGTGCGGCTAGCCGCGACTGGCGTGTTATTTCAGTAAAAACGCCTTATTATTAAAAACTGTCTAGCAGCGAATGTGTTAAAATACGAGTATATTTCCGAATGAAATCAGCTAAGTTGTAGGTAGTTTCGTCGACTACCCACGTTTTACGCAATACCTATAACACTTAGATCGTAATTGGGCCAACTCCGAAGTTTCCATTGTAAACCACCATTTAGACTCGTTCCACCGCTTCAATTACGTGTTTACTAGCAATCATGGCCGAATACGGCAATATTGGTAGCCATTATTGTATCGCTTGCGCATCATTGCGAAGAGGAGATCGGGGCAAAATTGATTTTTGTTTCTGATAGGAACATCATCTTTTACTAATATGTATTATAAATGTCAAAGTTTGGATGTTTGTTAATTAATCAGGTCGAAATGATTTTTTTCCACGATTATGAAATTACAAAAAATCTTTATTGCTGTTTGCAAGTAAGATAAGATGATACAAAACCATCGAAATACATCAATGGATGTACACTCCCAAACTTCAAGCGCACGGAATTTTTTTATCGTTAGGAACAGTGAGCTCACTCATTCCGTTTTAGTTGGTTGTAGGAAGCGGTGAACGCCGGACGTTTACACCAATCGCTATTCGTTGTCAACAACCAAAATAAGCAGAACCGCAACATACCTCGCCGCTAGCGTTTCTATGGGTCGAGGAGATTGGTAGTTGTAAAACACTCCTGCTACACACAAAGACGCATTTTGGTAACAATTTCAAGGTGCTCAGGGCACATCCATTGATTTATATTCTATATCGATGTTCAAAACATTTAAAAAGTTGGCCCATACAAACTGGCCTCTACGAGAGGCATGCAATGTCTTGCTAAACAATTTGTTTTAGTCTTAATTTATGCACTGAAAAAAAATAGGCAGTCTTCTTCTGCCTCATCTTATTTTCATTTCTGGTTTTTATTCGGTTTCGTATTATGTATATCAACTGATACATGAAGAAGACACCAAGAATGTACCTATCGAGGAAAACCCCCAATCACTGTGAAACGCGTTGCCCACTCAGACACAACGCGTTCCACAGCCTAGACGTTCACAAAAGTTGAGTCAAACCTCTTCGTTCGAGTTTATAGAGCAAGAACAAAATTAAAAATTTTGATTAACCCCCGACTACCTTAGATTTGTTATCTGTACAACATTCTACTAGTGATACAAAGATACCCATACAAAGGGAGTTGTGAAAAAATAAATTTATTTCGGCATTTTGTGGTAGCGGCAATCTTGGATTTGAAATTTGTCATAGTGCAAAGTATTCTACTAGTCAAGCCCTTTCGTTTGATACCCATATTGCGGTAGTAGTGAAAAAAATATATAATTCGCCATTTTGTGGTGGCGGTCATCTTGGATTTGAAATTTGTTATAATAGCGTATAGTACTCTGCTAGTCAAGCCCTTTCATTAGATACCCATGTTGAGGTAGGTGGAAAAATATTTTGTCCGCCATTTTGTGGAGGCGGCCATTTTGAATCGATATTAACCAAACATAGCTAAGAACACCCGCACGAATATTAACTTTCAACCAAAAAAAACCGCTTTGAAATCGGCTCATCCGTTTGAGCTCTACGGTGCCACAAACAGACACACACACAGACAGACAGACAGACATCGACGTCAAACTTATAACACCCCTTTTTTGGTCGGGGGTTAAAAAGCATCTCTGTGTGGAGCGTGAGTGGTGTACAACTACTCAATCAATAAATAGTCTGAAAAGTGTATGTGACGAAGGAATGTTCACTCCATAAACGTACATTGAGTGTTACCCCGGCTTCCCCTGCCACAATGTCTGTCTGTACGGATGGTCTCCCACGCTGCCCATTGATGTGACGGCAGCAGACAATGGCTTTCGATTACACTATCATTTCTGATTAGCATAGAAACTGACCTGAATCGTATTACGGTCTCGTTTGAGATATACTCGCTGGAATCACTGTTACAATACATAAGCAGCTTATATAGAATATGTACTGTATATATTTACTTTGTACTGTAGTGGAAGGCCTCATTGCAGAATCCGCCTGGGGAAGTACCACACATTTGCCAGTTATTCTACCGCCAAGCAGTAATGTGCAAACATTACTGTGTTTTGGTTTGAAGGGCAATGTTTCCAGTGAAATTACAGGGCATAGAGATAAAACATCTTATATCTCTGGGTGAGACGACCGCAGTGCAGTGCTAGATAATGATTTGGACTCTTCATATTCCAGTAGCTGCGTGTCACTGTGTTGTTATGTGGCAAGCATGTTGCTTACCATCAGGGTCATGTCCTGCTCGTCTCGTCGCTCTAAACCTTTGAATATTTTTCCAAGTGCGGATCCACATGTTTGTAATCAACACTGACATTGCCGTGAAGGAAAAGAACGTGAAGAAATCGGTTTTCTAAAAAAATCATTCGAGGTCACGCGTCATGCGCCAATCCGCTTTGAGACAGCGTGATAGATGGAGAAAAAACTTAGTAGTTTTGTCATTACCAATGATAGTTAATCATTGCTTTAATGGTGACGGAAAACTTCGTGAGGAAACCGACATGTTACAAGAAAGATATCTTTTGACATGTGTCTAGTCTAGACTAATCGGTATTTTCTAGGTTAGCGCGTTGCATCGTAGACCGTGTCGTCGGTTTACACAGGCGAGATGGTGGTCAAATGCTGGCCTATTTTTAATCTTTTTTTTAGAAGAGAAGGTTCTCAATTCGGTGTAGTTATGTTTTGTGTAGGTACAAGTAAATACATATACATATGTTACGCGTTAGCTCCGGCTAACGTCGAAAAGTGGCTAGTCTGACAGTGTTTTACAGGATACATTTTGGAGAGTGTGCAGCGGAGTTGGACGACCTGATATTGCCTTCCCCTTTCCACTACAGGAGAAGTCGTAAGTCGGCTCACGTACACTGTGATATGATGATATTCCCAAAATTTGTACTAAACGGTTTGAATCCACTTTTCTCGTACGTACAGCTTTGGAGTGGAATAAGTTGCCGGTCAAGGTCAGAGTGAACCACACCGTCGCTTACCATCAGGCGAGTTGGTGGTCTAACGCGGAACCATATGCGATAAAAAAAAAATCGATTATGTAATCGATTTGGTAGATTATAGTTCAGAAATAATCCTTTCAAATTTTATCGAAATCGGTGTGGTCAAAGACTACATATACTACGTATAGAGTTGGCACAAACGTTTTACACCGAAACCACATGTGTAGCATCTTTCTTGCCTTGTCGCTCTTGTGGAATGGTCATACTTTTGTCGCGCCACATCACACTGTTTGCCATAGAAAGTATGCACGTCATCTGCTTACGATTGACACAAAGGAACCGTGTGACAAATTGTGACGTCACTTATTGTGCCCCCCTGTTCGTAGACGATTTAGTCGAGTCGAGTGTTTCCTGAATTTGACTGTAAAATGAAGTCTGCTTTTGTTTTTTGAAAATAACATAATTATGTGTATAGAAAAAAACATCCTGAATACATATATATCAGAATTGAACCAGTCACTGTAGTCTCAAGTGGCATCATTAATGGTAAAGTTCAAAGTTCACAAAAGGTCCGATTGCGAGCACATATAGCTCCCTACCCTGCCGGACCCGTGTCAAGTTGGGCCTGTCTATATCTGTGGTGTCATTATTTTTAGGTTTAAGTGAGGTTTTAGCTTACAAAGGTGGCCCTTGGTGGTACTTTGCATTCGGAATACCTGTTATCTAGCTGATAGTACCTTTTAGGTATACAAAAGGTTGTTATTATGGTAATTCAATATATCAAAGCGGAAACTTTTATTCACGTGGCCTGTTGGCACGGTAACATTATCTAAATATTAAAGTGATTTTGGTGAGTTTAGGTAAATTACTAACAGTGTATCCTAGTCCAGTTGCTGGTAATCTTATAAATGAGAAAGTATGTGAGTGTATGTTTGTTAGTCTTTCAAGAAAAACTTTTAAATAGATCTGGATGAAATTTGGTACAGAGAATATAATTATAGGTATAAATACATATAGGTCATAAATAGTTATTTGTTATACAAGAGTGCAAAGTTGATTTTTAACCGCGTGCTCAATTTTGATGACCGAGCAAGCGAAGGATTCTAAAATTGAATCACGAGCGCAGCGAGTGATTCTAAATTAGAATCCTGAGCGTAGCAAGGGAATCAAAAGAGCACAAGGTGAAAAATCTTTGCACTCGAGTGCAACACGTAACTTTTCATTCCACCTCAGCGAGGAAATGACTAAATGCAAATTTTTTAATGTTTTCGCGCTAAGCAAATTAAAAACAAGTAAGTACACCAAGGAGGTTCCGAGTCTGAGTTTTTAACATATTAAAAAAAATGTATGATGCATTCGGCACCAAGGAGGTAGAAATAAATAGTTTGCATTATGTTTTGAATTCAAAACCTCAGTACACACGATGTTCTAAATTCAAATTTACTTTAACCTCTAGAGGGTAAAACCATTTTTGCGCCCTGATATCGAGGAGCAAAGGTACTCTTTCCGAGCTGGTGGGATGAAAAAGTATTTTATGACGGGAATCTTATGGAAACAGGGACTACTCCTCGTTCAGAACATACCCCATCTACATGATTCGTTCAAGATCCTCTTTCGCATAACCGAAGATATATATATATATATATATAATAATGGAGAGTCAAAGGGTGGGATTGTCGCTAAACACAACAAAAACCAAGATTATAACTAACGGGAAAGAACACGACGTGATAGTAGCAAACGAAAAAATCGAATTTGTAAAGGAATATATATACTTGGGACAACTAGTATCCTTTGAAAAACAAACTGAAAAGGAAATACAGAGAAGAATAACTTTAGCCTGGAAAAAATATTGGGGACTCAAAGAAGTGATGAAAAATAGCACTGTTAATATATTCATCAAGAAGAAGTTATACGAAGTAACAGTATTACCTTGCTTGACATATGGTTGTCAGACGTGGTCATTAAGAAAGAGGATGAAGAAAAATAGCGATCTGCCAACGCAAAATGGAGAGAAGTATGCTGGGATTGAAGTTATCAGATAAAAT
Organism: Ectropis grisescens; assembly: GCA_017562165.1. Classification (NCBI taxonomy): domain Eukaryota; kingdom Metazoa; phylum Arthropoda; class Insecta; order Lepidoptera; family Geometridae; genus Ectropis; species Ectropis grisescens. The sequence continues at coordinate 1,968,522 of CM029780.1, forward strand.
TTGTAATCAAAATATCAGGCATAAACAAAAATAATAGATGTACGGAAAAGAATAAGATTATTAAAATGGCAATGGGCGGGGCATATCTGTAGAATGCACAATAATAGATGGACCAAACGTTTAGTAGAGTGGATACCAAGGGACAGTAAGAGAAGGAAAGGCAGACCACACAAAAGATGGAGCGACATTTTCAACCAGAGGGGTGGTTCTCACTGGATGCGGAACGCACGCGAGAGACACGAATGGAAAGGATTAGGAGAGGCCTACGCTGCAGAGGCGACTACTACTCATACTCTATAAAAGAGAATATAATTATATATTTATTGTATAGTACCAAAAAAAAAAAAAAAAATAGAAACTTATTTACTATCTTAAATATAGGTTTAAGTAATTATTTGTCATATTTGTAGTAGAAATAAAGGCTATTTTTATTTTATTTTTTTTATTTTATTTATATATATAATCTTAATATCATCATCATCATCAGCCGCAAGACGTCCACTGCTGAACATATGCCTCCCCACTAGATTTCCACAACGGTCCTGCGCAACCTGCAACCAGCGGATTCCAGCGACCGTTGTGAGGTCATCTGTCCATCTAGTGGGAGGCCGTCCAACACTGCGTCTTCCGGTTCGTGGTCGCAACCTTTCCTTCCCATCGGTTGTCAGTTCTGCGAGCGATGTAGCCTGCCCATTGCCATTTCAGCTTGCTTACTCTTTGAGCTATGTCGGCCACTTTCGTTCTTTGCGAATATCCTCATTACGGATTCTGTCGCGCAAAGAGACTCCAAGCATAGCTCTCTCAATCTTATCTCAATTTATACAAGTCTTAATAATTTATGCGTCACATTGTTTGTCCGCGATGGACTACTAAACTGATTTTAATCAAATTTGTACACCGTTTGATTTGAGTTTGACCGTTGTTTGATCCAACTTGAAAGATGTGATAGTTTTTATTTCTATTAAAGGTATTTTCTTCAAGTGAAGCCAGAACTGATCGCTAATAAAATATAAAATCAAGTTTTACCGTAACTTCGACAGCCATAAACCAACTTTCTTCAAATCTGAACTCATCTAAATTCATGATTGCGTCACTCCGCTATTAAAATCGAAATGTTCCCGACTAACCTACTGTAATATTCTGTGAGCCATCAAAATGCAAATGTTATCCTATCGGATAATTTATCGATACATCGACAATGCGTCGTAAAACGGTGGCGCAACACTACTCTCTCCGTGTAATTTAAATGTCTAGCTAGAATTACTATTTGAATGCGTCAAGCAGTGTTTTCTTTTTATTAATTTAATCCGAGGTAATCTGAGTTTAATCCCTTTGCGAGAATAGTTAAAACCACAGATTAGGAAACAAAATAAAACAATTCTACATTGTGTTCTACATGTTGGTGTTGAAGGAACTCTATCTCGACCAATAATTTAGCGTGCATACAATCCCACATACGATTTTCGTTTCTCCCTATTTTTTCCTATTCTGTACTAACATTTTCTAAATTTATCCATATATTTCCCTTATCATCATATTATGCAGCCTGCAGACGTCCTCTGCTGGACATAGGCCTCCCACCAAAGAATTCCACAATGCCCGGTCTTGTCCCACCTCGATCCTCAAAATCTCCTAGGCAACTTTAAAAATATATTTTTATAGTTAATTTTTATTGTACAAGAACACAGATCATCAACACAAGTCAAATGGTCATAGATAATATACAAAATATGACTCAATCATAGACTGGTCGAGGAATTACTCCTTCGAATTCCAACAAGCTAAACTTATTTCTTTGCCATAAATTTAAGTTGTTATCAAAAAATATTTACGTAGTACTATAGAGGTAATCTATTTGTTTGAACGCGCTAATCTCAGGAACTACTGGACCGATTTAAAAAAATATTTCACCGTTAGATATGTACGTAATCTGTAGGCCACATAAATATGTACCACGTTCGAAAGCGGGGCGGACCGCCAAAAAAAAAAACAAAATTTAATTTATTATATCGTTATCAAGTTCTGTGCTCCTGTTTCATGTTTTAGGTACTATAGAATAGAATAGAATATTCCTAGATATAGATTATATATAGATTCCTAGACTCAGACTACAAGAACTATATTCCTAATGTTAATGAAGATTTGTATGAAGCGTTTTTGGGGGAGTCCAAAATTGTGATTTTAAAATTGTGATATCACGGGAAGTTTTTAAGATAATAAAGTAATTCTTTCACCTATGTTTTAGTTATTGAGTAGCCTTTTGATGGTACATTAAATTAAAAATGAGTCGTCATGCCTATTCTTCAATGAATCCAACCCATTGCAGTCCAGTGAGCTGTGGAGATGCAATGCAACACTGCAGAACTTGCGAAACAGCTTACATAACCCATTGTTACTGAATCTGCCAAAGTGAAGCAACCATTGTTAGCTCATGTGTGATGAAAAGGTATTGCGAATTTGAGACCTGAAAATATCCTCACAATAAACAATTAGATGCAGATCTGAGCTATTGAAATACTCGCACAGCTCAACTGTGACAAAACGGAAACACGCAATGAATTGTTTTTTTTTTAATATTATGTTTGCTAATTTTTTGCCTTAAATTTTAATGTTGCCAGCTTGCTGGGCACGCTTCTCACTGGTACGAAACTTAAAGATCTTGATTATCTGTAGTTCTTCATTGGTCTATGCATAATTCAGATGTTTTTAGTATAAGTAGTTAGGTATGCAGCGTAGTGTAGATCTCATTGTATTTTAGTTTTGTTAGTAAAGGCTCTGCCCAGTATAAAATATTATTATGTGTGGTTTTGGTCGTTGAAGTGGACACTGTGGTATTTAGTGGTAGTCGTCTTGGACATCCAACTACTACTTACTTCTCAGAAGCTTAAGGAAGTATAATGTGAGTACATTTTTACGATGCTCTCACCGACACCGTAAAATCGACACCCCGAAGTTAACAGCATTTTCGGAAACATTGTTACTAACTTCAGTTTGATACTTTATTGAATGATCTCATAGATTTCGTTTTTTTTTTCAATGTCTTTGAATTATCTATTCTATTTGTCTATGGTTGAAGTTAAACTCCTTAGCGCGATGAACAAAGAGAAGAAGTAAGTACTCATTAATTAATTTCTTGCGTACATACAAGTTAGTACATAACTACACGCTTTTTTCGCGGGCGCGCCTCAGACAGATTTTTCGTGGGCTGTTAATTGAATTCTAGCACCACGCGGGAATGATAAGAATCGGGTAAATTCGGGACCACGGCCATTGGCCATTTAGAAATGCGTCAGCATTTTCCATTGCCCATCTATAAACGTGTCAGCATATCATATTTCAATATTAATAACCTATTTATTATCTTATTGGCAAGTTACCAATAAGTCGGTTTATTAATTCAAAGATTTACTTAGTGTAAGTATGTATGACGCAAATAAATATAACGACATGTATATTCAAATGCGTGTCCATCGGTTATGGTGCAGTGTCGGACATGTGAGTCAGTCAGTCACACAGGACAAAGGCTTTTATGGATATAGATGCAATGACAATGGGACAAGATTATTGTTAATGCATATTACATTGCTTCCACTGTACGTAGTTTGTAGTTTTTTTTTAAAGGGGCCTAACATGGAAAAATTGCTATATTAGTAATATGTACCGTCTATACAAACATATAATACATGTTGTATAATTTGGTTAGTACCTGGGGTACCGAGCTTTGCTCGTTTTTTTTAAATGATATTGAGGCAGGTACGAATTACGAAGTGATGACTTACTTAGACCTACTAAAAAGCGCTAAGTATAAGATTTTCTCAGAAAAAAAGAACATAAAGAAAAGTAACCACCAGGATTCCAACCGGGGCCTGTTGTCTCCGAGGGCGAATATATTCCATCTGAGCCATTTAGACTTTAAGAACAGTGGCGAAATAAGCTATCGTATTCTAATGACATTGTAGGAGTTTTTCATTGTCTAAAAACGCGCATAAAATGATGTTTTTAAAAAATAAAACCTAGCTAGATCGATTTATCGTCCCCGAAACCCCCTGTATACATAGTTTCATGAAAATCGTTCGAGCCGTTTCCGAGATTCAGATTCTATATATATATACAAGAATTGCTCGTTTAAAGGTATAAGATTTTAATAATACAAACAGACACTTAAATTTTATTCATTTGAATAAAGTCCAGATTACTTCGTAAAAGTAGCCTATCATGCTTTCTATGAGCTATAGATTTTCTCTATACCAAATTGCATTTAAATCGGCTCAGTAATTTTAACGTAAAGGCGTAACAGACAGACAATATGTACATTCGCAGCTTTACTAGTAAGGATGACAGGACAGAATCCGGGCCCGATAGTTTTGTAGCATTACTAAACCACAGACATAAAACACAAATTAAACCTGCCAGTACGAGTACAATGGCGTTTGTGACAGTTCCTGGTCCGTGTATCCATAATCACTTATGTCATATAGCGATTGTGACCGGAATGTTCATTTACTGGGTCGGAGAAAACGTACGTCGCATATATACGCGGTACACGACAGGGAAACCGCTATCTATGACTTTAGCTACTCACGTTTTGAATCGAAAATTAAGAGACTTATTTCTGAAACTATTCGACGCCTGGCACACAGAACAATTAGAGCACAGATGTCAAACTACATACAATGCGCGCTCAAGTGATTCACACATAGAAATCGTCTACGTATACAATATGTACACATACTCTATAATATGTAAACAACGAGTACACATACTCGTTGTTTTCGATAATTATGGTCAATACAACAATTAGATATAAGTGTCACTACGACGATAGTTTAGTTTTTTTCATAATCAAGCAGCGATAATTCTACTGCTATAAAATTAAAAGTGAAATACATACGTGAGATTGTTCACTGGCTGTGCATGACGTGAAGTTCAAAATTTGTAAAAAATTAAGTGTTGGTTATATTGTAGTTACCGAGATTATCTCAGACATATTTATATATGTACAATTTTTTTTTCGTAATTCCATTGTCATTTTATCAAATTTTAACTTACTCAATTTAATATCTGCTCATTTGTAGAATTAGGCTGGTCTGGTGGCTTAGTTAGTAGTAAGTGTGCCTGCGAAGCCGTGGGCTTCGATCTCCACCCGGTGCAAATGTTTGTGTGATGAATTCAAATGTTTGTACTGTGCCTGGGTGTTTTCTATGTATAGTAAGTATGTATTTAAAAATATATACATACAAGTATTATATCAGCTATCTAGCTTCCATATTACAAGCTCTGCTTAATTTGGCGTCAGATGGTGTTGTGTGTGAAATTATTGTATCTAGTTCTGTTGTTGTAACGTTTTTCATTGTCATTTGTTTTTGTCTAATTGAATACTACTTCATTTGTTTAATGTTTTTTCATCGATTGTAAAATTAATTTCATTGTACCTGTGACTTGCCCTGTGTAACTATTTGTTATAAGGTCAACAAATGAATCTAATCTATGATCGCTCTCTCGTAGTAAAAATCAAGTAAGTAATAAAGACGTGCGCGACTTGGGAGTCGTAAAATAGTCGAGTGATTTCAAAAATGAATCTTAGCTGTGATTTATGGATGTCTGTTGGATCATTAATTGCATAAAAATGGTAAGTATTTATTCAATCTTCGATTTTCTCTAAGTCTGGTTTCTGTCTATTATTGAAGGTGTGGACATGGAACCAGTTTTTTTCTAGCAACTACAGCTTGCATGAGCCTGCTTTTGTGTTCCCGCTGGGATTCGTGTTCTTCTCTCGTAAGAAGAGTCAAGATTGTGATCGACCGCTCTGGTCAAACGCTGGTTGGCGAATGACAGATATTATCGAAATATTACTTATTTTCGAATATGTCGGTTACGTTACGTTGGTTTAAGCCACCAGAGATGTAAGATTATTAATATTTTATTATTAAAAGCTGAAAATGAAAAAAGAAGAAGACTTTATCAGCTGACTATTATTATCATTGTATAAATTCAGAACAATGGAAACTGTGTTGCCAGACATATTGCATGCCTCTAGAAGAACAGGCCAGTTTGTATGGGTCAACTATTAAAATGTTTTGTATCACCTTATCTTACCAATAAAGATTTTTGTATTTGTATAAAAAAATACTGGAAATTTGCCCTTCAAATTCAAAAACCGGAACACATTTTGATGCTCATCGGTAGAATTACCAGCAAATTTGTGGTACTTCCCAAGCAGACTGCAAAAGTCCTCCCACTACAATAACTAGGTATAAACTGCGGTATTGACTTGATGATAAAGAATACTTCAGGCTGAGTTAGCGGTACCTAATACATTTTAATACTAAGAAAATACGATAAGATAACAATGACAATATAAAACGATGTGGTATCGACGTAAACCTAACTTAAGTTCCAATTACGTATCTCTCTAATTGTTATGACGAAAATATACCATATAATATGCCCGGAAGATTATTATGGAAACAATATATAATTTTTGTTTTAGGAACTTATGAAAAATCGACAAAGATACATCGAATCTTCCGGAGTAGGAGGTTGAGATGTCAATTTCGTAAAAATCGTACCTTGAAGTGTCATTACTCGAACCTTTTGAGCACTGAACTTCGTAATGTTTTGTTTGTGAAACAATAGAAGAAAAATGTGGATCTAAATGTAATCTTTTTAATAATCTGACAAATTAAGTTTTTTTAGTCATCTCTCCTATTGTGAAATTGGAATAATCTTGTTTGTTCTGCACTGCAGTCGTTGCTAAGCGATAGAATGGCTACTATAATAGGTACACCACCACTACACCACGTATAAGCGTATAACTTATCTATCGCTTAACCCTTGACGATGTTATGTTACCCAGATCATTGTCTAGCACTGGCTAACATTACATCGTGGCGAGCGAAGTGACTGCACTACGCTCGTCACTCAGATGTACTATAAGATGAAAATGATATACTACCGCAAGCGGACTCTACAAATAATCCAACTTCTATTTTTATTCGTAGAGAATAAATAATTTGTGTCGACGTTTAGTTTATATTCTAACGACGATTTGTTATAAATCCTTCTGGACCACAATGTTGAATTTGTAAAATGTTGGATTCTTATGATGTTGAATTCGCAAAATGTTGATTCCCAGAATGTTGAATTCGTAAAATGTTGAATCCCAGAATGTTGAATTCGTAAAATGTTGATTCCCAGAATGTTGAATTCGTAAAATGTTGATTCCCAGAATATTGAATTCGTAAAATGTTGATTCCCAGAATGTTGAATTCGTAAAATGTTGATTCCCAGAATGTTGAATTCGTAAAATGTTGATTCCCAGAATATTGAACTCGTAAAATGTTGATTCCCAGAATGTTGAATTCGTAAAAAGTTGAATTCCTAAAATTTTAAATCCCAAAACGTGGAACCCAAAAAAAAAATATCTCCACAATTTCGAATAATAGTATACGTAAGTACAGTCTGTTATGAATGAATTGACGATTATTATAATTTTGTTCGTTGTGGAAATCTAGGGGGGAGGCCTATGTTCAGCAGTGGACGTCTTGCAGATGATGATGATAATTTTGCAGTGAGATATCATGATCCTCAGTTTATCATAGTTCACTGCTGGACATAGGCCTCTCCCATGGCTCGCCATTCACCCCCATCTTCAGCTTTACGTCTTCATCCACTGCCCAGCGTCGGTCTGGCCATGTAGTCGAGGTAGCCTTTGCCAGCCCCAGACTGGCCGTAGAGGGCCCCCACTGGCCTGGCTTGCGGCAACCGTATGATAGGTGTCGGGGCCCTTGCTTGTGATCCCTATGGAGCCACCAGCTGGTCTGCCGCCTATCTCACCTGCTTTCTGTTATGCTGTGATTTGAGATGTCATCGACCAATGTGATAATACCGATGAAAGCAGACAACTACATCTGCTTTCCGTATTCCGGAACTGAAAGCAGGTTTAGTTGTCTGCTTTCATCGGCGTCATCAAATTGGGCGATGACGTCACAAATCAAAGCATAGTCCGACCCTCGCACTGCCTGTTGTCTTCCATATGGCCCTTTCGGTCCAGTCCGACCCTCGCACTGCCTGCTGTCTTCCATATGGGCCTTTCGGCCCAGTCCGACCCTCGCACTGCCTGTTGTCTTCCATATGGCCCTTTCGGTCCAGTCCGACCCTCGCACTGCCTGCTGTCTTCCATATGGTTCTTTCGGCCCAGTCCGACCCTCGCACTGCCTGCTGTCTTCTATATGGCCCTTTCGGCCCAGCCCGACCCTCGCACTGCCTGCTGTCTTCCATATGGCCCTTTCGGCCCAGCCCGACCCTCGCACTGCCTGCTGTCTTCCATATGGTTCTTTCGGCCCAGTCCGACCCTCGCACTGCCTGCTGTCTTCCATATGGCCCTTTCGGCCCAGTCCGACCCTCGCACTGCCTGCTGTCTTCCATATGGTTCTTTCGGCCCAGCCCGACCCTCGCACTGGCCGCTGTCTTCCATATGGTTCTTTCGGCCCAGTCCGACCCTCGCACTGCCTGCTGTCTTCCATATGGTTCTTTCGGCCCAGTCCGACCCTCGCACTGCCTGCTGTCTTCCATATGGTTCTTTCGGCCCAGTCCGACCTCGCACTGCCTGCTGTCTTCCATATGGTTCTTTCGGCCCAGTCCGACCCTCGCACTGCCTGCTGTCTTCCATATGGTTCTTTCGGCCCAGTCCGACCCTCGCACTGCCTGCTGTCTTCCATATGGTTCTTTCGGCCCAGTCCGACCCTCGCACTGCCTGCTGTCTTCCATATGGTTCTTTCGGTCCAGTCCGACCCTCGCACTGCCTGCTGTCTTCCATATGGTTCTTTCGGCCCAGTCCGACCCTCGCACTGCCTGCTGTCTTCCATATGGTTCTTTCGGCCCAGTCCGACCCTCGCACTGCCTGCTGTCTTCCATATGGTTCTTTCGGCCCAGTCCGACCCTCGCACGACCCTCGCCTGCTGTCTTCCATATGGTTCTTTCGGTCCAGTCCGACCCTCGCACTGCCTGCTGTCTTCCATATGGTTCTTTCGGCCCAGTCCGACCCTCGCACTGCCTGCTGTCTTCCATATGGTTCTTTCGGCCCAGTCCGACCCTCGCACTGCCTGTTGTCTTCCATATGGCCCTTTCGGCCCAGTCCGACCCTCGCACTGCCTGCTGTCTTCCATATGGTTCTTTCGGCCCAGTCCGACCCTCGCACTGCCTGCTGTCTTCCATATGGTTCTTTCGGCCCAGTCCGATCCTCCCACTGCCTGCTGTCTTCCATATAGATAGCTACAAACTGCGTAGGAGTAGTTACTAAATATAAATAGCCGCGCCATGTCACACCTGTACACAGAATAGGTAATCCGCCATCAATTAGCCGCTGAACAGTAATCAACTCCATTAGAATGACAGCCTGATCCGCCGAGACATGTCGCCGGAACGTGACTGCGTTCGTAATCTTTTGAATAACTGATTTATGAACGAACTATTCAAGTATTGTGGTTAGATTTACCGTTCTGTAGAAGGAAGTAATTCTTATTTTAACACGTCCACGAGTATATGCTCTATATTTTGTTTACTAGAGCGTCGAATATTTCCCCGTAAAATTACGACTGGTCTAGTCGGGAGAACGGCGACTGCTGATCTGGAGCCCGGGTTTAAATCCAACTAATGTCTTTTCGAAGTCATGTGCTTAATGCCGTTAACTTAAAACGGTGAAGGAAAAACATCGTGACGAAACCGACATGTACGAGGTCATGTGTCATCCATCAATCGGCACATGGGCAGTGTGGTGGATTATGGCCGTGACTCTCCTTGCGAGAGAAGGCCTTGGGTCCCAGCTGTGGGAACAGTAAGTGGGCTGCTTATCCAAATATTTCACCTAATTTTAGTGCAGAATACATTGTAGTGGTAGGACTCTTGGCAGAGTCCGCTTGGAGAAGTACCACACCTCTGACAGTTATTCTACCGCCAAACAGTAAAACGCAAACATTACTGTGTTCCGGTTTGAAGGGCAACGTTTCCAGATAAATTACAGGGCTTAGAGATATAATATTTTAGATCTCTCAGTGACGAGCGCAGTGCAGTGCTAGGTAATTATTTAGACTTTGCATGTTCCAATAGCTGCGTGTCACTGTTCTGTTATGTGGCAGGTATGTTGCTTACCATCAGGCACATGCCCTTCTCGTCTCCATGCTATAAAATCCTTCGATCTCTGGTAAATTAATGCAAAAATGTACACTCTAACATTTCTAATATACATACAACTGCATAATAACTAGTTTAGTAATTCACCGACTTCACCGTTCTATCGAGCTAAGTAATTCTTTTCCTAACACGTCGTTAATATAAACTTCTCCTTTTTTTGTAGTTACTTAAAAAAAATAGCTTATGCCAAGCAATACTTAAAAGGACAAATGAAAGACGACTCACTAAAAGGTAGATTAACCTTCGAAGTACAGGAAGGAATTCGTTAAAACTATTCTCAGACAAAGAAGTCGAGATAACACTCCGCTCACCTTTGTACGCTTATCACGTCCTCTCTTTTGTAAATGGCGTGTTAATTACTTTTTATTGCTTGAACCGATTACATCGGTTTTTGTAACAGAATGACGGGACGAGCAAAACTTGTGTCTGACAGTGAGCAACACGTTTTTGTCTTACTTTTATAGGTTTACACTTGACCGCCATCTCGCCAGATGTTAAGCGACGATGCGGTCTACGATGGAGCGTGTTTACCTAGAAGAAACCGATTCACTCTCGATTTTAAGACACCAAGATTGTAACCAATGAGAAAAAACCCACTCAGGCAACGCTTTCCATAACCTAGACGTTCTTATAACAAAAGTAGAGACAAACCTCTTCGTTCATGTCTTTGGGACAACAATCATGAATCGCTTTTACGAGTTCCGAGCAGGTCGTTAGAAAAAAGGGCAAGGTGGTATTTTGTTTTTTAACTATAATAGGTTCTAACTTGACCACCATCTCGCCTGATGTTAAGCGATGATGAGATCTACGATGGAGCGTGCTTGGCTAGAAATAACCGTATTAGATCACGCAGATCAATTGCACATTCTCCTAAGTGTATCCGATAAAAAAACCCGATAAGCTTGCAAATTTATGGCAATGGCAAGATTTTGAAGTCTTTTTTGCACAAGAGTGTCGTTTTGCCTATGAGCCTTTTGGCACGTCTCACAATTGATTCTCCAGACAGAGTCTCCAGCTGATACTTAGCCGATCCATCCCAAAAGTGTAAAAATACTCCATAAAATATATTTTTTCTTAACTGACCTATAGTATTTCATTATTTGTAATATAACTGTGTAATCTTGCTGTGTTCACATGCTTAGGGATATTTACCTGCTCAAAACAATTATGTTTTCAATCTTTGTAATATTTTATAAATTTCCTGTTTTGTGTACCATAAATAAATAAATAAATATAGTAGCTGGCGTTGGGTGCCTCCACTACCTATCTGACTATTGAGTTAGCGCCGGAGGCGCAGGACTCAAAATAACCTAACCAGTAGGTCTACTACGAAGTCCAATAAACGATATATCGGCCGAAGTTATGGACGTTTTATACCACGAAACACAATCGGTCGGTTGATGACACAAAAAACTGTCAAATCAGCGTCGGTCGGGATGAACGAAACGCCCGATCAGATCAACCAACCGATTGTGTTTCGTGGTATAAAACGTCCATAATTTCGGCCGATATATCGTTGATCAGACTTCGTAGTAGACCTGCTGATATTCCTAACATACTTAACTTCATAGAAGAGCAGGCCTATGCTTTATATAACCTCCGCACGTAACAGCCCAATATCATGTAGTGTACACACACACACTCTTTTGAATTATTACATTTATATTTCGAACTTTTCATTGTGCCCGTGCGTTGTAAAACAAGTCTGCTCTATATTACGCTACTGTAGTTGATCAACAGTGCATCAATAAACCTTTCATCAGAGCTCGTCAGATTTACCGGCCGATTCTGGAAGAGAAATCTCGACAGCGGGTTCGGTGATGAGCTCACTCTCTGCTCTGAGCTCTGTTATAACTAGGGCTTGCAAATATTCGTTATTTTCAGTATTCGAATATTCGAGTTTAAATTTGCATACTATTCGAATAGTATTCGAAGTTTGAAAAAAAAAGTGTTTGTTTCTGAGCGCAACGGTTTGCCATTCATATAGTTACAACATTAATTTCTATTAGTGGGTTATCATTTTAGCAGCTGAATGACGGCCTCTGCTGGACGAAGGGCTTCCCTGTAAAAATATAAAGATAAAAAAAGATCTTTTGAAGACCGGACTTGCGCCGCCGCCGTTTCCAACTACTGCCTTACATATGCATAAGCAGCCCACTAAATATTCCCACGGCTGGGACTCTGAGCCTTCTCTCGCAAGGAGAGAATCAAGGCCAGAATCCATCACGCTGGCCCAGTGCGGCTTGGTGGAGGACACAATATACGGGTAACAAATAACGGGGTCCTTGAAAAAGGCCGCGGGACGCGGCCGAAACTTAAGTCGGACTAGACTGCCTGTAGATCACGTGAGTTACCCGTATATTCATTTAAAATGTATAATAACCACGTTCGTTTTCAAACTAACATTGACACATGACCTTGAAAAATTCTAGGTTCATTCATGTCGCTTTCCTCGCGATGTTTTCCTTCACCTTTTTAAATTAGCACATAAAATCGAAAAGACAGTGGTGCGCGTGGGATTTGAACCCGGTGGCTCCGGATCGCCAATCTCCGTTCCTTTGATTAGAGCTGCCGTAACTTACTAGACATCTGTAATGCCAACTTTCATTCTTAATATCAGGCAATTTGCGATTGCGTCGACAAAATGAAAAATACCTAAGCTTTATACAAATGACAATTTATTTATTGTAACAAAAAATACATACATAAAAATTATACATAAATACATCATTAACATCTATTAAATTTACGCATTTTTGCCACAACCCGGTCCCAGCTCAGCATAATGCCGATTGGATCCAACCGGCGCGCTGGTCTTCCGCTGGCGCTGGCGAATGACGACACACACAACACTAATAATAATTTTAAACATTATATATTTACCTAGCCCCATCACATAACAATACAAACATATATTTTAACTAGCGGCCCGTTCCGGCTTCGCTCGGATATTGGCACATAAAGCCCATTAATCGAAATAAAAACTATCCTATCTTTTAAGTTGGATCGAACTGCACATGGTGTGCAAATTTTATTATAATCGGTTAAGTGGTTTAGGAGTCCATTGAGGACAAACATTGTGACACGAGATTTAAATATATTAAGGTTTAAATACACATGTACAATGTATATTCTATTCATATTTGCAAATAAAACGAAAGTCCAAAATAATTTAGACTTCCGGTTATCGAGGTTAATGAATCAGAGACCAAGATAAACTGTTTTCGTACAAAAAATTTAACAGACTTCAAAACCACAAATAGGCACTTAAAAGCGAAAAATAAACTAAAATCATTATTATAATCGCTACTCACTCATCTATTTGAAGTCGGTGCAACCCAAATCTAACAGGTAGGGGATAGATACTACTTACCTGTGCCTACATAGTATCAATCTACTAACTTTTTGACCTGACTGGCACCGACTTCAAATAGATGAGTGAGTAGCGATTATAATAATGATTTTAGTTTATTTTTTGCTTTTGAGTGCCTATTTGTGGTTTTGAAGTCGGTTAAAACCACAACGAAAATAGTTTATTTTACCCTTTTTAGTGTAGAACAAGTTTTTATTAATCCATTTCCACAATTTCGTATTGACAGGATCGAGTTTCATAACTTAAGTGAAAACTACAACTACGTCATCCAGAAAACTACTCAAATTTTAGTTTATGGTTCTGATTTCAAAAATGACTAATAAGATTTATATGGGACCATTCGGGAAGCGTACCTATCCGAACACAAAAATAAATTTTAAAATCGGTGGAGGGGTTTTCGAGAAATCAGGTAACATACATAAAAAAAACAGGGGTCGAATTGATAACCTCCTCCTTTTTTGGAAGTCGGTTAAAAAATGAGTTCATCGTCGTGTTGTCGTTTCCATTCGTTCATGTCGTTCCAGAATCCGAAGTCATATGTATCTGTGTCGTGTAAACAAACCGTCGGCCTTGCCGGTTCAGCGGTAACTGATACTCTTATTTATTTACTATCTGCGCATGCGCATTGCGCAGCTCTCTCAGATCACCTTTGTGTATTGTTCGAGTGTTGCCTTAATGGTTTATGGAGCTTCATAAAGCCTAGAGGTGATGATTAGGTAAAAATATACTATTCCAATTTGTCCGTCAGGTAGATCATGAAAAAATATGGGCTTTTGTTTTGTTTTATCAAATTATTAGTAATCGACAAATATTTTATTTTTTATTTTAAATAAAGAGTGACGAGACGAGCGCACATGTGCCTGATGGTAAGCAACATGCCTGCCACATAACAGCACACTGACACTCAGCTATTGGAACATGAATAGTTCAAATCATTACCTAGCACTGCACTGCACTGCGCTCGTCACCCAGAGATCTAAGATTTTATATCTCTAAGGCCTGTAATTACATATAGATCATGAAACTTCCGGGGTGGAAGTGGTGACGTCACGTCTTTGTAATTTCCAAGCACTGCATCTTCGTAATTTTTTACAACATTTTTCAATAATCTGACGGACTCATTAGTTTTTTTAGTCAACTTTTTTAGTTTTTTTAGACCCTTGTATTACGGATTTTTTTTAAATGAAGTATCTCTTTATTTACTATCGGCGCATGCGCAGCGCTCAGTCCACATTTGTGTATTGATCGACTGTTGGAGATACGAGTCTAGAGATATCTGGAACTTAATGACTTCCTGAATTATGGTATGACCTTTGTAGATGCATGATGATTTTGTATTTTTGTGGTGTAATAGAGTAAAAAAAGAGTTTACTAGAAGCGCCCCACGATTGTAATGTATTCGATATTTTGTAAATTTTTAGATCGTTCAAAATAACGTATACGATTTTGTCATGTCTCCTGTGACTTCATCATCATCATCATCATCAGCCACAAGACGTCCACTGCTGAACATAGGCCTCCCCCCTAGATTTCCACAACGAACGGTCCTGCGCAACCTGCAACCAGCGGTTTCCAGCGACCTTTGTGAGGTCATCTGTCCATCTAGTGGGAGGCCGCCCAACACTGCGTCTCCCGGTTCATGGTCGCCACTCGAGAACCTTTCTTCCCCATCGGTTGTCAGTTCTGCGAGCGATGTGGCCTGCCCATTGCCACTTCAGCTTGCTTACTCTTTGAGCTATGTCGGCCACTTTCGTTCTTTTGCGAATATCCTCATTACGGATTCTGTCGCGCAAAGAGACTCCGAGCATAGCTCTCTCCATAGCTCACTGACTACTGTGAACTAAATTACATGATTAATTCCATCTAGAACTCTTCGCACCATTGTGTCGTAAATAATATGAACAGCCCGAATGGTTAGTCTGATTTGTATAAGTATTTGAGACCGGGATCATCTCGTCCAATTCAATCAATTGAAGCGAGGTTGCGGTATTCTATCCTGTGTCATTCGTCCATTTGGGTTGGGCTTTTGGAAATTAAATGGTGATTAGTTAATTCTGTTTCTAAACGTTATTAGAATATTCATCATCATCATCCACAGCCTTTCTTATCCCACTGCTGGGTATAGGCCTTTCTTTTTTCACGCCATCTTCCTCGGTCCTGTGGCAATCGAGTCCAGTTTCGACCCGCGATGAAGATGATATCGTCGCCCCATCTTACAGCTGGCCGTCCGACGCCCCGCCTACCTTGGGTCGACCACCACTAGCTCACAACTTTACTCCACCGGTCATCAGCGCGTCGAGTCGTGTCCTGCCCAACTCCAATTTAGAAACTTAAGCTTATTTTAATATCTAGGAACGTACTCCTTATCCAGGGTGTACCGATGGGTTCTAATTAAAATGGTCTTGAGTTCAGTAGTATTGAGTTTTAAAAGATGTATCTGAGTCGGTTGAGTGATTGTTATTTTTAACATGCAAGTGTCGCCTGGCAAATTATTATTGGTAACAGAATATCGGTTCGTATTGTGGGAATGCCGTGGCTAATGTATGTTTTATTTTTTACAGGTAAGCAAGGAACTAGGAAATATCTACACTTGGTTTTTGCTCGCTCGGCTTCTAGACAAAGTAAGTCATATAATTTTAGAAATATAAAATAGGATTGATCAAAAATATGCTATTCTGATTAGACCGTCAGATAGATTAAGCATTAATATGGGATATATTTAATTGGATAACGGGACACTCACGTATATACGTCGGCACTGAAATGTTTCAGTGTCAAACGGGCAGCCATCGCGCGCGTGCACTCTCTTTGAAAAAGGCCGCCGGACGCGGCCGAAACTCGAGTCGGATTGACCGACCATATATACGTGAGTGTCCCGTTTTCCAATTAAATATGTGTAACAGCCACCTTAATTTTAATGCTAAAATATGGGATATATTTATTTGTGTTCTACCAAATTAATAAAAAAACTTCCGGAGTGGAAGGTTGTGACATCACGTCTACATAAAAATCGTATAGTATAGACGTGACGTCACTCGAATATTCGTAATTTTTTTGTTTGTGAAACTAAAGAATAAGTTTTTTTTTTAAATAAAGAGTGACGAGACGATCAATCTAAATGACAGACTCATTAGTTTCTTTTATTCGCCATGGCTATTGCATTGACATCGTCATAGAAACAAACAATAAAACGTAAAAATAACACCAAATATTTGTTTAACTTAGATACATCACAGTCTCTCTTACTTTTGTTAAAAAAAAAAGTTTCGCGTATTTTATTAACCGAATTCAAAAAATACGTTTCTGTTTTTTTTGTTATGGTAGAACATAGTTCAGTTGTGGTCCCATATAAATTTTATCGAAGTGGTTTTTGAAAAAATGAACGAAACACTAAATTTCAATTTTAAAATACCTCGGTAGCTTATTAGAATCGATGACTGTGATACTTTCTTAATTTAGTCGAGTGTTAACTTTAATTTGAAATTGAAGTCGTTTATTGTTTTTCAGCCAAAAATTAACTATTGAGTAATGAAGTTCGTTCTTTATGAATTAAGAAAAAAATGCTAGATCGTTTGATGTGTAGAACTTGTTATTTTTTTTATATGGGAATTCCCTTCAACGGCAATTCTAACCATGCATGTGTAAAACGATTTTTTTAAAGCGTCCAGACGCAGTACTGGATCTGGTTAAAACATAGGCTTAAGCACTCACAGACACGTCATCTCAACAACTCCATATCATTATCTTAAAGCAAACACGCTGAATCAGACAAGGCCTTCGTAATTAGCTATATTAGGCCATATGTACACCGACATAATGCCAAGGTTGGATCTCCCGAAAATAGCCAACGGAACTTTACACTCCGCTGGATATATAGCTCAAGCGGCAATGATATTATGTTTGTTATAAATGAAAGGTTAACGGTAGTTTAATTCAAGTAACTGGGCTTTAGAAGCTATGGAAATCCTATACCTATAAACGAGCAATTCTTGCATATACCTATATATAGAGGAATGTAGAATCTGAATCTCGGAAACGGCTTGAACGGTTTTCATGAAATTTAGTATGCTGCGGTTTCGGGTCAATAAAACGATCTAGATAGGTTTCATTTAGAGATAACGCCGTTTTATACGCGTCTTTAGACAAAGAAAAACTGTTACATTAACATTAGAATGCGGAGGTAAATTTCGCCACATTGCGCGTCAGGATAATAGCTCAGGCGGGAAATTGGGCGGTCACGATCTGATACAACCCTTCCTTCCACTCGACACCACCAAAACGACACCATCGGTGGTGTCGTATGGAATCACTAGTCCATACGACACCACCGACTAATAGTGAGGTTACCAGTTTCATTAATGAGGTATGTCTTTTTTTCGGCCGTGGGTACCTTAAGTACAACACATAGTTTATTTGTCCTGATAGTTTTTAATCAAAATAAAACATTTTTAATAGTTTTTTGTTGTAAATTTTTATGTATTTATAAATAATAAGTTACTATACCTGCTGGTGAGTGTTATCCTCAAGATCCACATACAATAACACTGTTATTTGTGCAAAATTATAACTGACTTGCCAATTTCACTGCACTTTTTATTTTGGAAAATGGAAGCTATAAAGGAATCTATATCTCAATTAAGCCAATCATTTAATTTAAAACTGGCAGAGTTTGAAGAAAGACAGAAAAATCTGACAACTCCAAAATCACAAAGTGACAGTGGCCTCAATGCAGAATTCACACTCTTTAAAACTTTCACACTGAATTCACTCCGAGCACTTCAATCCCAGGTTGAGCTTTTGGCTCAACAGCATGATAACCTGGAGATGCACTCAAGAAGAAAAATACTACTTTTCCACGGTGTGCCAGAGGTGAAAGGGGAGGATACAGTAGCTGTGGTCACAAAACTGGTAACGCAATCACTGAGACTGAACAGTTTCAAAGGTACGGACATAACTAGATGTCATAGAATGGGTAAATCCTCGTTGCCTGATCGTCCTAGGCCAATCCTATGCAAGATCAGAGAAATGTCTTTGCGTGCTGAGATGTGGTCTTCTAAAAAGAATCTTCGGGGGTCGGGTGTCACTGTGTCTGAGTTTCTTACAAAAGTGCGGCACGATACATTCATGGAGGCTCGGAAGCGGTTGGGGGTATCACGGTGCTGGACTTGGGATGGCTCGGTCATTGTGCTGAGTCCTGGAGGTTCGCGGCATCGCGTCTGTTCTTTAGCGGATCTAGACAGGTTATGCATTCCGTCAGAAGCAGCAGCAGCCACTGGAGACACCGTTGAGATACCAAAGGCATCTGTTGCAATTCATGGAGGCAGTCCGGGAGTGGCGCGAGCCCCCATAGTCGGAGACAAACCACGGCGAGTGGCAAAGCCTAAGATGCATAAATGAACGTTTGTGTGTGATTATACTGTAAGTTATGTTTAAGTTTCGCGTAGATGTGCATTGTATCACTGTTTAGCTACCTTCATCTGTTTTTAAATTTGGAATCACTTTGAGCGTGTAGGTACACTTGTAATCATTAGTTATTTTGAAGGTATGCCTATCAATTTATCTTTATCAATTATCAATGACAAGAACACAAAATTTCACATTAAGTACCTTTTCATCTAACCTTCAACTTGTCATACTTGGCATTGACAGCTGTATGTTTTGATGTTTTTGCAATTTTTTTTTTTTTCTATGGTAGATGCAAATTGACTTGTCGAATATGGTTCCAGATTTTGCTAAATGTGGCAGCTCTGTTTGTTTTGTGAAATTTCTATGGTGAAGTTGGGAACGGTCTTTGACGGGTCTTTTTGCGTCTTGAAAACACTCCATTATATTTTTGTTTTGAAAACTCATTCCGTTATGCATATAGCTAGTTTAATGTATATTGCCACCACAATGATTTCACTGCGCTAGACTATACTACCTTGCAGTTTTGCTTGTATTTTAAAATTATGTCACGAAACCGGCGGGTACTAACTAATAGTAGATAATTAGTGTAATTTATTGCAAAGGTATATGTAAACTGTTTTTAGTTTATAATTTATTTAGTAGTTTATACCTTTTTATATAATATGTTGAATATTTTTGCTGACAGCGATGAGTTTGATGAGTCTGTTACGTCTTCAACCACGGGTAGTTCTGAAAATAGTTTTGTGGATATTCCGACATTGTCGGATCTATTGCACACGAGTTTTTCTGATGTTTCTAAAAATTTTAACCTAATTCATATTAACGCCCAAAGCATTCCCGGTCATATTTCAGATATGCAGTCCTCCCTCGATTGTAAAAACATTCATGGCATCTTAGTTTCCGAAACCTGGTTGCAAACTTCTTTACCGTCTGTCTCGTACTCTCTGCCAGGTTTCAATCTCATTCGTAACGATCGAGTTGGACGAGTGGGTGGAGGAGTTGCTATTTATCTCCGCGATTTTATTACATTTTCTGTTGTTAGCACCTCCCCTCAGCCTCCGAACGATCGTTGCGGTGAGCATCTATTTATTGAAATTCTTCTTGGGCACTCTAGGGTTCTTCTTGGTGTTTTTTATAGTAATTCTTCTCATAATAACTATTTCTCCTCTTTCGAACGCATGCTTGAGGAGGATTTGACGCCGTCCTATAGTCACACTATCATCATGGGTGACTTCAACACCTGTTTATTGAAATCGGACAATCGTAGCTCGAAACTACTTAGTGCTGTCAAATCCTGCAACATGCATGTTCTTCCTTTTGATGCCACTCATCATTTTCCAAACATGTCTCCATCTCTTCTTGATCTTGCATTAGTATCATCTCCCCAGCATGTTGCTAAGCATGGACAGCTTTCATCTGGTTTCTCATATCACGACCTTATTTATCTGTCGTATAAAGTCCGAAGTCCCAAACCTAAATCGCCAGTTATTGTGCAGCGCAATTTTGGCGGTATTATCCAGGAGAACCTTATTAATGATGCGTGCCATATTGATTGGTCGCCGGTAGAGAGTGCAATCACAGTTGATGATAAGGTGACAATTTTTAACTCCCTTTTAACTCAATTATATGATGTGCATGCGCCATTGAAAACTATAAAATTAAGCATGCTCCTGCACCCTGGCTTACTAACGATATAAGATTTTAAAACATAAAAAGGATGTAGCTAGGACAAAGTATAAAACCCACCCTAATGACATTAACAAGCAGAAATACGTTGAGTTGCGAAATCGCTGCAATGTGGTGTGTAGAGATGCCCAACGACGCCATATTTTCAAGTCTGTTCAGGATAAAGATCCTGCTAAGGTCTGGAAGTTTCTTAGATCCCTAGGAGTAGGGAAGTCTAGACAAGAAACTATCCTCAAAATTTAGACCTTAATGCACTAAATCAGCATTTCTCTGCCTCTCCCCATATGGATGCTGCGACTAAAAGCAAAACTTTACATGATATTGCTAAAATTAAAACTCCTGACTTTCCATTTTCAGTTTTTATCAATTTACCGCTTGTGATGTTAGGAAGAGCATCTCTCTATCTCATCAAATGCTATTGGGCTTGACTCAATTAGTCGAAATATGATCATCCCTATCCTCGACCACTTGCTTCCCATCCTGTGTCACATTTTAATTTCTCCATTTCCAATGGTGTGTTCCTTCCACATGGAAAGAAGCACAAATTATTCCACTTCCGAAAAAGGCGAATCCCAAATCTTTTTCTGAATATCGGCCAATTTCCATCCTTCCTTTCCTCTCCAAGGTCCTAGAACGTTTAGTGTACAACCAGTTAAATAATTACCTCACCAAAAATAACCTCCTTAATCCTTTTCAGTCTGGCTTTCGTTCGGGGCACAGTACGGTTACAGCACTTGTAAAAATCTCTGATGACATACGCCATGGTATGGAGGATGGTCACCTAACCGTATTGGTGCTTCTGGACTTTAGCAATGCTTTTTGCTCAGTAGATTTTGATGTCCTCCTTGCTATACTTCGCTCTACTAACATATCTCCATCGGTTATTGACTGGTTTCAAAGTTACCTGTATGGGCGCCGCCAGAGAGTCCGCCTGGATGAGAAGTTCTCTTCTTGGTGTGACACTTCAGCGGGCGTACCGCAGGGTGGCGTCTTATCTCCATTACTTTTCGCTATCTTTATAAACGCAATCTCACACAATCTTTCATCATCCTACCACCTCTATGCAGATGATCTCCAACTGTATTGCCAAGCCCCGTTGGCCTGGCTCTCGGAAGCTGTTGATGCTGTTAATCTTGACCTGCGTCGAATCTTAGATTGGAGTATCTCTTTTGGGTTAAGGGTTAACCCTGCGAAGACGCAAGTAATAATAATAGGTAGTTCACGTACTGTAAGTCAAATAGATTGATTTCGCTTCCACTTGTGGTTTTCGATGGAGTGGTGATTCCTTTTAGCGACACTGTTAAGAACCTAGGTGTGACCTTTGACCAAAATTTATCTTGGGGTCCCCAGCTTTCCGAAACTAGCCGTAAGATTTTTGCGGCCGCAGGTTCACTTCGTAGGTTGCGTAACTTTCTGCCAACTGCCACTAAAATTGCGCTAGCACAATCACTCTTACTCCCTGTTTTAGACTATGCAGATGTTAGTTACCTTGACCTTACAGAAGAGCAACTTACTAAGCTTGAGCGGCTACAAAACTTTTGTATAAGGTTTATATTTGGCTTGCGCAAGTATGACCACGTTTCCGAGTTCCGCACTAAGCTCAAGTGGCTGCCGATTCGTCGTCGCCGGGATGCTCACGTACTTTCCCTTCTTTACAATATTTTATTCTATCCTCCTTCTCCTCGCTATCTTCAGGAACGGTTCCAGTTTCGCCACTCTCTCCTCACTAGGAACCTTAGAACATCAGACAATCTCATACTTGACATTCCTCAACACAGCACATGTTACTACTCTTCCTCCTTCACTGTGAAATCAGTCAAGCTGTGGAATGAACTACCTGTGGAGATAAAACGTGCCCAGTCGCTTGAAGTCTTCAAGCTTAGGGTAAAGGATCATTACCTGAACTCATAGTACAACACTCAAGCTGTCTCTGTATGTTTTTAAATTATTTTTTATTTTTCTGTATATTTTATACAATTGTTATTCAACAATATGGTATTTATTAGTATAAGTATAGTTTTAATAGTATATTTGTTTATGGTATTTAGGTATTTAGTTTATGTACGTTTATGTAGTATTATCCGCAATAGTTATTGTACGCGTAATGTATATGTAGGTATATTTTATGTAAGGTTATATATATTATATATTTATGTCGATGGATTAACGTATGATATTATGTTTCATAGCATAGTATGTTTTTTATTTTTTTTTATTGTAAGTGTGTTTTACTTTTACTATTTATAATAGTGTATAAGGGCCATTTTGGTATGCCATCTCCAATCCTTGCACGGTTGCCTGGTAGAGATCGCTTTAAGCGATAAGGCCGCCAATTAAATTGCTAAGAGTTTTTTTTCTGTTTTGTATTATTTGATGTTTTTTTGTACTTTGTGGCTTTTTAATAAAGAGTTATTGTATTGTATTGTATGTCATTTGATAAAGTTTATATTTATCTGTCACTCAAATGGTCATCTTAACATTGTTCATTGCCATTTGCATATTATTGTCTTTCCGTCCGAATATTTAAATTTTTCACAATGGACATGGATACTAATACTGACGACATAAAATACATAAAAACTAATGGCGGAACAGCACATCACTAGGGTGGTGTCGTATGGACTAGTGATTCCATACGACACCACCGATGGTGTCGTTTTGGTGGTGTCGAGTGGAAGGAAGGGATACAACCGGGTTCGAATCCAGCCGGCTCATCTTTTTTTGAAGTACCGTCTTTTTTTTAGAAAATTTATTACTGGTAGCACTTTATCTGTATCTAAGTACACCAGTGTTTAAACCGCGCAAAGCTCGGTAACCCAGGTACAGTTTATTATAAATGAAAGGTTAACGGTAGTTTAATTCAAGTAACTGCCTTATAGCTAAATGCTCGGTAAACGGAGTTTATGGGCGATAGTTTGCAAGTTAGTAGCGTGGTAGATAGTTCGTTAGACATTGCTTGTTCACTTTACTTCGCTATCCAGGAAGTAACAGTAAATTTATTAAATCTACTAGATACCCCGCGGTTTTACCCGCGTCAGGCTTCGTTTCCATCCGAGATGTGAGAGGATGCGTAGCGAGAGATATGTTTGAATAGAATAGAATATCTTAATTTGCCTTATAACTAAAAAAAACCGACTGCATAAAAAGTGAACCAAACTACATACTTACATACATCGATATAATTAAAGAAACGAAGATGAGGTATGCTATAATCTAAAGACAAGATAACGTGGCGAAAATTTGTTTGAAAAATTTGAAAATTGAATTGTCAGCGAACGTACACAATTGTCAGCGAACGTACACAACTCCTTGTTGCAACTTAGACTAAATCAGGAGACGTCACCTGATTTTGCATCGCCATAGTAGAAGCGCGTTTGCCGCTTCTGCCGTTTTTAAGAGTTCGATGCTTACATACTATAAAATAGGGATGTTAAAAAATAATCGATTTTTATTTTAATCGATTTTTCATTTTATAACAATCGATTTTTTTGTGTCGATTTTTAAAGTTACAAAAATCGATTTTTTATAAATCGATTATAAAAAATACGCATTTAAAGATTTTTGAAAAACATGAAAAATTTGCTGAAAATTCTAGTTTTTGGGACAACGTAGTCGTTTAGTTATTTAATTCTCGTTTTAAGTATTTATTTTAATACTAGTGAACTGTAACATAAGATATTTGTGGTTTTGTGGCATTAATTTTTTGAAATTTTACTGATATCTAAACTTGAAGAATAACGAAAGAGTATTTTATGTTATACTTTTTGAGACCATACTACCTACTTACATATTTGTTCAGGATTTTTAAAGATCATCTTGAGTAGGTATTTTATTTTAATACTAACTACTAATGTGATGGTAGTGGGTGGTAACTCTGCCTGCGAAGCCGAGGGTCGTAGGTTCGATTCCCACCTCGTGCAAATATTGGTGTGTTGAATACAAATATTTGTAATATGTATGGGTGTTTCTATGTATAATAAGTATGTTTTTACAACTACGAGTATATAAATATTATAAATTACGCTATGTGTATGCCATAGTTGCTAAATTACGACTGGTCTAGTCGGGAGAACGGTGTCTACCGATCCGGAGACCCCAGGTTCAAAACTACGGACACCACTGTCTTTTCGAAGTCATGTGCGTAATGCCGCTAGCTTAAAACGGTGAAGGAAAACATCGTAAGGAAACCGACATGTACCTAGAACCTTTCAAAGTCATGTGTCATCCACCAACCCGCACTGGGCCATCGTGGTAGATTATTGCCTTAACTCTCTCCTTTGTGAGAGAAGGCCCGAGTCCCAGCAGTGGGAACATTTAGTGGGCTGTTGATGATGATGATGTCTGCCATGGTACAAGCTTTGCCTAGTTTGGGGTCAGATGGTGATGTGTGTGAATTGTTCACCAGTATTTATCTATTTATATGTAATTTTAATATGAAAAGGATTTACTTTTGACTAATACAAAAAAATCGATTTTTTTCGCAAAAATCGATTATTTTTTTAAATATAATCGATTTTTAACAAATCGATTAATTTTGAATAAAGAAAAATCGATTTTTAATTAATCGATTATTTTCCATCAATCTAACATCCCTACTATAAAACTGAAAAGAATAAAACACGCACTTAGACTTCTGGTGGTGGTGGTAAGTATGTAGTTTGGTTAACTTTTTATGCAGTCGGGTTTTTTTGAGTTTTTAAATTATATTTATTTCATTGAGGTGAAATCTTTAGACACGTCAATAATTTTTTAGTTGGGTAAAACTGTGTGGGCATTTTTCATCAGATCTTAATAATGTACGCGTCTTCGACATACTAATTGGCGTAGGGCGGCGGCGGTGTCGACGTAACTGCGTTGTGTTGGTGATTCGACGGAGATGCTTTACGAATGGGCGAAACATTGTGAATTCGCATCACCTACATATTTAATAGCATGAGTTATCTATCTTATAGATGGATCGTTGATTTCATAGACTTTTTCAACTTTTTTTGACGTGACAACGTCTAAACTTCGATGAACGCCGGCTGCATGCACGAAAAAGTGTCCCGTTACGCTCATTTTTTTAAATAAAGAGTGACAAGACGATCAGGACATGCGCCTGATGGTAAGAAACATGCCTGACACATAACAGCACAGTGACACGCAGCTATTGGAACATGAAGAGTCCGAATCATAACCTAGCACTGCACTGCGCTCGTCACCCAGAGATCTAAGATCTTATATCTCTAAACCCTGTAATTTCTCTGGAAACATTGCCCTTCAAACCGGAACAAAGTAATGTTTGCACATTACTGCTTGGCGGTAGAATAACTGGCAAAGGTGTGGTGGTACTTCCCCAGGCGGACTCCTACCACTACATTGTCCTTTTACGCCCATTGTACCATGCAATTGTATAGGATCATTTCAGCTATGTTTTGTTATGACGTTGTCATGTTAAACTATCGTACGAAAACCAACCGACTTTACAGAGAACCATTTTTTTTTTAATTTAGTAGGTTTAGACTTTAACAAAGTTTCAAATGTCGTAAGACCGTAAGTTCTAGGCCCGCGTCTAACCTGTGCCCAGCCCACGTATGAGCGCTGAACCGCGAGAACGTTCCAATTGCTCACTCCACTGCACACGACTAACCCACTTGCAAACATTCAATCACAATGCTCACCACTACATTGTCACCTATACCCATCCTAATAATATAAAATATGAGAAAGTTGGGATGTTTGCTCAATCACGTCGGAACACCTGAACGAATCGGACTGAAATTAGGAACGTCTGTAAGTACACATTTACTATGGTAATATAGGCTACTTTTTATCCTGTAAAAATAACAGGAACTATGCGGGTAAAACCGCGGGCTTGCTGCTAGTAATGAGTTAATTTGGATGTTTATGTTTGTTGCTCAATCATGTCGAAACACCGAAACTAATCGGGTTGTAATTTGGAACACAGATTACAGTCTGATATGTCACATTAGCCAATTTTTAACCGACTTCAAAAAAGGAGGAGGTTCTCTATTCGGCTGTCGTGTTTTTTTTAACCCCCGACCAAAAAAAGGGGTGTTATAAGTTTGACGTCGATGTCTGTCTGTCTGTCTGTCTGTCTGTGTGTGTGTCTGTCTGTGGCACCGTAGAGCTCAAACGGATAGGCCGATTTCGATGCGGTTTTTTTTATTTGAATGTTAATTATTGTGCGGATCTTCTTAGCTATGTTTCGTTAATACCCGTTCAAGATGGCAAAATGGCGATTTACATTAATTTTTTCACTACTACCACAATATGGGTATCAAATGAAAGGGCTTGACTAGTAGAATGTTATACAAATAACAAATCCGAGGTAGTCGGGGGTTAATCAAAATTTTTAATTTTGTTCTTGTAACATGAAAATTACGGTTAACAGAAGCTACACTGGCAACCGAGTTAATTCTAAAAGTAATTTCTTTCTTAATTGATTTAAAGCACTCAATACAAGTAGGTAATGAGTTCAGTGTATTTTTTCCTTAGTTTGATGTCGGCTTACGAAAGCAAACTCCGGTTTATTGGGTCCGCTTGTGAAACAACAGGTCCAGTTCTATTTGTAGATCGACTGCGCTGGCCGATGCGAAACCGTAACGTTTGCGTCTTGAGATGTGTGTGTTCTATAAAACTGTTTATTTTGGTGACACTACTTACTTGTAAACTGTGTAATTTGTTATTTCATAAACAATAAATACTTCGTCTTGGACACTAGATGGCGTTAAGTTAACAAGCTCTAAAACACGGTGATGTTTTGTTTCTGAAACGAATCATTCGCCTATCTATACTCTATACTAATATTATAAAGCTGAAGAGTTTGTTTGAACGCTAGGATCTCGGGAAGTACTGGTCCTAATTGAATGATTATTTTTCTATGAGATAGTCCATTTATCGAGGAAGGCTATAGAACATAACGCTACTATCAATAGAAGCTGAGCATGAATCAAGAATGTAACAAAAACGGGGAAAAAATATTCCTTTTTTGAGAGTTTTCGTACGTTTCGTGCTTTGACATGACACATGACAGCATGTGTCTAAAATTGCGACATTGAATATAAACCTTTGCCATAGATTACATACTTCACCTTTACTCACAGATTAAACACCTCCCTTTGCTAATCTAAATCTGAGTTGGTACGACCAATTTCCGACAGGTGGCGTAGCAGGTAGCTGAAGAGGTGTTTTGTTTGAAAGCGATATTCTCAGGAATTAATGAACCGATTTCAGTCATTCTTTCACGGGATCCTAATGAGTGCTATATAATATACCACGGGCGAAACCGAAGCGGACATCGAGTCTAAATATATATAGTGGCAGGACTCTGGAGAGTCCGCCTGGGAAGTGTCACACCTTTTTTACAGCGCATAGATGGATCGTCTTACATATCTGGGTGATGAGCGCAGTGCATTCCTAGGTAAGGACTTGGTCTCTTGTTCCAATAGCTGCGTCTTACTGTGCTGTTATAGGCTGGCGTGTTGCTTGCTATCACGCACATGTCTGGCTCGTGTTATCACTCTTGTATTTTAAAAAGATATACTTGCCTACTTTGTCAACCGAGACAAAAACAGTGAGGTGCGGAGCAAACCAAAATCAAACATCAATGTGTACAATTTTCCTTATGATTTTTCTAAAGTCGTTCAACTATTTTTGATAAAAGTTATGTGGGACCACCTCTGAATTCTGAAATAATATCTAATAAACATAAAATAATCAAAATCGGTTCACAATACAACAACAAACAACAAAAAATTTGGATTTACCCCGACTACTTCGGGTTTGTAATCTATACTACATTCTACTAGTCAAGCCCTTTCATTTGATACCCATATTGAGGTAGTAGTAATGCCGTACAAAAATCATGCGACAAGGAGAAATGATCGAGGCTTAAACCCCTACTAGTCAAGCCCTTTCATTTGATACCCATATTGAGGTAGTAGTAATGCCGTACAAAAATCATGCGACAAGGAGAAATGATCGAGGCTTAAACCCCCCTCTTCACCTGCATTCAGTTGGACAGCTTACAAGTGACGGCATAGTGCTGAATCTTATTACTTTATACCTTTCTATCATCCTACATAGGTCTCCTGGTGTATCATATGCCCCATAAATTTTGTTCACGGGCATGCAGTCTATAAAATATTTTACAAAATATCAAAGAAAAATACCAAAAATCTCCTATTTCAAAATCGGTTAAAACTACTTAGTAATACATCTTTCGAAATATACACTTCTCACTGCTAGTTCTATTTGTGCCTTTCTCCGCCATGCTATTCCTGCCACTGCAAAAACAATACTCGGAATTCCGAGAGTAACGGAATTGAGCTATTCCTGTCGCTCGAAGCCACTCCAGCTCAACCATAGCTTAAACAGCAGTTACTACACGATCCTTATACTGCAGGCGTCTCTATATCAATCCCCAAGAACTAAAGATTAAAACACAATTGGGATGATGAGTGATGACTGATGTCCATTGTCCATTTAGTAGTGGTAGGACTCTTGGCAGGATCCGCCTGAAGAAGTACCACACCTTTGCCAGTTTTTCTACCGCCAAACAGTAATGTGCAAACATTACTGTGTTCCGGTTTGAAGGGCAATGTTTGCAGGCAAATTACAGGGCTTAGATATATAACATCTTGGATCTCTGCGTAACGAGCGCAGTGCAGTGATAGGTAATGATTTGGACTCTTCATGTTCCAATAGCTGCGTGTCACTGTGCTGTTATGTGGCAGGCATGTTGCTTACCATCAGGCACATGTCCTGCTCGCCTCGTCATTTCTTATTTAAAAAAAATACAGGTAGATGTATAGAAAAATGTGGGACACGTATTTTTGGTTTTATCGAATTATTTGTAATCGGAATAGATACAGATCATCAAACTTCTAGAGTGAGAGTTATGACGTAACTTCTTCGTAAAAATCGTGCAATGAAGTGACGTCACTCGCAATTTCTAAGCACTGTATCCTTCGCCAATTTTTGGCTTGTGAAACAATAGAAAAATGACGTGTACAACATGAACAACATCTATGATACTAATATTATAAACCTGAAGCACAGATTTCTAAAACAAAAGGCAGATGGAACGTGCAGAACACAGATCCTTAGGTCCGGAAAGCAAATATTAAACGCCAAAGCAAATACAAACTCCAGTCAGTACGAAACTGACTTCCGTCTCGTACGGGAGTCCCGTGTGATTTTATGTTTTCTTTAAGATTATGCCGTCTTGTGTCATCAAACATTGCAAACATTGTTCCCAAAAATAAAAAAAAGAAATTTCATAGGAAAGCTTGAATATTTTTACTGGTATTTATTAAATTTAGACGATTTTATTTCGATTGATGAATAGAAACGCAACACCTCAACGAAAATAGGTCAGTGTTGCTATACTAAATTGAAATTATTATCCCTGAAGTTAAGGTAAAATATAGATTCTAATTTTGTTTTGAAGATACTCGTAGACCAAATTATTGATGAACATTTATAATTCAATTTTAAGCCCTATTTTTATAATCGTTATTTTTTTTATTTAATGTGAATCGATGCCAAGAACAAATCCTCGCCGTTACTAGGGTTAATAAAAATACTAATAGTGTTGATTAAAACTATAGTTATGAAACGAATAGCTAAGAACAAATCCTCGCCGTTATAAAACGTCTCGTCTATGACCTGTGGATTCTAACTTGATCTGTGCAGTGCTGTTAGCATATATATTTTTAATAATACGAACATATTTCTTTCTTACTCCTTGTTGAATTAGAGCCTCCCAGAGCAGATTGTGTTTGATTGAGTCGAAAGCTTTATTGTAGTCGACAAATGCAATGTATAGGTCTTTCCCATACTCTTGAGATTTTTCTATTAACTGTTTTAATACATGCATATGATCAATAGTTGAAACCCCTGCTCTAAAACCAGCTTGTTCAATAGGCTGTTCTTAATCTATAGTCCTTGATATTCTATTTAGGATCAGCTTTGAAAAAAATTTGTAAATGTTTGACATGAGGCTAATAGGTCTATAATTTTCAATTACGTTTCTGTCTCTTTTTTGTGGAGCAAGTTATTAACAAGAAATCCTTGCATTATACATTATCGGTGTAATAATAAATCATTTAAAAATAATGTTTTATGCGTTTATTATACGTGAAAATTTCCAAAGCTTAACAACACATATTAAGGCACATATTGGTGGGATGCAAGGTGCTCCTTAATAGGGGTCATTACTCACGGCGCCATGACAGAGTACTTGAAATCATACGTGAAGCCATGAGCCTTTCAGTAGCTAGAGCCCAAAAGGGATTGAAGACAAACAAAAGGCAAATTAACTTTGTAAAAGAAGGCTCAACATCAAACTCCAGGAACAAGCCTTACTCAATCCCGGGTACAGCACCTGATTGGACTATTTTAATGGACACGTATGAAAAGCACTACAAAATCCCAGAGGATGTGGGTGTTTCGTCATCCAGACCGGACATTTTCCTTTTTTCTAGAGCTACGAAACGCATAGTCCTTGTAGAACTTACCGTACCGTGGGAACTAATATACCTAAAGACCACGCGATGAAACAAAATAAGTATTACGACCTCCTAAACGAATTAATTCAAAAAACGGCTATGTAGTTAGTTTATACGATGTAGAAGTGGGAGCGAGAGGTATACCAGCAAAATCTCTCTATAACCTGCTGAAAGACCTTGGCTTATCCAGAAGTGCAGTAAGTTCTATACTAGAACGAGTATCTAAAGCTGCACTAGTAGGCTCATATCAGATTTGGCTGGGCAGGGAAAGAAAGACGAGTAGTGAAGGTGAGTGTTGATGTACGTCAGAAAGGGGCCCTTAAACCTACGCCCGAGTCACAAGTCTCGGGGTCTACTCGGTTTTCTCTCTGCCACACGATGGACCCGGCACCAGCACGGTGAATCCATGGAATGCTAAGAAAATCGTCTCAACAATAGTGGGACTTTTTTCTTAAGACTGGGAACATTACACGCACACCAACGTGAGTAATTTGACAACGTCTGTGAGAGCTGTCACGCATACATAACTAATGACTGGCCTCACAGTATTGTTCACGAAGGTTTCATCTGTTTAGAAATCTGTGACCTGAAGATGGTTTTTTGTTTGAACGCGCTATTCTCAGGAACTATTGGAACGATTTCAAAAATTATTTCACCTTTGGATATCTATATGATACCTGATGCTATAGTATATTAGACATGAGATAGGAACGGGCCGCCAATCACTACGTAGTATACAAGAACAAAATTAAAAAAATGTATTAACCCCCGACTACCTCGGGATTGTTATCTGTACAATATTCTACTAGTCAAGACCTTTCATTTGATACCCATATTAAGGGAGTTTTGAAAAAGAAATGTATTTCGCCATTTTGTGGGAGCCGCCATCTTGGATTTGAAATTTGTCGTAGTGCAAAGTACGAGGGTCAAACTGAAAGTTCTTAGAACTGGCCACTTATAAACAATATAATAAAAAAATAATTATATGATTTGAAAATAGAACTCTTTGCCAATATTACTGAGTATATACTTCATTCATTTGTCATTTGTTTTACGATTTGGCGGCAAATTGAAAATTGTCTGTGTCACGTCAACATGAATTTAACACGAGAAAATTTTCGTGCAATGATTTTTTATGACTTTCGATGTCATTTAAGTCAACAAGAAAGTTATGATAGACTACGATTGGCCTTTCACGATAAAGCCCCATCTCGTGCGACTGTTTACAACTGGTTTAATGAGTTTAAACGTGGTTGCACTAATCTCACTGATGATTTACGTGAGGGACAGCCTTCTACGGCGACGACTGAAGATAACATCTGTGTTGTGCGGCGTATGATAGAGACTGACAAAAGAGTGACCTATCAGCAGATTCGGACAAGCTTAGGCATCGGTATGAGTCAAGTGCACAAAATCCTACACGAACATTTAGCGGTCAGGAAGCTTTGCGCCCGGTGGATACCTCATAATTTGACTGAGGCTCAAAAACTCCATCGTGTGGATTGGTGCCGTAAAATGATTGAAAGATTTAACGGAGGTGACTCAAATGCTGTGTTCGACATACTAACAGGTGACGAAAGCTGGATTTACTGTTATGATCCTGAAACCAAAAGACAATCTGCTCAGTGGGTGTTTCCTTTCGAGGAGTTGCCAACTAAAGTGAAGAGAGATCGAAGTGCGGGGAAAAAAATGGTGGCCTCGTTCTTTGGAAGGATAGGTCATTTCGCAACAATTGTGTTAGAGGATCAAAAAAACAGTTTCTGCAGAATGGTACACTACCAATTGTTTGCCACTTGTCTTGGAAAAAGTTCGAGAGAAACGACCTCGTAGTAGGATCCTCCTTCACCACGACAACGCCTCATCGCACACCGCCAAGCGAACGATCGACTATTTGGCGACATCAAACGTTGAATTACTGGGTCACCCGCGGTATAGCCCCGACCTCGCGTCTTGTGATTTTTATTTATTTTCAAAAATTAAAGAAAAACTTAAAGGAAAGCGGTTTATGAATGCTGAAGAAGCGGTGGCTGCGTATCGCGCCATTGAAGAGACCCCTAAGGACGAGTGGGCAAAGTGCTTTTCCCAGTGGTTCCATCGCATGCAGCGGTGTATTGACGTGAATGGACAATATTTTGAAAAGATATAATAAAACTAATAACTGGCTAATGTAATCAGTTTTTGATTTTCTAAGAACTTTCAGTTTGACCCTCGTATTCTACTAGTCAAGTCCTTTCGTTTGACACCCATATTGTGGTAGTAGCGAAAAAAAAATATTATTCGCCATTTTGTGGTGGCGGCCATCTTGGCTTTGAAATTTGTTATAGTGTATAGTATTCTACTAGTCAAGCCCTTTCATTTGATACCCATATTGAGGTAGGTTGTGAAGAAATATTTTGTCCGCCATTTTGTGGAGGCGGCCATTTTGAATAGATATTAACCAAACATAGCTATGAACATCTGCACGGATATTAACCTTCAAATAAAAAAAAACCACATCGAAATCGGCCCATCCGTTTGAGCTCTACGGTGCCACAGACAGACAGACATCGACGTCAAACTTATAACACCCCTTTTTTTGGTTGGGGGTTAAAAACAAAGTCACTTCCCGCGTCTGACCGTCCCTATAGATATACTCGTATATATATACTATTTTAATGGACACGTATGTAAGGCACTACAGGGTCCCCGAGGATGTGGGTGTTTCGTCATCCAGACCGGACATTTTCCTTTTTTCTAGAGCTACAAAACGCATAGTCCTTGTAGAACTTACCGTACCGTGGGAAACTAATATACCTAAAGACCACGCGATGAAACAAAATAAGTATTACGACCTCCTAAACGAATTAACAAAAAACGGCTATGTAGTTAGTTTATACGCTGTAGAAGTGGGAGCGAGAGGTATACCAGCAAAATCTCTCTATAACCTACTGAAAGACCTTGGCTTATCCAGAAGTACAGTAAGTTCTATACTAGAACGAGTATCTAAAGCTGCACTAGTAGGCTCATATCATATTTGGCTGGGCAGGGAGAGCAAAACGAGTAGTGAAGGTGAGTGTTGATGTACGTCAGAAAGGGGCATCACAGAGGAAGTAATCACTAATCACTACGTTAGGGGCATCTTAAACCTACGTCCGAGTCACAAGTCTCGGGATCTACTCGGGTTTTCTCTCTCTGCCACACGATGGACCCGGCACCCGCACGGTGAATCCATGGAGTGCTAAGAAAATCGTCTCATCCGAAGAAAAGAAAATCGGATACAACACAGTTATGACGGAAGTGATGTCGTAGTATGGCCAGGCAGCTGTCCGATGGTTGTGCGACACACTGGATTTATGTCGATCGCAGGTTAACAACCGTTAGCGTGTTCTAATTCTACCGTAACGCCATCTATTGACGTTCTCCGGAACTTCACTATTGTATGCTTCTGTTATAACTTATATTTAGTATCAGCATTGCACCCGTGCGAAGCCGGGGCGGGTCGCTAGTACATTTATAAATTTGAACCGTCAGACCACATAATATTACCGTTTTCAGACCTTCTCATGTTCGCTTCAAGGAAAATGCAAATCGAATCTTTAGTACATTCCAAATATCGATGACAACAGTACTTACTATAATTCTATAATTCCGTGTACGGAATTTCTAGGGCTTCTGTCGTAAGTAGGTACGTATTCGCAAGATTGCTACATCTATTAATATAACAAGGATGTGTTATGACAGATAATCCAATAATACTATTGTTACAACCAGCTGAAGTATAAGTAGTAGGATTGAGTATAATAAGTTATATTTATTGGATGTTCCCTGCTTCAGGCTTAAAGGAGATAGGGATTTTGGTGTGCGACCGAACTCGAAAAAATGTGAGACAAACTGTAAGAAACATATATTACATATATAACGGAAGTGACGTGAAAAAACAGCCCATGTACAGTATTGCCTACTTTATTTTTCAGATGATCTTACCATAAATAATAAATAATAGAATTAAACCTTTTTTTGCAAATTATTTTGCCTCTATTTTATCCGAAGGCGTTCTGACGTGGTCTCCCCATGACCTTTTGCATTTCGTCGATATTATTCGTATTTCTGCCTGTCCGTGAATCTGGTCGTAACGATAATAACTAATTATTTTTAATATTAATAATATAATAATTAACTATTTATTAAAAAATGCATTATTAGGATAAATTAAATTAAAATATCAATTTATTTTCATAAGAATAACAGCGCATGAATACTAATTGATATTGTTGACATAGTGTCATAGCGGCATAGCTTAGCATAGCTTTTTTTATGAGGGTAGGTAAAGTACTGCTTACCATAATTTGGGGGAAAGTGTCCTAGGTGTAATTTGTAAAACGTTACAGTGCTTTATGTGAGTATTTTTATTTAAAAACAATAAATTGAAATCTCCCAAGTTTGCCACTTCTGTAACTTCTAGCTAAAAATGGGCTCTAGGATGTTATTACATCAGATTTACGTTAGCTCCAGTACAGAATCACCGACTCAACTACATATTTATATATAAACCCAGTCCATCAACACGGATTATCGTCCTATATCGATGACGGACAGAATAAAACATACAAACAGTAAATCATCAAGACTGAGAAGTACCATCAGTTTTACTTGCTCCGTGTGGCGTTACTATCGTATTTCTATCTGTAGCTATTATTTGAATGTGTCGTTTAACATTTTCGCCAGAAGTCTTGAGACGTGGTGCAGTGAAACGCTAATCACATCCCCCCGACGGGCGGGTGAACGAACCCGGGTTATATGCGTCACATATCTAGAGACTCACTGCTATTTCATCTAGTCAGTATAGTTTGAGTTATAAAATGAATCCTGAACATTCAATAATTTAATTATCTCCAAAAACATGGTTGATGTTCCAAAGACACGAACGAAGAGATTTGACTCTAATTTTGTGATAAGAACGTCTAGGCTGTGGAATACGTTGCCTGAGTGGGTTTTCCCCGATGATTACAATCTTTATGTCTTCAAATCGAGAGTGAATCGGTTATTTCTAGGTAAACACGCTCCATCGTAGACCGCATTGTCGTTTAACATCAGGCGAGATGGCGGTCAAGTGTAAACCTATAAAAGTTAAAAAAAAACACATTCAATTTAAAATCAAACTCACGATACCTACTCATTTCATATTTTTACTTAAATTAATTTCATATTTTTTAGGGTTCAACCCCAAAGGGTAAAAACGGGACCCTATTACTGAAACTTCGCTGTTTGTCCGTCCGTCCGTCTGTCACCAGGCTGTATCTCAAGAACGGTGTGATAGCTAGACAGTTGGAATTGTCTCAAATGATGTATTTCTAGTGCCGCTATGACAACAAATACTAAAAATAAAATAAATATTTAGGTAATTAAAATATTGGGGGCTCCCAAACAACAAACTAGATTTTTTACCGTTTCTTCCTCGATACTAATAACGGTGACAGGTAGACGCTTTAACTATTCACAGAATATTTAATTTTATTTTCTCTTTAAATGTAATTAGTTAAAATAAAATAAATAACTAAGGCAGGCCCCTTACAATACAATAAAAGAGGTTTTCGCCATTTGTTTGCTAATGGTACAGAACCCTTCGTGCGCGACTCCCACTTACACTTGGCCGATTATTTATAATATAAAGTGACGAGACGAGCAGGGCATTTGCCTGATGGTAAGCAACATGGCTGCCCATAACGGTGACACGCAGTTATTACACCAGTTATAACCTAGTACTGCACTGCGCTCCTCACCCAGATATATATGATGTTATATCTCTATGCTCTATAACCCTAGAAAAACTGCCCTTCGAACCGGAACACAGTAATGTGTGCACATAACTGCTTGGTAGTAGAATAGCTGGCCAAGGTGTGGTACGTCCCCAGGACGTACGGACTCAGTAAAGAGTCCTGCCACTACACAAATTGGTTCTAACGAATACTTCGTCCAGGTAAGCTAAATTTAGATTTTTGTTGATGTTGATGGAAAAAACGTTTTTAAACGACAATAGTTTAACGTAACAATGTCATAGCAAAACATTGATTAATGCGGCGCAAGCGTACAATGAGCGTAATGGGACATAACGGGACACTTTTTCGTGCATAAAGCCGGCGTTCATCGCTTTATTAGTACATAATATAGGTTGAACAACTTATCTGCATAGTTAATCGGGTTATTGTTAATTGTATATTATTCATACGATCGATATAAAAACTATCCTCTCAAGATAAACCAAATTACATATAAATGGTAACTTTGATTTGATTTCGGTACCTACTACAAAAAGGTGCGATTTTTTGAACTATCAGCTGGAGGCTCTGGAATCGATCGAGAGACGTGCCAAAAGGAGCATAGACAACGACTACCTTGTTCATAAGACTTGCCTTGCTAGCTTATCGGTTTTTTATCTCATACATTTCGGAATGTGTGCAACTGATCTGCATTATCTAATACCACATTGCCCTTTCTTTTGTCGGACTGCTCGTAAGCTTGAAGGCGATTGTTTATTTTTCTATACCCTTTGATTTATTTGGATACAATCTTCAAACCGGAACATAGCGATGTTTGCACATTACTGCTTGGCGGTAGAATAACTGACAAAGGTGTGGTACTTCCAAAAGCAAATTATGTAAAGAGTTCCTACAAAACTTCTTAGTAACGAGTAACGTGTTCTATCTCTGATCTCACCGAAGGAAAGCTAATAAAATATGAACCTGAAAATAGAGACCTGGGATTAGAAGAAGCCTGTAAGTTCCGCGGCTCATTTCAGAGAGAAAATAATCTATGAAAAGGCGTGTCGACAGGTCCTGCAATTATATTAAATTACTAGATGTCCGCCCCGGCTTCGCCCGTGGTACATATACAACGTGTGGCGGAAAGGTCCAACAATATTTATTGTAGTTCATCTATACTAGGTATCAAATCACATATGTGAATATTAGATACGAAAGCACAACATTTTTGTTCCATACAAAGTTAAAAATTCGTTGTTTATTATTTTATTTGACAACCCTAATCACCGGCGGCGCGGCGCGGTCACTGACCGCCAGCCGCCGCACGCAGCTCCGTCGTCGCAAGCCGCGCCACCGCGCATTAGGGTTGAAGCTGGTCAAATTTACATCAAACTTTGACTCGTATTACCTCGCGATCTAAAGTGCTGAGGGGAAATAGACCTTCGGAGATGAAGTCCACATCATTGTTGGAATGACCTATTCAAATATTGTTGGACCTTTCCGCCACACGTTGTATAGCACTTATGATCACGGGATCCCGTGCATATCCAACGGTGAAAGAATGACTGAAATCGGTTCAGTAATTCCTGAGAATATCGCTTTTAAACAAAAAACCTCTTCAGCTACGCCACCTGTCGGAAATTGGTCGTACCATCTCAGATTTAGAAACTTTGATTGCAAAGGTTTATATTCAAGAGGTATGTAATCTGTGATATTCAAAGACGCAATCTTAGACACATGCTGTCATGTGTCATGTCAAAGCACGAAACGTACGAAATCTCTCAAAAAGGAGTATTTCTTCCCGATTTTGTTACATTCTTGATTCATACTCCGCTTCTATTAATAGTAGCGTTATGTTCTATAGCCTATAGCCTTCCTCGATAAATGAACTATCCAATAGAACAAGAACAAAATTAAAAATTTTGATTAACCCCCGACTACCTCGGATTTGTTATCTGTACAACATTCTACTAGTCAAACCCTTTCATTTGATACGTATATTAAGGAAGTTGTGAAAAAAGAAATGTATTTCGCCATTTTGTGGTAGCGGCCATCTTGGATTTGAAATTTGTCATAGTGCAAAGTATTCTACTAGTCAAGCCCTTTCATTTGATACCCATATTGTGGTAGTAGTGTAAAAAATTATATAATTCGCCATTTTGTGGTGGCGGCCATCTTGGATTTTAAATTTGTTATTATGTATTATATTCTACTAGTCAAACCCTTTCATTTGATACCCATATTGAGGTAGGTTGTGAAGAAATATTTTGTCCGCCATTTTGTGGAGGCGGCCATCTTGAATCGATATTAACCAAACATAGCTAAGAACATCCGCACAGGTATTAACCTTCAAATAAAAAAACCGCATCGAAATCGGCCAATCCGTTTGAGCTCTGCGGTGCCACAGACATACACACACAGACAGAGAGACAGACATACAGACAGATAGACAGACAGACAGACAGACAGACAGACAGACAGACATCGACGTCAAACTTATAACACCCCTTTTTTTGGTCGGGGGTTAAAAAGAATCTTTCAATTCGGACCACTACTTCCCGAGATCCTAGCGTTCAAACAAACAAACTCTTCAGCTTTATAATATTAGTATAGATTTGATATAATGACAGTATTTGAAAATAATAAAATGTGTACATACCAATTTTAATTTTGATATTTTTTAGTTTAACTTACTTTATGATCATTGAAAGCTGCAATGGGCAGTCCGTTTTAAAGGTACGAAATTATTAGAAAATGTATTTACCATTGAATAGCCAATTAAATTTCAAGTGACTCTTGTTATGAAACCAGTTTGCTAAACGCAATATTTAATATAGCTTCTACCATACAAACTTTACGCGCAACGCGTAGAAAATACTACAGTGTGACGTCACGTTTCTGTAGTGATTTGTATGAAGCGTTTTTGGGAGAGTCCAAAATTGTGATTTTAAAATCGTGATATCACGGGAAGTTTTTAAGATAACAAAGTAATCCTTTCACCTATGTTTCAGTTATTGAGTAGCCTTTTGATGGCACATTAAATAATAAAAAATGAGTCGACACGCCTATTGGGAAGATGATAAACAGCTTATTTTTATCCATAGTTTCTTATTTCAAAGCTAAAATATAACAAGCTCTGTTCTGTTCATACTTATTTATTTATGAAGATGCATATATTATTACGATATTATTATTTATGAAGATGCAGTGCTTAGACATTTCGAGTGACGTCACTTCATTGTTTTGACTGGCCTCGTGGCTTAGTGGGTAGTAACTCTGCCTGCGAAGCCGAGGGTCGCGGGTTCGATTCCCAACCAACGCAAATATTTGTGTTATGAATTCAAATATTTGTACTGTGTCCGGGTGTTTCTATGTATAGTGAGTTATTTACTATATAAGTATTATATCAGCTATCTGGCTGCCATCTTACAAGCTTTGCTCAGTTTGGGGTCAGATGGTGTTGTATGTGAATTGTCTTATTGTCTACCAATATTAATTTATTTTACGATTTTTACAAAGACGTGACGTCACAAAACTCCGGAAGGTTAATGATTATATCTTTGTTTCTAATAATTTGAGAAAAGAATAATAACACACCCTTCTTATTTTCAACCGATTTCAAAAAAAGAGAAGGTTTGTCAATTTTACCATGTAAATATTTTTTTATTCCATAATCTACCTAACGGGCTAATAAGAATGTTTCTAATAACAACACCATCTGACCCCAAACTCAGCAAAGCTTGTATGTAAGTAACAACTTCCCACATTTGGCGCACCACATACCACAGATTTTCCATGGGATGTGAACTGAGCGCAAGCGTCACGTTCCTAAATGAAAGAAATCTTCGGTTAAACTCGGATGATCTAGATGGCCATGGTCACGGCCACGCCCTCCGGTTCACCGCGGAGTTTCCAAAGTGAGCTATCAAATTTTGAGTTATTAGTTTTCATTTCTATCGGCAGTCCCTATGACTGCCAGTTGATCTCAACTGGGGAAGGACGACACCTTTAGCAGTTATTCTACCGCCAAGCAGTTATGTAAAAACATTACTATGTTCCGGTTTGAAGGGCAATGTTTCCAGTGAAATTACAGGGCTTAGAGATATAACATCTTAGATCTCTGAGTGACGAGCGCAGTGCAGTGCTAGGTAATGATTTGGGACTCTTATTAAATGTTCCAATAGCTGCGTGTCACTGTGATGTTATCTGGCAGGCATGTTGCTTACCATCAGGCACATGTCCTGCTCGTCTCGTCACTCCTAATTAAAAAAAAAAACTTTACCAACATAGGTAATGATTTGGTGCAAGATCCGCGCGGTTCTCGCAACTAGGTGTTTGGCCTTGGTGGTTCGTCCGAGGTTCAACGCTCGAGTGGTTGCTGTGCTGGTTTTTATGTAAGAGAAAGTATTTACTTGAACTTGAGTCGATCAAGCGACGGACGTCTGGCGAATTGGTACACGCAAAACTATCAACTTACTAATTTAATGTTTTAGTATTAAAATTAACGTGGTTGTTACACATATTTAATTATATAACGGGACACTCACGTATATACGGTCGGTCAATCCGACTCGAGTTTCGGCCGTATATACGTGAGTGTCCCGTTATATAATTAAATATAATTTACTGTTTATTGGTGTTAATTATCTTCATTTATATCAGCTGTTATTTGTAGTGGTAGGATTCTTGGCAGTCTGCCTGGGGAAGTACCACACCTTTGCCAGTTATTCTACCGCCAAGCAGTAATGTGCAAACATAGCTTTGTTCCGGTTTGAAGGGCAATGTTTCCAAAGAAATTACAGGGCTTAGAGATATCTTAGATCTGTGGGTGCTAGGTAATGATTTGGACTTTTCATGTTCTAAAAGCTGCGTGTCACTGTGCTGTTATGTGGCAGGTATGTTGCTTACCATCAGGCACATGTCCTGCTCGTCTCATCACTCTATGCTATAAAAAAAGGCTTCTGGCTATCTGGCTTCCATCTAACTTTGCTCAGTTTGGGACTATATGTTATTCTGTGTGAAATGCCCACTAATATTTATTGACAGTATCTGTTGATCTTTGAAACCGCGGTGGCATAGAGGTGGTGCAAGTTTTCTCTCTTGAGGTCGTAGGTTCGAATCCAACCTGCACCTCTCTGTATTTTTAACCAACTTCAAAAAAGGAGGCTGTTCTCAATTCGGTTGTATGTTGTTTTTGAACGTTACGCGATATTGAGTCAGCTTGGATGAGTCTTTTTTTTTTAATTTAAAATAATCTGACTTACTAATTCGTTTTTTTAGTAACCATACCTATTGAGAACCTTCTCTCTTTTTATGTCGGTTAAAAACAGTTGATAGTTAAAACCCAACTGAATCGGTTAGTGACTGAGAAAAAACATTGAAATGTAATTTTGTAATTCTTTATTCGGAACTCACGTCATTTGACTTTCATTAAAGAGAGAGCGTAGCCGAATAACCAGCTATAAATCTCATCTAAGCGACTAATAAACTAAACCAAATTCGTTCTCGGATAATCCGTCCTGTCCCCAATAAAGCCTCTAATGAAGAACCTACCCCAAACGTGCACACCTAGGTAACTAGCCGCCATCTTGTGAAACTTAGGATTCAATTACTTCAAGAACGACGTATGTTTTTTTATGAATGTTCCGAAATTACAACCCTGGCTTGTGGGTAGTAACTCTGCCTGCGAAGCCGTGGGTCGTGGGTTCGATTCCCACCCAGTGCAAATGTTTGTGTGATGAATTCAAATGTTTGCACTGTGTCTGGGTGTTTCTATGTATAATAAGTATGTATTTACAACTATATAAGTATTATATCAGCTATCTGGCCGCCATATTACAAGCTTTGCTTAGTTTGGGGTCAGATGGTGTTGTGTGTGAATTGTCCACCAATATTTATTTATTTATATTTATTTATTTAAATGACGCTATCTCGTAACATATATAAAAACATTACCAATTATAACTAAATAGATTTTGAAAGTATTTTTTTTTGTTTGATAGCTTATGAAGTGATCCTATGTAAATTTTAATCGAAAACGGTGTGGAGGTTTTTGAACTATGAACAAAAAAAAAGGAAATATGCTTTCACGTATTTCGACGACGCGACGTAATTATAGATTCTTATGAAATCTGGTTCAGTGCCTGAAATCAATTTTAAATTGAAGTCGGAATTTGTTTTTTCGGAGAAAATAAATTATGTAACGCTTTTGTTACATAATTTATTTTCTGCAAAAAATAAAATTAAAACGCAACGCAATTGTTTAAACATTTTAGCTCACACGTTTAAGTATATTTGTTAGTAAAGTAAATCGCCTTTATGCGTTTAAGATTTCTACCGCATTCCTTTATCTCTTTAACCTGTAATTTCTTTGGAATAATTCCTCTTTAACCCGGAACACAATATGTATTGTTTATACATATTTTTTTATTAACGGTGGAATAGGTATATCTATCTTAGGTTTGATCTTAGATAAAGTTGTAAGTTCTTTGGGTTTGTTTTTTTTTTTTTTTTGGTGGTCTTGCAAAGAGTCCTGCCTATCCGTTGTCTATACCTATGAGTTCCGTATCAATCTCGTGTCGAAAGAAAATAAATCTGAGATACAAATAAGAACAATATAATATATCCGATTGTCTCCATCCGGATCCTAAACAATCTCAAGGGTTGTTTCACTTACGAAGGTCTGCGACAGATGAAGTGCGAAGAAAAGGAGCTTTTATAACATCCGACATTTTCTTACTCTATAGACATACAAATTGAAACCGAATTTAGTTGTGGCGACAATATAATTACTAATATGTTATAGCAAAAGTAACCCGTTTTAAGTTTTTACTGCCGGGAATCGGGACATTTTGTCACAAGGACAGTCAAATATAATTGGCCATGAATCATCGAAATACATGTCTTTATTGGGACATGACGTCCGCTTCACCGTTTTTGACCATTTGTTTCGGGGCCTGCTCTCGCTAGGAGAGAGTGAAGAGTCGCTCTAGCCCACTGTTTGTTGGCGGGTTACTAGTGACCTAGAAAGATACTTTGAACGTGTCGGTTTCTTCACGATGTTTACACGATAAAGTCAATGGAGTTGACAATCCTATGCACTTGATAAAAATGTAAATGCATTTATAGGCGCAAGCGGTATTTGAACGTGCGATCTCATTGTATCAATTTAAACATTCTCGCCACTAGATCACCTCGTTTTTACTCTGTATGCTGGTCTTACTATTGGTCTTCAAATTGAAAATGTATCGTTTTCTTCTAGGTAAACAGGCTCCATCATCATAAGTTTGGGCAACATTAATTTGTTTCAAAATTCTAAAAGTAAAAAAACCCGTTTCTTTTTATTTATTCATCATAGACCGTATCGTCGCTTAACATGATAGCGGCCAATATAATTTTTGTATCCATTTTTTTTTAATAAGAGCCCATTGTATCTCAATGTTGAGCAAAAGCCTACCTCTCCCTCCTCTGCATTTACTCCTTATCCTCCTTCCATTTTTTTCTATCTTTAGTCTAAAGTAGTCCATTCTTTAAGGTGTTTGTTGAGGTCGTCCCGCCATCGCCTTTTGGGTCTCCCGAATCGTAGTTCCCCATATGGCTGCCACTGGTGATTGTACAACATTTGATAGAGGTGTCCAGCGCAGTCTCACTTCAAATTGTTTTTCAAACCTATAATAGTTAAAGAAAAAAGTGGAGGATCCATCACAGTATCACAGTCGTGTCGTAACGACTAACGCGGACTCCGATCTCCAACGAACTCATAAACTCAGAATAAAAGTTATTCTGATGTAAATGAAGGTTTCGGGACACCCATTGAAAGAAATCGCAAGACGGGACGCATTTGCGGGACGGAATGGGGAGGGGGGACTTCCGAGTTTTAACAGCTTTCACGACGTTTTCAACAAGTTTGGGTTCAAAGTGAAAAGGTTATTATATAACACGGTTTATAAAAATATTAGTTCACTAGAAGAGGTTTTTATTCGTACGTTTGTATTTTTTTTAACCCCCAACCAAAAAAAGGGGTGTTATAAGTTTGACGTCGATGTCTGTCTGTCTGTCTGTGTG
The DNA here is from genome assembly GCA_017562165.1 of Ectropis grisescens. Lineage (NCBI taxonomy): Eukaryota > Metazoa > Arthropoda > Insecta > Lepidoptera > Geometridae > Ectropis > Ectropis grisescens. Next base: position 2,013,494 of record CM029780.1, read on the forward strand.
TGTGTCTGTCTGTGGCACCGTAGAGCTCAAACGGATGGGCCGATTTCGATGCGTTTTTTTTTATTTGAAAGTTAATATCCGTGCGGGTGTTCTTAGCTATGTTTGGTTAATATCGATTCAAGATGACCGCCTCCACAAAATGGCGGACAAAATATTTCTTCACAAATTACCTCAATATGGGTATCTAATGAAAGTTCTTGACTAGTACAACACTGTACACTATAAAAAATTGCAAATCCAAGATGGCCGCCACCACAAAATGGCGATTTATATTATTTTTTTCACTACTACCTCAATATGGGTATCAAACGAAAGGGTTTGACTAGTAGAATACTTTGCACTATGACAAATTTCAAATCCAAGATGGCCGCTACCAAAAAATGGCGAAATACATTTCCTTTTTAACCCCCGACCAAAAAAAGGGGTGTTATAAGTTTGACGTCGATGTCTGCCTGTCTGTCTGTCTGTCTGTCTGTCTGTCTGTGTGTGTGTGTCTGTCTGTGGCACCGTAGAGCTCAAACGGATGAGCCGATTTCGATGCGGTTTTTTTATTTGAAGATTAATATCCGTGCGGATGTTCTTAGCTATGTTTGGTTAATATCGATTCAAAATGGTCGCCTCCACAAAATGGCGGACAAAATATTTCTTCACAACCTACCTCAATATGGGTATCAAATGAAAGGGCTTGACTAGTAGAATACTATACACTATAACAAATTTCAAATCCAAGATGGCCGTCACCACAAAATGGCTGATTACATTATTTTTTTCACTACTACCTCAATATGGGTATCAAACAAGAGGTCTTAACTAGTAGAATACTTTGCACTATGACAAATTTCAAATCCAAGATGGCCGCTACTACAAAATTGCGAAATACATTTCTTTTTCACAACTACCTCGATATGGGTATCAAATGAAAGGGCTTGACTAGCAGAATGTTGTAAAGATAACAAATCTGAGGTAGTCGGGGGTTAGTCAAAATTTTTAATTTTGTTCTTGTTCACAACTTCCTTAATATGGGTATCAAATGAAAGGGCTTGACTAGTAGAATGTCGTACAGATAACAAATCTGAGGTAGTCGGGGGTTAATCAAAATTTTAAATTTTGTTTAATAAAAAAAGGAGAAAAAGACACTTGGAGGAGCTATCGCGTAACATACATACAATAAACAAGAACAAAATTAAAAATGTTGATTAACCCCCGACTACCTTAGATTTGTTATCTGTACAACATTCTACTAGTCAAGCCCTATCATTTGATACCCATATTAAGGGAGTTGTGAAAAATAAATGTATTTCGCCATTTTTTGGTAGCGGCCATCTTGGATTTGAAATTTGTCATAGTGCAAAGTATTCTACTAGTCAAGCCCTTTCGTTTGATACATGGGTATCAAATGAAAGGGCTTGACTAGTAGAATGTCGTACAGATAACAAATCTGAGGTAGTCGGGGGTTAATCAAAATTTTAGATTTTGTTCTTGTTGATGGTTCTTTTTACTCGACTGAAAGAAGGGTTACGTTTTTCGCGCGTATCTTGTATGTTTGTAAATTTCTTTATTTCCACGCATACATCTTCCGAACGGTTGGATCACACCCCGGACACTCCACTAAAATTCCATACAAACGCCGCTGTGGAGCTACCTACTCTTCACACAACTACGCAGATGTCGTTCGTACACACGCGTGAATGTGTCCGTTCTATCTATATTATCTATTCTATGGCTGGATGGATTGTGACAGTTATGGTACCTTTAGGTTCGTCTCAATCATCCAAGTGCCCTTAAGTAGTATATTGTATCACGTAATGTTCTTTGCAGTCGTGTTTTTTAAATTATAGTTATTTCATTTGATAGATTTTTTTAGAGGCGAGGCGGTTTTTGAAATGTGAACAAAAAACTATTTTTTTTTACATAAATACACGGGTAACTCACGTTTAATATAGTCAGTCCAGTCCGACTCAAGTTTAGATCGCGTCCGGCGATCTTTTCATACTAAAAACTTTTTTCATACTAAAAATAAAATTATTTAAAAAAAATATTTAAAAAAAAAATTATTTAAAAAAATTAATTAAATTATATTAATTATTACATTATGTCTGGACGACGTAGTGACAATTAAATTTTAAATGGAAGTCGGTTTTTGGTTTTTTAGTAGAGAATAAATAATGTACTCGGCTGCTTGATTTTTTCGTGATATCTTTAAGCAAGTGTATTATGTTTGTTTTTAACACTTTTTTATTAGTTTGGTACGAGTATGTAATGTGAACGGAATCTTTGAACTTGATTTTTATATTTTTCAAAATGACGGATCCTTTCGATTCCCGCCTGCGTGAGTATTTGCCAAACGTATAATTCGTCATCACTACTGGATTTAACGGCGAAGGAAAACGTCGTGAGGAAACCGGCATGTCCCTAGTTATATTTTTAAGTCATTCGTCATCCGCCAACGCGCACTGGAGACAGTGTGGGTTATGGCCTTAATTCTACTTGATACCGCCCTAAGTCCCACCTGTAGGAATATTTAGAAGGCTACTTATTATACCAAGCTCATAACGTGTATAGTAGAATAATTGCCGGACAAATTTATGTAAAAACTGCCATGTGACGTCACAAAGAGACAAACTTGAGAATAAATCCGGTTTTGTAATACGGCGTTAAAATACCTGAAAACGAGTTTTGACGAACCGGCATGACGAACTGTTTTCTTTACGTTTAAGTATATTTGTTAGTAAAGTAAATCGCCTTTATGCGTTTAAGATTTCTACCGCATTCCTTTATCTCTTTAACCTGTAATTTCTTTGGAATAATTCCTCTTTAACCCGGAACACAATATGTATTGTTTATACATATTTTTTTATTAACGGTGGAATAGGTATATCTATCTTAGGTTTGATCTTAGATAAAGTTGTAAGTTCTTTGGGTTTGTTTTTTTTTTTTTTTTGGTGGTCTTGCAAAGAGTCCTGCCTATCCGTTGTCTATACCTATGAGTTCCGTATCAATCTCGTGTCGAAAGAAAATAAATCTGAGATACAAATAAGAACAATATAATATATCCGATTGTCTCCATCCGGATCCTAAACAATCTCAAGGGTTGTTTCACTTACGAAGGTCTGCGACAGATGAAGTGCGAAGAAAAGGAGCTTTTATAACATCCGACATTTTCTTACTCTATAGACATACAAATTGAAACCGAATTTAGTTGTGGCGACAATATAATTACTAATATGTTATAGCAAAAGTAACCCGTTTTAAGTTTTTACTGCCGGGAATCGGGACATTTTGTCACAAGGACAGTCAAATATAATTGGCCATGAATCATCGAAATACATGTCTTTATTGGGACATGACGTCCGCTTCACCGTTTTTGACCATTTGTTTCGGGGCCTGCTCTCGCTAGGAGAGAGTGAAGAGTCGCTCTAGCCCACTGTTTGTTGGCGGGTTACTAGTGACCTAGAAAGATACTTTGAACGTGTCGGTTTCTTCACGATGTTTACACGATAAAGTCAATGGAGTTGACAATCCTATGCACTTGATAAAAATGTAAATGCATTTATAGGCGCAAGCGGTATTTGAACGTGCGATCTCATTGTATCAATTTAAACATTCTCGCCACTAGATCACCTCGTTTTTACTCTGTATGCTGGTCTTACTATTGGTCTTCAAATTGAAAATGTATCGTTTTCTTCTAGGTAAACAGGCTCCATCATCATAAGTTTGGGCAACATTAATTTGTTTCAAAATTCTAAAAGTAAAAAAACCCGTTTCTTTTTATTTATTCATCATAGACCGTATCGTCGCTTAACATGATAGCGGCCAATATAATTTTTGTATCCATTTTTTTTTAATAAGAGCCCATTGTATCTCAATGTTGAGCAAAAGCCTACCTCTCCCTCCTCTGCATTTACTCCTTATCCTCCTTCCATTTTTTTCTATCTTTAGTCTAAAGTAGTCCATTCTTTAAGGTGTTTGTTGAGGTCGTCCCGCCATCGCCTTTTGGGTCTCCCGAATCGTAGTTCCCCATATGGCTGCCACTGGTGATTGTACAACATTTGATAGAGGTGTCCAGCGCAGTCTCACTTCAAATTGTTTTTCAAACCTATAATAGTTAAAGAAAAAAGTGGAGGATCCATCACAGTATCACAGTCGTGTCGTAACGACTAACGCGGACTCCGATCTCCAACGAACTCATAAACTCAGAATAAAAGTTATTCTGATGTAAATGAAGGTTTCGGGACACCCATTGAAAGAAATCGCAAGACGGGACGCATTTGCGGGACGGAATGGGGAGGGGGGACTTCCGAGTTTTAACAGCTTTCACGACGTTTTCAACAAGTTTGGGTTCAAAGTGAAAAGGTTATTATATAACACGGTTTATAAAAATATTAGTTCACTAGAAGAGGTTTTTATTCGTACGTTTGTATTTTTTTTAACCCCCAACCAAAAAAAGGGGTGTTATAAGTTTGACGTCGATGTCTGTCTGTCTGTCTGTGTGTGTGTCTGTCTGTGGCACCGTAGAGCTCAAACGGATGGGCCGATTTCGATGCGTTTTTTTTTATTTGAAAGTTAATATCCGTGCGGGTGTTCTTAGCTATGTTTGGTTAATATCGATTCAAGATGACCGCCTCCACAAAATGGCGGACAAAATATTTCTTCACAAATTACCTCAATATGGGTATCTAATGAAAGTTCTTGACTAGTACAACACTGTACACTATAAAAAATTGCAAATCCAAGATGGCCGCCACCACAAAATGGCGATTTATATTATTTTTTTCACTACTACCTCAATATGGGTATCAAACGAAAGGGTTTGACTAGTAGAATACTTTGCACTATGACAAATTTCAAATCCAAGATGGCCGCTACCAAAAAATGGCGAAATACATTTCCTTTTTAACCCCCGACCAAAAAAAGGGGTGTTATAAGTTTGACGTCGATGTCTGCCTGTCTGTCTGTCTGTCTGTCTGTCTGTCTGTGTGTGTGTCTGTCTGTGGCACCGTAGAGCTCAAACGGATGAGCCGATTTCGATGCGGTTTTTTTTATTTGAAGATTAATATCCGTGCGGATGTTCTTAGCTATGTTTGGTTAATATCGATTCAAAATGGTCGCCTCCACAAAATGGCGGACAAAATATTTCTTCACAACCTACCTCAATATGGGTATCAAATGAAAGGGCTTGACTAGTAGAATACTATACACTATAACAAATTTCAAATCCAAGATGGCCGTCACCACAAAATGGCTGATTACATTATTTTTTTCACTACTACCTCAATATGGGTATCAAACAAGAGGTCTTAACTAGTAGAATACTTTGCACTATGACAAATTTCAAATCCAAGATGGCCGCTACTACAAAATTGCGAAATACATTTCTTTTTCACAACTACCTCGATATGGGTATCAAATGAAAGGGCTTGACTAGCAGAATGTTGTAAAGATAACAAATCTGAGGTAGTCGGGGGTTAGTCAAAATTTTTAATTTTGTTCTTGTTCACAACTTCCTTAATATGGGTATCAAATGAAAGGGCTTGACTAGTAGAATGTCGTACAGATAACAAATCTGAGGTAGTCGGGGGTTAATCAAAATTTTAAATTTTGTTTAATAAAAAAAGGAGAAAAAGACACTTGGAGGAGCTATCGCGTAACATACATACAATAAACAAGAACAAAATTAAAAATGTTGATTAACCCCCGACTACCTTAGATTTGTTATCTGTACAACATTCTACTAGTCAAGCCCTATCATTTGATACCCATATTAAGGGAGTTGTGAAAAATAAATGTATTTCGCCATTTTTTGGTAGCGGCCATCTTGGATTTGAAATTTGTCATAGTGTAAAAGTATTTTATTAGTCAAGCCCTTTCGTTTGATACACATGGGTATCAAATGAAAGGGCTTGACTAGTAGAATGTCGTACAGATAACAAATCTGAGGTAGTCGGGGTTAATCAAAATTTTAGATTTTGTTCTTGTTGATGGTTCTTTTTACTCGACTGAAAGAAGGGTTACGTTTTTCGCGCGTATCTTGTATGTTTGTAAATTTCTTTATTTCCACGCATACATCTTCCGAACGGTTGGATCACACCCCGGACACTCCACTAAAATTCCATACAAACGCCGCTGTGGAGCTACCTACTCTTCACACAACTACGCAGATGTCGTTCGTACACACGCGTGAATGTGTCCGTTCTATCTATATTATCTATTCTATGGCTGGATGGATTGTGACAGTTATGGTACCTTTAGGTTCGTCTCAATCATCCAAGTGCCCTTAAGTAGTATATTGTATCACGTAATGTTCTTTGCAGTCGTGTTTTTTAAATTATAGTTATTTCATTTGATAGATTTTTTTAGAGGCGAGGCGGTTTTTGAAATGTGAACAAAAAACTATTTTTTTTTACATAAATACACGGGTAACTCACGTTTAATATAGTCAGTCCAGTCCGACTCAAGTTTAGATCGCGTCCGGCGATCTTTTCATACTAAAAAACTTTTTTTCATACTAAAAAATAAAATTATTTAAAAAAAAAATATTTAAAAAAAAATTATTTAAAAAAAAATTAATTAAATTATATTAATTATTACATTATGTCTGGACGACGTAGTGACAATTAAATTTTAAATGGAAGTCGGTTTTTGGTTTTTTAGTAGAGAATAAATAATGTACTCGGCTGCTTGATTTTTTCGTGATATCTTTAAGCAAGTGTATTATGTTTGTTTTTAACACTTTTTTATTAGTTTGGTACGAGTATGTAATGTGAACGGAATCTTTGAACTTGATTTTTATATTTTTCAAAATGACGGATCCTTTCGATTCCCGCCTGCGTGAGTATTTGCCAAACGTATAATTCGTCATCACTACTGGATTTAACGGCGAAGGAAAACGTCGTGAGGAAACCGGCATGTCCCTAGTTATATTTTTAAGTCATTCGTCATCCGCCAACGCGCACTGGAGACAGTGTGGGTTATGGCCTTAATTCTACTTGATACCGCCCTAAGTCCCACCTGTAGGAATATTTAGAAGGCTACTTATTATACCAAGCTCATAACGTGTATAGTAGAATAATTGCCGGACAAATTTATGTAAAAACTGCCATGTGACGTCACAAAGAGACAAACTTGAGAATAAATCCGGTTTTGTAATACGGCGTTAAAATACCTGAAAACGAGTTTTGACGAACCGGCATGACGAACTGTTTTCTTTACCCATTTCCCTAATTTCACCAACAAAAGTCCATCTCGGATTCGCGGCGAAATGATTTTAATTGGGCGTGTGTTATGGCAAACCTAATGGCAACGACAAAGGCACTCATTAGGCTGAGTGTTGTTGTGAAATCTGCGTAGGGCTGTCTCGCGTCTGATTGAACGGTTTTATGTTTCTACTGCTCGGACTGGGGCTACCACGAAGTAGTTTTTATAATATAGAGCATTTGATGGTAAGCAATTCGTCTGCTATAACAACACAATGCTACGCAGCTATTTGAGTATGAAGAGAGTAAACAAGTGCCCTGTATTGAACTGCTTTATTGACTTAGAAGAAATTTAAAATTATTTATCTCCTTGTACCGGAATTGCCGAATACAAGCCGACAGATGTCAATCGAAAGATATTTTTTGGAACATCTCGTTTTCTTTACGATATCGATTTTCATTTAAATGTATTTATTTCAGAGCTCTCTTTTTATGAGGGAATGCCCGGAGTCCCAGTAGTATCCTTGTTCTTCATCTTTGTGTCACAGTCCTTGTCTGAAGTCAAAAGAAACAGCGACTAGATAAGTCTTAATTTTGAACCGTGTCTTCAGAGTAAAGTCCAATAATAGTTCTAATTATTTATTAGGTTAAGATTTTGTAATATAAAAAATGATTTTTATGTAATTTGATTGATTTGCACATAATATTAGTGTATATGCAGTAGATATATCACATGTACTTTGAAATGGTACAGAGACAGCCCTACATCCGATAATGATCGTGTAAGTGTAGAGGAGGCACGACCTGGTTTTCTTCACGTGTTTCGACAACACATCAAACCTGGCATTCACACACACATCTTGTGATGTTCAAAGCAAGTGTCTAAACATTTTAACCGAGTTCATATAGGACTCGGCTTCAGTTCGGCCGGTATTTTTTTATCCAGTATAATACCGTATGTCATATTACTCGTGTTAGTAATAGTAATCGAAAAACTAGTCCTACAAATACTGTAACATAACAAACTAGCATCGCCGCGCTGTTTTACCCGCGGAATTCCAATTTCTTCGTTCTCTTAGCTTTGATGTCGAGTATGAGTCAGTGATCAGTATTAGTGATAAAAAGTAACCTATGTGATATGCCAGACTATAATCTATGTTCCAAATTTCAACCCGATAAGTTCAGATGTTCCGACGTGATCGAGCAACAAACATCCATATATTACATTTATAATATGTATGATATGAAATTTTGGATGTTTGCTGCTTTATCACGTCAGAACGTCTAAATTTATCGGGTTTAAATTTGGAACACAGTCAAATTACAGTCCATAACAGCACATAGGCTACTACGAGTATTTTTGATATCTATTATTATCACTGATACTAATCACTGTCTTATATACGACATCAAAGCTATATATAATATGCTATGGACACATTAATCTATGCGCAAATAATTAATTTTTGCGAAAATTTTGATAATGCTGCACTTTTCCGGGAAATCGTGAAACATCTAAGATGATATCTGTAACAATGTCATTTTATTTATTATCTGTATTATAATTTATAATCATTTGCAAATATTTTTGCGGTTTTCGGTGCGACTGATGTATGTAGATGACGAATGATATACGATAGCAAGTTTCAATGTTTGGATAGTTTAGTAGAAATGTACTTAACACAGTTAGTATTTGTTTATCTTGAAAATACTATTCAGCGAAATATTGAGAGCTATGCTTGGAGTCACTTTACGCGATTGAATCTGAAATCAGAATATTCGCAATTTCGTCAATTTCGTTAGCAAGCTGAGTTGACAATGGGCAGCCCACATCGCTCGCAGAACTGTCAACCGATAGGGGGCTTGGGGAAGGTTCTCGAGTGGCGACCACGAATCGGAAGACGCAAAATGTTGGACGGCCTCCCACTTGGACAGATGACCTCACAAAGATCGCTGGAAACCGCTGATTGCAGATGGCGCAAGAACGTTCGTTGTTGAAAATCTAGGGAGAGGAGGCTTAAGTTCAGCAGTGGACGTTATGCGGCCGATGATGTAATTACTACATATTTATTCCTAAACCATTTAATTTTTTACAATGTATTTAGTCAAGTATCACATTGGTATCACTTCCCCTATCCCCTAAAATAATACTTTTACGGGAATAAAAAGTATACTCATATGGGATGCCAACAAAAATGAAAACTTTTAATTTCATTATCAAACAACATTAATATTGAACTTTATGTTTAATACGTCACTTGTATTACTTTTGAAATATGTAGTTAAGTACTGCAAAGTCAAGGAAGTTTTATTCAGCAAAGTCAAGGAAGTTTTATTCATAAATGTTAAATTTACACGTAAATGCTGCTATAACGCTTTCCGAAACGCCAACTCACAGGATTTCACCCAACTTAAAAGCATTTCACGCGCAAGGCCCGTTTCCTCACGATGTTATCCATGACTTTGAAATCGAGTGGTAATGACAAACATTGTTTAAGGCGCTCCACGTGGTGTCTGTGTAAAGTTGAACAAACTACACCGGTCCCGTTACGGCACTCAGTTGACCCCTGACTCTACCAATTGTCGAGGTGGTGTCGAGATGTGATTAACCTATATTATGACTGTCCTAGTGGCTTAGTTGGTAGTAACTCTGCCTGCGAAGCCGAGGGTCGTGGTTTCGATCCCCACCCAGTGCAAATATTTGTGTGATGAATTCAAATGTTTGCACTGTGTCTGGGTGTTTCATGAGTATGTGTTTAAAACTATATAAGTATTATATCAGCTATCTGGCTGCCATCACACAAGCTTTGCTTAGTTTGGGGTCAGATGGTGTTGTGTGTGAATTGTCCACCAATATTTATTTATTTATTTATGACACTGACGTTTCAATGTCAGCACATAAATGCATAGTTTACGCTGTATTAGGTACCTGTATGACCGACCGATGACTTTCTTTCCCCTAGAAACACGGATAAAAAAAGTTTTTTAAAATAGAAACCTAGATAGATCATTTTATCATCCCCGAACGTCCCTGTATACTGAATTTCATGAAAATTGATGGAGCCGTTTCCGAGATACAGGATATTTACGTATAAGTCAGATAAGATTTTTTGAAGTGCAAAACTTATTTGGGCGCAACACAGACCGATTTTTCCTTGGCTGTGAATTGAATTCTAGCGTCACGCTTGGGTATGATCAGAAATTATCGGGGTGGATCGGGCATTGGCCATCTAAAAATGCGTCGCATTGAAATGCCACAGCATTTCTAGATGGCCATGGTCATGGCCACGCTCTCCGGTTTCACCCGCGTAGTTTCCAAAGTGAGCCATCAAATCCTGAGAATTATAAGTTTTCACTTCTATCGGCAGTTCTATGACTGCCAATTTTTTTTTTGATATCGACATTATTTTTGCACCTACATTGATAGCACACAGTAATGAATTGTGCAGTGACGTCACTGCAGGCTGCATCGCGCGCCGGTTAGATCACCGGACCTGCGCACGCGCACCCTGTACGCTTCTCGTGATTATATATCACGGAACAAGACCTTATGGTCTTGAACTCATGCGCACAGCTGCACTTTGCATACCTCTGTGACAAACCCGTTACCTGCACTCAGTTGGACAGCTTTCAAGTGACGGCATAGTGCTCAATCTTATTATTTTATACCCTTCTATCAATCTATCATCCTACATAGAGTCTGGCTAACGAAAGTAGATACTGGATTTTTTTGCAAACTTTTTACATGACAACACTTAAGTGTTCCTACCATCGGGTATTTACCCTACGAATTGGGATATTTTAAACAGAAAGTACTTAGGGACACGTTATTCCAAAAAGGCATTTTTAAAACAAACTGATTTAAACATTATAAAGAGACGATCTTCTTAGCATTCCATGGATTCACCGTGCGGGTGCCGCCGGGTCCATCGTGTGGCAGAGAGAAAAAAACTCGAGTAGTTCCCGAGACTTGTGACTCGGGCGTAGGTTTAAGGGGCCCCTTTCTGACGTACATCACACATGGAATAAGTTTTAAAAATTCGTACGTGTTCTAAGATTGTATTCATCAAAAATTAGTACGACGTATGTACGTGTTGGCGATCATTTCAAAAGCAACACTAAGCTTCGAGATGGCCTAGTAAATAGATTCATTAATTACGCAATTTAATAGGGAAAAGCTTGTACAATTTCATTTTTAAGAAATTAATTTTCGGCGTTTATCAGAAACATTTGGTAGAATCAGTGTATGGTATCCCTATCTCTGACGCAACAAAATGGCGTGTTTTTATGTTTCATAGTGGCTGGCTCGTGTTTATTTTTGGCGAGATTTTCAGTTTAGGGATACCATGCTGATATATTTTAAATTTGCCGCGCTTTGTCAGTATCAACTTTCGTTAGCCAGAGTCTAGGTCTCCTGGTGATTTATTTGACCCATAAATTTCACGGGCCTGTAGTCTATAAACATCTCGACTTAAATAATAAGCCAGTTAGTTCTCTGTAGTGTACCCAACATGAGGGGAAATTGCCAAGCGGAATGCCAAACTTTAAAAGTTGAATAATTTTTGGGTTCCGTAGCCAAATGGCAATATACGGGACCCTTATAGATCGTCATGTCGGTCTGTCTGTCCGTCCGTATGTCACAGCCACTTTTGTCCGAAACTGTAAAAGCTATACTATTGAAACTTGGTAAGTAGATGTAATCAGTGAATCAGCATTAAGATTTTGTTACATAAAATAAAAAAACAAAAATTTTTAGGGGTTCCCATACATAGAACTGAAACTCAAAAATACATTTTTTTATCAATACCACACGTGTGGGGTGTCTATGGATATGTCATCAAAAATGATATTGAGGTTTCTAACATAAAGTAAACTATCAACGAAAATTGGTTTGAATGAGATCTAGTAAGTAGTTTTATTAATACGTCATAAATTAACTATTGTTAAAACACTGATTAAAGTAACAACGAAGTACAAGAACTTTTGTATTATGTTACTTGCTGCTACGGAAGTCTTCATGGGCGAGCCCGACTCGCACTTAACCACTTTTTTTAAAGTGCAACTGAAATCTGTTTTTCATCTAATAATTGTTACGCTTTACCACATTTCTACTCAACGTAACGTAAAAAACAAAAAAGCCACAGGCTGCCTGAACAACTCATGACCATTTTCATTATACACCTGTCACTGAAAATTCGACTTAAAAACCTTAAACATAAGACCTATAACTTCAACCTGCCATCCTGACTACATTTTTCAACGAAATTTCAATTTTCCGGTCTAGATGTTAAAGTTCACTGTCGCGTACAGTGTTTTATGGAAGCGCAGAAATAAACCGCGAATTAAAGGTCTCAAACGTTTTCGTTAAACACCTGCCATCCTGCCATCGAAAAATCAAACCTAATATCCACAACATAAGATCTATAACTTATACCTGTAATCCCGATTAAATTTTTCAAGGAAATTCCGTGTTTGCACCCCAGATATTAAAGTTCGTTGTCGCTTACAAAGCTTTATGGAAACTCAGAAATAAACTGAATCAAATGTGCGGAAACGGCAGGAATTTTATGCACTAGATTTGCATCTTGTAATGTCAGTGACGTCACAGCACATGTTGCGAAAGGGTAGAGGGCAATTCCTCTCTGGAATGAGTTAATCTTCACATATCATTAATAGAGAACGCCGACTTTGCCAATTATCTTTGAATATCAATTATAATACAGATTTAATTGTAACTTTAGGGTGTCCCGGTTTGAAGGGCAATGGTAAATAAATAAATAAATATTGGTGGACGATTCATACACAACACCATCTGACCCCAAACAAAGCAAATCTTGTAATATGGTGGCCAGATAGCTGATATAATACTTAGATAGATGTAAATACACACATATTTTACATAGAAACACCCAGACACATTGCAAATATTTGAATTCATCATACAAATATTTGCACTGGGTGGGAATCTAACCCTTCGCAGGCAGAGTTACTACCCACTAAGCCACGAGGCCAATAGTATTAGAGAAGTTGTACCACATAACTAAAAAAGACAAAACAAGTTAAGAAGTGTTTTGACAATGCTTTGAACTATTCCTGTATATATATTTGCGTCTTACTACAATACTCTGTTAGTTCGAACCGTCACTCAATCCTGCATACACAGCCCACTAAACGTTCCCACTGCTGGGACTGGGAATAATCCACCACGCTGGCCCAGTGTGGTTTGGTGGATGACCCATGACCTCGAAAGATTCTAAGTGCATGACGTACATGTAGCAAAGCCCGGAGGTGTTACCCGCTTAGCTTTGCTATTCTTACATAAATACTAGTAGTGTCTCAATATTTTCGCTCTGGATCAATAGTACTACTGACTAGTACAACTAGTTGCACAATTGACACAACACAAAATTTTACCGTCTTACCAGAATAGTTTTTCTTAAATAAAGAGTGACGAGACGAGCATGTCATGTGCCTGATAGTAACCAACATGCCTGCCACATAACAGCTCAGTGACACGCAGCTATTAGAACATGAAGAGTTCAAATCATCATCTAGCACTGGACTGCTCACTGGACTCGTCACCCAGAGGTCTAAGATATTATATCTCTAAGACCTGTAATTTCTCTAGAATCATTGTCCTTCAAACCGGAACACAGTAATTTTTGCACATTATTAGTTCCCGTTATTTTTCCGCGCTAAAATGAGCGCGGTAACCAAGAATACACTAATTCACTCTAGACTTGGATGCTCAGATTATACCTATCCCTCAGCATCTGGCTTTCTAGAACTACGAACAGCCCCGCTGAAAAAAGGTCAACGTAGTATCAGATAATGCAGCTCAGGTGCACACTCTCGGAAATGTATCGATCAAACGTTATAATTATGAAGAGTTTTAAGGACTGACGGTAAAATAATGATTTAATTGTTGTAATTAAATTAATTGGTAGTATGAATTGTTCATTTCGATTTGACATTGTTTTATTGTAATTAGTATTTATTGATTGTTCTCAATATCTAAGTTCGAACATTTAATTATTATAATTGAATTTATTAGTAATAGTATGAATTTTTATTTCGATTTGACATTATTTTTATTGTAATTATGTTTATAATCATAACATTGTTGTAAAAAATTTCCATAGTTATAAAACGGATAATTATTAGTATACAATTTTTAGTTATTTTTAGGGCTGACCTGTAAATGTTATATTTACCAATAAATAACTTTGACTTTTGTACGATAAAAATACATTGTGAGATAAATTGGCGTCGTGACATATGGCACAAGTACCTATACGCCAAAAGGAGGAACCATAAACTTCCTAACCACACGAAACAAAACTCAACGTACGTCCGCAAATCATAACATCTTGGGAGGGCCTTAAAGGCGTGGCGTGGCCTTATTATGCATTGGGGGCCTTATTATGCAGGCCGCGCGCTAAGAGCTTCTCAAATTAACATGTCGCCAAATGTGGCCATTAGCGGAAGAGATGGAGAACTGGGCCAGTGGGGAGAAACATGCAAACGAGCAAGATGGGACGGGAGAAAAATGAAAATAGTATTAAAATGATCCAGATGTTTAATTCTACTGCAATATTGTAGATTATATTCTTTATTCAGCAGATAAATAAGCCTATTTATTTACCTACACAAATTAAACGTCAAATAATTCCTTGCAAAAACTCTACTTATCCTACTAATATAAGGGTTACGAGCGAAGAGCAGTGCTAGGTAATGATTTGGACTCTTCATGTTCCTATAGTTGCGTGTCACTGTGCTGTTATATGGCAGGCATGTTGCTTACCATCAGGCATATTTATGTCCTGGCCTTCTCGTCACTCTTTAAAAAAAAAAACATCATGTCAGTATGGAGCTCAATCACGTCGGATTAGCTGAACGAATTGTGTTGAAATTCGGAACATAGTTAGATTATAGCCTGGAATAACAGGAATAGGCTACTAAATTGTTTTTTTTTTTGTAAGGGATAATCATTTTCCAAATTCGACTTGGATGAAGACACAAGTTACTATTGGTTGAAAATAAAAATCTTTGAATTTTTATTTATTATACGTTAGTTATTGTGAGTATTTCTTGTGGCGTCAAAACTTTACCAACCACATCTAGGTTCTTTGTGAAATTGCCAAAAGTTGAGACTTCTTACGCGAACGGTAACATAAACTATTTAATAAACGCAAACTCCTAACACTAGGTCTTGGGAAATCGTTTACTTATTCAACTTAGAAATACCTACTTAATAAAATACATTGGAGGAATGTGTGAACTAATTATAATTATATTTGGCTAGAGCCTACTCGTACATATTTTGTATAAATGATCTACGTGTGTAGAGGTACACGCGGTCACATTAACTAGACGCTAACCATGTGACGTCATTTTGGCGCTCAAATACGGTGTGCAAAAAAAACCGGCCAAGTGCGTCGGACTTGGCCGGACTCCCGCACGAAAGGTTCCGAACCATCAATCTATAAACAATAAGTTTCTACCTGTTTATTAAGATCGAGTAAAAATTGCTTATAAACCGAGATGCGTCGAGTTAATGTGACCGCGTTATATATGTACTAGCGCCCCGCCCCGGCTTCGCACGGGTGCAATGCTGATACTAAATATAAGTACCTACTAATAAAATTCCGGTCCGGCGGCAAGACGTTTCGTTTTACGTAGTCACATAAGTCACAGTTTTTTGTGATGGATACTTTTTTGGTGCGACGAACGCACGCAATGTGTTGATTGATGAAACGAAACGTGCTTCACACCAATGATGGCGACAGCGGTTTATTTGTCAGTGCCATCAGAATTTAACGAAATTCTCCATAATCCGAATTTTGTGGACACATGTTGACGTGTCGACTCAAAATCAATATTTTTTATGTTTTGTTATTCATATAAGGTTTCGATCAAGTCTACCGTACCCCTTGACGAAATTATTAATATAGAAGATGTGTGCGAAACACCTCTACGGACTGGCCAAATGTCGTCAGCTGTCTGTTGTAGATTTTCAAAAGCGACAACTACCGCTTAACATCATGTGGATGGTATTCTTATTACCACAGAAAAAGGCATATTTAATATAGGCTAGAGTGTTAGGTTTGTTAGCTCCATTAGTTCAAACTAATATCGAAAAATAAAATAGATAAGTACTTACTTACCTATCGTAACTCGTAACTTTTACAAAATAAGATAAATAGGTATAGATAGATAATAACTCTTTAATGTGACAAAGTGTACAAAGACATTCCAGAAAGATAAAGAAATAATTTCCAGATAAATTACAGGGCTTAGAGATATAACATGTAGATCTCTGGGTGACGAGCGCAGTGCTAGATAATGATTTGGACTCTTCATGTTCCAATAGCTGCGTGTCACTGTGCTATTATGTGGCAGGCATGTTGCTTACCATCAGGCACATGTCCTGATCGTCTCGTCACTCTGTATTAAAAAAAATGACAGAAAGAATACAGTAAAACACTTGTGAACTAGCGCCACAAATGGCGGTCTTATTACTGCGAATTAAAGAAGCTAAGAATTAAAACAAAATGGAGATCATTTTCAAAATAATGTTGGGTTTGACTGTTGTGGGCCTGAACCGCATTTAAAGGCTTTGGGGATAGGCCAAAACTCGATAGTAGCGACCATATGAAGAGGTTAACTGCTATAGATTATTTCATAAAAAAATATGTATGACCATTGAATGGTGGCGCCTCCAGTTACGAATAAACTGGTGTTGTTATGAAATATTAAGCAAAATGAAGGTCTCAGATGTAGTTGACAGCTAAAACATGCTGTTATTTTAGTTCCCAACTTAGAACACGCTGAAATTTCTGAATTTCGTTCATTAAATATGTATGACGGCGCGTTCGATGTTTAGAGCAAACAAGTCGGTGGCGATGTCAATGTCAGTGTCACCTGCCATTGAATTGTCACAGTCGTTCGGGTGTTTGCTCTGACGCGACACCCGGCGCTGGCACACGAGGCGAAGGGACCGCCATTACTTAACGGAACGGCGATCGGTTCGCATCGAATTGATGTGTCACGCGTTTGGTGGAGTGTCTGTTGATTGAGTGCCCTAGACTTTTAGACTGTACGATTACCTCTGTATTTTTGTAATTGTGTTGATTGATTGCTGTGGAATAATAATTGGATATTCGAACACGTGCTACGTTTTATTCTCCACGCCCGAATACCCACGTCCGCTAGCTTCAATATGGATGACGGAGAGGACCCCGCCCTCATTCCTACATCAGAAGTGGGATCCGGAGGGCCAGCACCAGGAGAAAGAAACGAAAATTCCGAAGAATCATCACACGGTTTGCTACGCAACATGGAAGCTTTCCTATCGCGGCTCCTGGAGACGCCGCAACCCCCTCGAGCGTCGAGTAACACGACGACGAAGCTGATTCGCTTTGATCCAGATGAAACCGACGCAGATATAGAAGGTTGGTGCAGGATAACCGAAATCGTCGTAGGCAGCAGGAAATTAGAGGGCGCAGAACTTTTACTAGCCCTCACACACGCTTTGCGAGGCCGCGCGGCCAAGTGCTTAACCAAATTGCATGCTCAACAGCTAACATGGCTGCACATAAAGGAGCTACTTCTAGCGAAATTTGGAAAACCAATGCTGCCGCAAGACTATTTCGACGATATACTGAGATTTCAAATGGGCGTTAAAGAAACAGCAAGTGAAGCCGCGGTACGCCTCTGGGGCATGATAGAGCAAATCCCACGCACTGAGATGCCGGAAGATATCATGGTCGGCTTCGTATCTTCGGTGTTGTGCCAAAAGGATGTCATCATACGTCGCGAATTGCAGACCTGTAATATCACCACCCGGGCCCAACTATTTCGAATCCTGAAAGGCACCTCCTTGAAGCGGAAGCATGAAGCCTCGGACACTGACGACGTCGAGCCTAAGAAGATTCGTCCAAATGAGCCACGTTTCCTGGGAACTTGTCATCGGTGTGGTCTACTGGGTCATCGTGCGGTAGACTGCCGCAGACGTAGAGAAGAATCCGTCGCTAAGCCGGCAACACCGAGGGCTCCCGAGCTGCCTCTAGCGCCGCGAAGCGTTTCGCGGCCCGTCATCTGCTTCGTGTGTGGCCAGCAAGGCCATGTGGCGTCATCGTGTCCAGACCGCAAGGGTGCGGTGGGCGGCGAGCGGCCGGCGATCAAAGAAGTCCACCTGTGCGAGCGGAGACCAGCGACTGGCACCTTGACTACATCCTCCGGTGAGCCCGTTTCCTTCCTTTTTGACAGTGGATCCGCTTGCTCGTTAGTAAATAGTAGCTCGGCTGGCAGACTTCCGGGCGCTACACGTGACGATTTGGTGTATCTTACTGGTATAGGCGAAGACAATGTAGTAGAGTGCAGTTCCCAAATTTCTAGTATCGTCAATATCCAGGGTATCTCGTTCGAAGTGTTGTTCCACGTGGTCCCCGACATAGCTATAGGCGAGCAGATAATCATAGGCCGGGATATTTTAGGCAAAGGCATTACCGTTGAAATAAATAGTGATCGAACTCGGTTCGTGTTGCGTAAGGAGGTCGATATTGTAGAAAAATCGAGCGCAATAGATTTTGATACCATCGACACTGATCTGCAAGGTGAACATAAGTTAGCTCTAATCGAAATTTTGCGTAAATATAGTGACTTCTTCACAGACGGAATACCTACGCGACGTGTCACTACCGGTCGTATGCGATTAGAACCTATTGACCCGAATAAGTCTGTTCAACGACGTCCTTATAGGTTGTCCCCGGCGGAAAAAGAGGTAGTTAGAAATAAAATAAAGGATCTCCTGGAAGCCGGTGTTATTCGTGAAAGCACCTCAGCGTTTGCCAGCCCGATACTTCTCGTAAAAAAGAAGGACAACTCAGATAGGATGTGCGTTGACTACCGCGAATTGAATTCGAACACTCGTCCGGAGCACTACCCTCTCCCAATAATTGAAGAACAGTTAGATAGGCTTCACGGCGCGTGCTTTTTCTCGTCTTTAGACATGGCATCGGGCTATCATCAGATTTTGATCGATCCAGAGGGCGATAGCATAGCTCGCACGGCGTTTGTGACCCCGAGGGTCAGTATGATTTTTGGCGATGCCATTTGGGCTACGAAATGCGGCTTCTGTCTATCAGAGGTGCATTAACAAAGCCCTAGGCCCTCTCAAGGACAATGTAGCACTAGCCTACATGGACGACGTACTTTGCTATTCCAACGACGTCACACAAGGTTTGCAACGTTTAGATCTTACACTGAAAGCATTATCAGAAGCAGGTTTTACACTGAATGTCCGGAAATGCAAATTCATGAAAACGAAGTAGACTATCTGGGGTACGTAGTAAAATCAGGAAAAGTCACACCAAACCCTAGGAAGATCCGAGCCTTGGTAGATGCACCCACACCACAAACTGCAAGTCAAGTCCGTCAGTTTTTAGGTCTAGCGTCCTACTTCCGTCGCTTCATCCCAAACTACACTCACCTAGTAGGCCCGCTGTACCCCTTAACAAAGACCAAAGGAGCGATAACGTGGACGAATACGCACAGCGAAATTCACAAAAAGATTGTTCAAATATTGACATCTGAACCGGTCTTAACAATTTTGACCCAAAATTACCAGTGGAACTACACACTGATGCGAGCTCAGAAGGGTATGGCGCGATACTAATCCAAAGACAAGACAATCTGCCTCACGTGATATCCTACTTCAGCCGCCGGACTACCGATGCAGAATCCCGCTATCACTCGTACGAGTTGGAGACCTTAGCGGTCGTTCGAGCGGTAGAGCACTTTAGGCATTACCTGTACGGTCAGCACTTTACTGTCTTCACAGATTGTAATTCCCTCAAAGCGTCCAAGTCTAAAACCGATCTCACTCCTCGTGTCCACCGATGGTGGGCTTTTCTTCAAGCCTACGATTTTGATATCGTGCACAAACAGGGAAGCAGCATGGGGCATGCCGACTTTTTGTCTAGAAACCCGCTGCCCGATTGTCCGCCCCGATTGCCAGACGCTGGATCGTCTGCAAAAATAAAACCCGTAAAATTTGTAGAACTTCACGAGGGCTGGTTGACAGTTGAACAAAAAAGAGATAGCGAGATCCAAGACTTAATCAAAAAACATCATAACGGTGAACTCCCTGAAGCAATATCTTCCACTTACGACGTCCGCAAAGGGGTGCTCTACAGGAAAATCGAACGAAACAAGAGTAGCTTTTGGCTCCCCGTTGTACCTCGTTCTCTAACATGGTCCCTAATCAATCATATCCACACTGAGATCAAGCACTTAGGTGCCGATAAGACGTTAGACAAACTCTATGAACAATATTGGTTCCCACAAATGTCGAAATCCGTCCGCAAATTCGTAGATTCATGCATAGTATGCAAAGCGTCAAAAGGCCCATCGGGTGCCACTCAAGTCAGGCTTCACCCAATTCCGAAAGTCCCCATTCCTTGGCACACTATTCACATCGACATCACTGGTAAACTCAGCGGCAAAAGTGATCAGAAAGATTACGCCTCAGTAATTATCGACTCATTTACCAAATATGTACTCCTCGAATACACTACTTCTCTTGATGCGGCAAGTGCTGTAAAGGCCTTAAAGAAGGCTGTGTGTCTTTTTGGCGCCCCTAAGCGCATTATAGCTGATCAAGGCAGATGCTACGCAAGTGCCGAGTTCAGAGAATTTTGTCGCGATCACTCCATAGAACTCCATTTCATTGCCACAGGCTCTAGTAGAGCCAACGGCCAAGTAGAGCGAGTAATGCGTACTTTGAAAAGTTTACTGACAATCATTGAAAATGACCCTCACAAAACGTGGCGCGACGAGCTTCTTGATGTCCAGTTAGCTTTGAACACCACAAGGTCTAGAGTCACCGGATACACACCCACTGAACTAATGTTCGGAATAAAAGCGCAATCGTTAGGTATGGCCAAAATAGCCCCAAGCTCCGCAGCGGTACCGCGACTAGATTTAGAAACGATACGACGAAACGCTGCCGATAATATCGCGAAAACGGCTTCATCTGAAATAAAGCGATTCAACCGGGGTAAAGCCATCGTGAAACCGTTCTCTAAAGGCGAGTATGTTTTATAAAAATAACGAGCGCAACCAAATCAAACTGGACAGAAAATTTAAGGGACCATTCATAATCACCAACGTGTTAGAAAATGATAGGTACGAATTGAAAACATCGATAGGCCTAATAAGACCTACAAATACGCTCACGAAAATCTGCGTTTAGTGCCTGGGGGTCATGATGGCCTAGTAGAAGTTGCTGCCTCTTTGATCAATGATGATGATGATGAGGAGGAGGCCGAGACGGCGGGTCAGAGTCAAAGGAATGAAACGGTATCATCAGATGAGGATACGATCTCGGTAGCTAGTTCGCACACTATGACCGCCAGCTCGGCAACCCTCTCAGCATCGGAACGCGAAGAAGACACTTAATTGTGAGTCGTGAGTAGCGCACTAATTATGTGTCATTCTCAACATCACAGCTTAGGCAATTACGAGTCGGGTGACTTCACGCCATATGAGATGACGTTGGGTAGAGGCGCGGGGCGGGGTATAACTACTCCCTGCTATGGCATTATTTGCATGAGGTCAAATATTGCCGGGGGTTGTGCTCGAGCTGCGGGGCCGTCCGGTCCAGGTCGTCATATGAGATGGCGAGCTTGGTCGAAGGGACACCTTGCACCGATACTATCTGCAAGAGGTCAGATATTACCAGAAGCTACTTGTGTGTTTAAGACTCGAAGTCGTCCGGTCCAGGTCGTCATACGAGATGGCGGGCTTGGTCCATGAAACCATGTGTGTGTGTGTGTGTGTGTAATGTGAATACTGACGGATGTGTACTGAACAATTCCCACCTAAACTGTCAGGATAGACGAGCGAAGTAAAATTTGTGATCCCAGCGGTTTTCTCTCATTTCAGGTCAGGGACCACGAGAGAAGACGGATACGCACGAGGACGTGCGAATGTCAGTCTGGCCGTGACGGCGCGTTCGATGTTTAGAGCAAACAAGTCGGTGGCGATGTCAATGTCAGTGTCACCTGCCATTGAATTGTCACAGTCGTTCGGGTGTTTGCTCTGACGCGACACCCGGCGCTGGCACACGAGGCGAAGGGACCGCCATTACTTAACGGAACGGCGATCGGTTCGCATCGAATTGATGTGTCACGCGTTTGGTGGAGTGTCTGTTGATTGAGTGCCCTAGACTTTTAGACTGTACGATTACCTCTGTATTTTTGTAATTGTGTCGATTGATTGCTGTGGAATAATAATTGGATATTCGAACACGTGCTACGTTTTATTCTCCACGCCCGAATACCCACGTCCGCTAGCTTCAATATGGATGACGGAGAGGACCCCGCCCTCATTCCTACATGTATTTAGGTACTTTTAACTCTATGAAGTTTATAATATCAAAGGATTTTTAAAACCCGCGCGTAGGACTTTTTTTTTTTTTTTTTAAATATAGAGTGACGAGACGATCAGGTCATATGCCTGATGGTAAGCAACATGCCTGACACATAACAGCACAGTGACAAGCAGCTATTGGAACATGAAGAGTCCAAATCATTACCTAGCACTGCACTGCGCTCGTCACCCAGAGATCTAAGATCTTATATCTCTAAGCCCTGTAATTTCTCTGGAAACATTGCCCTTCAAACCGGAACACAGTAATGTTTGCACATTACTGCTTGGCGGTAGAATAACTGGCAAAGGTGCGGTACTTCCCCAGGCAGACTCTGCCAAGAGTCCTACCACTACTTAAACTCCTAGCAGAGTCCGCCTGGGGAAGTACTACACCTGTGCCAGTTATTCTACCGCCAAGCCATAATGTGCAAACATTATTGTGTTCCAGTTTGAAAGGCAATGTTTCCAGAGAAATTACAGGGCTTAGAGATACAACATCTTAGATCTCTAGGTGACGAGCCCAGTGCAGTGCTAGGTAATGATTTGGACTTTTCATGTTCTAATAGCTGCGTGTCGCTGTGCTGTTATGTGTCAGGCCTGTTGCTTACCATCAGGCACATGTCCTGCTCGTCTCGCCACACTTTATTTAAAAAAAAATAGACTGACGTCTCTTGTTGTGGGTCGTGGATTCAATTCTTACCAGAGCCATTTTTTTAGGTACAAAACTAAGATTCACGAGCACAACATGTACCTGATGGTAAGCAACAGTACCATAATAGCTACGCAGCTCTTTGAACATGATAAGTTGACAAGTCCATATCACTGCCTGACACGGCAATGCGTTTGTCACCTGGTTATAAAAGACTAGCGGTCCGCCCCGGCTTCGCCCCTGATAGGTGCATAATGTAGATTTATAGAGTATATCACTCAGGTATGACGTACATATCCAACGGTAAAATAATTTTGACGTGACAACGTCTTATAAATTGGTTTGCCGGGTGACACTTCAAGAAACTGCGTTACGCTCCGCTCACGTTATGCGCTCACAACGAGAGCGAGTGAGAGGCACGCGTCCCTTCCACTCGGGCATGGTTAGCCCGCCTAAGAGCGAGAGAGACAGACTTAAAAAGTGAAAGGCACGCGTCCCTTCCGTAAAATTATTTTACCACTCAAAGTCGTTGTCACGTAAAACTTTCGCCCGTATACCGACTTTACAGGCAACCAATTTTTTGTTTAGCATTCATTTAGATTAATAGTTGGCCTAGCAATGCCGCGCGGCTAATTTACGAATACAATGACGTTGATAATTTAATGAATTTGTGTATCTTTAATTAAAAATTAGTCAATTGTATTATAATACTATTTGTATTTATACGTATTTTTTTGTTACAGGTATGTTGACAACAACGAACAAACAGCAAAAGTCTACAACTCCACAATATGGTTGCAACATGATACTATTTTCTACCCGACTACGCAAGACAAAGAAGAACATTGTTTTAACCCCGACCAATAAAGGGGTGTTATAAGTTTGACGTCGATGTCTGTCTCTCTGTTTATCTGTCTGTCTGCGTGTGTGTTTCTGTCTGTGGCACCGTAGGGCTCAAACTGATGGCCCGATTTCGATGCGGTTTTTTTATTTGAAGGTTAATTTTCGTGCGGATGTTCTTAGCTATGTTTGTTTAATATCAATTAAAGATGGCTGCCTCCACAAAATGGCGTACAAAATATTTCTTCACACATACCTCAATCTGGGTATCAAGTAAAAGGGCTTGACTAGTAGAATACTATACACTATAACTAATGTCAAATCCAAGATGGCCGCCACCACAAAATAACTAACTAACTTGGCCCAACGACCCAAAGTAGGTCCTGGCCGCTGACACCGAAAGACGCCACTCATCTCTGTATTGAGCCTTTCCCTGCCATGATACAGAGGCTTGAAGCTCACGTATGTCTCGTTCCACTTGGTCTTTCCATCGGAATCTGGGACATCTGACCGGTCGTCGACCATTTGAGAGACCTAAATAGGTGCGCTTAGCAGCTTGATCCTCTCCCATTCTCTCTACGTGGCCGAGCCAGCGAAGTCTATAAGATTTGTTTTCACTCAAGATGTTACGTTCAGCCACTAGGTTTTCAATTTCGGCATTCTTCCTCATCCTCCAGCTACCATCTTCTTTTCTTGCTGGCCCTAAAATGGTGAATCACATTTTTTTTTTCACTATTACTCCAATG
Organism: Ectropis grisescens; assembly: GCA_017562165.1. Classification (NCBI taxonomy): domain Eukaryota; kingdom Metazoa; phylum Arthropoda; class Insecta; order Lepidoptera; family Geometridae; genus Ectropis; species Ectropis grisescens. The sequence continues at coordinate 2,038,357 of CM029780.1, forward strand.
TAGGTATCATATGAAAGGGCTTGACTAGTAGAATGTGGTACAGATTACAAATCCGAGGTAGTTGAGAGTATTTTTTTTATAAGATATGGTTGTTCACTATAGGTACATGCTGGTATTATTAGTTTTGGTACATTTACCACTAGCAGCGTCCTGCGGTTTTACTCGCGTAGTAGCTGTTCCCGTTATTTTCCCGGGATGAAAAGTATGCCTGTGTTCTTCCAGCCTAATCTAACTGTGTCCCAAATTTCAACCAGTTCCGTTCAGGCGCTACGACGTGATTGAGCAACAAAGATCCACACTGATACTTTTTATCCCGGGAAAATAGATTCAGATTCAGATTCAGATCATTTATTCACCATTACAACATGTTAGTTATACAAGGTACGTCATGGATACAGGAATAATCAATAATAGAAACAGATATACTTAGTACACAAGTTATTTGAAAATTAATAATTGAAATTTACAATGTTGAATATTTTGCACATCAAAATATCACAAATTATTTGTCTATAGATAAATAAAGTAATATTTTTGTTTTTGAAGTATACATGATACGTGTCAAATGTTTTTTATTAACATTAAATTAAACAAAATTGTTAAATAATTTGTTAAATTTTAAAAGTCAAAGTAAAACTATGTGTTAAATGTCAAGGAACGCAAATTTTCAAAGAAGTCAATGAACAATAAAATCAATAAATAATGTCAACGAAAATACAATGTCAAAATGAGTACAGATTCATAAATATTATCAAAACTCTATCATGATGTCAAATAAATTCCGCATAATTCAAAAGATATTTGACGTTATAATCACCGCATAATATCACACATCTGAAAACGATTGCTCCCTTAATTTTAACTGCATAAACTCATTTAATGTATAAAATGCATTATTACTACAGAATTGTTTTATTTTCCTTTTGTTTAATGAATGAATGAAACTAGGTTTAAAACCGAAATAAAAAAACTACCTAATGAGCAAAGCATATTACACTGTAGATGATTTTGTAAAGGACAGCAATATTTGGAAAAGGAATATGTCAAAATCAGAACTATCGAGTAAAGTGGAATAATACTAAACATTAATGTAAATTTGTTTAAGTACCTACTGTATGTATTCATTGTTTGGATAATTTGTTTTTTTCACCATGACAAAGCCTTTTTACAGCTGCACCTAAATGACAAGGCCCCTTTACAGCTGATTATTTTTTTATTTGACATTATTCTTTAGTATTATTTTATTACATACACAGATTATTTATGTATAATTTTATTGTAAGTGACGTTACCAAGTGTTCTTTTGAAATAATGGTTCGAATAAATGAATTGAATTGAATTGAAATTTGAAATCCAAGATTGGTAGATTAGCAACAGATTGCGGTAATTTATTGTACATCATGATTTTATTGCAAACACCTTGCTTTTGCGTTTATAATTATTGCAAATAACGGGAACAGTGCGGGTACCACCGCGGGGCGTTGCTAGTGTATAATATTAATGGGATGGTTGTATGGTGGAGAAGGTCCGTGAAGTTTCGTGCAAGCATTCAATTGTTCATAGTTAACAGTTTCCCATATGTAAACTGCATCGAAATATCGGGAAATAATTTTGTTATTTTAAATTTTATTTACTATTTTGTAGTGATTTAACTCTTTGCAGAGTCCGCCTGGGGAAGTACTACCATTCCTTTGTTAGTTATTCCAAGTCAAGTCAAGCTGTAATGTGCAAACATTGTATTTCGGTTTGAATGGCAGTATTCCTGGACAAATCGTACGGCAAAGAGATAATAACATCACATGTTTAGGTGCCTATATTATCCCTAAATTGAGCAAAGGTTTTTTAAAGAAAGAGACGAAACGAAAAGATTTTTTTTATAATAAAAAAATTATTGAAAAAAATGTTTAGGTGACGAACGTAGTGAAGTGCTAGGTAATGATTCGGATTATTCAAGTTCCAATAGCGATGGGCAGGCGTATTGCATACCTTCAGGCACAAGTCCTGCTCGTCCCGATGTCAAAATAAACATACAATGATTGTATTAAACCTTTTAATTTATCACACAAAAATTTCAAATAAAACAGTTATGTTTTAAAAAAGCAAATAAAAACGGAATGGCGGTTCAAATTCGCTCCCTTTTTAGATCGAGTTGAAAGTCGAGTCGAGAGATCACTCGATTGTATCGGTCGAGTATCTTTTGGAGCAATTAAAGTGAGATCAAGCAAGTGTCAAGCCGGGTTGATGGTGTGGGCCACGAAATTGCAGTAAATATATCGCGCTGTCATTGATTCTCTGGTAATTTAGCGGAACCATGTCGCTTTTGTATAATGGCTTGCGTATTTGTTTACAAGATCAAACGAACTTACCTTATGTGAAGTTCGATCCACAATTCCTGACTTCTTTGGGGAGATTTAATTATTAACAAGTAGTAGTTCTGGCTACACTGGATCCCGCTTGTATATAGTTCAGCTCTCTAAAAGAAAAACAAATGGCAACACCACCAGTCAACTAACTGTTATAGATTTACATTTAGATGCGATAAGCGACGATGCGGTCTACGATGTGTAATTCGAACTCTAGGTGAAATCGATTTGCTCTGAATTTGAAGATACTTATTATATAGATATTTTAGTAGCGGTAGGAGTCTTGGCAGAGTCCGCCTGGGGAAGTACCACACCTTTGCCAGTTATTCTACCGTTTGAAGGGCAATGTTTCCGGGTAAATGACAGGGCTTAGAGACATAACATCCATCTTAGATCTCTGGTCGAGCGCAGTGCAGTGCTAGGTAATGATTTGGATTCTTCATGTTCCAATAGCTGCGTGTCACTGTACTGTTATGTGGCAGGAATGATGCTTACCATCAGGCACATGTCCTACTTGTCTCGTCACTCGTTATTTAAAAAAAAACAAAGTTAAACTATCGGGAAAAACTCACTCGGGCAACGCATTCCACAGTCTAGGTGTTGTCAAACAAATTCTTTCGACTTTTTGAAACGTTAACCTTGAAACGATGGCGCTTTTTCCATATACGAGGAGTTCGATAAAAACAGGGCACACTCTTAGAAATGTGTCCGATAAGATGCCAATTTTTCGTCGATGCTCCAGACTTTGAAGTATTTTTCGGACCTGGGTCTATATCGTAGCCTATTTGCCTTTTGGCACTTTTTTTGATGGTTTCTAAAACGTCCTGCTGGAATTTGAAGCCTTCCCAAATGTGCGAACAGTATTCAATACAAGAGTGAACCTGTGCTTTATATAACATAAGCTAATGTATATATGGTATACCTACTAGAGTTTAGTAATCCCAAACTACATGTCGTCGGTCTAGATGTGACAGTTCGTAACTAAAAATCTTTGCTAAAATTAGATTTTGATACGGAAAGTTTCACATAGCGTCTCCGGTGCTAGGTCGTAAGTTTTGAGCATTAAAACACATTTTGACGGTAAAAAACTATTTTAGTGATATCTTGTAGCAAGCACTGGTATTAATTCAATTTATTGTGATTTTGTCTGTCCTTTGAAGTTTGGCAGTTTGCACTTACGACCTATCGCATCTAGACCGACGGTATGACAATGTAGATAATAAACATTTAACGTCTTGACTATATTTCTATAACCCGAATTAAAAATAGCGGGTTATTGAAACAACACTTCAATAACCCGCTGGTCTAACAGCTCGAGATAAAATTGAAGAAAGAGGTTTACTCCTCGACAGTTCAAATCCCGGCTCACTCCAGCTCCGGCTGGGAAGGCAGAGGGTTAACTCTGCTAGTTTTTGTGTTATATACTGTTTAAACCGGTTGTATAAAGGTTGGCAGAGTGGCAGCTAGATTACGAAGTAAACGTTTTTTTGTTGTATTCTAGTTTTGGGACTAATTTCATTATAGCTAATGAGTTATTAAGACTAGATGCCGCAGTAAACGTAATGCTATTTAAATCGCAATACAAGTAAAATGTAAAGTATAGGGCAAGGAGGGGTATTTAGGGAGGGAATTTTTATATTTTATAAACACACTTCAATTTAGTAGTGTCTTTCCGAAATAGGTTTTTAGCACGTTTATTTGTTCAATATACATAGTCAAGTCAAGTGAAAAGGCAGCCTATGTATACAATTTTTTTAATTTTAAATCGTTTCTAAATCTTCTAGTATATTCTTCTTTATATACCGATTAACATAAGAACGAAATAAAACATTAGCGGGATAAGATGGTTTATCTCTTTGCCCTGTATCTCTTCGGAAATTTTTATTTTTGAATACAGTAATGTTACACAATAAGTAACTAGAAAAGTTGTGGTAGTTGCCCAGGCGGACTCAATAAAGAGTCTTACCACTACAAAAATCCAACGAATACAGAATCTCCCTTGTTGAAGTCTATTAAAATTATTACTTAAACATGCCCAGCTGTTGACAGCATCATCATGTTGGTAAACACCAGTAAACCAAAATAAATAAATGACCTGTTGACCTCTCCGCGACACTGATCCCAAAATAGATGCGGTTTTTTCATTAAACTATAAAATGATCAACCATAACAGCTGCAATGATTAACTTCATCATCTTTGACCAACAAACACTTGCCCAAAAACAATAACTATAAACGTCTTTATGAGCTTTGTTTATGAATTCGAATTGTGACGCCCTCATTTGTAAGTTTGTAAGTAACACTATACCCCACTGCAGTGGCCTTGACTGTCAATTTAGAGTGACACTGACAGACGTCACAGCAGTAGTGTCATGCGTCACACAGCATTTGTATAGCTTGTTAGAGTTGTTAACCAATCTAGAATATCTATACGAGATAAATGGTATCGGTTTCATGTGAGAATAGGCGTGACGACAGGTCCTGCAATTATATTAAATTATTTGATATATTGACAGTATTTAAATAGAATAAAATGTGTACCAATTTGAATATTGATATTTTTTAGTTTAACTTACTTTATGTTCATTCAAAGATGGAAAGGCAAGTCCATTTTAAAAGTACGAAATTATTAGAAAATGTATTTATCATTGGATAACCCATTCAATTTTAAGTATATTGGATGACGCATAGAAAATACGACAGTGTGACGTCATGTTTCTGTAGCGATTTGTATGAAGCGTTTTTGGGAGAGTCCAGAATTTTGTTTTTAAAATCGTGATATCACGGGAAGTTTTTAAAATAACAAAGTAATTCTTTCGCTTATGTTTCAGTTATTAAGTAGCCTTTTGGTGGCATTAAAAAAATGAGTCGTCATGCGTATTATCTTACTCCAGGTTATATATACCCTGGCTGGTTTCGATAGGTAAAGTCTGGGAGTCTTCAAATATTTTCAAATAAATTAAAGGCAATAAATAATTAGGTGATGTTAAGCAGATCAGTATAGTACAGTATAAAACCCTAAAATATGGTTTAAGTTATGGCTGGTCTAGTAGGTAGAACGGCAACTGCCGATCCTAAGCCCCTGATTCGAACCGCAGGCACACCATAGTATTTCAGAAATCATGTGCGTAATGCCGCTGACTGAAAAATGATAGAAACGAGAAAAATATGAAACTTTGCAGTGGTAGGACTCTTTGCTAAAGGGCAGTGCCAAACTTTTGCCAGTTATTCTACATCCAAGCAGTAACATGCGAATATTACTATGTTCCGGTTTGAAGGACAATGTTTCAAGTGAAATTGCAGGGTATAAAGATAAAACATCTTATATCTCTGTGTGACGAGCGCAATGCAGTGCTAGGTAACTATTTGGAGTCTTTATGTTCCAATAGGGGCATGTTACTGTGCTGTTATGGGCAAGCATGTTGCTTGCCATCAGGCATATGTCCTGCTCGTCTTGTCACTCTATATTATAAAATCATCCACCAACTCGGACTGGCAGCGTTTTTTTAACTTTTATAGGTTTACACTTGACCGCCATCTCGGCTTGATGTTAAGCGACGATGCGGTCTACGATGGAGCGTGTTTACCTAGAAGAAACCGAATCACTCGATTTGAAGACACCACGATTATAACTATAGGGAAAAACCCAGTCAGGCAACTCATTCCACAGTCTAGACGTTCTTATCACAAACGTAGTCAAACAGTAAAGTTTTTTAATCAAAATCCAAATATAAGTGTAAAACTTCTAATATGAACAAGCTTGCATGCAAAATAAAAGAAAAAGTTTCATCCCCTGTGTCATTTAACACTTTTTTCGCATTAAATAATAACCTATGTCCTTCTTGAGGCCCTACACTACATCCGTAGACTGTCTTTTCGGACTATAGCCTTGACTCCTTGCGAGAAAAAGTCCCACCAGCGGGAAAATTAATTGGGCTGCTTATGTTTATGTTGAATAAGTAAAACTACGCAATAGCCCAAGGTAATTAAATTTAAGTAAATCTGGTTAGCCGAATATGGTATCAGGTTTAAGTTGCTCAGCATTCATTGTCGCTCGCCTCGTAATGAGATCAGGGGATTACCATCATGTGCTTGAGTGAAGACAAAACTCGGATTAGAAACCTGAGTTCTTGAGTTATTGGTGTCGGAGTGAGCATGAACAAAAGGAGAACCTCTAAATAGTGTAGTGCGATAGCAATGTCAAGCATCACGAGTGTTAAAAACAAATAATAATATTTATTCCTCCTTATACATACATTTCACTTACACACCTTATTTTAATATACCTATTCATTTCTCAATAACATTCTTACTAATATTATAAATATTGGTGGTGGTGGTGGAAATATTGGTGGACAATTCACACACAACACCATCTGACCCTAAACTAAGCAAAGCTTGTTCATACTTTAAATACATACTTATTATAAACAGAAACACCCAGACACAGTGCAAACATTTGAATTCATCACACAAATATTTGCACTGGGTGGGAATCGAACCCACGACCCACGGCTTCGCAGGCAGAGTTACTACCCAGTAAACCACGAGGGCAGTCAAAAAATAATGCAAAAGGAACTCCATCTGACAGATTACAGAATGATATTTGGTCGTGTAGGGACAGTCTTATGAGTTCCTAGAGTATAAGAAAGGACGTCCTTATTAATGCGAAAAATCGGACAGAAGGGATTTAGGAGACGAAAGTTTGGTTGGAAGTTTGATCATATTTGAAGCTACTCGTAGAAACCTATTTTTAACCCCTGACCAAAAAAAGGGGTGTTATAAGTTTGACGTCGATGTCTGTCTGTCTGTCTGTCTGTGGCACCGTAGAGCTCAAACGGATTTCGATGCGTTTTTTTTATTTGAAGGTCATATCCGTGCGGATGTTCTTAGCTATGTTTGGTTAATATCGATTCAAAATGGCCGCCTCCACAAAATGGCTGACAAAATATTTCTTCACAACCTACCTCAATATGGGTATCAAATAAAAGGGCTTGACTAGTAGAATACTTTGCACTATGGCTGCTACCACAAAATGGCGCAATACATTTCTTTTTTTACAACTCCCTTAATATGGGTGTCACATGAAAGGGCTTGACTAGTAGAACGTTATACAGATAATCCGAGATCAGAGGTAGTCGGGGGTTAATCAAAATTTTTAATTTTGTTTTTGTTACACTTGATTAGATAATACCTAAATGTGACATTCAAAGTGTGTAATTTTTTTACCGTTGATCTGTATGGCGAAAACACATTATCGTCATACCCAGATCACCCAGATAGTTTTTGCTTGAAAGAGATCACTCATCCATTGTCACAAACTCTCACATTTATAATACCTATTAGTGGGATTAATGATTCAACCGCCATTAAAGTAAATAGTACTCGTACAAACAAACGAGTCGTTTAAAGACCCTACATCCCGACACAATCAATACTTCCAGCGTTGTAAATAAATACGTTGATCTGTACTGGGATATGCAGAAAAGGTAATGTTTTTATAATTAAATAATAATAATAATAAGTAGCGAAAAGTCTCGACCAACATCTCAAGAGACTTTCGCTAGACGGTTGGATCAAGGGTCAGATGCAGAAGGCGGTCATCCTTGACACAGCACGCATCGTCAGGAGGTTCCTCAGTCTGCAGCCCCAACCACCGGTAGCTTGGGCCCTGCCCCGCTGCTGGCGGCAAACTAGGTTTAGGTTACCGCTTTTTGTTTTTTTTTATGTTATTTTATATAAATATTGTAAAAACTTAAGACTTAAGAATCATGAATAAATGAGTGAATAATAATAAAATAATAAATATTGGTGGACAATTCACACACAACACCATCTGACCCCAAACTAAGCAAAGCTTGTACTGTACTATGGGGGCCAGATAGCTGATATAATAATACATATATAGTTTTATTAGTGACGATACGATCAAAATGTTCGCCTGATGGTAAGGCCTGCTCATAAGAGTGCTACGCAGCTATTTGAACATGAAGAGTCTAAACCACTGACTAGTACTCGTCACCCGGAGATTTAAGATATTTGATCTCTTAGCCCAGTCTTTTTTTCTGGAAAGATTGCACTTCAAACCGAAACAGAGTAATGTTTTAAGCTATTGCATAGCTTTTATCGCGGGCCTGGAAACCGAATTTTAGTGATCGTGCATCTCTTTCTTATGTTCACAAGAAAGAGGGATGGAAGACCGTAACGCCGTCCTCCCCACTCGGTCATTCGACTTTGAATCTTATTTGTATTAGCTTTACAGACTACCGTGATATTTTTTATGGTAAACAAATGTCACTCTTCAAAATAAAAGCAATTCCGAAAAATTGTTAACATCCCTATTGCTTATGTTGATAAAAATGCATGCAACATGCAATAGATTTACCGCGGCAGTCTCCGAGTGCCACACTTCTTTTTACTCTATTGTGGTAGAATGACTAGCAAAGGTGTGATACTACCCCAGTGGACTCTGCAAAGAGCCCTACCACTACAAAAAAAATATGTCAAATTATTAAACTTATGAAAATACACAACTATTCCTATGAGCGGTAGCTAAGCTGTGTATTGGCTAGAACGTGCTATTTACGAACCGATATTGAGGTCACAGGTTTCAATGCCACTTGCAGCTCTTGACTATTTTCCCAAGTGAAGATGTACAAGTTTATCATCGCCACTAGCTTGGACTTGGACTCTCCATCTCGCTGTCTTTGAGGAACACGCGGATACGTCCCCTCGTCAAGGTCGTCTTGCAGCTGCAGCATCGAGATATCAGGTGATCTCCGGTTTGCGTTCGCCTTTTTCTTTCTGAAACATACCTGTTCAATGTTCATAGAAGGAAACAGCTGTCTCCCACGATCTCTCGCAAGCATTGAGTGTATCACAGAGATCGTTTCGTTTCCTGCAGCTGCGACAATGATTCGATACTCACTTGTCCATGCTGGCCACACCTCTGTGTGGCCACCAGCCACAGCTACAGTTGTGGCACAGGTCGGTTCTCTCCCACCTATTCGGCACAAGTACTTGCCAAAGCACCCATGCTCGGTATACATCTGAACAAGCCAGAAGGTAAGTGACCTGTATGCCTGCCCTATCCAACCTGTTCTCAAAAACAGACAGGAGCGTCTATCTACCACCTATTTCATACTATCTTAGCTCTTTGAAATTGCGTTTTTTTCGATTTAAATTATAGAGACAGCAATAGCAAAACAAACGATTTAATTTGGCGATAGAAGGGCGGATAGCCTCGGCACTCTCGGCAGTCCAGCTTCCAGACTTAAGATGGGCTAGTCGCTTCTTCCATTCCACAACGTAACCACTGCCCTAACCATAAGCAGCCCACTAAATGTTCCCACTGCTGGGACTCGGGGCCTTCTCTCGCAAAGAGAGAGTCAAAGCCATAATCCACCACGCTGACTCAGCTTAGGTTGACGGATGACACGTGACCTCGAATGATTCTAGGTAAATGTCGGTTTCCTCACGATGTTTTCTTTCACCGTTTACGTGGCGGCATTACGCACATGATTTCGAAAAGGCCGTGGTGGGATTGAAACCGGGAGCTCTGGGTCAGCAGTCGCCGTTCTCCCGACTAGACCAGTCGTAACTTTTACCCGTAACCCTAACCTACATAACATACCCGCAAATCATCTGGGGTGATATCTCCAAGCGCCAAGCAGCTATCGAGCTTGCTCTTCGCAGAATCAGTCAGGCATAGATTTGCTCGTCTTTCCACGTATCAATTGAGGATAGTGTTTCTGCTGACTCCAGTGGTACCTACAGCGGAGTGAAGTGACATACGATCAATATTGAACTTGCTCGGTGCAAGTTCAACGAGTGATGACTCACCCCACTTGTAAGGCTGCCTGTTCTAGACGCGACACGTGCTGCCATGTGCTAGTTTTTTCACTTTTTTAAGTGTTATCATGAGAACTGTTTGTACTAGACAAACCTTGTTGAGTTTTATCTTTTTTTTCTTATCTTATCTTTTTTTATCTTTATCTGTATAATAATTATTTAAAAAAAAGTTATTTGGTTGTGTCAAATAACTGATAGTAGTATTATTTAGATAAGCACACTAAATTATCCCAATACTGTTACTTGGGGCCTTCTATGGTAGGGCCATAATCCACCACGCTGGCCCAGTACTGGTGGTGGATGATGCAAGACCTAGTCTTCTCTTATTGCACACCATATGCCTGATAATAATTAATTATTATTAAAGCGGTAAAATAAAAAACAATCAATTGCCTGCCTGCATTGAATATTATAGATAGATAGATAGATAGATACTCTTTATTGTACACACCAAAATAAAAACAATACAGTAAAAGAAAAAGAAATACATTAAAACTAGTGTTACAATCGGCGGCCTTATCGCTAAAAGCGATCTCTTCCAGGCAACCTTGGGATGGAAATGTTTTTAGAAGTAATAAAAAGCGGGGTGTGCTAAAAAGAATAATAAGACGATCAAATGTGTTTACATACTGTAAAACGTAAATAAATAAATAAACATACATACTAATAGGGTTTACGTACTATTACATGCAATATTTGTAAATTATACTAATAAATATATAATAAATAACTGTAGGTATATAAATATACAGAAAATAAAACGAAACCATTATTATCAGAAGAAAAATTAACGATTAGAAAAAGATAAACGAATTAAATGCATATAAAACCATATATATATATTATGTACTTATTATACTTTATTTCTCATTCTAAGCTCATCAACAAACCAAAAGAAATAAATTCCTCAGATTAAACGTAATTCCTCGTTCATTAGGCCGTAAAAAAGTTACCTATCTAAGTTACGAGCGAGCAGTAAAGTCGCCCCGTGCATGGCAAGCTTTATTCTATGCGATAAGTAAAACAATTAGATCGTTCTAGGAAAATAGTTTGTCGTTGGGGAACTGATGATTCAGAGTCAAATTATTTTTAACCCCCGACAAAAAAAAGAGGTGTTATAAGTTTGACGTCGATGTCTGTCTGTCTGTCTGTCTGTCGGTCTGTCTGTCGGTCTGTCTGTCTGTCTGTCTGTCTGTCTGTCTGTCTGTCTGTGTGTGTGTCTGTCTGTGGCACCGTAGAGCTCAAACGGATGGGCCGATTTCGATGCGGTTTTTTTTATTTGAAAGTTAATATCCGGGTGTTCTTAGCTATGTTTGGTTAATATCGATTCAAAATGGCCGCCTCCACAAAATGGCGGACAAAATATTTCTTTACAACCTACCTCAATATGGGTATCAAATGAAAGGGCTTGACTAGTAGAGTACTAAACGCTATAACAAATTTCAAATCCAAGATGGCCGCCACCACAAAATGGCGAATTATATAATATTTTTCACTACTACCTCAATATGGGTATCAAATGAAAGGGCTTGATTAGTAGAATACTTTGCACTATGACAAATTTCAAATCCAAGATGGCCGCTATCACAAAATGGCGAATTACATTTCCTTTTTCACAATTCCCTTAATATGGGTATCAAATGAAAGGGCTTGACTAGTAGAATGTTCTACAGATAGCAAATCTAAGGTAGTCGGGGGTTAATCAAAATTTTTAATTTTGTTCTTGTAGAGATTATGTATGTCATCCTGGCTGATGAAGCGTAATAATTATATGACTAACTTTTTTAACCCCCGAACAAAAAAAAAGGTGTTATAAGTTTGACGTCGATGTCTGTGTGTGTCTGTCTGTGGCACCGTAGAGCTCAAACGGATGGGCCGATTTCGATGCAGTTTTTTTATTTGAAGGTTAATATCTGTGCGGATGTTCTTAGCTATGTTTGGTTAATATCGATTCAAGATGGCCGCCGCCACAAAATGGCGGACAAAATATTTCTTCACAACCTACCTCAATATGGGTATCAAATGAAAGGGCTTGACTAGTAGAATACTAGACACTATAAAAAAAATCAAATCCAAGATGGCCGTCTTGTCACTCTATATCTACTAATACCCATATTATATTATGTACTATAAAAACATGTGCCTGATGGTAAGCTTGCCCATAACAGCACAGTGACACGCAGCTATTGGAACATGAAGAGTCCAAATCATTACCTAGCACCGCAATGTGCTCGTCACCCGGAGATTTAAGGTGTTTTATATTCTAGCTCAGTAATTTTGTTTGATATACTAGATTTTAGTATATTATAAAATTAACGTGGTTGTTACACATATTTAATTGGATAACGGGACACTCACGTATGTACGGTCGGTCAATCCGACTCGAGTGTCGCACCCCCCTCACCTGCACCCCCGCAACAGCCGTTGAGCTTGCGTGCGCGCCGTGCGGCAGCCCGCAGTGCCAAACGGGCAGCTGTCGCGCGCGTGCACTCTCCCTTGAAAAAGGCCGCCGGACGCGGCCGAAACTCGAGTCGGATTGACCGACCGTATATACGTGAGTGTCCCGTTATCCAATTAAATATAAACTAGATCTGTTTATATAGACTATTCGTTGTTAGATAAAATTGCGTTAAAAACATTATACGTAATCATGTTTTCTTTGTGATCTTGAAACTGCCGTAATTGTAGTAAGTGTCCATTACTATGGTAAGTCTTGGCTGGATAACCATTTTACAATCTGGACGACTTCCTGAAGTTGCCAGATCTATGAGGACACGACAATTTGTTTTATTTGTTGTCTTGTAATTTATTTTATTAAATATTAAAATTAAAATATATTAGTGGACAATTCACACACAACACCATCTGACCCCAAACTAAGCAAAGCTTGTACTATGGAAGGCAGATAGCTGATATAATACTTATAAATGTAGTTTTAAATACATACTTATTATACATATAAACACCCAGACAAAGTACAAATATTTGAATTCATCACACAAATATTTGCACTGGGTGGGAATCGAACCCACAACCCTCGGCTTCGCAGGCAGAGTTACTACCCACTAAGTCACGAGGCCAGTCAAATTGTAATTTTTTTTTGTAATTGTTATACAAAACGATGTGTATGAGTGACAATTAGGCTTTTATTCTGGCTTGTAACATGTTGTTATCAATAAATGATTTGTATTTGTATATTCTACATTAATATCATAAATCTGAAGAGTTTCTGTGCTTGAACGCCCTAATCGCGGGAACTACTAAACCGATTTCAGAAATTCTTTCACCGTTGGATAGGTGCGTGATTCTTGAGTGGTATATGCTATTAAGAGCCACAGGCGAAGCCGGGGCAGACCGCTAGTGTAAAATATATGTAGTATTATTCAATTAAATCTTACTCGTCACATAGTAACGAAGATTTCCAATACAGTCTGTCCGTTGCACAGCTATGTTCGGCGGGCGCAGTCAGGCGAGGCGGCTAACCAACCGTGCTCAAGCGATCGTTCGTCCCTAACCGAACCATTTCATACCATCTTAGATTAAACTGGCATTTATCATCATAGAAACATTTTTTCAAAAGATAGATAACTCTTTATTGTGACAAAAAAACGGAAATATTACAGTAAAACACTTATGAGCTAATGCCACCAATGGCGGCCTTATTGCTTAGAGCAATCTCTTCTATGTAACCAGCTTAAAGGAAAATCACCTACATACATGGTTATAAGTGAAGCAATTTTTCTTAATAGGTACACTACTAATTAAGTACTTCAGCGACCAGCGTTTGCAAAGTAAGCGCAAAAAATGTGTTTATTTATGACATCACATTAGAAACCTTACCTGTACCTGTACCGGTTATTGTTGGGAATACCACACTCGAAGTTGTTGACGAATACGTCTACATGGGTCAAAAGATCCAATTAGGTAGATCCAACTTCGACAAAGAGGTCCAGCGAAGGATCCAACTCGGATGGGCAGCGTTCGGGAAACTTCGGCACATCTTTGAGACCAAAATACCCCAATGCCTAAAGACGAAAGTCTTTAACCAGTGCGTGTTGCCAGTGATGTCTTATGGAACTGAGACGTGGACCTTCACTGTGGGCCTCATAACGAAGCTCAAAGTCACACAGCGAGCTATGGAGAGGGCTATGCTCGGAGTCTCTTTGCGCGACAGAATCCGTAATGAGGATATTCGCAAAAGAACGAAAGTGGCCGACATAGCTCAAAGAGTAAACAAGATGAAGTGGCAATGGGCAGGCAACATCGCTCGCAGAACTGACAACCGATGGGGAAGAAAGGTTCTCGAGTGGCGACCACGAACCGGAAGACGTAGTATTGGACGACCTCCTACTAGATGGACAGATGACCTCACAAAGGTCGCTGGAAACCGCTGGTTGCAGGTAGCGCAGGACCGTTCGTTGTGGAAATCTAGGGGGAGGCCTATGTTCAGCAGTGGACGTCTTGCGGCTGATGACGATGATTAGAAACCTTTAAAATGATTAGTGTTTCTCTACTATTGTATGCACAATATGCACATATTATTATACTCGTACATATAAACCTTCCTCTTGAATCACGCTATCTATTTAGAAAAGCCGCATCAAAATCTGTTTGGTAGTATTAAAGATCTAAGGAAACAGGAATATAGGGACAGAGAAAGCGACTTTGTTTTATACTGTGATATAATATGTACCACGAAGCCGGGCGTACCGCTAGTACGAGTAATATTGGATATGGTTTCGGATATTCTTCCTACTAAAAATATTCAACGCAGCTTACGCGGCTACAGAAGTTTCCGCTTCAAAAGGCATTAGCCAAAGTAAAGAACATGAAAAAAACATGGATTTTCACGGTCATTCAGCGCTTGACGGTCACCGTAACTGTCAGTCAAACTCTGCAATAATCAGTCTAAAATCAATAGAAACTCGACGATCGAGTGAATGAAACGCATGTTAATGAGGTGCGTTAAATGGAAACATGACAAATCAGCCGCTTTCCCTCACGGACGGGCGAGCGTCGCGGATGGACGCGCGCGGGACCCAAGGTTGCTGCTGACAGAACTATAGCTGTCACATTTCAAATTTAGAAGAGTTTCATCTTTACTTTTTTACACTTTTTTAAATTTCAAACAGTTTAATCCCTATTTTCTTAAGTTATTTTTCAATTCCGAAGAGTTTATTCACTATTTTCTTAAGTTATTTTTAATTTCGAAGAGCTTATCTCTATTTTCTTAGTCATTTTTAAATTTCCAAAAGTTTAATCTTTATCAGCTTTAGAGATGGTTCTCAAGGTTGCCAATTCCTGCTTTTATTTATATATTTTTGTATTTTTATATTTTGTGTTGTATATTTTTGTTTGTCTTGTAATTAAATACAATAAAGAGTTTCTCATCTATTTTTTTAAACTCTTCCGGAGCACATTTTTTTAAACTTTTTAAAATTTGAAGATTTACTTTTTTACCCCTTTGAAGTTATATATTTTTTGAGCGGGACAAAAGCGACACGCGCGCTCATCGTCACGAAAAACCGACTCCCTGAAGTTAGCTAGTCAAGATTTTAGTTAATATTGTAATTAACTTCGGGTCAATATTTCTTACTTTGAAGATATTATCTATTCTAAGGTTCAATAAGGTTATTTTCGTTCTTAGCACGAGGAATTACGAATAGAAGTATTAACTTCCCACACAGGACACCATTATATGCATACTTTTCTATGTTTTAAAGAATTTAATCTAAGCATTTTTAACCTTTGTTAAATTTAGAAGAGTTAAATAATAACATTGTTAACCTTTTTCAAATTTAGTAGGGTTTAATTTTTACTCTAACCTTTTTTTAAAGTAGAAGAGTTTAACCTTTACTTTTTTAACGCAAAATGTACGGGTGGTTGGTAGTTTGACTTGTTTTTATGTGTGTGTGTGTGTGTACGTATATATGTATACGAAGGCGTGGATATGTGTGTGCGTCTGTCATCGTAGCCAAACGAACTTAAGAACTGATTTTAATTGTCTGAAGGTAAATTAGATGGGAGTGCTCTTATCTATGTTTCATCAAAATCGGTGTAGCCGTTTCAAATTTATCATTTCTTTTGTTAGCTACAATAGTAATCTTATACAATGGGTATTTGGGGAAATAAAGACATTGGGACCTAAGCAGATCGAAGCCACAGCGTTCCTAGTTCAAAATAAACAGAAAAACTTAAAATAGTAGCAGCAGTCAACCTTTTCGCTAACAGCGATTGCTTTCAAGCAACCGTGAGATGAAATGTACATCACAATCATCGAATAAGACATCAAATAATTTCCCCAAACCCTGGGAGTGGAGATGTTTGTCGGTGTGCGAAATTTCAGTTCACGCCCTGCGTACCATGTAGATTGCTTCCAGATGTCGTCGGGTCGTCAGACTAACAGAATCTCGGTCTCAGGCGTATAAATATTGTAAAAGGTTTACAGGGCTTAAGTTACGGCTGGTCTAGTCGGGAGAACGGCGACTGCCGATCTGGAGCCCCTGGCTCGAATTCCACACGCACTGTCATGTCACGCATGTCTTTTTAAAGTCATGTGTGGTGCGTATCTATGCACCACGACAAAGATTGACGTAACGTTACTCGAAACTTATAAGCTCTGTCTATACTTAGATAAAAAATAGATCAGGGTTTTCCGCACGGTTCCTTTGTGCCAATCGTAAGCAGATGAGGTGTATGTTAATCTATGGCGACATAGTGCCGCGACAAAAGTATGTTAGTCCAAGATCCCAGAGCCGCCAGACGTTACGTGTTTTCTGATGAACGAAATGTGTACGATTGAGTAGATTTAGTACGTACTAAGAACACATGCTTACCCGCTAACTTGCTTAGACGGCCAATTTTGAGATATGAGGTCCAGAAGATACATTAATTACTTCACGTATTTCCTAATACCTGATTTTCACGTATGTTACAAGCAATATCTTTAAAAATAAGGTCCCAATACTCCCAGACACTTTCCGTCGGGCGTTTTGCTTAACAGACGCTTTAAAACTTCCAAAATAATGACTTAACTTCGCTTAAATTCTCATACTCCATTTGTAAATATGTTTATCAGACAACTATTTTAAAGCCTTTTCCGAAATGACAGAAGGATCTATATATATATATATATATATATATATATATATATATATATATATATATATATATATATATATATATATGTAAATATATATTTACATCCTACAACATTTTTGGCATCATGCATGTCGTGCATCATTACGACGTCCTCCGGTTCCTCTTGCTTATTTTAACATCTCTTAATGAATATTGCTTAGTTTTTCGATTGCCAGCTCCGTGGGATACATCGTTTTCTGATAATTTTATTTTTCGCGATATTCCTCTTACGTTCGTGCCGCATCATTTTTGAACCCCGAACCATGGTCATTAATTATAAACGTCCTGGATATATTGATCTTGATTTACCAATGGCATCGACTATTTAGCGTCTGCATAGGATGAACGGCATTTGTGAGTGCGACGTTGCCAGCTAGTTTAGATTTACTTTCTCTTTCTTTTACTTCAATTTCGTAAGATCTATAGTTATACGGATGCCCGATATTTTTATGTTCTTTATTATTACTTATCTATCAACAAATTTATTCTCACAATATTAAGGTATTGAAATTGTTATAAGGCGACTTATTGTGAATGATCACAGATGAATGAATTGTGTGATAAATGTATGTCACACTTCCACATAAGTGTCCATTCCATTGTTACTAGTTACTAACTAGTAACAATGGATTTTGACAAAGTTTAGTAAACAATTATTTAATAAGATAAAAAAAATTAAGCTCCTATTTATGAGATTTTTACACCAATAATCGCAGGTAGTATCTAGAATAACAAGCATAAAAATGTAGATGTACATGTTTGTTTAGTCATATTTTTTATTAATTTAAGACAAGTAGGTACGTAATAATCTCATTTGTAAGTCAACACATATATAGATAAAATAAAATCGGGATTGTATCCTGCCATGGACTGAACCAATATTATATATAGACGTCCAATGTAATATACGGACGTTCAATATGATATACGGACGTCCAATATCTATATACGGACGTCCAATATCTATATACGGACGCCTAATAGTTATATACGGATGTTCAATAGCTTGGCCACTTTAATTATAAAAAAACGGCACTATGTGAAGCAGTTATGTTTGGCAACGAGCTACTGTATGGTAGAAATACTGCTGCCAATCGTGTTGCGCCATACTGGATTATTCCCATTTGTCTCCACACATTTATCCCCAGTAGAAAGAAACGGGTGCTGAGTTTCTGAGAGCGGTGGAAAACGGTTACATAAAGTCCTTCAGAAGCTGTTCTACTCCGTCATACTTGACGGTAATACGCCAGAAGCGTGGAGCTGAAGTGTGGTGGTGCTCTTCTACAAAAAAAAGGTGACATCACTTTGTTGAAGAACCCATCTCACTTCTGAGCCACGTTTAATCACGAATCGTCTAGCACGCAGGTTTGACGACTTCCAGCCACCCAAACAAGCCGGTTTCCAAAAATATTGGTAGACAATTTATCCACAACACCATATGATCCTAAACTAAGCAAAGCTTGTACTATGGCGGCCAGATAGCTGATATAATACTTATGAAATTTACTTACTTATAAAATACTATAGTACGAGTACCACAGACCACATCCATACACTTCGGCAGATAATAGAGAAAACCGACGAGTATAATCGGCTACTATTATGTATGGCGTAGGTATTTCGAAGTGTTTATACAACAAAGCCACCATGTCTATCCGTCTTCAGGACCAATGCACAAATCCGATCCAAATGCAAAAAGGGGAGACAGGGAGACGTTATCTCTCCGAAACTGTTCACCTCTGCATTGGAGGATATTTTTAAGCTTTTAAACTAGAATGGATATGGAATCAACATTAATGGCAAATACATCACCCATCTTCGATTTGCCGACGATATAGTCATTATGGCTCAATCGCTAGATGACTTTGGCTCAGTGCTCAGAGACCTCAATACTGTCTCTCAATAGGTAGGGCTAAAAAATGAACATGGGTAAGGCACAAAATCATGTCAAATGCCCATGTTGCACCCATACCGGTCCATGTTAGAAACGGCAGTATCGAAAGTGGCGGGCGACCATTACGCTTATCTAGGTCAGATGATCCAGTTAGGCAGATCAAACTTTGACAAGGAGGTCAGCCGACGAATCCAACTCGGATGGGCAGTGTTTGGCATCACATCTTCGCGTCAGAAATATCACAAACTCTCAAGGCGAAAGTTTACAATCAGTGTGTGTTACCAGTGATGATATATGGTACTGAGACGTGGTCGCCAAGTATTGCATATTGGCATGATATGCAAACTTAAAGTTGCGCAGCGGGCAATGGAGAGAGCTATGCTTGGAATTTCACTGCGTGACAAAACCCGCAACGAGGAAACCCGCAGAAGAACGAAAGTCATCGTCATAGCTTTTAAAATTAGCAAGTTGAAGTGGCAATGGGCAGGCTGCAGATGATGATGTATAGCGTATATGGACTATGAGAAAGCCTTCGATTTCATCGAAACCTGGGCAGTGCTTCAGTTTTTCCAGCGTTGAAGTGTAACAGCAAAGCCACAATGTCTGTCCGATTACAGGATCAGTGCACAAAACATATCCAGCTACAGAAAGGCGTGAGGCAGGGAGATGTTATATCTCCGAAACTGTTCACACCTGTACCGGTTATTGTTGGCAATACAACACTCGAAGTTATTGGCAAATACGTTTACCTAGGTCAAAAGATCTAAATAGGTAGATCCAACTTCGACAAAGAGGTCCAGCGAAAGATCCAACTCGGATGGGCAGCATTCGGGAAACTTCGGCCCATCTTTGAGTCCAAAATACCCCAAAAGTTCCTAAAGACAAAAGTATTTAAGTAGTGCTTGTTGCCCGTAATGGCTTATGGAACTGAGACGTGGTCCTTAACTGTGGGCCTCAACACGAAACTCAAAGTTACACAGCGAGCTTTGAGAGAGCTATGTTTAGAGTCTCTACGCGACAGAATCCGTAATGAAGATGTTCGCAAGAGAACGAAAGTGGCCGACATAGCTCAGAATAAGAAAGCTGAAGTGGCAATGGGCTGGCTACATCGCTCGCAAAACTGACAACCGATGGGGAAGAAAGTTTATCGAGTGGCGACCACGAACCGGAAGACGCAGTGTTGGACGGACTCCCACTATATGGACAGATGACCTCACAAAGGTCTCTGGAAACCGCTGGTTGCAGGTTGCGCAGGACCGTTTGTTGTGGAAATCTAGGGGGGAGGCCTTTGTTCAGCAGTGGACGTCTTGCGGCTGATGATGATGAGAGATGACGAGGGACAAATGGGAATTACTGGCAGTATGAAGAAATATTTTTAAACAATTTCTCTTGACGTCCCCGGTGGGAAAATATCTCACTGGATATGAATTGGCCATCCATATATAGCAATCGGACGTCCGTATACAGCTATTGAGCGTCCGTTTATAGCAAATGGACGTCCGTATATAGCTATTGAGCGTCCGTATATAGTAATTCGACGTCCGTATATAGCTATTGAGCGTCCGTAAATAGTAATTCGACGTCCGTATATAGGTATTGAGCGTCCGTATATAGTAATTGAACGTCCGTATATAGCTATTGAGCGTCCGTATATAGCAATTGGACGTCCGTATATTATAGCTATTGAGTGTCCGTATATTTCTTCTCTTTATCGTCGACGCTCAATTTTAGCACGTATATTGAGTCTAAGGCTAAATTAGCAACCGAAAACTAGGTATTCTCTCAAAGGTGCGAAGATACCATTCAGATAGACATACAGGTTCAATTCTGAACAGTTGCTCACGTTAAATAAAGCACAGATACGCTCCTGTATGGAGTACTGTTCGCACCTTTGGGATGGATCGGCTAAGCATCAGCTGAAGACTTTGGAATCGATTGAGAGACGTGCCGAAAGGCTCATAGGCAATGACACTCTTGTGCGTAAAAGACTCCAAAGTCTTGATCATCGCCGCAAAATTGCTAGCTTATCGGTTTTATACCGGTTATACTTCGGAGAGTGTGAAATTGATCTGAGAATGATCTAATACCACCTTGTCCTTTTTTCTATCAGACTTCTCGTATCTCAAAAAAGCGACATCGTTCCATGGTTGATGTTCCGAAAACACCAACGAAGAGATTTGACTCCAAGTTTGTGACAAGAACGTCTAGGTTGTGGATTGCGCTGCCTCAGTGGGTTTTCCTTTATAGTTACAATATTGGTGTCTTCAAATCGAGAGTGACCCGTTTTCTTCTAGGTAAGCACGCTTCTAGGTAGGCGTGCTTACCTAGAAGAAAATGATTCACTCTCGATTTGAAGACACCAATATTGTAACTATAAGGGAAAACCCACTGAGGCATCGTCACTTAACATCAGGCGAGATGGTGGTCAAGTGCAAATTTATTAAATAATAAAAAAATGGAAATTGGACGTCCGTATATAGCTATTGAGCGTCCGTATATGATATTATTTTTCTTCTCCGAAGTTCTCGATAATTCATCTTCTATCTACATCTCATACATTCCAATAACACATCATTTATTTTTGCAACTTTTGAAAGTTTAAACAAAGTCGGACTTCTAATAATACGCAACGCGTACAACGCCACCTACTGCGAATATTATTTTTTTGATTTCATACCGTGATAAATATTATGTGATCTATTGTTGCGAGCTGGCAACGTCGCAGTTGCGGACGCCAAATACGCGGATCCATAGTCAGGAAATCTCCGAGTTATACGGCTGTGAATATACGCGCGACAGCAGCGCCTCACCTGCGCTGAGATTTCGTCACGAACTTTTTAATATATTATTGAATCCATTTTAGCGTTTTTTTGGCTTCTATCGATATTTGTCCTACGGCTAGTCAGGACCGATAGGACGTAAATGGCAATGGCTATAAAAGTGGCGTCCAGTATGCGGACGCCAAAAGCAGGTGGACGCCAATTTAAATGCACTTTTTCCTTCAGAGGACGGCTAATTGTTTGGAGGATGTATATATATATATATATAAATATATATAATAAATATATATAAATATATATATGTATATTCGTGATTATATATATATATATATATATAATCACGAATATATTTATACATATATATATAAATATGTAAAGAACAGTCGCGAAATAAGTTATCGTATTCTAATGACATTGTAGGAGTGTTTCATTGTCTAAAACGCGCATAAAATGATGTTTTAAAAATTAAACCTAGCTAGCTCGATTTATCGTCCCCGAAACAGGGTTTTCGGGGACGAAATCGATTAATTATATCGATCGATAAATCGATACATAATTTCATGAAAATCATTCGGGCCGTTTCCGAGATTCAGATATAGATATATATACATATATATATAGAATCTGAATCTCGGAAACGGTCAACAGGCCCCGGTTCGAATCCTGATGGTTACACTCGAGACTTTTCTTGTTCTTTTTTTCTGAGAAAATCTTATACTTAGAGCCTTTTATAAACGCATTTAATTCGTATCTAAGTAGGTCTAAGTAAGTCATCACTACGTAATTCGTACCTGCCTAAATATAATTTAAACAAGAACAAAATTAAAAATTTTGATTAACCCCCGACTACCTTAGATTTGTTATCTGTACAACATTCTACTAGTCAAACCCTTTCATTTGATACCCATATTAAGGGAATTGTGAAAAAGGAAATGTAATTCGCCATTTTGTGGTAGCGGCCATCTTGGATTTGAAATTTGTCATAGTGCAAAGTATTCTACTAATCAAGCCCTTTCATTTGATACCCATATTGAGGTAGTAGTGAAAAATATTATATAATTCGCCATTTTGTGGTGGCGGCCATCTTGAATTTGAAATTTGTTATAGCGTTTAGTACTCTGCTAGTCAAGCCCTTTCATTTGATACCCATATTGAGGTAGGTTGTGAAGAAATATTTTGTCCGCCATTTTGTGGAGGCGGCCATTTTGAATCGATATTAACCAAACATAGCTAAGAACACCCGCACGGATATTAACTTTCAAATAAAAAAAACCGCATCGAAATCGGCCCATCCGTTTGAGCTCTACGGTGCCACAGACAGACACACACACAGACAGACAGACAGACAGACAGACAGACAGACCGACAGACAGACATCGACGTCAAACTTATAACACCCCTTTTTTTTGTCGGGGGTTAAAAAACCGAGCAAAGCTCGGTCAACCAGGTACTCTAGTAACTAATAGACTTATAAATAAGATGAAATAAAACTCTTACCTAGAACACTATTAGAATCTTCGTTTGGTAGACTTTAGTCTGAGAAATAATCCGTAGAAAATCCCGAATTTAAAGGATAAAGGAATAAATAGGTCCGCAATACGTAACGCGACCAGGAATTCCCATTATGAAGGAAATTCCTGGTCCGTGGAGAATTCAACTTTTTTGCTTTTTCTAATTCCGAGTGGTTTTGTCTTTTACGCTTTTTCTAGAGTTTTGGAATGGATAGAAATAAAATGGACATTTAGAAATATGTGTTTTTTGAAGTTTATACTTTTGGCGCGTTAGGGAAGGTTGATGAGAGTCATATTTACGATGCGCGCTCGCACACACTTGTTTTTTCTTTCAAATAATAAGTGACGAGACGAACAGGACATGTGCCTGATGGTAAGCAACATGCCTGCTACATAACAGCACAGTGACACGCAGCTATTGGAACGTGAAGAGTCCAAATCATTACCTAGCACTGCACTGCGCTCATCACTTAGAGATCTAAGATGTTATATCTCTGAGCTCTGTAATTTCACACACTTGTATTCCGAGAGCTGGTAGCAAAATTTGGGTAGGTTGAGGCAAGCCGAAACCTTGTTCCATAGTTATCCTGTTATATCCCTACACGGACGTGCAGACCTGTCTGGTGCCTGGGGCAAAATGAATCCCTCAATTTAGATCACCGGGCAGGGAGATAGTCCCTCCAAAATGATCTCTCTATTTGAGAATCTCTATTTTTTTGTTATAACTAACACCCAATATAAATGTAAAGTTGCCTCACACCCATTTTTTATATTTTTAGCAAAATATATTTGCACGCACCTGTGAATGTTAAAACCCAGACTAAATCGCCTGGCTTACAAGGCGTTTTCAAGACGCAAAAAGACTTGTCAAAGATAGTTCTAAATATTGTCAAGTGTGGCACCACTGTTGGTTTTTGTGAAAATTGCTCTCTAATTGTTCCCTAAATGTTCTCTAACAAAATAAAACATTGGCGCCACCTACGGTGAAATTGGGAACTGTATTTGACAGGTCTTTTTACGTCTTGAAAACGCCACATTTTTTTAAAATTATTTAAATGTTAAGCTACCGCATATAAATATTGCCTCAAATTTTATATTGCCTCAAACATAATATATCCTGAATAAACAAGAACAAAATTAAAAATTTTGATTAACCCCCGACTACTTCAGATTTGTTATCTGTACTATTAAACAACTACAATATTCTACTAGTCAAGCCCTTTCATTTGATACCCATATTAAGGGAGTTGTGAAATAAGAAATGTATTTCGCCATTATGTGGAAGCGGCCATCTTGGATTTGAAATTTCTCATAGTGCAATGTATTCTACTAGTCAAGCCCTTTCGTTTGAGGTAGGTTATTGAGGTAGTAGTGAAAAAAATATAATAATTTTTTTTTGTGGTGGCGGCCATCTTGGATTTGAATTTTTTTATAGTGTATAGTATTCTACTAGTCAAACTCTTTCATTTGATACCCATATTGAGGTAGGTTGTGAAGAAGTATTTTATCCGCCATTTTGTGGCGGCGGCCATCTTGAATCGGTATTAACCAAACATAGCTAAGAACATCCGCACGGATATTAACTTTCAAATAAAAAAAACTGCATCGTTTGAGCTCTACGGTGCCACAGACAGACAGACATCGATGTCAAACTTATAACACCCCTTTTT